>CM057349.1:143242417-144442417 GCA_030015575.1 Agapanthus africanus
AAGGAAACCTAGAAAGCTTTCTCAAAGCTTAAAGGAAGAAGAAGAAGAAAGTGAATGGATAATTCCTTTTGTGATGAATAATGAATTATTGTAGTGGTTACAAATCTAACCAAGGGTTAAGCATGAAGGAGTTAACCCTTGTAGAGAATTAACTAGAGTTAATGGTTTGGATTGGGTTAACATAATATCTTCATAAAATATCAAGCCAAAGACAAAGTCAAAGCTTCATGAAGCTTCATGGAAGCTTCATGCAAAAGCTAACCCTAATCCAAACCCTAACCAAGTTTAAACCCTAAACCAATGTTAAATTTGTAACCCTAACATATTACAATATTATATATCACATATACAATATATTTTGTAACAATAGAAAATAATACAATTAACATATATCGCATATATATCAATGTATTATCCCGTGAGAAAATGAATCAATAAAGCGAGCTTATATTAGTTAACGTAACGTAATATATCATATATATAATTATACATTAAATTATCGAATCAACACTTGATCCGAAAATCCGGCTATATTAGATATAACCGACTAATATAACATGTACCAATTCATCGAATCAACACTTGATCCGATGACCCGGTTATATCACATATACCCGGCCGATATCTCATATCGCGAGAATAGAATACGGTATCTCATATCGTATTATTCTCGGTCCCGCACATATCACATATGTGCTCCTATTCCGTTTTGCCTGATCCAGGAAACCTCTGTGTAAGACTCTAAAGAATCGTCAATACGCCGGCAGTAGGTGATGATCATATAAAACACCGACAAGCTGCAAGGGTCAGCTAAACGTAACAGCCACCCAGGAATTGAGTGATCAGAAGATCAACAAGCAAGCCTGTACATTCTCCTGTGAATCCAATCGGTAACACTCCCGTACAGTCCGGTCTCTTCGTCCGATATATTGCATATCTAGTTTAGGGGTGGTATACGTCAGACTCCAGTAACCGATAAGCCTTATCGATATAAGGTTCATAACGGGTCGAGAAACTACTGATAACCCTTACCAGCAGCACTCTATATCAGCCCTGGTCAGGGACTTCCAGTTATAGCCAATCGAACACAGCACAACATCAACTCCCAATACCGGGAGAGACGAAACCCCTCCTATTGCTCATTGCCTCCATGTGATTCGGAACTGTACCCAAAAGCCACCATTTTGCACGCCCTCTTGGACGTGGTAAGGTGGAAATCAAAGCACAGTGGGAATCACACAAGACTCTATGACGATCTCGGGTCTACAGACTAACCTGTACCAGTGTCACCGGAGAACTGCTATTTGACGATAGGTATAATACCATCTAGGAGTTCTCGGCGAGTCCGTTCAGTGTACCCAGTCTCCACTGAGCACCCGTACACCATCTTTGATGTCAAACACCGATGGATATGGGATCATCCATCGCCATCATATGGGTCAAGATGCGTATACGCTAGTTTACTCTGGTGTATCGATGCCCTGTCTCGACACACCCTCGACTAGGAACAATTATAGGATGTACTCTTTGACTACCCTGGCCCCACTAGTGTGATCTCATCATGTCCCAGTAGTCGAGTACATATCCTAAGGGCTTTATCAACATGTGAGAGCAAGACAGTAAACTAATACAAGTCAACATGTTAAGACAAAGTGAAACCAAATAGCATACTATCATGACGAGCAAGAAAGACCTCTCTATATATATCCAAGCATCCATTATAATATACATCATATGTACAACAATGGCCTCTAGGGCATATACATAACTAACACGAATCATGACACGTGCATAAGTGAATGCATATGATCTAACCTTTCCGTAAAACCTTACGGCCTCTACATCGTTTCGCCCGAAGTAGGGAAACCCTCTGTATGGGACTCTAATGACTCGTCAATACGCTGGCAGTGGGTTTAACCACAAGTACGTCAGCGGCACTAGCTGTACGTAACGGCTGCCCAGGTATTGAGCGAAAGGGAGGCCGATGAGCAAACTCATCCTAAACCCCTGCCGAGTCTGTCAGTGACAATATTCATACAGTCCGGTCCGTTCGTTTAAGAGTATCGCACATCGATTCTAGGGGGTGGATAAAGTCAGACCCTTAATAACGCGATATTTTGTGCCGGTATGAAACCCATCACCACCTGATAAACTACTGATTCTAGCTCAATAATTCTCGACTACCTTGGCCAAGGATTTCTGGTGATGGCCACCCATGCACAATGCGACATCAACCCCCAATACCGGGAGAGACGAATCCCCGACGATCCGCTCACTGCCTCCATATGGTTCGGGACTGTATCCAACTAAAACATGTTTGCACGACTCCTTTGAGCCGTGGTAGGGTAGTAATCAAAGAACAGTGGGAATTCATACGAGATAAATGGCGATCTCAGGTCGACAGACTAACCTGTACACATGTCACCTGGGAACTGCTATCTGACAATAGGTATAATACCAACTAGCAAGTTCCCGGCGAGTCCGTCCAGTGTACTCATAACCCAATGAGCACCTGTATACTATCTTAGGTGAACAAACTAACACTAATGGCTTGCGAGACCTGGCCACCGCCCCTCGTCGTGGTCTCGATCAGTATACACTAGTTAACTCCGGAGTATTGATGCTCAGTCTCGATACTCGCACAACTAGGGACATTCAAGGATATGCTTATAGACCACCTAGCTCCCACGTATATGATTGCCATCATAATGGTGGTAGTAAAGCAAGAATCCTATGGGCTCTATCAAACATGTAATAGTGATCTGTAATACCACATAAAGCATGTACATGATGATAAAGACAAACCGGATAGCATACTATCATCTCGAGTAAGACTGTTATATCCATATAGGTCCACCCTCAATTATCATAATCACCTGCCTGCGATCACAATAATTGCCTTGAGGGCACTATAGCCAACAATCTCCCACTTGCACTTAAGGCTAATTATTACGGTGTCGCATACTCACAACCCGTGTGATACCGAACACCCAACTTCTTTACTAATCAGTCACAAAGCTCGTTTGTGAAACTATTGTGTTCGAGAAATAGCCTCAGTGAGTGGATCCGCTCTAATGTTTCTTTCTGTATCTCTCTGTATCTCAACTTCATGGAAAAAGACTATATCCCGAAATGAACAATACCATACTTAGAATTTGTCTAGATATGTGATGGGACCCAGTTCACTAATGAACTCTAAATCCAACAAACTTCTTAGACTGTATTATGTACCGAATTTAATCAGTATCCTGCGCCATGCCTGTAAGTCTATGTCGCACACCCCGTGAGTTCAAGGGGAGGCGGAATTCATCAAAAACGATTTTTTTACATTAAAAGATCATGTTTGGCTTTGCAACATATACTTTATCCACTTTAGGATCTTGATTAAACCTTAACTAGCTAAACTAAACTACATGAAGGCTTTAACTACTCGGATAGAGGGTTATACCTTCGTGTCTAGTCCTTCGGGTCTTCTCTAGGTTCCTTTCTCCTTGGATCGAGCTTCAACTTTGAACTCATTTCTTTGGCTCCTACGATGTTCCGAACGAACTCGGTTTCCGGTCTCCTTGGTGTCAAAGAAAGATCCACCCAAGAGCCTATAGTCAAGCTTCAACCTCAAGTGAGGTAACTTAGTGATCTAATTTGCTAGAAGAGATTACTAAGTAGATGTAGAGAAGATCTATGGATTAATTTGTCTCAAAACTCAATGAATCACAACACATGTGAAGGGATGGGCTTGAGGGAGGAGGAGATGAAAATCTAGGAGAGAGAATGAGAAAGTGAGAATGAATAATGGATAATAGAAAATGGTTGAGAGAATGGCTTATGTCTCACCACAATATTTCAAGCATGGATTATTAAACTCACAAAATAATGACCCATACTTGAATAGTAACCACAAATGAATAAACAAATACATAAGCCATGCTTTCAACCATACCTCAAGTGTCTCTCCATTTCCACCACATTAATCCTTTTTCTAAAAAGGATAAATCCTGCAGGGTTCCTATCGACGACAGCAAGGTTTCGGGAGGCATCGTCCATGCCATTTTCAAAATTTTGTCGTTTCAAGGAACTCTAAACTAGAATCGATAACTAGAAATTCATACGGAAACAAATGTAAACAGTTTTACATCTAAGCGAAATAGAAATACAACCTTTGTAGATCGGTCCTTCACTTCAATAGCTCCTTGCTATAGTCCCTTCACTGTGATCGTCAAACTCCCGGACTCTTATATAGCTTCACGAGGT
Organism: Agapanthus africanus; assembly: GCA_030015575.1. Lineage (NCBI taxonomy): Eukaryota > Viridiplantae > Streptophyta > Magnoliopsida > Asparagales > Amaryllidaceae > Agapanthus > Agapanthus africanus. Next base: position 143,246,669 of record CM057349.1, read on the forward strand.
GAAAAGAGCGATCTTGCTTGAAGTCTTCGAGGCCGAAGATGATCTACGTCGAGGGGATACCAACTCAAGCTACTACTTCACTAATGAATGACTAGTGAAGATAACACTCTATACTAAAGTGCTAATCTAGTAGAGGATGATGAAATAGGAAGTGGGCTCACTTTAGTTTTATTTTTCTCACGATATTTTTCTCTCTTTTGAAAACCTAGCAAGTTTTTCTCATGGAAGAAGAAGATGAGCTCAAGAGAAAATGAGAATGAACTTGTGAAGTGAGTGAGTAAACCATGGGTGAGTGAGTATCATATACTAACTCATGTAGAGACATAACCATGGCTAATTAAAATGGTTAGGTTAATAAATATCTTAAATAAAACAAAATGAGTGGACTTTGTCAAAGCACTCACAAGCTTCTACAAGTTTCATGCACAAAACAAAATCCACTAATTTTAGAATTACTTTAAACATTAAAAACCCACCACTTTAATTAGTATGGTGTATGTCTCATACACACATGTATAGTGTATCAACAACCATGACACACTATACATCAATATATATTACATATATATTACATGTACACACAAGTGAGAAAAGAATGCTTAAGTGAGCCAATGTTAGTTAATGTAAATTAGTATATCAAATATACAATTGTACACTAAATTATCAAATCAACACTTGATTTAATAATCCGGCTACATCTCATATAACCGACTACACTAAATGTACCAACTTATCGAATCAACACTTGATTCGATAACCCGGCTATATCACATATAACTGACCAATACAAAAGTCGTGAGAATAGAATACAGTATCACATACACGCATTATTCTCGGTCCTGAACATATCATATTTGCGCTCCTATTTCGTTTTTCCTGAGCCAGTAAAACCTCTATGTAGGAGTCTAAAGACTCGTCAATACACCGGCAGTAGGTGATGATCATATCAAGCACCCACAAGCCGTTAGTAGTACTAGCTGGACGTAACGGCTAACCGGGTATTGAGCGATCGGAAGATCAGTAAGCAAGCCCGCTCCAACTCCTGCAAAAGCCTGACAGTAACACTTGCCGTACAGTCCGGTCTCCTTGTCTGATATGTCGCATATCAAGTCTAGGGGTGGTAAACGTCAGACCCCAATAACCGATAAGTCATGCCTATATGAGGCTCATAACGGGTTGAGAAACTACTGGTAACACTTACCAGTAAATCTCTAAATCAGCCCTGGCCAGGGACTTCCCTATTATGGCCAATCGAGTACAGCACAACATCAACTCCCAATACCGGGAGAGACGAAACCCCTCCTATCGCTCATTGACTCCATGTGACTCGGGACTGTACCCAAAAACCACCGTTTTGCATGCCCTCTTGGACATGGTAAGGTGGAAATCAAAGCACGGTAGGAATCACATAATACTCTATGACGATCTCGGGTCTACAGACTAACCTATACAAGTGTCACCATAGAACTGCCATCTGACGTGAGGTATAATGCCATCTGGGAGTTCTCGATGAGTCCGTCCAATGTACCCAGTCTCCACTGAGAACCCGTATATCATCTCTAATGTCAAACACCAATGGATATGAGATCATCCATCGCCCATCTCATGGGTCGAGAAGCGTATACGCTAGTCTACTCTGGTATATCGATACCCCGTCTCGATACACCTACGACTAGGGACATTAAAGGATGAACTTATGGACTACCATAGCCCTACTAGTATGATCTGCACTTAGTGCTGGTAGTCAAGTACACATCCTAAGGGCTTTACCAACATGTAACCATAAGACAGTATCAAGAGACAAGTATATATGTTAAGATAAAGAGCAACCAGATAGCATACTTTCATGTCGAGCAAGAAAGTCCTCTCTATATATGTCCAAGCATCCAATATAATATACATCATATGTACAATACTGGCCTCTAGGGCATACATACAACTAACAATCTACCACTTGCACTAGGGCCAGCTGCTGTAGTATCTCATACCGAGCATCCCGAAGGGTCTCTCGAACTGTATCTGGGGAATGGCCTTCGTGAGTGGATCCGCTGTGTTGTTCTTCGTGTCAACCCTCCTGACCTCGATCTCCCGGCGATCAACTATCTCCCGGATCAGGTGATACCGCCTCAGAATATGCCTGGATCGCTGATGGGACCTGGGTTCCTTGGCCAAAGCCACCACTCCATTGTTATCACAATACAAAGGTATTGGATACTCAATGGATGGAACCACTCCAAGTTCAGTTATGAACTTCTTGATCCAGACAGCCTCTTTGGCAGCATCGTTGGCAGCGATATATTCAGCCTCCATCGTCGAGTCTGCCACGATTTCCTGCTTGGAACTCTTCCAGCATACCGCCCCTCCATTGAGGGTAAAGGCAAATCCCGAGTGTGACTTAGAGTCATCCTTATCACTCTGGAAGCTTGAATTGGTAAAGAACTCCACTTGGAGTTCTTCATTACCATACACCAAAAGCATCTCTTTAGTCCTTCGTAAGTACTTGAGAATGCTCTTCACAGCTATCCAGTGACTCTCTCCACGATCTGCTTGATACCTACTTACTACACTTAGTGAGTGTGCTACATCGAGTCTGGTACATAGCATTGCGTACTTGATAGAGCCTACTATCGAAGCATAGGGTATCCCTTGCATGCGAGCTTTCTCCAAATCAGTCTTGGGAGACATCTCTTTGAAGAGAGTGAGTCCTGAGATCGTGGGTAAAAACCCACGCTTGGATTCTTCCATACTAAACCTCTTTAGTATGGTGTCAATGTACCTGGATTGGGACAATCCCAGTATTCGTTTAGATCTTAATTCCCAAGAAGTAGGAGGCATCCCCTAGATTTTTCATTGAGAATCTTTGTGATAAGAAGAGCTTGACCAATTGCAGCATAGGAATATCATTTCTTATCAAGAGTATGTCGTCCATGTACAATACGAGGAAGACAACCTTACTCTCTGCCACCTTCTTGTATATACAAGGTTCATCAACGTTTTTGACGAAATCAAACTCTTTGATAATGAAATCAAAGCAGCTGTTCCAACTCGGCGATGCTTGCTTTAATCAATAAATGGATTTAAGCAGCTTGCACACCTTCCCGCTGCTCCCACTAGCTATGAAGCCCTCTGGCTGAGTCATATACACGCTCTCTTCTAAATCACCATTTAGAAAGGCGGTCTTAATATCCATTTGCCAGATTTCGTAGTCATGATATGCAGCGATGGCAAGCATGATCCGGATGGATTTAAGTATAGCCACTGGAGAAAAGGTTTCGTCATAATCGACACCTTGTCGTTGATGAAAACCTTTTGCTACAAGTCTAGCTTTGAAAGTCTCCACTATCCCATCTACACCTAGTTTTTTCTTGAAGATCCACTTGCTCCCAATGGGTTTTACCCCTTCAGGAGCATCTTCCAAAGTCCATACTTTGTTGGTGTACATGGATTCCATCTCGGACCGCATTGCATCCAGCCGTTTCACTGAGTTACCATTCTTGATGGCCTGCTCGAAGCTAGTGGGGTCATCATCCTCCATGATGCAATTCCCGCTCCCACCATCCATGAGAAAACCGTAGTATCTCTCAGGTGGGTGATGAACGCTACTAGATCGGCGAAGAGGTGAGGTTCGTTGGGTACTATTGAGTCCTCGGGTTCCACTAAATTCTCAGTTTGAGTTTGTGTAGCCGAAATTTCTTCCATTCTACCTTGTTGCCACTAATTTCTTTTGCAAGAAATTCCTTTTCTAAAAATATGGCATGTTGAGCAACAAACACCTTTTGTTCCTCACTAAGGTAGAAAAGATATCCATATGAATATTTGGGATATCCCGCAAACTTGCATAGAACTGACCGTGCCTCAAGTTTGTCCGGATTTTGCCTTTTGACATAGGCCGGTCAACCCCATATCTTAACTCGTTTAAGATATGGTCTCTTCCCACTCCATATCTCATATGGTGTGGTAGGTACGGATTTAGATGGAACTTTATTCAATAGGTATGCTGCTGTCTCCAGCGCATAGCCCCTGAAGGAAATAGGTAACTCAGCTGTGCTCATCATAGAGCGCACCATATCTAATAGGGTGCGGTTCCTTCGTTCCGATACACCGTTGTGCTGTGGTGTATATGGAGGAGTTAGCTGAGAGAGAATCCCATTCTCTTTTAGGAAGTCCAGGAATTTATTGCTCAAGTATTCACCTCCTCGATCAGTTCGAAGGATTTTAATACTTTTCCCGGTTTGGTTCTCGATTTCTTGTTTATATTCTCTAAATTTCTCAAAAGCTTCTGATTTGTGTTTCATCAGGAACACATATCCGAATCTAGAGAGATCGTCAGTGAATGTAATGAAGTACGAAGAACCATTCCTGGCATGTGTAGACATGGGACCGCATACATCACTATGTACCAGTCCCAAGAGTTCCGTAACTCTTTCTCCTTGTCCCGTAAATGGAGTTTTGGTCATCTTGCCTTTGAGACATGACTGGCAAGTGTCATAAGATGAAAATTCGAAAGGATTCAAATATCCATCCTTATGCAACTTAGCTAGCCGTGTCTCATTGATATGACCGAGTCTACAATGCCATAAGAAGGATTCGTTCATTTCTGAACTCTTCCTCTTGTGTGTGTTTGTTATGCTCAGAACTGCTGATTGATTTAGAACATAAATGCCATTGCACAACATGCCTGATCCAACCAACTTTTGGTTCAGAAAAATGTTCATAACATTATCCTGTAATACAAAATTATATCCCTCTTTACTTAATAAAGAAACCGATATAATGTTGCATATCAGGTTCGACATGTAATAGCATTCGTTCAGAATCAATGTATTACAAGTTGGTAATACAATGCGATATTCCCCGACGGTTTTAGCTGCAACAATTGCACCATTTCCAACCCTTATGTCTTTATCACCTTCTCCAAGTTCTCTACCTTATCTAAGCCCATGTAACTGATTACATATATGGGATCCTGACCCGGTATCTAATACCCAGGACATAGAGCAAATAGAGAAACAGTTCTCGGTAACAAACACACCCGAAGAAAATACATCAACATGTATTTTCTTCATTCGGGTGGCATGGGAATCCTGGTATTCCCCTATATCCTGTTCAGTCTTATAACTTTTATAAGAAAGAACGGAACCAATGTTCCCCAGTACAGTATAACATGCGGGTTCGGTCAATACATCCATATTACTATCTTGATTAAGGCATGATATGGTCACTACCTAGAGAGAGAGAGAAGAAAACACTTTAGCGTATGCTCTTGCAAGATCAGATTGGTTATTATTTTGTCTAATCAGGTTAGCTCCCACTGTTTTTATCAAATCTTCCTTTAAACCCTTAAAGAAAAGACTTGCCGGGATTAATTACACCCTACAACTTCGCCAATCTTTCAGCCAGGCCAGTGTCGGTACTTTGAGGGAGGTTCCCCGTGCTTTTGCACGGACCTAATTAAAATAAACCTCATTTTCCCAGAGGCATAACCCCGTTGTCACCTTTCTAGACACCTACTTGATCGGCTAATTGTCCTGTGTAAAACTCTTCCAGGAGTAACAATTACTCGCAGTAGGTATCAGAATCCAACTATCTCATAGAAGGTATGCAATCTCATTGCAAATTTCAACATTTGAAATTCCCGATAATATTTTGCCCCTAACGATCTATGACCTTGACAAGGTCAACAAACCATAGACCTCAAGTCAAGTTCAACCCGTCATTTCTTGATTGAATTAAACCCACCCGCACGACCCTTGACAAGGTCAACAAGGCCGCACGACTACCCTAATCCAATCTGCATCATATGCATAAGCAGATAAGTACTAATTAGCTATCGCACACTACTCCCTGACAAGGTCAACAAACGCAGCACGAATACTAAATACTACTTATCTGAAATGACAGAGGGCTACGACAGGTTTTTCAGAAAACCTATTGCGTAATGAACTTGATATCGTTGTAGAAACAAGTGAATTTTGAAAAGGAGTGTTTTTGAGGCTTACATTAGTTTTGTTAAAGAGGTCATTCTCGGTGAAGGGATATCGACTCTTTCTTCATCGAATAAGGTGCGGGATATAGCATATATATCACTATGCAAAGCAAAACTCCAAAAGCAACCAAAAGACAAACCGAGTGTTGTAGCATCTTCCAGTTTTGCTAAAGAGGTCACTCCCGGTTAAGGGATCTCGGCTCTTTCCTCATCGAATAAGGTGCGGGATATATCATATATATCACTATGCAAAGCAAAACTGTAACTACCCTTTTTGAAAATTTGATTCTACAATATCTTTTAGGTTTATTTTTTTTCATTAATCACATTAATGAAGTCCTATCATTTAAGTCACCTAAACATCACATATAAATACAACGTACACTTATGCCATCCGCATTCGCCTCGATGTCCCGTCATGCACCGTTAGGTTAGGTAACTAACGGCAGAGCGGGACAGGGCTACCGCGGGTGTAAAACATAAGTAACGTCTATATAATATATGATATATACTATATACAGTATCCATCTCATCATATCAAATGATCACATCACAGATATCGCAGCAGAAGAAACATATGAAATAATGGATATACTAGGAGGTCCGTATTTTATTTTGAGCCTGTATAAAACACGGATTCCACGGTCGCGATGAATAGCCAAACACACATCCCTAGACCCCTATGAGGGCGGCAAGAAACCCTACCAATTCTAGAGTTAGGAGAGCCAGACTCCACTTTTCGAGTTGGTCTCCCACTGGACTCTAGAACTCGGTTACTTGTGCTCTCCTCCTTGGGTCTATCCTAATGCGGAAAAGTAAATAACATACATCAATGGTGACATCAACCTCAACCCAAAAGTGCCCCAATAAAAGAATATTACATACATTTAATTTTACATGAATGAAAATAAAAACTCTCATCTCACATAAAACCCCCGGCTATTCAAAACGCGACGATCCTATATAACATATCCAGCAGCACATAACATCACATGTTATCACATCACAGAAAAAGCTAGACGATGTTAAACATTCCAATCGAATCAACAAATACCCAAGATTACCCAAAAAGCTCAACACTTGAGCGTAGTTTAAAGTTATTCAGCACACGCCACAGTACCAATGGACCAGCCGTAGAAAGGTCAACTAAGGCCTCACATGTGGCACCGCTGAACCACCACAAACCCTAGGGTTCAGTGGCGGTTTTGACGGTCACATAATCGATTTAGGGTTTCGTTCTTCTAGAGGGTCCATCGAATAACTTTCATGATATTTGAAAGCTTTTTAATTACGGGAAAAATCCAACACTTAGAAAATTTCCCGGCAAGGGTTAAAGCGGGTATTTGACATCCGATTGAACTTTTTAACACCGTCTAAAGTATCCTGAAAATAGTTAAAATTACGACTACGAAATACACCGAGTTGCCTTTGCATTGAGTTAATCATCACATGAAAAGTAGCAAAAATAAACAACACCTGAAACCCCAAATCCCAGATACCAGAGCATGGAAAAAAATTGGAACCAAAATAACCACCGGGGGCCGGCCTCCTCGGAAATTGTAGCCATGTGCTCGGCCAAAATCCGAGCACATGGTCCCAATTTTCTCCCATGTTATTATATTTTCCCAAATATGATTCTGCACTTGTTTGAAAAATTTTTGGAGCCCATTTTAAAATCGACAGAAACATGGTTTTAGGGTTTCAAGTTTCGGAGTTCGTTTCGTTTTCGTAATCTAACATTATCCGTATAATTTTCTTGCTAGGCTCTGATACCACTGTAGGGTTCCTATCGACGGTAGCAAGGTTTCGGGAGGCATCGTCCATGCTGTTAGTTATGTATATCCCCTAGAGGCCATTGTTGTACATATGATGTATATTATAATGGATGCTTGGATATATATAGAGATGACTTTCTTGCTCGTCATGATAGTATGCTATTTGGTTTCACTTTATCTTAACATGTTGACTTGTATTGGTTTACTGTTTTACTCTCACATGTTGATAAAGCCCTTAGGATCTGTACTCGACTACTGGGACTATGATGAGATCATACTAGTGGGGCCGCGGTAGTCGATGAGTACATCCTATAACTGTTCCTAGTCGAGGGTATATCGAGACAGGGCATCGATACACCAGAGTAGACTAGCGTATACGCATCTTGACCTATATGATGGGTGATGGATGATCCCATATCCATCGGTGTTTGACATTAGAGATGGTGTACGGGTGCTCAGTGGAGACTGGGTACACTTGACGGACTCGCCGAGAACTCCCAGATGGTGATATACCACACGTCAGATGGCAGTTCTCCGGTGACACTGGTACAGGGTAGTCTGTAGACCCAAGATCGTCATAGAGTCTTGTGTGATTCCCACTGTGCTTTGATTTCCACCTTACCACGTCCAAGAGGGCGTGCAAAACTGTGGCTTTTGGGTACAGTCCCGAATCACATGGAGGCAATGAGCGATAGGAAGGGATTCGTCTCTCCCGGTATAGGGAGTTGATGTTGTGCTGTGTTCGATTGGCTATAACTGGAAGTCCCTGGCCAGGGCTGATATAGAGATTTACTGGTAAGTATTACTAGTAGTTTCTCGACCCGTTATGAGCCACACATCGACACGACTTATCGGTTACTGGGGTCTGACGTATACCACCCCTAGACTTGATATGCGACATATCAGACGAACAGACCGGACTGTACGGGAGTGTTACTGATTGGATTCACAGGAGAACGCACAGGCTAGCTTGTTGATCTTCTGATCATTCAATACCTGGGTGGCTGTTACGTTTAGCTGACCGCTTGCAGCTTGTGGGTGCTTGATATGATCATCACCTGCTACCGGCGTATTGACGATTCTTTAGAGTCCTACACAGAGGTTTCTTGGCTCAGGCGAAACGGAGTAGAGGCACATATGTGATATGTGCAGGACCGAGAATAATGCGATATGAGATACCGTATTATATTCTCGCGATATTTATGATATGAACCAGGACATCGGATCAAGTGTTGATTCGATGAATCGGTACATGATATATTAGTCGGTAATATTCGATATAGCCGGATCATCGAATCAAGTGTTGATTCGATGATTTAATGTATAATAATATATATGATATATTGTATTACATTATCTAATATTGGCTCACTTTATTATTTCATTTTCTCACTGGATGATACATTGATATATATGCGATATATGTTAATTGTATTATTTTCTTTTGTTGCAAATATATAATATATATGTGATATATATTATTGTGACATGATATGATTAATTGTTAAACATGTTTAAGGATGATTAATTGAGATTAGGGTTTGATTTGGGTTAGATGCTTCATGCACCTTCTAGAAGCTTTTTCTTTTGTCATTCTTAAGATATTTTTGGATGACACATTCTTAACCCAACAAAATCCTAACTCTAGTTTATTCTCTACTAAATCCTAGCCACTCATCCTTGACCATGGTTTATAATCAATCATATAGTCTTTCTTTCTATTCATCACAAAAGAAAATAATCTTATTATTCATTTTCCATTATCATCTTCTTCTCTCTTGAAGAAAGTTTACTTGATTTTCTTTATGTGATGAATAAATATGAGAAAATGATTTAAAAAGAAAGCAAAAATACTACTCTCTCATCCTCATCTCATCTAGCCCATGAGATTAGTGTGTTCATCTCTTTAGAGTGAGAAAGCTTGAGTCTTTGCAACTTCGACGTAGATCATCGGAGATTTGGAACACTTCAAGCTAGCATGGATCGTTCGAGTCGTGGAGCCTCTCATGAGTCCGGGAGATCATGGATCGCGGCAAAGGGACTTCTACTCGGAGCTTATGAAGCGAAGGAGCGGACTACAAAGGTTGTAATCCCTCACACTTAGATAAAAGTTATCATCTTGCATGTTAAACCCTAATAATCTAGCAAAGATCCCGGCTTTGGGTTGTTCGGCACGTCTAAATTTTTATCCGGGCATGTTTGATGCCTTATGAACCTTCACAAGAGTGCCTAGGAACCCTACACATGCCATTTTTAAAATTTTGCGGTTTCAAGGAACTCTAAACTAGAATCGATAACTAGAAATTCGTACGGAAACAAATATAAACAGTTTTACATTTAAGCGAAATAGAAATACAACATTTGTAGATTGGGCCTTCACTTCAATAGCTCTTTGTTGTAGTCCCTTCGCTGCGATCGTCAAACACCCGGACTCTTGCATGGCTTCACGAGGTGAATAGAGCGATCTTGCTTGAAGTCTACGAGGCCGAAGATGATCTACGTCGAGGGGATACCAACTCAAGCTACTACTTCACTAATGAATGATTAGTGAAGCTAACACCCTATACTAGAGTTCTAATCTAGTAGAGGATGATGAAATAGGAAGTGGGCTCACTTTAGTTTTATTTTTCTCACTATATTTTTCTCTCTTTTGAAAACCTAGCAAGCTTTTCTCATGGAAGAAGAAGATGAGCTCAAGAGAAAATGAGAATGAACTTATGAAGTGAGAGAGTAAACCATGGGTAAGTGAGTATCATATACTAACTCATGTAGAGACATAATCATGGCTAATTAAAATGGTTAGGTTAATAAATATCTTAAGTAAAACAAAATGAGTGGACTTTGTCAAAGCACTCACAAGCTTCTACAAGCTTCATGCACAAAACAAAATCCACTAATTTTAGAATTACTTTAAACATTAAAAACCCACCACTTTAATTAGTATGGTGTATCTCTCATACACCCATGTATAGTGTATCAACAACCATGACACACTCAAATAAAGAATATACATCAATATATATCACATATATATTACATGTACGCATAAGTGAATAAAGAATGCTTAAGTGAACCAATGTTAGTTAATGTATATTAGTATATCAAATATACAATTATACACTAAATTATCAAATCAACACTTGATTTAATAATCTGGTTATATCTCATATAATCGACTAACTCTAAATGTACCAACTTATCGAATCAACACTTGATTCGATAACCCGGCTATATCACATATAACCGACCGATACAAAAGTCGCGAGAATAGAATACGGTATCACATACATGCATTATTCTCGGTCCCGCACATATCACATATGCGCTCCTATTTCGTTTTGCCTGAGCCAGTAAAACCTCTATATAGGAGTTTAAAGACTCGTCAATACGCTGGCAGTAGGTGATGATCATATCAAGCACCCACAAGCCGTCAGCGGTACTAGCTGGACGTAACGACTAACCGGGTATTGAGTGATCAGAAGATCAGCAAGCAAGCCCGCTCCAACTCCTGCAAAAGCCTGACAGTAACACTTGCCGTACAGTCCGGTCTCCTCGTTTGATATGTCGCATATCAAGTCTAGTGGTGGTAAACGTCAGACCCCAATAACCAATAAGTCATGCCGATATGAGGCTTATAACGGGTCAAGAAACTACTGGTAAAACTTACCAGTAAATCTCTAAATCAGCCCTGGCCAGGGACTTTCCTGTTATGGCCAATTGAGCACAGCGCAACATCAACTCCCAATACCGGGAGAGACGAAACCCCTCCTATCGCTCATTGCCTCCATGTGACTCGGGACTGTACCCAAAAACCACCGTTTCACACGCCCTCTTAGATGTGGTAATGTGGAAATCAAAGCACAGTGGGAATCACACAAGACTCTATGACGATCTCGGGTCTACAGACTAACCTGTACAAGTGTCACCAGAGAACTGCCATCTGACGTGAGGTATAATACCATCTGGGAGTTCTCGGCGAGTCCGTTCAGTGTACCCGGTCTCCATTGAGCACCCGTATAGCAACTCTGATGTCAAACACCAATGGATATGGGATCATCCATCGCCCATCTCATGGATCGAGAAGCGTACAAGCTAGTCTACTCTGGTATATCGATGCCCCGTCTCGATACACCTATGACTAGGGACATTAAAGGATGAACTTATGGACTACCATGGCCACACTAGTATGATCTGCATCATAGTCCAGGTAGTCAAGTACACATCCTAAGGGTTTTACTAACATGTAACCATAAGACAGTATCAAGAGACAAGTATACATGTTAAGATAAAGAGCAACCAAATTGCATACTATCATGTCGAGCAATAAAGTCCTCTCTATATATGTCCAAGCATCCAATATAATATACATCATATGTACAATACTGGCCTCTAGGGCATACATACAACTAACAAATCCAATAATGAGGTGTCTCCTTCTAAAAGCTCATTCTTGTGAAATTACAAGAATGCCTTCACCGTATATACATACCCGTATTCGTATTTCAGAAAAATATGAATACAATGAGACAAGTATAATCCAATAGTATAATACTAGGATCCGGCTTAAACCAAAGCCCACTAGTATTATCTGTCCGATCATCATCCGTGTAGCTAGTACACGTATGTGATCGAAACCTATCCGTAAGACCATACGACCTCTACATCGTCTCGCCTAATCCAAGGAAACCCTCTGTGTAGGACTCTAAAGACTCGACAGTACGCCGGCAGTGGATTTAACCATTAGTCCATCAGCGACACTAGCTGTACGTAACGGCAGCGTAGGTACATATCGAAAAAGAGGCCGACAAGCATACTCATCCGAACCCCTGTTGAGCCTGTCCGTGACTATCTCCGTGCAGTCCGGTATGTTCGTCTGAAAGTATCGCATGTAAGGTCTACGGGGTGGAAAACGTCAGACCCCTAATAACCAGATAAGTCGTGTCGGTGTGGCTCAAGACTATCCGAGAATCTACTGGTCCGACCACTAGTAATTCTCAATCCGCCCTGGCCAGGGACTTAGGGTGTTGACCAACAGATCACTGCGTGACATCGACTCCCTATACCGGGAGAGACAAATCCTCAATAGCCGCTCACTGTGTCATGATCCAAAGTTCATCCCGTGACCGGCACTTAACCACGTAACGTCTACAGGCGTAACGCGATCAAGTAAGCCGAAACCCAGAAATCAAAACCATTAAAAGTAGTGAGTGTTGAAAACATTTAGAAAACTCGAGTAAAAATCATTAAAGTTTGAGTTATTTTCTTAAAAATTTCTGCAGCACCTCCTTTGTAAATACTAGCCCCGAAGTCGGGTACAAGACATGATATAAGTAAAATGACATACAATAAGAATATAACATCCCCAAACGGGAGCAATCGCGCCCAACGGCGGAAACAATCACTACAAGAATAATATACGACTTCGTAGAGAAGAATGAGCAAAATAAGTGAAAAACATCATAAAGGATAAAACTGCACAAATAAAGTCGGCTCGCACGAGCTCGACACCAGAGTACAAAATAATATACATCGTCCTCACAACTGGCCTCTAAGTCAATACATGAAATAGTAGATGGAGAGTACTAGATACAAGAGTGTGTACAAATGGAAAATAAACGGATACCGCAAACCCACCTATCAGCAAAACGGCTCACACGCCTACTACAGTGGTATCCGTAGCAAAAAGATACAAGAGATAGCCCTGCCGCAACTACTCTGAGGGTCGACTTGCAAACACTGTGGCACAACGGGGGTGAGTTGCCAACTCGTGAATAGTAGATAACATATAAACGTAATCGCGAGTATGCACGTATTGCGATACTCTAACATGTGCAATCGGATAACATCTATATATGATGACTATGCAATAATCATGCCAAAGTACTCTATCAGGTACTACGACTACAGATGCGATGCATAACAATGAATGCTGAGCATAGGATAAAATATCATCTACACGGAATATCAACGTGGAAAAATAACCGGTGTCCATCAAATACACCCAAATCCCAGTAAAAACTCAGGCGCCGTCACTCTAATCGGCCCTCAAATCCTGTAAATCTCATAGAATCATGAGTGCCGAACATCGGCACTCGAAAATATCATGAAATAATCGTGTCCAGCATCGACATGCAAATCCTCATTTATCGGGCTCCGTCAGTCCGGATTGGCCCATAGGCTCCATCTGTGGAATCGGTCCTCGGCCCCGGCAGTACGGGTCGACCCGTACCCATCTCTCAACTCTGGTCAGTATCCTCCGGATAACCGCCAGATCAAACCAATCACCCGTAGGTAGTAGTCTCTCTGCCAGGCTCACCGTCTGTATACACAGCATCCCTTTCTTGCCCCGGGGTACCATACTGGGTCCACCATGTACCTGCAATCGGCCTCGTCCAGTTCCTCGATTCGGGTTCACATGTCACTCGTCTTAGAACCGAGAAAATGCATGGTGGACGCACTGAAATATCATATCAAGAGAAACCGGGTTTTCAAAACAGTGCATATTTTCTTAAAATAATACCACGGTTCTCAAAATCCAGAAATCACACGAATCCAAAACTCAATGCGTAAATCCATGCAATGTGGCGTATGCCACTAAGAGTAAAAAGGGAAAACCGCTCTTTTAAATGGATCCAGTTTTGAAAATATCTCATGCGGTCCCAATTTTCTAGACATCAAAGCCAGTATCATCCATGTATATGAAATATGTATGTATGTAGGTATAGATGTGCAAGTGGATATATATGCAATATGGATATATCAATGTATGTGTGCACCAATATGGGTATAAAATGTGTATGCACGCAATATGGATATATCAATGTATGTGTGCACCAATGTGGATATACAATGTGTATGTGCGCAATATGGATATATCAATGTATGTGTGCACCAATATGGATATACAATATGAATGTGCGCAATATGGATATATCAATGTATGTGTGCACCAATGTGGATATACAATATGAATGTGCGCAATATGGATATATCAATGTATGTGGTAACCAAAACGATGTATGGTTTGTAGCAATCCTATAGTGCGAGTGACATGGCAATCACTAACGGTGTGAGTGTAACATACAAATAGTGCTCGTGCAGCTTGAACTGTTAGTGATAGTGCAGTGTTACATAACTACTATTTCTATATGCAACAAAAGATAGGTACGCTACAATAGTACATATGCACAAGCAATATGCATATAAATATATACGCGACTACAATATCCTATCACGCCCTGACGCTTAACGCCATACGGGCGATTTCCCCGTAGATGTTAAATCTACTCACCGTGGTCTCGTGCTAAGCGTAGCCGACTACTTGCTTCCCCTTCTTTGCAGCGTCCGACGTACCCGCCTGCGAACCTAGAATTTACACAAAGAACACACATAAGCAAAAATCCTGCAAAAACGCGATATCAAAACCAAACGAGAAACTCACGTCGCAAACTAAGCGCGTGTGTATCCGATACGCTAAAACTTGTGAATACACGTCTGAATCTACCCCGACACGCTGCGACATGCAACAAACACTAAACCCACACAGAAAACACACGTGTCGCGCAAGCTTAAAGGATTGAAAATACGGTATTTTGTTCCAGATTTTGACTCGAATGAAAATATAAAAAGTTGCATATGCCAAAAGCCTTTAATATACAGCAGACTCCCCCAGAACAAACCTAGGCACCTAACTCCCCCTCTGGCCGCAATTTACGGCCAGAACGATTTTATTTGTGACCAGGGTTGTGAGTTAAGGTTTCGTGCTCCGTGTGTGTGGTCTAGATCTAGTGTACATGCCCCAGTAATCTCAGTTTTTGCCTGAAGCAACCGGGTCAACAGCAGATCAAAAAAAGGCTAAAATTTACATTAAAACGTTAATTTACACTAAAATGAAACCCTATGGTATTTTTGTGAAATCTGGGGAAAAACTTGGTTTACATGGCCTTAAAAACACTTAGTCAAGCTATAATAGCTATGAAAACCCTAACTTGGCAAAATCTCCACCTAAATCACAAATCTAGCACTAATGACCACACTAAACACTAATTAAAACTTAACAACTATAAGTTTAACAAGCAAAGAAGTTAGGCTTATGAAATTATACCTCACTTGATCCTAGGCGCAAGAAGAAGGAGAAGAAGAAGAGGAGGAGGAGGTTCTGTTGCTGCTGCTGCTACTGTTTTTGTTGCTGCTGCTGCCTTGCTGCTGTTGTTGTTGCTGGCTGCTGCTGCTGTTGTTTCTACTGCTGCTGCTGTTGCTTGCTTGCTGCTGCTGCTGCTGCGTGCAGCTGAGTGAGAGGGAGAGAGGTGTGATTATGTGAGAAAATGAGTGTTTGAAAAAGAAATGAGAGGATATGGGAGTCAACCACCCTCTCTCTCTCCTCATTAACTACAAGCATGGCCAAGCCCATCATGCTCTCTCTCTCTCTCTCCAAGTCAACTCCCAAAACACCACAATTAAAAAAAAAACTAATACACTTACTAAATCCAAATTAACTTAATAAAATGGGTTAGTCCACCATTGTTGTCTAAACATGGTTTAACCCTAACTTAACCTTAGTTAACATGCACATGTGTGTGCAAGCCTAAATAAATTCTAAAAAATATTCATAAATTTTGATAAAATATTTGAAAATCGTTTTGGTAAACTTTTTACTAAAAACCATATATTAAAGTATAATTAGCCACTAATCATAATCTAAGGTATTACAATCTTCCCCCCTTAGAGAAATTCGTCCCTGAATTTAAAAATATATAGCTACGCGTACCTTCAAAGAGTTGAGAGAATTTCTTCCGCATCTCGCCTTCGGCCTCCCAAGTGATTTCTTCACCATTTGGGCTGCACCAAAGCACCTTCATAGATGGCAAAACCTTTGATCGAAGTTTCTTCACATGCCGGTCCAATATCACTACTGGCTGCTCGGTGAATGAAAGATCGCGCTCGAGCTGAACGGTCTGATGCTGAATCATGTGAGAAGGGTCATGCAGGTATCTGCGAAGCATCAACACGTGGAATAAGGGGTGAACGTCCGGGAAGTCGGGTGGAAGAGCCAAACGATATGCCACTGCGCCCACACGCTCGAGGATCTTGAAGGGACCTATAAATCTGGGGCTAAGCTTCCCCTTCCGTCCAAATCTCATCACGCCCTTCATCGAAGAGACCCTCAGAAAAACTTGATCGCCAACTGCGAACTCTAATCTGCGACGGCGTCTGTCAGCATACGATTTCTGCCTGCTCTGAGCTGTCCTCATCCTATCTCGAATCAACTGTATTTTCTCGGTCATCTCCTGTACAATCTGCGGCCCCAAAATACTGCTCTCACTGAGCTCTGTCCAATAGACGGGCGATCTACATCTCCTCCCATACAAGGCCTCGAAAGGTGCCATCTGAATAGTATCCTGGAAACTATTGTTGTAGGAGAACTCCACCAAGGGTAAATGATGATCCCAGCTACCACCAAAGTCTAAAAGGCACGCTCGGAGCATGTACTCGAGAGTCTGAATAGTCCGCTCTGACTTGCCGTCGGTCTGCGGATGAAATGCTGTGTTGAAACTCAAGCGGGTGCCCAAAGCCTCCTGAAGCCTCTGCCATAGTCGGCTGGTAAACTGGGTGCCTCGGTCGGACACGATACATGTTGGGACTCCATGCGGTCGTACGATCTCGTCGATGTATATCTGGGCATACTGAGCAAATCTGAAAGTAGTCTTCGCCGGCAGGAAGTGAGCCGCTTTCGTCAATCGATCCACGATCACCCAAATAGAGTCATACCTTCGACTTGTCCTGGGTAGACCCATAATGAAGTCCATAGAAATCTGCTTTCATTTCCACTCCGGAATGGGTAACGGCTGTAGCTCTCCCGCGGGCCTCTCGTGCTCGGCCTTGACTTGCTGATAAGTCAGGCATCTCGACACGAAGTCTGTGACGCCCCTCTTCATCCCGTCCCACTAGTAAACATTTCTCATATCATGGTACATCATGGTGGAACCCGGATGAACACTGTACACCGATCGATGTGCCTCCTCAAGAATCTCACGCCGCAGTCCCTCAACATCTAGTACGCACGGTCTAGTCGTAAATTGCAGTATCCCCTGATCATCAATCACGAACTTGGAAAATCTGCCCTGTCCAATCTGTGTCATGATCTCTGAACAGCGGTCAATACTGTACTGTGCCTCATGTATACGGTCAAGCAACTGTGGGCGAGCATGAACATGCACAAGCTGTCCCCCGATCGGAGTGAACTCGAACTGCACTCGGCTGTCGCATAAAATCTGCCAATCTGCCGACGACTGCCTCTGCACTGCGCTCAAACAAGATAGACTACCCCCAGGCCTCCTACTCAAAGCATCCGCCACTACATTTGCCTTTCCCGGGTGGTAAAGGATCTCATAATCGTAGTCCTTCACTAACTCCATCCAACGGCACTGTCTAAGATTCAGGTCTCGCTGCTGAAATATGTATTTCAAGCTCTTGTGATCAGTGAATATCTGGCACGACTCGCTGTATAGGTAATGTCGCCAGATCTTAAGGGAAAAGACAACTGCAGCCATCTCCAAATTATGAGTAGGGTAGTTCTGTTCGTGTTTCTTTAGCTGCCGAGAAGCATACGCGATCACCCAGTCGTGCTGCATCAATAAGCACCCTAGCCCCACTCGAGAAGTGATTGAATGATTTTTCCGTTGTGTGTAGTAATTGAGCAAATAGAATATAGAAATCACAACCAAAAATATTTTGACCGCAATCAATAACGGTGTCGGATGTAGCGCATTAGTAAGTGCGGATCGTCCACAGGGAAGGTGAGTTTCGTTCAATTTTCGAATTAGATGAGTTGAAAATTTAAGGCAAAGAAAAGAAAACAATTCATGATTTGCATTTGAAGATCAAGAAATAAGAAAAATCTAGATCTAGAAAAGACATTAAAAACAAGAATTGAGATGAGTGATAATTTCCAACCAACAATCAAGATCAGAAGTATGGCTCGTAGGAGTAGATCGGATCTATAGATGTGATGAAATCTAAAGATTACTAATTCTTATCCATTAACGAATTGATACTAGATCGATGCAATTTCATCGAGGTTTAAGGATCTTGCGAGGAAATTAGGGATTTCGCAACTCATCCTTTGTCCTTTCGATGGATCGCATTCAAATTCTAGCTTCTAGTTAATCAAATGTTCAATAGTTGTTCTCTAGTTTCGAGTGAACACGATCAAGAAAGCATCATCTCAAAACTAGGTCATTGATCATTTGATTCACTAGAATTTCCAAACATTATAGGATTTAAGAATTGTAAAAATATCTAAATCATCATCATCTAAAGATCGTCTCGACTCCTACACGAGTGGAGATTACTCAAACATCATGATCACAAACACAATCACAAATTGAGATCTAATCATTATGCTTGAATTAAAAGATAAGCAAGAGTATAGAAAATTCACCTTTATTTATCGACAAATTTCGTTACAACTCTCTTGAATTTACAAAAGGAAGGAACTAGATCATCGATTTCGGCTTCGCTCGGCTCCTTGAGTCGCGGATCGGCGTGGATCTCTTGCTCCATTGGAATCCGGCGTCGCTTCTAATGGTTGAAGGCGCTCTTGCTTGAATTGCTCTCGGGATCTTGATCTTGATTTTGAATTGGGGTTGAATTTGAGGCACAACTTGTGTCACTCAACTTATGGGTTGAAGATGGTGATGATTCTTGAACAATTTCCACTCTAGATCTAGGCTCCTTTTTATAGACCTCCCAATTCTTAGATCTAGAATTGAAATTTGAATTCCCCCCATAAGTTAGTTATCCAAATGATTTAAATTTCCCTCCAAAAAGTTAGTTAAGCCTAAATTTTGAATTTCCCTCCAAGAATTTGTTAAGCCGAGCCTTCTAGATGTGCCATATGGAGCTTCTGGGGTCTTCTGGAAGCTTTAGCCGTTACAAATAGGCATGTGATGAAATTGGGTGGCTTGATCTCTTCAAATGGCCGCGGATCCGCGGCGCCAAGGGGGTTTGGGCCGCGGATCCGCGGCCCTTTAGTGGCCTTAGGACTTGAGTTTTCTTCTGTAGGCTTGTGATGACATATGGGCCTTATTCTGATATGTTGAATTTTATTTGGCCTTCTGCATTACTACCAGATCTCCAGCCTTTGAGTTGGCATATCTTGTATCAGCTCTTTTCCCAATTTTTCCCTTTTGCTTCTGGAATTTCCTGCATTAGACCCCAGACAAGAGTTGCGCAGTACAAGGATGATCCGATGCCATGAAACACGGTTAATTTCCCTCTAAGTGCCGGTTTAAAAGTCTAACACATGCAATTTGGTATTTCAGAAATGATTTGGTAATATGTGCAATATGAATACCGAACACTTCTATATGAGTGCAAATGTTAGGGAAATTGCCGTGTTAAAAATGCAGTATTTTCGACTGATCAAATTCCCCCAAACTTATTTTCGATCGTATCGATCGAATTATTTTATTAAAAAGAGAAGGAGAAAATAAAGAAAGAGAAAAGCACACTTTCGTAGGTAACATGATTGCATTGAGCACGTGCAACAAGCTTTTAAATCTCTAGGTGTCCCTAGTAGGAGGAGTGTTGTCTCCTGAGGGTTTTCAGCGGATTGCACCCACAAAATCCAATAATAAAAGGAAGATCATGAATATTACATTTAAAGACAAGAATTGTAAAACAAAAGCCTTGAAAATTAGGGTTTCCTACTAAACTAGCTTTTCGGTTGTCATGAGCCCTATCTTAATGGTCATGAAAAGATGTCAGAAATCACGTCCTCCCTCAATAAAACATCTTCTTATTCTTCATCCCTATCTTTCTTCCAAAACATCGATCATATCACCCTGCGTGTGTGTAAAGGACATCCTTACACCCGGAGAATTCAATTCAAGCTATCATACTCTTGCCCATCAGCCTCAGTACTTTTTAATTAATGAATATTTAAATTAATTTGCTCACACACTTTCATATGACCGTTAATACTTCTTGAGGTACTAACCGACCGATTACTCATGTGCTTTGCTTATTTGGTGTATTTTTCTCGTCTTGCACCACCTAAGGCATAACAGTAACTCGCAGACCAGTTGGCCTTAGGGCACTAGGTGAAGAGGCACCCTCGCTATAAATTTTTATTGCCCTCGGTGATAACAAAACCAGTGTCCATTTTTCTCACCACTTTATTTATTTTTTTTATTCATTTCTTTTATTTTATTTCCTTCATACTTTTGGCTTAAGACAAGAGCATTTCAAGGTATCCTCTACTATCCTGGGCTTCAAGACGTATGTAAGTGCGAAAAGCAGGGTATTAACGTTCAAAATGTTTGGCTTCCAGAATAGAAACTATTTTTCAGACTTATTTTTATCCTCAGATTAGTGACTTCCTTCATCTTACTAACCCTTGGGACAACGGCTCATAACTACTTATTACTAGTTCGTATAAGAAAACTTCTAATTTTCTTGGTTTTCTTAAATTTTTCTAATCTCATGGATGTAAATTTTTCACTATCTAAACTTTTATTATCATAAATATTAAATATTTTTATATTTTGAAAGTTTTTTGAATTTTTATGGATTATGAAATTTTTTTAAATTTTTTTTATAGGTTTTTATAGGTATTGAAAAATTATTTACAAAAAATATTTACACAAAATTTTTTATGGGTTTTGAAAATTTTTAAATTTTTATGGTTTTTAAAGAAATGTTTTGTGCTTATGCAAATGATATGCACATTATGCAAAACTAAGCACAAACCTCCCCCAAACTTGTTTTCAACAGTGTCCTCACTGTTGCCAACCGCTATATCTACAAAAACCTGTAAGCCTGGGAGGAATTTATTAGTGGGGGCAAAATATATAAGTGAAGACCCTCCCCTAAACTTATTCTTGGCTCAAAATTTTTGTAATTCCCCCCCAAACTTGAGTTATGCAATGTTAAGCTTTGAAAATCACATGAGGGGGTCAAGAACCATTGGTCGATACCAAGCTTTGCAAAGACCGAATGTCAGCACCAACCATTTGAAAATTTTATCAATGCAGTGCTCTGGTTGGTGGAAGAAGAAGTGGGGAAAGGTTAAGTGGTGGAAGAGAGTGAGTGTGCGTCTCATATTGGAGAGACGATGCAGTGAATGTGATGGATTACTCGCATTCTTTTTACAATTCAGAAGAAGGGGTGGAGGTTCAATTTCAATGATTGGGACATAATTCATCTCAACACCCGTGTTATTCAGAAATGCGAGTTCATCAGCGAAGATCTCCTCAAAAGTTTCATCAATACCCCGAAGAATAATGTCATCATAAAGTCCGGGGTGATCTTCAGACTCTAAGAACGGTTCATAATCAGTGTTAATTGTTGACCTGGACATCTCGGTGGAAGAATCCGTATGTGTATGATACATAGTTGGGTCAAACAATAACGTATGAAAAGAGTCAAGATCGGTATCAGGAGGATCATCAAATTCGCTGCTGTCGACATCCATTAAGTCGACAGAACAGACATGAGCAGTAGGTTCGGAGGGTACACTTCCCAACTTGTAAATGTTCAGCTCTATTGACCTATTCCCGAAGGATAGGGTCATAGAGCCATTACGACAGTTGATGATAGCGTTGGAAGTGGCCAAAAAGGGGCGACCTAAAATCACCGGAATTTGATTCCGGGGGTTCGCTACAGGCTGTGTATCAAGTAAAATAAAATCCACAGGGAATACGAATTCCCCGATTTTTATTAATACATCCTCCAGTTCATCCCTAGGTTTGGTGATTGATCGGTCAGCCATCTGGAGAGTGCAATGGGTTGGTTTCAACTCTCCGATCCCTAGTTGCTCATAGACTGAGAAAGGAAGCAGGTTAACACTTGCGCCAAGGTCTAAAAGAGCACGATTGATGTGTTTATCCCCAATAGAAATCGATATCGTAGGACATCTTGGGTCCTTACGTTTCTTTGGTAGCGGGGGGATAAAAGCAGTGCTAATGCTATTGGACATGAAGACCTTCTTTGGCACTTGAGTCTTCCTCTTCCTAGTGCACAAGTCCTTAAGAATTTTCGCATAAGCGGGGACTTGTTGAATCGCATCTAGGAGAGGGATGTTGATGTTAACTTGCTTAAACATGTCCATAATCTTCTCCATATGTGGACTCGATGTGTTAGCCCTTAACCGATTCGGGTAAGGTGCTTTAGCAATGAGCGCTGGGTCCATCATAGGAGAAGGAAGTGTGTGTGGACCTGATCCCAAAATAGAAGTGGGGATCGTCGGTGGTAGACTAGAAGATGTGGGCTGAGGTGTCGAGCCTAGAGGGAAATGGAGAATAGGCTCGCGAGAAGGTGGTAGGGTAGGAGAACAAGAATCAGACGTAGAAGTGTGTGTGTGAGGAAAGGTCTCAGCCGGGGTGTTGATAGGATCATCAATATCATCAATTTCTTCCCCAACATGGTTATCCAGCACTCTCCCAGATCTCAACGTGGTGATTGCATTCACATGATGTGAATAGCCAGGATTGGGCAAAGGTTGAGCTGGGAGTTTCCTTTTCTCTCTTGCACTCATTTCGGCCTTAAGTCGTGCAATTTCAGCTTCCATCGTTTTGATACTCTCAGCTTGGGACGCTGAGTTTTTCTTTATCTCACCTACAGAAGACCTAACCTCGGCCGGCATTTCTGTGAAATTTGAAAGGAGCGATTTCATGGTTTGAGCGAATTGAGAGAACTCGTCAGAACAGGTCGACTGTATGGGATTAGAAGGTGCAGGAGTGTTGACCTGGTTTTGGAAATTTTATGTCTGGTAGGGGTGTTGGGTGAGTTGAAGTGGTTGCTGTTGTGGTGGTGGGACCCGTTGGAATTGATTAGGGTTTGGAACCGTGTTTTGGGATTGGTTCCAAGCAAAATTCGGGTGATTCCTCCAACCCTGATTATATGTGGAAGAAAAAGGGTCGTTTCCAGGTCTTTGAAATGTGGCATTGGTATGCTCGAGACCTCGAAACCGAGAGTTTAATGGGCATTCTTCCGTCAAGTGAGAAGGATCAGAACAGCACCCACATACAGTTTTGGGGAGCGACATTGGGTTTAGGGAGGCTGCTAATAATTTGTGTTCCATAGCGTCGAGCTTCTTGTGCATTGCTGCCATCTCAGCTCGAACACCTATGGATACGTCTATTTGGTGTACGCCACCCCTACTTGATGGCTGGGTTCCAGTCTCCCACTGTAGTGACTTTTCAGCGAACTCTTCTAAAAATTTCTATGCTTCCCCATCATCCTTGGTCATAAAGGTGCCTTGACACATGTTTTCAAGGTTTTGTTTAGTGTTAGGGTTACTGCCCTCATATATGATTCGGCAAAGTTGCCATTTCGGGATGCCGTGATGTGGGCATTGAACCAAAAGATCCTTGAATCGGTCAAAGTATTTTGAGAATGGTTCAGCTGGAAGCTGGGAGAATTGATATAGTTCGCTACGGACTCGAGCTGTCTTTTGCATAGGGTAGAATTTTTTAAGGAATGCCGCAACGAATTCTTCCCAATTCGTTATGGAATGTGCGGTGGTGTTATATAGCCACTTCTCGGCTAAATCGCACAAGGTAAATGGAAGAAGTCGTAGACGCATGGCATCACAGAAAGTTGTGATGTACCCATCATTGCGAATACGTTTTCAAATTTGGTAATAAAAACGTACGCGTCTTCAGTCTCGAGACCATGGAATTTGGGTAGGAGGTTGATGTACTGGGGCTTAATCTCAAATTTATCCCCGTTGGCTGGTGGAATGGATAAGCAGGTCGAGAGAGGACCTCGCAAAGGGTGGCACCTCTCTTGGAGAGAGATGCGGGGAGGATTCTACGCACCAACGGACGGCGGTAGAGCAGCGGTAAAGAGGTTCGATGGAGACTGATCCATCGGTGTGGGTGTGGTGGGGGGTAAAAGAAAGGTAAATGGAGAAATACCGACTTCGGAGTCAATCGAGAGGATGCGGACAAGTCGGGCACTAGAATCCCGTGTCCAGCCTATCTTGTACTAAAAGGGGTTAGTACAAGTGGCAGCGTGATTTATAATTAGGGGAAACGAAGTGAATGCGGTGTTTGTTTTGAAAAATGATACGGATTTGAAAATATGATGCGATCATAACAAATGCAACAAGCAATACCTAGAATTTATGGTTACCTAGGTCCAATCTCTAGACCGCTCCTAACTTCCAAAAGACAAGTCGTAGGATAAAATCCTCCACTGCCTCTTTGTTTCTCCTGTGGCCAGGTAAGTGCCAGGTAAGTGGGAGGTTCTCCACTACGTAAGTAGTGGGCCTAATTAAGTAACCACTAGCCTTCGACACACTTTCCTTAGACACCACAAAAAGAAACGCGGATAAGCAATGAATTACCCACGGCCTTCTTCTGTCCTAAGTGAGCGCGACGGTCCTTAGAGTCATCTCTAAATATTTTTTAATTAATGAGGGTAATGCAGATGCAGGTTTGTGATTTTTGGGGCTTAGGAAGGGTAATGAACTCCCCACCTAATCTGGATTGGGCCGTGCCCCTTAATGTCCGTATTAATTATGCAAACAACCACAAAATCGAAAACAAGCACAATTTATTTTTCTTTTTGTGGCGCTGCGATTTTTTTTTTAGAAAAAAAATAGAATATAGAAATCACAACCAAAAATATTTTGACCGCAATCAATAACGGTGTCAGATATAGCGCGTTAGTAAGTGCGGATCGTCCACAGGGAAAGTGAGTTCCGTTCAATTTTCGAATTAGATGAGTTGAAAATTTAAGGCAAAGAAAAGAAAACAATTCATGATTTGCATTTGAAGATCAAGAAATAAGAAAATTCTAGATCTAGAAAAGACATTAAAAACAAGAATTGAGATGAGTGATAATTTCCAACCAACAATCAAGATTAGAAGTATGGCTCGTAGGAGTAGATCGGATCTATAGATGTGATGAGGTCTAATGATTACTCATTCTTATCCATTAACGAATTGATACTAGATCGATGCAAATTCATCGAGGTTTAAGGATCTTGCGAGGAAATTAGGGATTTCGCAACTCATCCTTTGTCCTTTCGATGGATCGCATTCAAATTCTAGCTTCTAGATAATCAAATGGTCAATAGTTGTTCCCTAATTTCGAGTGAACACGATCAAGGAAGCATCATCTCGAAAT
The DNA here is from genome assembly GCA_030015575.1 of Agapanthus africanus. Taxonomy (NCBI): domain Eukaryota; kingdom Viridiplantae; phylum Streptophyta; class Magnoliopsida; order Asparagales; family Amaryllidaceae; genus Agapanthus; species Agapanthus africanus. Next base: position 143,272,568 of record CM057349.1, read on the forward strand.
TAGGTCATTGATCATTTGATTCACTAGAATTTCCAAACATTATAGGATTTAAGAATTGTAAAAATATCTAAATCATCATCATCTAAAGATCGTCACAACTCCTACACGAGTGGAGACTACTCAAACATCATGATCACAAACACAATCACAAATTGAGATCTAATCATTATGCTTGAATTAAAAGATAAGCAAGAATATAGAAAATTCACCTTTATTTATCGACAAATTTCGTTACAACTCTCTTGAATTTACAAAAGGAAGAAACTAGATCGTCGATTTCGGCTTCGCTCTGCTCCTTGAGTCGCGGATCAGCGTGGATCTTTTGCTCCGTTGGAATCCGGCGTCGCTTCTAAAGGTTGAAGGCTCTCTTGCTTGAATTGCTCTCGAGATCTTGATCTTGATTTTGAATTGGGGTTGAATTTGAGGCACAAGTTGTGTCACTCAACTTGTGGGTTGAAGATGGTGATGATTCTTGAACAATTTCCACTCTAGATCTAGGCTCCTTTTTATAGACCTCCCAATTCTTAGATCTAGAATTGAAATTTGAATTCCCCCCACAAGTTAGTTATCCAAATGATTTAAATTTCCCTCCAAAAAGTTAGTTAAGCCTAAATTTTGAATTTCCCTCCAAGAATTTGTTAAGCCGAGCCTTCTAGATGTGCCACGTGGAGCTTCTGGGGTCTTCTGGAAGCTTTAGCCGTTACAAATAGGCATGCGATGAAATTGGGTGGCTTGATCTCTTCAAATTGCCGCGGATCCGCGGCGCCAAGGGGGTTTGGGCCGCGGATCCATGGCCCTTTAGTGGCCTTAGGACTTGAGTTTTCTTCTGTGGGCTTGTGATGACATATGGGCCTTATTCTGATATGTTGAATTTTATTTGGCCTTCTGCATTACTACCAGATCTCCAGCCTTTGAGTTGGCGTATCTTGTATCAGCTCTTTCCCAATTTTGGCCTTTTTGCTTCTGGAATTTCCTGCATTAGACCCCAGACAAGAGTTGCGCAGTACAAGGATGATGCGATGCCATGAAACACGGTTAATATCCGTCTAAGTGCCGGTTTAAAAGTCTAACACATGCAATTTGGTATTTCAGAGATGTTTTGGTAATATGTGCAATATGAATACCGAACACTTCTATATGAGTGCAAATGTTAGGGAAATTGCTGTGTTAAAAATGCAGTATTTTCGACAGATCAAGAAGCGTCACAATAGACCACAAATCCGCCCGATCCTGAAGGCAATGATAACACCGGTGCCGTAGTCAAACGAGTCCGCAACTGCTGAAAGCTATGCTCGCACTCCTCCGTCCAATCAAAAGGAACTCCCTTCCGGGTCAACCCGGTCAATGGTGCAGCAATACGGGAGAAATCCTGTACAATTCGTCTGTAGTAGCCAGCCAGTCCTAGAAAGCTGCGGATCTCTGTAACTGATGCTGGTCTGTGCCAATGCTGGACGACCTCGATCTTCTTCTGGTCTACACATATACCATCTTGTGTAATCACGTGACCCAAGAAATCTACGCTGTCAAGCCAGAACGCGCACTTGGAGAATTTTGCGAACAGCTGGTGCTCCCTCAAAGTCTGCAATGTGATCCGCAGGTGCTGCTCGTGCTCCTCTCGACTCCGGGAATACACCAAAATGTTGTCAATGAATACGATGATGAATAGATCAAGATACGGCCTGAAAATACGGTTCATCAAGTCCATAAATGCTGCTGGGGCGTTGGTGAGTTCGAACGACATCACCAAAAACTCATAGTGGCCGTAACGCGTGCGGAAAGCCGTCCTCAGAATATCCTCCTGTCGAACCCGCAACTGATGGTAGCCTGATCGCAAGTCGATCATCGAAAAGTATCCTGCACCCTGAAGCTGGTCGAACAAGTCGTCGATACGTGGTAAAGGAAATCTGTTCCGCATGGTAACCCTGTTCAGCTGGCGGTAGTCAACATACAAGCCAAAACTACCGTCCTTCTTCTTGACAAACAGGACTGGAACACCCCAAGGAGACACACTAGGTCGAATAATTCTTTTATCGAGCAAATCTTGCAACTGACCTTTCAACTCTCTAATCTCCGCCGGGGCCATCCGATAAGGCGGTATGGAAATAGGCCCCGTGCCGGGAATCAAGTCAATGCAGAAAACAATATCGTGCTCAGGCGGTAGCCCAGGAAGCTCATCAGGGAAAATGTCAGGGAACTCACCAACAATCGGAATCTGGTCCAACAGAACCTCTGTAGCTCTAGTATCGCAAACATAGGCTAGAAATCCCTGACATCCCTTCCTCAAAAGCTGTGCAGCGCGAAGAGAAGAAATCAAACTGTGAGGGGCGGCACCACGGTCCCCCTGCACAACAAAAGCTGACTCGCCGGGAAAACAAAACCTAACTGTCTTCTTACGGCAGTCCACAGACGCATAGCACGTGGCTAACCAATCCATGCCTAAAAGAACGTCGAAGTCCAACGTCGTAAGAAGGATCAAGTCGACAGGCAACTCTCTCTCGCCAATACGGACAACACACGATTGGAACACGTGTCTAGCAATAAACGACTCGCCCACAGGAGTGGTCACAGCAAGCGGCTAATCAAGAAAACCATACTCTCTACCAAAACTCGGCACGAAGTGTGTGGACACGTACGGGTGAGTGGATCCCGGATCAAACAACACGTGTGCGTCAACAGAATATACTGAAAGGGTACCTGAGACCACTGCATTGGACGCCTGTGTTAGTTATATGTATGCCCTAGAGGCCATTACTATACATAGGATGTATATTGTAGTGGATGCTGGGACATATATAGGGAGGACTTTCTTGCTCGACATGATAGTATGCTATCTGGTTGATCTTTACCTTAACGTGTATGCTGATTGTCTCTCTGTTACATGTTGGTAAAGCCCTTAGGATCTGTACTTGACTACCTTGACTATGATGTGGATCATACTAGTGGGGACATGGTAGTCCATAAGTACATCCTTCAAAGTCCCTAGTCGAGGGTGTATCGAGACGGGGCATCGATATACCAGAGTAGACTAGCGTATACCTTCTCGACCCATACAGATGGGCGGTGGATGATCCCATATCCATCGGTGTTTGACATCAGAGGAGATATACGGGTGCTCAGTAGAGACTGGGTACACTGGACGGACTCGCCGAGAACTCCCAGATGGTATTATACCTCACGTCAGATGGCAGTTCTCTGGTGACACTGGTACAGAGTAGTCTGTTGACCCGAGATCGTCATAGAGTCTTGTGTGGTTCCCACTGTGCTTTGATTTCCATCTTACCACGTCCAAGAGGGCGTGCAAAACGGTGGTTTTTGGGTACAGTCCCGAGTCACATGGAGGCAATGAGCGATAGGAGGGGATTCGTCTCTCCCGGTATAGGGAGTTGATGTTGCACTGTGTTCGATTGGCTATAACAGGAAATCCCTGGCCAGGGTTGCTGAGATTTACTGGTAAGTGTTACCAGTAGTTTCTCGAATAGTTATAGACCTCATATCGACACGACTTATTGAGCTATTGGGGTCTGACGTTTACCACCCCTAGGCGAGATATGCGACATATCAGACGATCAGACCGGACTGTACGGTAGTGTTACTGGTCGGATTCACTGGAGTGTGAGCGGGCTTGCTCGTCGATCTTCAGATCGCTCAATACCCGGGTGGCCGTTACGTTTAGCAGACCGCTTGCGGCTTGTGGGTGTCTGATATGATCATCATCTGCTGCCGGCGTATTGACGAGTCTTTAGAGTCCTACACAGAGGTTTCCTGGCTCAAGCGAAACGAAATAGGAGCGCATATGAGATATGTGCGGGACCGAGAATAATGCGTGTATGTGATACCGTATTTCATTCTCGCGATGAATGTATCGGAAAGGTTGTATGCGATATAACCTAGTTATCGATTCAAGCGTTGATTCGATAAACCGATACATTGAATACTAGTCGGTTGTGTGCGTCATGACCGGATCATTGAATCAAGTGTTGATTTAATGATTTAATGCATAATTATATATTTGATATATTACTTTGCACTAACTAGTATTGGTTCACTTTAAACGGATTTTCTCACTTGGCTTGTGCACAAAGTATATGTGATATACTTTAGTACACATCTATGTATCATGTTTGATGATGCTTGCTCTTGAGGTTAAGTGTGAAGAATTAAACCATGGTTAAGAGATGATTAGGGTTTGCTTTATCATTTTATTTATTCATTTAGTTATTTAAATGAAAAAGGTTATGAGTTATGATAAGAATGGAGGCCATTTTTGTTTCTTATTGGATGCTTCATGAACATTTGACTTTATGCCACCATTCTTGTCATTTTGCTTAACCCTAACCCACTCTAATCACCATGGTTAATTCTCTACACCTAACCCTAGTTAGTTATGATAAGTATTGGATTTTCTTTTTGATTAAAAGAATACTTATCATAATTCTATGCTCATCTTCTTCTTCTTCTTCAAGTGAGCAACCTTGATGCCATTCATGGCAACTTGTGTTCTAGTGAGCAAAATCCAAATCTAAAGTGAACCCACCTCCTATTTCTTCATCCTCTACCTCTTGCCAAGTAGTAGAGTGTGTTCTCTTCACAAGTTTTTGGACTTGGTGAAGTCGGAGCTTGATTTAGCGATGCCTCGACGTAGATCATCTTCGGCATGGACATCGACGACCTAGCTTGCCCATTCTCCGACGAAGCCGACTCTAGAGCCCGGATTTGATTTGGACAGCGGAGACGACATCGTTGCGGAGCCGTGGAGGTGGAGCACCGGATCTACAAAGGTTGTATTTCCGTATTCTCATTAGCTAAGTTGTTAGCTAGCTTTCTTTTCGCATAGACATCTAGTTATCGATCCGTACACTAGGGTTTGTAGGCACCATAATTTTGAAATTGCCATGGTTGATGGCTTGGGAGACCTCACGAGCGTGCCTAGGAACCCTACAGTGGTATCAGAGCCTAGCTAGAGCCTTAGGCGAAGCGTAGACGGAGTTTGAAGTCCGATCGAACCGAAATCCGATTTCCAAATTGCTCTCTGTACTTTTTTGTAAAATGTGGATTTTTGCAAATTAAAAATATGCAGAAAAATCAGCAGGTAAATCTAAGAATTACGATGCAAAAATTACCAAATGATCTTTCTAAAGTGCGGCGGAACCGCGGCATTAGCGTGCTAATGCGGCCCTTCCGCCTCCGTTTTGTCTTATTAGGCACTCAATTTTGCACAGTAACTCCTATTTTTCAGTGCTGGTTTTCCTGGGAATTTTTAATCTGAAATAAAGAGTTGAGTATTTTGGGTTGTATTGGGAGTTCATATATTCGATCGGATTGTCAAACTTTGTCTATGTGTCGTTCCGGATAATTTTTTGAATATGTTAAAAAGTTCGACCGGATATAAATACCCAATTTTTCCCCTGTCGGGAAATTTCCAAGTGCTGGATTTTTCCGTAGTTTAACGACGTTCTAAGTAGTGCAAGTAACGCGATGGTCCCTCTAGAAGACACAAACCTTAACTCGATTATGTGACCGTCTTGAACTGCCCTTTGAACCTTCGGGTTTGGGGCAGTACGGCGTGCCACATGTGAGGCGTTGGCTTGACCCTTCTACGGCTGGACCGTTGGTACTGAGGTACGAACTGAATGTTGTTAGACTAGTTTCATATGTTGATCTGTATCGGGAAAACTTGGGTGTTCGATTGTTCGATCGGAAAGTTTAACATTTTCTATTTATCTGGAATGGGATACAATAATTGGAATTCACAAGTAGTTATGAGATAACTAAATGGATATTATAAACATAGCAGTTTAGTCTCACTTGATCGGTTGCCACGGAATTTTGATGTGATCAAACGTCCGTCGCAATCACGTAGCGTACGCGGATACTCGCCGGGTAAACTTAATAGACAGCCTCACGCCATTGCCCCGACCAAGTGACTGTAGGAGAACCCCGTCGCCGAAAGCATCCCTCCGGGTGCTCGCGGTAGCGGTGTTCCGCCTTGGTGCACTTCGTCGACGGTATCGGGGGTGCAGCCGTCTACAGAAGTTTGCGACGAGCATTCGATCAGGATGTCGGGAATCCTGTTGAATTGCCCGACTTGATATTGAAAAGTGTTTTCGATTTTGAGACTAAAATGCGGGGTTTATAATTGTTAGGCATGCGATGTCTAAGTAATTCATTTGGTCAGGCATGCGATGTCTGAGGTGGTTGCGGATTCCAACTGTTGTAGTTTTACACTTTCTTTTCTGTGACCGTAAGTGTAATATGTGATATCGCCGGTTTCGTTGCTATATGTCAACGACAATTGGGATGCGCATATTTACTTACGTTGATGACATGTGATGTTATGTGTTGCTGGATATGTTATATTGGATCGTCGTGTTTGAATAGCCGGGGGTTTTTATGTGAGATGAGTGTTTTTCATTTTCATTCATGTAAAAACTTGTATGTTATATTCTTTTATTGGGGCGCTTCCAGGTTGCGGAAGTTGTCACCTGTTGTATATTATTTACTTTTCCGCACTAGGATAGACCCAAGGAGGAGGGCATAAGTAACCGAGTTCTGGAGTCCAGTGGGAGACCAACTCGAGGAGTCGAGTCCGGGTCTCCTAACTCCAGAATTGGTAGGGTTGCTTGCCGCTCTCGTAGGGGTCTAGGGGTGTGGGTTTGGCTATTCATCACGACCGTGGAATCCGTGTTTTATACTGGCTCGTATTGAAAACACGGACGTCCTAGTATATCCAATATTTCATATGTTTCTTCTGCTGCGATATCTGTGATGTGATCATGTGATGTTCTGTGATAGATACAGTATATAGTATATATGATATATTATATAGACGTTACTTATGTTTTACACCCGTGCTAGCCCTGCCCTGCTCTGCCGTTAGTTACCTAACCTAACGGTGCACGAGGGGACATCGAGGCTAATGCGGATGGCATAAGTGTACGTCGTATTTATCTGTGATGTTTAGGTACTTAAATGATGGGACTTCATTAATGTGATTAATGAAATAAAAGAAACCTAAGATGTTGTAGAATCGAATTTCAAAATAAAACAGGTAGCTACAGTTCTTGCTTTGCACAGCGGTATATGCGATATATCCTGCACCTTATTCGATGAGGAAAGGACCGAGATCCCTTCACCGGGAGTGACTCCTTTAGCAATAACTGGCAGATGCTACAACCTTCGGTTTGTCTTTTGATTGCTTTTAAGTGTTTTTGCTTTGCACAGTGATATATGTGATATATCCCGCACCTCATTCGACGAGGAAAGGACCGACGATCCCTTCACCGGGAGTGACTCCTTTAGCAAAACTAGAAAAGCCTAAAAAACACTCCATTTTAAAAATCATTCGATCCTACAACGATATCAAGTTCATTACGCAATAGGTTTTCAGAAAAACCTGTCGTAGCCCTCCGTCATTTCAGATAAGTAGTAGTTAGTATTCGTGCTACGTTTGTTGGCCTGCGTCAAGGCGTAGTGTGCGGTAGCTAACTGGTGCTTATCTGCATAAGCATATGATGTGATTGGATTAGAGTAGTCGTGCGACTTTGTTGGCCTGCGTCAAGGGTCGTGCGGGTGGGTTTAATTCAATCAGGAAATGACGGGTTGAACTTGACTAGCGGACTATGGTTTGTTGGCCTGCGTCAAGGTCATAGGACGCTAGGGGCAAAATATTATCGGGAATTTCAAGTGTTGAAATTTGCAATGAGATTGCATACCTTCTATGTGATAGTTGGATCCCGATACCCGCTGCGAGTAAGTGTTACTCCTGGGAGAGTTTTATACATTACAATTAGCCGATCAAGTAGGTGTCTAGAAAGGTGTTAACGAGGTTACGCCTCTGGGAAAATGAGGTTTACATTAATTAGGTTCGTGCGAAAGCACGGGGGACCTCCCTCAAAGTACCGACACTGGCCTGGCTGAAAGATTGGCGAACTTGTAGTGTGTAATTAATCCCGGCTAGTCTTTCCTTTTAGGGTTTGAAGGAAGATTTGATAAAAAGCAGTGGGAGCCATCCTGATTAGATAAAATAATAACCAATCTATTCTTGACAGAGCGCACGCTGAGTGTTTTCTTCTCTCTCTCTCCTGGTAGTGACCATATCACGCCTTAATCAAGATAAAAATACGGATTATTGACCGAACCCGCTTGTTATACTGAGCTGGGGAACGTTGGTCCCGCTCCAACTTATAAATGTTATAAGACAGAGCAGGAAATTGGGGAATACCAGATTTCCCGTGCCGCCCAAACGAAGAAAGTGCATGCTGATGCATCATCTTCGGGTGTGTTCATTATACAGAACTGTTTCTCAGTATCCTTTACGTCCTGGGTATATGATACCGGATCAGGATCCCAGATATGTAATCTGTTACATAGGGCTACAGAAAGGTAGAGAACTGAGAACGGGTGATAAGTTTCATGAGGCAGAAAACGGGGCAAGAGTTGCAGCCAAGTCTGTCGGTCACTGTCACCCTGTATTACCGATACATTGATTCTGAACGAATGTTGTTAGATACCGAACCTGATATACAAAATCATATCAGTCTCTTTATTAGTAAAGAAAGGATAAAATTTTGTAATGTTGGATAATGTTTTGAACATTTCCTATATCAAAAGTTGATCGGTTCAGGCACGTTATCTAAAAGCATTGATGTTCTAAATCAAACTACAGATCTAAGTATACGGAACACACACAAGAGGAAGAGTTCAGAAATGAACGAATTCTTCTTGAGTCATTGTAGACTAGGTCAGATCAATGTGACCCGACTAGCTAGAGTTACATATAGATGCATATTTAAATCAGTTTGAATTTACATCTTGTGCAACTCGCCAATCATGTCACAAAGATAAGATGACCATAGCCCTGTTTACTAAGAAACAGAGAAAGAGTTAGTGAACTCTTGGGATGATACATGTTGATGTATGTTAGGTCCCCTGTCTACAAATGCCAGGACTGGTTCTTTGAACTTCATTACATTCTCTGATAATCTCTCAAGATTCAGACATATGTTCCTGTTGAAACACAAGTCCGAACCTTTTGAGATATTCACAGAATATAAGCGAGAAGTAGAGAACCAGAATACGGGTATAAGTATTATGTCCTATGATGAGATCAAGGAGGAGAATACTTGAGCACGGAAATACTGGACTATTCTAAAGGAGAATGAGATTCCCTCTCAGCATTACTCCTCTGTATACACCATGGCACGATGGTATATCGGGGTGGAGCAATTACACCCTATGTGATAAGGTGTGCTCTATGATGAGTACTACTGAGTTACCTATTTCCTTTTTGGGAAATATGCGCTTGAGAAGCTGCATACCTATTGAATAGGGTTCGAATCAAATCAGTTGCCTACCACTTCATATGTGATATGGAAAGGGAAGAGCCCATGTCTTAAGCTAGTTAAGATTTGGGGTTGTCTGGCCTATGTCTAAAAACAAAATCCGGACAAGCTCGAGGCAAGGACTGTAATGTAGAACTGGAAAGGTTCTAGCTATACAAACTACAGCTGATGATTTGATAGAACCAAAGTATTCAGTAGATACCAACGAACCTCAGCCTCTCCGCCGATCTAGTAGGGTTCCTCACCCACCTGAGAGTTACTTTGTTTTCTCTATGACAGTGGGAGCGAGGATTGCATCATGAGATGATGACCCAACTAGCTTCGAGCTGGCCATCGAGAGTAAGACTCTGTAAGAATGGCTGGATGCTTAGCGATCTGAGATGGAATCCTTATACGCCAACAAAGTATGGACTTTGGTTGCTATATCTGAAGGGTTAAATCCCCATCAGGAGCAAGTATATCTTGAGAAGATTACTTGGTGTAGATGGAAAAGTTGAGACTTTCAAAGCTAGACTTGTTAAAGCTTTTCGTCATCGACCAGGCGTGGATAATGATGAAACCTTTTCAAGTGACTATGCTTAAGTCCATCCAGATCCTACTTACCACGGCTACATACCATGACTACGATATCTGGTGGTTGGGTGTCATGACTGCTTTTCTAAATAAAGTTTTAGAAGAGTGCGTCTATAAGTACACAGCCAGAGGGCTTCGTAGACAGTGGGAGCAGCAGAAACGTGTGCAAGATGCTTTATAGGATAAAGCAGGCATCGCGGAGTTGGAACATCTGTTTTGATGAATTAGTCAAAGAAGTTGACATCATCAAAATGGTAGATGAACCTTGTATATACAAAAAGGTAGTAGGGAGTATGGTGACGATCCTCGTAGAGTACGTGGATGACATACTCTTGATAGGGAAGGAGTTTCCTATGCTACGCTCGATCAATCTCCGCTTATCACTATGATTCTCCATATAGGATCAAAATGATACCTACTAAATCCTGGGTTTTGGATCTATGAGATAGATCTAAATGGATGTTAGGATACTCAACAGATGTAGTGAGATGGTATCAATTGATCCTGGGGAGAATCACTGGAAGTGTTCCAGGGTGATAAAGACGACTGAGTGTCAGTCACAGGCATTGTCTTTACCCTCAGTAAAGGGACGGTATGTTGGAAGAGTTCCAAGTTAGATACCGTGACATACTAGACGATAAAGGCAGGATACATCGCTACTTAAGATGCTACCAAAGAAACTGTTTGGATGTATATTGGTTCATGAGATGAACTATGTTCCTCCCATTGTGAGACAATGGAGTTGTGACTCATGCCGAGGAACGCAGGTCCCATCAGTGATCCAGACATATTCTAAGGCAGTATCACTTGATCATGGAGATAGTTGATCTCCAGGGTGATCGAGGTTTGGAGAGTAGACTCAGAGGACAACACAGCGGATCCACTCACAAAGGCCTGTTCCCAGAGAGAGACTTTCATGGGATGGTTGAGTATGAGATACTGCAACCACTGCTACAGATGGCCCTAGTGCAAGTGGGAGATTGTTAGTTATATGTATGCCCTAGAGGCCATTACTATACATAGGATGTATATTGTAGTGGATGCTGGGACATATATAGGGAGGACTTTCTTGCTCGACATGATAGTATGCTATCTGGTTGATCTTTACCTTAACGTGTATGCTGATTGTCTCTCTGTTACATGTTGGTAAAGCCCTTAGGATCTGTACTTGACTACCTTGACTATGATGCGGATCATACTAGTGGGGACATGGTAGTCCATAAGTACATCCTTCAAAGTCCCTAGTCGAGGGTGTATCGAGACGGGGCATCGATATACCAGAGTAGACTAGCGTATACCTTCTCGACCCATACAGATGGGCGGTGGATGATCCCATATCCATCGGTGTTTGACATCAGAGGAGATATACGGGTGCTCAGTAGAGACTGGGTACACTGGACGGACTCGCCGAGAACTCCCAGATGGTATTATACCTCACGTCAGATGGCAGTTCTCTGGTGACACTGGTACAGAGTAGTCTGTTGACCCGAGATCGTCATAGAGTCTTGTGTGGTTCCCACTGTGCTTTGATTTCCATCTTACCACGTCCAAGAGGGCGTGCAAAACGGTGGTTTTTGGGTACAGTCCCGAGTCACATGGAGGCAATGAGCGATAGGAGGGGATTCGTCTCTCCCGGTATAGGGAGTTGATGTTGCGCTGTGTTCGATTGGCTATAACAGGAAATCCCTGGCCAGGGTTGCTGAGATTTACTGGTAAGTGTTACCAGTAGTTTCTCGAATAGTTATAGACCTCATATCGACACGACTTATTGAGCTATTGGGGTCTGACGTTTACCACCCCTAGGCGAGATATGCGACATATCAGACGATCAGACCGGACTGTACGGTAGTGTTACTGGTCGGATTCACTGGAGTGTGAGCGGGCTTGCTCGTCGATCTTCAGATCGCTCAATACCCGGGTGGCCGTTACGTTTAGCAGACCGCTTGCGGCTTGTGGGTGTTTGATATGATCATCATCTGCTGCCGGCGTATTGACGAGTCTTTAGAGTCCTACACAGAGGTTTCCTGGCTCAAGCGAAACGAAATAGGAGCGCATATGAGATATGTGCGGGACCGAGAATAATGCGTGTATGTGATACCGTATTTCATTCTCGCGATGAATGTATCGGAAAGGTTGTATGCGATATAACCTAGTTATCGATTCAAGCGTTGATTCGATAAACCGATACATTGAATACTAGTCGGTTGTGTGCGTCATGACCGGATCATTGAATCAAGTGTTGATTTAATGATTTAATGCATAATTATATATTTGATATATTACTTTGCACTAACTAGTATTGGTTCACTTTAAACGGATTTTCTCACTTGGCTTGTGCACAAAGTATATGTGATATACTTTAGTACACATCTATGTATCATGTTTGATGATGCTTGCTCTTGAGGTTAAGTGTGAAGAATTAAACCATGGTTAAGAGATGATTAGGGTTTGCTTTATCATTTTATTTATTCATTTAGTTATTTAAATGAAAAAGGTTATGAGTTATGATAAGAATGGAGGCCATTTTTGTTTCTTATTGGATGCTTCATGAACATTTGACTTTATGCCACCATTCTTGTCATTTTGCTTAACCCTAACCCACTCTAATCACCATGGTTAATTCTCTACACCTAACCCTAGTTAGTTATGATAAGTATTGGATTTTCTTTTTGATTAAAAGAATACTTATCATAATTCTATGCTCATCTTCTTCTTCTTCTTCAAGTGAGCAACCTTGATGCCATTCATGGCAACTTGTGTTCTAGTGAGCAAAATCCAAATCTAAAGTGAACCCACCTCCTATTTCTTCATCCTCTACCTCTTGCCAAGTAGTAGAGTGTGTTCTCTTCACAAGTTTTTGGACTTGGTGAAGTCGGAGCTTGATTTAGCGATGCCTCGACGTAGATCATCTTCGGCATGGACATCGACGACCTAGCTTGCCCATTCTCCGACGAAGCCGACTCTAGAGCCCGGATTTGATTTGGAAAGCGGAGACGACATCGTTGCGGAGCCGTAGAGGTGGAGCACCGGATCTACAAAGGTTGTATTTCCGTATTCTCATTAGCTAAGTTGTTAGCTAGCTTTCTTTTCGCATAGACATCTAGTTATCGATCCGTACACTAGGGTTTGTAGGCACCATAATTTTGAAATTGCCATGGTTGATGGCTTGGGAGACCTCACGAGCGTGCCTAGGAACCCTACAGCCTGCGCGTCCTGATGCGTCAAAGCAAAAACCCGTGCCTGTCATCTACCTGCGACTGGCGGTCCCCTACTAGCAACTGGCTGTACTCTGCCGGCAGCTGGCAGTCCTCTGCCTCGGCCACCTCGTCCTCTATGAGCAAACCCTCCGCGACCATGACCTCTCTATGCATGAGTCTGACGTAGAGCAACAGTAGGTACAATAGGCAACGCCCTCTGGGGTGGAGAAGGTGGAAGTGTAACATGTGGCACGGCTGTCTCGCCCTCACGTGGCTCCGGACAATCTTGCACACGATGATAAGTACTCCCGCATTGGAAACATCTAGATGGTGTCGGCTGACCCTCCTTGGGATAAGAACTGAATAGCTGACCTCGTCCCGATCCTCCGCTACCCTCCGTACCTGAACGGAACCTGTCACAGTGCCTAAACGGCTGTCTCTGCGCTGACGTATCTGTACGAACTCTCTTCGGCCTTAGAACTACCGAAGTCTCAGCAAGGTGCTCTTCGACTAATAGGGCTGCGTCTACAGCTGCTGCATAAGTCTCGCAATGCTGTGCGCTGATCGCAAGAAATAGTGGGGTAAGCAAGCCTCGAACAAACCTCTTGACTCGCATCTCCTCAGTAGCCACTAAATACGGGGCATAAACAGATAGCTCCGTGAACTGCACATTACACTCCGCCACCGTTATATCTGGCGCCTGGCGTAATGACTCGAATCTGCGCGCTCGGGCAACCCTGACACTCTGGGGAAGGAAACGGGCTAGAAATACCGTCATAAACTCGGTCCAGGTCATACGAGGAAGACTTGCTGCTCTGCCCTTTTCTTCCGGCTCGCACCACTTCTGCGCAAGACCTTCCAGGCGAAAGCTCGCGAACTCCACCCATCTCGCATCTGAGCATCTGAGTGAACGACATATCCGGGCCATCCTATCGATAAATGACTGTAGGTCCTCGGCTACATCGGTGCCTTTGAAGACCGGAGGCTTCAGCCTCATAAACTCTGATAGCGATACTGTAATAACCTCTGTAGCTGCAGGGGCAACTGCCTGAACTGTAGGTACCATTGCGGTCCCCGTAACGGATGGAACTACCTCTGGTCATTGCGCTTGAAGTGCCTCAACTAACGACCCTATCATCTGGCGCATCTCCTGCATACCGGCCCCTGGCGATCTGATCTGCTGAAGGAGGAATAGTCTGCTCTGGTACAACGGGTGTACTTCCCGGGTCAGTCCTCGTCTCAGACGAGTCAACTCTAATCTCGGCTCTCGCGGCCGCTCTCTGCGACCTCGTAGTCTTCGGCGGCATAATGGCTGAAAAGAATGTAGGGTTCGATAAGGATACGGAAATCGAATCACGAGAATGTATATAACCATGAAGGAATTTCAATCAATAAGTCCTAAGGTCACTTAGGAGGAGTACCGTGTCGTGAGTATGCCGCGGAACATACACACACTACGCCACTCTGCTTCAGCTACCTACTCTATCATACCAGGGTCATCCTACACTCCGAAAGGTAAAACCTACGCTCTGATACCAACTTTGTCACGACCCAAAGTTCGGCCCGTGACCGGCACTTAACCGCGTAACGTCTACAGGCGTAACGCGATCAAGTAAGCCGAAACCCAGAAATCAAAACCATTAAAAGTAGTGAGTGTTGAAAACGTTGGTTTAAAACATTTAGAAAACTTGAGTAAAAATCATTAAAGTTTGAGTTATTTTCTTAAAAATTTCGGCAGCACCTCTTTTATAAAAATTAGCCCCGAAGTCGGGTACAAGACATGATATAAGTAAAATGACATACAATAAGAATATAACATCCCCAAACTGGAGCAATCGCGCCCAACGGCGGAAACAATCACCACAAGAATAATATACGACGCTGTAGCGAAGAGTGAGCAAAATAAGTGAAAAACATCATAAAGGATAAAACTGCACAAATAAAGTCGGCTCACACGAGCTCGACACCAGAGTACAAAATAATATACATCGTCCTCACAACTGGCCTCTAAGTCAATACATCAAATAGTAGATGGAGATACTAGATGCAAGAGTGTGTACAAATGGAAAATAAACGGATACCGCAAACCCACCTATCAGCAAAACGGCTCACACGCCAACTGCAGTGGTATCCGTAGCAAAAAGATACAAGAGATAGCCCTGCCGCAACTACTCTGAGGGTCGACCTGCAAACACTGTGGCACAACGGGGGTGAGTTGCCAACTCGTGAATAGTAGATAACATATAAAGGTAATCACGAGTATGCACGTACTGCGATACTCTAACATGTGCAATCAGATAACATCTATATATGATGAGCAGGGTATGCAATAATCATGCCAAAGTACTCTATCAGGTACTACGACTACAGGATGCGATGCATAACAATGAATGCCGAGCATAGGATAAAATATCATCTACACGGAATATCAACGTAGAAAAATAACCGGTGTTCATCAAATACACACAAATCCCAGTAAAAACTCAGGCGCCGTCACTCTAATCGTCCCTCTAATCCTGTAAATCTGATGGAATCGTGAGTGCCCAATATCGGCACTCAAAAATATCATGAAATAATCGTGTCCAGCATCGACACGCAAATCCTCATGTATCGGGCTCCGTCAGTCCAGATCGGCCCATAGGCTCCGTCTGCGGAATTGGCCCTCGGCCCCGGCAGTACGGGTCGGCCCGTATCCATCTCTCAACTCTGGTCAGTATCCTCCGGATAACCTCCAGATCAAACCAATCACCGGTAGGTAGTAGTCCCTCTGCCAGGCTCACCGTCTGTATACACAACATCCCTTTCTTGTCCCGGGGTACCATACCGGGTCCACCATGTACCCGCAATCGGTCTCGTCCAGCTACTCGATTTGGGTTCACATGCCACACCTCTCAGAACCAAGAAAACGCATGGTGGACGCACTGAAATATCATATCAAGAGAAACCGGGTTTTCAAAACAGTGCATATTTTCTTAAAATAATATCACGGTTCTCAAAATCCAGAAATCACACGAATCCAAAACTCAATGCGTAAATCCATGCAATATGGCGTATGCCACTAAGAGTAAAAAGGGAAAACCGCTCTTTTAAATGGATCCAGTTTTGAAAATATCTTATGCGGTCCCCATTTTCTAGAAATCAAAGCCAGTATCATCCATGTATGTGAAATATGTATGTATGTAGGTATGGATGTGCAAGTAGATATATACGCAATATGGATATATCAATGTATGTGTGAACCAATATGGGTATAAAATGTGTATGCACGCAATATGGATATATCAATATATGTGTGCACCAATGTGGATATACAATGTGTATGTGTGCAATATGGATATATCAATGTATGTGTGCACCAATATGGATATACAATATGAATGTGCGCAATATGGATATATCAATATATGTGTGCACCAATGTGGATATACAATATGAATGTGCGCAATGTGGATATATCAAAGTATGTGGTAACCAAAACGATGTATGGTTCGTAGCAATCCTATAATGCGAGTGACATGGCAATCACTAACGGTGTGAGTGTAACATACAAATAGTGCTTGTGCAGCTTGAACCGTTAGTGACAGTGCGGTGTTACATAACTACTATTTCTATATGCAACAAAGATGGGTACGCTACAATAGTACATATGCACAAGCAATATACATATAAATATATACGCGACTACAATATCCTATCACGCCTTGACGCTTAACGCCATACAGGCGATTTCCCCGTAGATGTTAAATCTACTCACCGTGGTCTCATGCTAAGCATAGCCGACTACTTGCTTCCCCTTCTTTGCGGCGTCCGACGTACCCGCCTGCGAACCTAGAATTTACAAAAAGAATACACATAAGCAAAAGTCCTGCAAAAATGCGATATCAAAACCAAACGAGAAACTCGCGTCGCGAACTAAGTGCGTGTGTATTCGATACGCTAAAACGTGTGAATACGCGTCTGAACTACCCCGACACGCTGCGACACGCAGCAAACACTAAACCCACACATAAAACACACGTGTCGTGCAAGCTTAAAGTATTGAAAATACGGTATTTTCTTCCAGATTTTGACTCGAATGAAAATATAAAAAGTTGCATATGCCAAAACCCTTTAATATACAGCAGACTTCCCCAGAACAAACCTAGGCGCCTAACTCCCCCCTCTGGCTGCAATTTGCGGCCAGAACTATTTTATTTGCGGCCAGGGTTGTGAGTTAGGGTTTCGTGCTCCGTATGTATGGTCTAGATCTAGTGTACATGCCCCAGTAATCTCAGGTTTTGCCTGAAGCAACCGGGTCAACAGCAGACAAAAAAGGCTAAAATTTACATTAAAACGTTAATTTACACTAAAATGAAACCTTATGATATTTTAGTGAAATCTGGGGCAAAACTTGGTTTACATGGCCTTAAAAACACTTAGTCAAGCTATAATAGCTATGAAGACACTAACTTGGCTAAATCTCCACCTAAATCACAAATCTAGCAGTAATGACCACACTAAACACTAATTAAAACTTAACTACTATAAGTTTAGCAAACAAAGAAGTTGGGCTTATGAAATTATACCTCACTTGATCCTAGGTGCAAGAAGAAGGAGGAGAAGAAGAGGAGGAGGAGGTTCTGTTGCTGCTACTGCTACTGAGCTGCCGTTGTTGCTTCTGTTTTTGTTGCTGCTGCTGCCTTGCTGCTGCTGTTGTTGTTTCTACCGCTGCTGTTGCTGCTGTGTGCAGCTGAGTGAGAGGGAGAGAGGTGTGATAATGTGAGGAAATGTGTGTTTGGAAAAGAAATGAGAGGATATGGGAGTCAACCCCCCCTCTCTCTTCATTAACTACAAGCATGGCCAAGCCCATCATGCTCTCTCTCTCTCTCTCTCCAAGTCAACTCCTAAAACACCACAATTAAAAAAAACTAATACACTTACTAAATCCAAATTAACTTAATAAAATGGGTTAGTCGACCATGGTTGTCTAAACATGGTTTAACCTTAACTTAACCCTAGTTAACATGCATATGTGTGTGCAAGCCTAAATAAATTCTAATAAAATTTTCATAAATTTTAAAAAAATATTTGAAAATCGTTTTTGTAAACTTTTTACTAAAAACCATATATTAAAGTATAATTAGCCACTAATCACAATCTAAGGTGTTACACATTGCCTCCAAGTGGCTCGGGACTAGACCTAACTAAAACCTGTTTGCATGGCTCCTTTGAGCCATGGTAGGGTAGTAATCAAAGCACAGTGGGAACTCACACGAGAAAAATGATGACCTCAGGTCGACAGACTATTTGCACTCATGTCACCAGAGAACTGTTATGTGACGCTATGTATAATACCATCTAGTCAGTTCTCGGCGAGTCCTGTTTGGTGTACTCACATACAGTGAGCACCTGCATACAATCTTAGGTGCACCTCACTAATGGTTGTGGGACCAATCCATCGCCCCTCGTCTGGGTCTAGATATGTATACAAGTTGCATAAGACTGATATTCGAACGAATCCAAATATCACTCTTTATGTAACTTGGTCAACCGTGTTTCATTGATGTGACCCGGTCTATAATGACATAAGAAAGCTTGATTTAATTTTGGAGCCTTTCTTTTGTGTGTGTTCTGGACATTGAAAACTTGCAGTTGGTTTAATACGTATATACCGTTGTTTAGTGTACCCGACCCAATCAAACCATGATTAAGGTGGATGTTTACGACATCGCTTATAAATGTAAAATCATAACTTTATTTAGATAACAAAGATACAGAAATGATATTACAAGTCAAGCTAGGTACACAAAAACAGTTGAGCAAATCAAAATATGTCCACTTGTCATTCCTAAGTGATATTTCCCTATGGACACAGTATCCACGCTCGCTCCGTTAGCAACCTTGAGGGTCATATCACCCGCCTTCAAAACTTTACGGCTTCTCAGTGCTGCAAAAAATTATAGATATGAGATCCTGATTCAGTATCAAATACCCAGGAAGTAGAGTTGATTGACGGACAATTTTCAATCACAAACACACCTGAAGCTGAAGCCACAACCTGCTTCCAATGGCCTTTTTTGTGACAGTAGAAGCATTCTTCCTTCCCTACCATCGGGCCCCCAACTTTTGCCTTGCCCTTTGCCTCTACCTTACTAACACCGCCTTTTGGTTTGGTGGGGGCCTTCTTCTTCTTCCCCTTGGCTTTCGCTTTGGATCTAGAAGTGGAAGATCCTCTAACAAGCAGAGCAGGTGTCTTTCTGGGCTTCTGCATGGTGCCCTCAGCGCTCCTCAACATGTTGAGGAGTTCTGGAAGTGTAACTTTCTTCTCTTGAATGTTAAAATTCAAGATAAACTTGGCGTAGGTAAAGGGGAGGGACTGTTGAATCAAGTCTGTATACAACTCGTTCTCCAACGTGGTCCCCAGGTCCACGAGCTCTTCAATCAAGCTGATCATATTAAGGACATGGTCTCCTACAGATGACCCGATAGCCAACCACGCTTGAAATAGTTTCTTCGAGGTCTCGTATCTTACGATACGAGATTGCTCTCTATATAAGTCCTTGGTATGGAGGAATATGGATTCAAGATCCATCTTCTCTTGCTGCTTCTGCTGTTCATTATCCATAAAGGTCAGCAAGAGGCACTTGGCTTTCGCACTGTCAATTTCCCAGGTCTTATGGATTTCCTTATCCGCGACGCTGGAATCTGGACCTGAGACGGCGGTGGAATTAGTAGTAAGAAGATAGCCCAGTTTGTCATATGTGATGGCCATCTGGACATTCCTGAGCCAATCTTTATATTTTAGCCCTGTCAATATGTTTTTATCTAAAAGTAACTTAAGGCCGGTCATCTTGATCGCTGCAATTAGAAGAGAGAGAAGAAACACTTTAGCATGATACTCTTGCAAGTTTAGATTGGTTTTTAGTTTATCTAAACAGGATGGCTCCAACTGTTTCTCGAATCCTTCCTCAAACCATAAAAGAAGAATTAGTCAGGATTAATCTCACCATACAATTCCTACTTAACCTTTCGGCCAGGCTAGTGTCGGTACTTCGAGGGAGATTTTACAACGCTTTCGTGAAGTTCCTTAATTAAATAACCTTTTTTCCCTGAAGGCATAACCCCGCTAACACTGTTCTAGACACCTACTTAGTTTATAGCATTGATCGTTAAGTGAAAAAATCTTCCGAGGAGTAGCATATACTCACAGTAGTATCGGGATCCAAATATCATTGTGTGATAATCCTGAAAGAATCCTACCAAAATTATCACACTCCAAATAGTATGCAACACTAGCAAGTTTTAGTTTCTTTAGAAACTCCCGATGTGGATTTTTTCCCAATGCTCTTATGATCTTGATGAAGGCCAACATATCATAAGTCACATGTCATGTTCTACCTGTCATTTTCCAGGTTAATTTGAACCCACCCATACATACCTTTGACGAAGGCTAAAATAGTAGTATGACTATCCCAAACCAACTCATCTATCTATGCTACAGATGAATATTCAGCAGCTACCAATCACTATGCCTTTGCGAAGGTCAAAATACATAGCTTGAATACTACTGAATACCCAACTGAAATGACGGAGGGCTACGACTGGTTTTGGAAAAACCGTGAATTTAATGAACTTGATTTAATCGAAGAAACCTGATATCTTTTAAAGGAGTGGTTTAAGCTCCGCATTTTAAAAGTTTGCTATTTTGAAAAAACCGAGTGGTTTTGAAATTTGTTCCAACGATTCAGGTTTGGTTTGTTTTCTTTTCATTAATCTAACGCAGTCCCATAATTTAACCTACCATTGCAGAAAGAAACGAAAATACAACATATACTTATGCCATCCGCATTCACCACTGGGCCCCGTCTAACACTGTTAGGTTACTTAACTAACGCCAGAGCGGGGGAGGGACTAGCGCGGATGCAAAACATAAGCAACGTCTACTATATAGCATATATATAATAATCATTCGTCTCACGCAATAATAAGCATTCCAGATCTCAGATGAACATATTGGATATGCTAGGAATCCCGCATTTTGTTTAAGCCTGTAACGAAAGACGGATTCCATGGTCGTGATGAATAGCCAAACCCCACCCTAGACCCCTACGGATGCGGCAAACTACCCGCCAAATACCCGAAGTGAAGCAACCTCTTTCAGTAAAATGAGTAGGCCACTCGGCACTTCAAAGTACCCGGTAGTTTTTGCACCCCACCTTGGGTCTATCCTAGGAGCAAAAACAGTTAATGAAATAATACAACGGTGGCTACAATCTCAACCTGGATGTGCCCCGCAAAATAATATTATAACAAATTACAATTTACATCGATTGAAAGAAACTCCCATCTTACATCCCCAGCTATTCATCCACGATGATCCAATAAGTTCATATACACAAACCAATCATCACAAATATGTTCAACCCCCAACTAACTGACATATAGCAATTAACGGAAGTTTACGAACACATATAACAACTGAAACTAGTTAAATAAACTACGACTTCGAAACACCCCGTATTGCCACAACAGAGAATAAACACTATAATCAAAATTGGAAAAAACAAACAATACCTGAAACCCTAAATTCAAACAACTAGAACACAGAACAAAACACAATGCATTCCCTTATTAAAAAACCGGTGGGGCCGGATTTTTAGCCAAAGTGGCCGATCAAAATCCGGTGGAAATTCCTCGTTTTTTGTGTGTGTTCATCTCACAAGTAAAGGAGCACTTTGCAATTGTTTAAAAAAATTTTAGAGGCTCGGAAAAATTTGATAGAAACTTGGATTTCTTGTTTCGTATTTCAAAGTTATTTCGGTTTCGTAGTTTTACTTGTTGCTTATTCTGTTAGTTATGGTTTAGTTGGCTCTAATACTACTGTAAGTCGATGCCACGCACCCCATGTGTTCGTGGGCAGGCGGAGTTTGCAAAATACGATTTTTATATGCTTCGTAACATCGACTAAACTCCAGGATCGATACTAAGCCCTAACTAACATACAAACTATGAGGTTTCACTACTATGTAAGAAATACCTCAACCTACTAGTCCTTCTTCTTCTCGCTATCCTTTTCCTCTTCGTGAGCTCCTTGCAGTGTGTATGGATCGCGCCTCCTCGTCGGCCTCCTCGAGTCGAAGAAGATCCATCCGAGAGTGTCTACCTTGAGCTTCTAGCTCTAAGATGAGGTAACTAGGGTACTTAGTGTGCTAATCTAAGTAGACTAGAGAAAGTAGAGAATGCTTGTGGATAGATTAGTCTCACTAACCCTAGGATTCTCAACATACGAGACAATTAGGGTTTGAGAGGAAGAAGAAGAGAGCTTGAGGAAAGAGAAAGTGTTTGTGATAATGATAATAGAATATGGCGCTTGTTATGACTATAAGGCAAACAAAATATCTCCCACAAAATATCTCACACAAAAATATCTCACACAAAATATCTAAGTCAACCTTGCCTCAATAGTCATACATGAGTCACCAAGTAACCATGCTTCTTGTCATACAAATAACACCTCATTTCCTCCACCTCATAATTGTTTTAATCAAAAGATAAAAACCCTAATGAGGCGTCTCCTTCTAGAAGCAATCATGAGAGAATTACAAGAATGCCCCTCATCCGTATATACATACCCGTATCCATATTCCGAGAAACACGAATACAATGAGACAAAACTAATCCAATAATCTAATATTAGGATCTGGCTTAAACAAAAGCCTACTAGTATAATCCGTCCGAACAACATACGTGCACAAGCACACATATATGTTCGAACCCTGTCGTAAAACCATACGACCTCTACATCGTTTCGTCCGAAGTAGAGAAACCCTCTGTGTGGGACTCTAAAGACCCGACACTACACTGGTAGTGGGTTTAACCACAAGCCGTCAGCGGTACTAGCTGCACGTAATGGCTACCCAGGTATCTGTCGATAAGAAGGCCGATGAGCAAACTCATCCGAACTCCTACTGAGCCTATCTGTGACAATCTCCGTACAGTCCGGTCTGTTCGTCTAGGAGTATCGCATATCGGGCCTAGGGGCGGTAGCCGTCAGACCCCTAATAGCTGTAACATTTCAGAAAATATAAAATATTATTTTTGGAATTTAATATTAAAATAATATATTTTGCGGAATCTACCCGATTTGAGAATCTGGGGTTTTCGTAAAATGGTATAAATATATACCAATATTTTTAAAATAATTGGAGATTAAAATAATTTATTTATTTAAAAATATATTTATCAGATTTGGCATTTTTTATAATTAATTATATACAGTTTGAACAAAAATTGATTTGTGCACTACTAATCACGATTAAGCCAAATCCGTATTTCTACATTTTTTTCCCATGGTTAGTGCACCATGACATGTTGTATTTGGTTGTATATTGTTCATTGGTATTTGTTGATATTGGTTTCAAAAAGAAAAGATATGAGAGTGTATTATTGAGGAGAGAGAGAGGGGACCAAATGATGACTGTAACATCTTAGGATGTGTTTAGTGGCTAATTATATTTTAATAGGTGGTTTTTAATAAAAAGTTTACCAAATTGATTTTCACATATTTTATCAAATTTAATGAATATTTTATTAGAATTTTTCTAGGCTTGCACACACTTGTGCATGTAAACTAGGGTTAAAAATATGGCTAAACCATGATTGGCAACCATGGTGGACTAACCCTTTTCTTAAGCTAATATAAAATTTGAATTAATTTATTTGGGTTTTTATTTAAGTGTTTTTTTTTATGGAAAAAGGGATTTAAATTGTTTTGGGTTTGACTTGGTGAGAGAGAGAGAGTGCATGATAGGCATGATGGCCTTGCCATGCTTCATTAAATGAGGAGAGAGAGGGGGGGGTTTGACTAACCTTAGCTCTCATTCCTTTTCTTTGTTCTCATTTTTCTCTCAACTCTCACTCATACACACACACACACACACACTCAACAGAAGCCCCAGCAGCTTCAGTAGCAGCAGCAACATCAGCACAAGCAACAGCAACAAGCAGGCAGCAGCAGCAGCAGCAGCAGCAGCAGTGAGCAGCAGCAGTGAGCAGCAGCAGCAGCAGCAGCGCCAGTTGCAGCAGTAGCAGTTCCAACAGCACCAGCAGCACCAAGCCTTCTTCTTCTCCTTCCTCCTGCTTCCTAGGGTCGAGAGTAGGGTATATTTCTTAAACTTGCTTCCTAGTTGCTTAGTTTGTGTGTTTATAGCTTTGATTAGTGATTAATTCTGCATTTTAGTGCTAAAATGGTATTTTGTGTGAAGTTTTGGCAAGGAGGTGATTTTGATAGTTAGCCTAGCTTAATTAAGTGTTGTTAGGGCCATGTTAACCTAGCTTAACCCCAATTTCGCTAAAATACGATCAGGTTTCTGTTTGATGTAAAATTATCGTTTTTAAGCAAATTTCTAGCTTCCTGTAATCTGCTGTTGACCTAGTGATTTCAGAATAAATCTGAGTTAACTGGAGTATAGTAATTAGATGTTGATCACATATCCAGAACAAGACCCCCCCCACTTCCACCTCTTGGCCGCCGGAAAATTCATTCTGGCCGCAAATTGCGGCCAGATAGGGGACCTGGGTTCTAAGGTTTGTGGTGTAGGTGTTTGCCACGATTTGAAGACTTATGGTATATGCAATTTTGTTAAATTCTTTCTGTAGAAAAATCTGGGACCAATTACCCTGTTTCGTATAAATTTTTTAACCTTCGCGATACGTGGGATATGTGTGTGGGTTTGGGGTTTTCTGCGTATCGCGACGTGTCGGGGTAGCTTCAGGCACGAAATCACACATTTTAGCGTATCGCGCACACACGCGTTTGGTTCGTGACGTGGGGTTCTAGTTTGGCTTCAATGTTGCGTTTTTGGTAGATTTAAGCTTATGTGTGTTATTTTGTGAAATTCTAGGTTCGCAGGCGAGTATGACGGACGCCGCAAAGAAGGGGAAACAAGTCGTCGGCTATACTTCGCACGAGACTACGGTGAGTAGATTTAACATCTACGGGGAAATCGCCCGTATGGCGTTATGCGTCAGGGCTGATAGGACATTGTAGTAGCATATTGCATTTGCATATATTTGACTGTTCATGGATACTATTTGTTGCATACCGCATTCCCTGCTATATCTATATAAACTTAGAACTGATAACACACATCACTGTTACTAACGGTTCATGTCGCACGAGCACTAATACGCATGTTACACACACACACCGTTAGTAATTGCTATGACACTCACACTATAGAATCGCCTTGAACAATATACTGTAGCTTACCTCCTATATGATTCGACATGATTATGATACTTGTGCACGTACTCATTTACATATTCATACTTGTGCACGTGCTCATCTGCATATCCGTACTTATGCATATTCAAACTGTACCTATCTAAATAAGCTGATTTTTGGTAGAAACTGGGGACCGCATGAGACCTTTTGAAAAACTGAATCTATTTTAAAGAGCGGTTTCTCCCTTTTACTTATAGTGTGACTTTTGATGCATATATCACATCGCATGGATTTGCGCATTGGCTTTGGATTTAATGTGATTTCTGGATTTGAGGACCATGGGGTTATTTAAGAAAATATGCACTATTTTGAAAACCCGGTTTCTCTTGATATGATATTTTGGTGTATCCACCACGCGTTTTCTCGGTTCTGAGGCGTGTGCTTGAAACCCGATTCGAGGAGTTGGATGATCCGTTTGGGGGTTCGTAGTGGACCCGGTATGGTTCCCCGGGGCGAGAAATGTTTTTCGTGGAGCAGACGATGAGCCTGACAGGGTGGCTAGTACCTACCGGTGATTGGTTGGACATGGCGGTTATCCGAAGGATACCGACCAGTGTCGATAGATGGATATGGGCCGATTCGTACTGCTGGGGCCGAGGGCCGATTCCGCAGACGGAGCCCGTGGGCTGATCCGGACTGACGGAGCCCGATATATGAGGATTTGCGTGTCGATGCTGGACACGATTATTCCATGATATTTTGAGTGCCGATGTTGGGCACTCGCGATTCTCAGAGATTTACAGGATTTGAGGGCTGATGAGAGTGCCGGCGCCTGAGTTTTATTGGGATTTGGGTGCATTGATGAGCACCGATTATTTTTCCACGTTGACATTCCGTGTAGATGTTATTTTATCCCATGCTCAGCGTTTATTATTATGCATCTCATCCTGTAGTTATTTTTACCTGATAGAGTACTTGTACATGATTATTGTACGTCCTGCTTATCGCATACAGATATTATCTGCTGGCATATGATAGAGTAGCGCAGTACGTGCATGCTCGCGATTACCTTTATATGTTATCTTCTATTCACGAGTTGGCAACTCACCCCCGTTGTGCCACAGTGTTTGCAGGTTGCCCCTCAGAGTAATCGCGGCAGGCTGCTCCCTTGTATCTTTTTGGCTACAGATACCACTGCAGTTGGTGCGTGAGCTATTTTGCTGTTAGGTGGGTTGTGGTATCTGGTTATTTCTATTGTACAAATTTTTGTATCTAGTACTCTCCATCTACTTTTATGTATTGACTTAGAGACCAGTGTGAGAACGATGATGTATACTATTTGTATTCTGGTATTGAGCTCGTGTGGGCCGACTTTACTTATGCAGTTATCATTCTGTGATGTTTTTCACTTATTGCTCTTTTCTTCGCTTCGGCGTCGTATATTTCTCTTGTGGTGTTTGTTTCCGCCGTTGGGCGTGATTGCTTCCGTTGGGATGCCTTATTTCATTATACATCATTTTTACTCATATCTTGTCTTGTACCCGAATTCGGGGTTAGTTTTACAAAGGAAATGCTGCCAAATTTTTTAAGATAATAACTTAAACTTTAAAGAATATTATTAAACTACTTAAGGTTTTCCAAATGTTTTTAAACAAATGTTTTCAACACTCACTACTTTTAATGGTTTTGATTTCTGGGTTTCGGCTTACTTAGTCGCGTTACGCCTGTAGACGTTACGTGGTTAAGTGCCGGTCACGAGTCGAACTTCGGGTCGTGACAATGACATGAGGCATGGTATGAGAGAGAGAGAGTGAGGGTGAGAATAAGAGAGAGAGAGAGGGCTGCCCATTTCCTCACCCCCATTGTTCCTCCTTCATCTTCTTCAACTCATACTCCCTCCACTTCTACCTCTTGGTATCATCTCAATTTCTTCACCAAAACCCTACACTCCTTTCATTAAAGTTGATCCTCACCTCATCCTCAATACTTTGGACCTTTCAAAGTTGGATTTTGAAGACTTTGAGCAACTCAAGAAAATTCTTGAGTTTCCAAATGAGGTATTTCCTACACCATTAGCTTAGTAATTTAGTTGCTTTAGTTTCTATTTTAGTTTAGAATTGGTTTAATGAGGACTAGTGATCTTGGAAATTTCCAAGATGAGCTTTTAGGGGATTTATGGTTTGTTAAGGTGTTAGTAGTGACCACAAGCTTGTTGGTGTATTTCTGGACCAACACTTTGCATAGAAAACCCAAGACTTAGAATTGTTCCATGTCGTTTTTGTGGTATTTTATAGCCTACAGGGTATCTGGAGCTACCTGGGGCATTTTAAGGAAAATCTAGCAAATCCATGGACCTAGGCAAACGACCAGAAGACCACCACCCAAATACGAGACCATTCTACCTCAACATGGCCGGCGAGCTCGGATGATGTGGCACTGTCACCGAATTTCTAGTGGGCAATGGGGTTTGGTTTTTGGCTGTAGCTCCTAACCCCTGTAACCTATTTCCTGTACTTGCTAGTTTAATCCCAATTAACCTGAGGTGAGATCTGGGAGTGATTTCCTAAGTTGCTGAATATGGTATTTGTGATTTATGAATTTGGGATTTGATATTTGATATTGTATTGGGCCGTTTGATGTTTGTACTTCAACGACGAGGGTTGTTTGGTTGCTTTTGCATGCGTAGGTTATAGGTTCTAACCTATAAGCACACCGTGTGCCGTATTGGTTTTCCGGACTTGATTTTATATATTTATTGTAGTTGACTTTGCGTGGATTTCGAGACGATGAAGCACATCGACTACGGCTGAACAAGGAGTTCCACAGGTGAGTAGATTTATATCTATGGGGAAAGTCGGGTGGATGGCGTATAGCACCCCTGCAATTATTGATATATGATTTGTAATTTGGAGTCAAAAAATGCCATGGCTTAGGTTATAGTTATTGGTTTGAGTGTGAAATGATATGATAGAATGGATGTCTCGATTTGATATATAAGGATGTGAAACGTAAATATGAATCACGATATATGAATATATGTAGTTGCAAGAGAAAAAGTGATATGAGATTATAGTGGCATTATATAGGTCGATAAATACCACATGAGATTTATAAGATGACTTGATGTGAGATATTGATGTGATGAAAAGAGTATACGATGAGATATGATGACTTGGTTTGATATGTCGTTATACGGATGCGAGTCGATATGTGAGAATTGATATCTTTGCCGGTCCCATGATATGAGATTGATACGGATGTGACCTGAGAGATATGTATATATATATGGATATATGCCGTACGAGATGTTAGGTCCGTACCCTTATTGTCATGTAGGTTGATAGAATCCCTAATTGTTTAATGCCGCCGTACGATGAATTACCGTACGTGATGAGTTTTATCTGATGATTAATCCATAGCCTTGACTAGAGGATGCCGTACGATGTATTATACCATACGTGATATTGTGAGGTTGGATGCCGATTGATAGATTCATCGACTCGGATATGTTGTAGATACGTATATCTTGTAGCATTTTGCTTGCGATGTATTTTATGCTACGTTCATGTTATTCTCATTGCATTACATATACCTGTGCTAGTACATCTACACCATTATTGATGATGCGTATGTTACACTTACACAGATTGCCGGCTCACACACTTTCATCATCGATAATTGCTATGTCACTTACACAGTAGAATTGCTATATCATGCTATGATATATTGCTATGCTCACATCATTATGATTTGTTGCATGATATACTTGCTATGTTCACATCATTATACTTATCGCATGATATACTTGATATGCTCACATTTCTGTTCTATGTTTGCATATATCATGCTTTACAATTTTATGCATTGAGATGTTTTTTTCATGAGATTCTGGATTTGAGAACCATGGTTATATTTCAAAGGAAATCATGTATTGTTTTAAAAACCCGGTTTCTCTTGATATGATATTTCGAGACGTCCACCATGTGTTTTCTCGGTTCTGATATTGGTATGTGAAACCCGATTCGAGGAGCTGAATGAGGCCGTTTGCGGGTATATGGTGGACACGGTATAGTACCCTAGGGCAAGAAAGGTATGCTATGCAGTAGACGATGAGCCTGACAGAGGGACTACTACCTACCGGTGATAGTATTTAGTCTCCGCGGTTATCCGGAGGATACCGACCGGAGTCGTGAGATGATATGGGCCGATCCGGACTGACGGAGCCCGTGGGCCGATCCGGACTGACGGAGCCCGAGATATGAGGATTTACGTGTCGATGTTGGACACGGGTTTCATGATGTTTTGAGTGTCGATGTTGGACACTCAGGTTCCATGATTTTGATGTGTCGTTGATGGACACACGTTGGTTGGTATCCTCATATTTACATGCATATGCTTTCATGATATTTACATGCATGATGTTGCTGTGTCATTGATGGACACGTAGATTTTATCCATATGCTGATAGGCATTGATTATATTGTTGGCACATATGCAGATACAATCACCCTAGATATCATTGTATTACCTTTATGCTATAGTTAACCTAGGAATCGTTGTTTTATTCGATTTCTACCTGATGATGTTTTCTACTCACGAGTTGGCAACTCACCCCTGTTGTGCCACAGTTCTTATAGGTTGACCGCATGGATCAGTAGCGGTATCGCTGGCACACAGCTTGCATTCAAGTGATTTGCTTTGGTAGGTGGTACATATTAGATCGTGCCACTCTTGTATTATTGTTCCTATTGTATCTAGTCAACTCCATCAATCAGAAACTAGTATTGTATAAGTAGTAAGACTTAGCAAGGATTGTTCTTGCAGGACTTAGAGTGATGGGTTATATAGTCGTTTGGTGGGTTTGATATCTTGCTTTACATTATTCCTTTATGTTGATCTTCGCCGTTGGGCATCGTATACATATATTTCTGTCTTGCGTGGTTGTGATTCCACCGATTGGTGAAGAGCTAGCTCCCGCTTGGGGATGCCTTTTATATTATCATGTTATGTGGTTTTGGATCAAAATATACAAGGGAGGTGCTGTCCAAAATTTTAAAAGACGAAACATGTTTTTCAACTAGTAAAATCCACTTGCATTTTCATGATTTCACTTTCTATGCTTTTAAGAAAAAATTTGATTTCATCATACCTTTATTTCAAAACTTCACCTCTTTTATTTCAAAAAAAAATGTTTAGATTTCTGGGCTTCAGCTTACTTAAGTTACGTCATGCCTTTAGACATTGCGTGGTTTAAGTGCCAGTCATGAACAAAATTTTAGGTCGTGACAAAGTTGGTATCAGTGCACTAGTTTTAACCTTGGTTCGAGTCTAGGTTTGACTATGTTGAGTCTGGGGCGTAATCTATTTCGGAACCTAGGCTTTGTAAGTGCACGACGGCGCCCCGGCCGTCGGAACGAGGCCAAAATGCTGAAACGATACTTTACTTTAACTTTGTAAACCGGCACCACCGCGCACAAAAATCCTGGATCGGGCCATTAATCTAATCCTAGCTTACTAGAGAAGGGGTAGAGAGATATACCGAGCGATCCTTATCCTTCGGTCTTCTCGTCGTCGTCCCGATCTCCCCGCGGAATCTCCAGTCTTCATCTCCTCGTCGGAAGAGCACCACATCGCCGGGTTCTTTTATGGGCTCCCACCTCTGGACCGAGACAACTTGGGCACGAAGTTGGCGAGTCGACGTGTCCAAGAATTGCTGCAGAATAGTGTTGAACTCCATGTCTCATAGGGTTATAAGAAGTTGCCTTTTGGTGGAGGAAATGAACTATCAACTTTTTGGATGAACTAAGGGATTTTTAGCATGGAAATGAGACTCATTTTTCATCTCCCAAAAATTGGACAGCCCCCACCTCTCTTAGTGGCCGGCCATGTAAAGAAAATTGGAGAGGGAAAAAGTCCATGGGGTTGGATCAATAATGCAAGAGAGTATGATGAGAAGAAATGATCACCAACAAAATCCAACACTCCATCATCTATCATAACTCCAAAGGTCAAGCCATCATAACTCCAAAGAAAGTCAAGGGATGGTGGAACCATCATGAAACCATCATGATGCAACAAAATACAAAGACAACCCTCCACAATGCTAATTTGCACAATTGCAAATAAGCCCTCCTCCACCAATTTTCAGCCAAGGAAAGAAATAAAGGAAAATGGCCGAAACGGAAAGCAAACTGGCAACTTCAGAAAACTGATCCTGTAATAAATTACAGGAAAACCCCGCGACTGTATATACATACCCGCATTTGTATTCCGACCGAATACAAATGCAATGAGATAAAATCTACACTGTATAATACTAGGACCCGGCTTAAACCAAAGCCCGCTAGTATTATCCGTCCGATCATGATCCGTGCAATACCGCACGTATACGATCGAACCCTGCCATATCTCCAAACGGCCTCTGCGTTTCGCCCGAATCTTGAGAAAACGGTCTGTGGGGGACTCTAAAGACTCGTCAATCCCTTAGCTGTGGATTTAACCACTAGCACGTCAGAGGTATTAGCCATACGTAACGGGCTATCAGGTATTGACCAAAAGGGACGTCGATGAGCGAACTCATCCTGACACCCTACTGAGCCTGTCAGTGACAGTATCCGTACAGTCCGGTCCGTTCATTTATGAGCATCGCATGGCGGGCCTAGGGGGTTGGTAAAAGTCAGACCCCTAAAAGTGGTACAAGTCGTGTCGGAGTGTAGCCCAGAACACCCTGAGATACTACTGGAATACCTACCAGTAAATGTCCTGCCTTGGCCAAGGACTTCGTGTAATGGCTCTCCTAGACACAGCGCGACCTCTCCCCCAATACCGGGAGAGACGAACCCCTGCAGATCCACTCACTGCCTCCATGTGGCTCGGGACTGTACCCAACTAAAACCTGTTTGCACGTCTCCTTTAAGCGTGGTAGGGCAGTAATCAAAGTACAGTGGGAACTCACACGAGACAAATGACGATCTCAGGTCGATGAACTAACCTGTACACATGTCACCAGGGAACTGCTATCTGACGTCTGGTATAAGAACAACTAGCATATTCCCGGCGAGTCCTGTCCGGTGTACTCATAACCCAATGAGCACCTGTATACATCTTAGATGAACCAACTGACACCAGTGGCTTGTGAGACCGGCCACCGCCCCTCGTCGGGGTCTCAACTGTATACACTAGTCTACTCTGGAATATCGATGCCCTGTCTCGAAACTCCCACGACTAGGGACCTTTTAAGGATGTGCTTATAGACCATAGCTCCCACGTATATGATCACCCTCATACTGCTGGCAGTCAAGCAAGAATCCTAGGGGCTCTATCAACATGTAATAGCGACCTGTCAGGTCACCTAAAGTAGTACACGATGATAAAGATAAACCAAATAGCATACTATCATCTTGAGTAAGACTGTCCTATCGGCATATGTCCTCCCTAAATCATTGCAATCACGTGCCTGTGATCCAATAATTGACTCTGAGGGCACTATCTCCAATAATCTCCCACTTGCACTCAAGGCTAATTATTGCGATGTCGCATATTCACAGCCCGTGTGATACCGAACACCCAACTCCTCTACTAATCAGTCTCACAAAACCCGTTTACGAAACTATTGCGTTCGAGGAATAGCCTCAGTGAGTGGATCCGCTTTGATGTTTCTTTCTATGTCTCTCTATATCTCAAGTACGCGGAGATCCCGAAATGCGCAATACTTGTCTTAGAGTATGTCTGGATATCTGATGGGACCTACCTCATAAATGAACTCCAAATCAAAACTTCTTAGACTGTATCGTCAACTGAACTTAATCAGTATCCTGCGTCATGCCTCCCTCAGTATCCCCTTGAACCACCTGTCCAAAATACTGCCCCTCGTCAGAAGGAAAACTATAACTCTGACAACCTCTCTGTCATCCAGGTCACCTTGGAAGCCTGGAATGATAACGGTCTCCCCAATTAGGCTGTTGTTATCATTTCCCTAGAACATCCACTTATGTTCTAAAACTGCTTCCGATTGTTTCTCCAGGATTGGATCAATATCAATTTATTGCATCCACTGCAAAAACAACATCTGGTGTGGTACTTGACATCTCATGATTGACTCAATTGCCTAAGCAAGTGATCTGCCAATCATGCACATCCCTCTCCTGTTTAGTCTGTAAGACACCTTTAGAGAGGGTGACTCCATCACCTGCAGGTACACCACCATGCCAGGAGTCGTCTATTCTAAAACACCTTTAGAATGCTGTCTAAGTACCCTGATTGGGACACTTCCCAAATCTAGATCTAAAACCATAGATCTAGTAACCAGAATGTCTGATATAATACCCAATTCCTATGTGGAGAAACCACTGTGTGACAACCAAAGTATAACCGATCATAGTATAGGAATATCACTTCCTACTCTTTGTATGTCATCCAAATACCAGGACATCACGCCCTACTACCTTCTTAACAGATCCATCCCCTATTCTGATGAAGTCAAACCTATACTGTCACACCAGAAATAGATGATCTATCTCCGCTATATCTGCTTTAGTCTATAAATAGACATAAGCCACTTGTCCACTATGCTTCCGCTGCTCCCACTGACTACGACAACCTTCTGGCAGACTCATATAGACATACACTTCTAAAGCTAGTTTAGACCGATGCTATACTCATCCTCCCGCCGGGTCTCACAGTCTGGAACAACAGCAATGGCAAGTCTGGGTAAACAAGAACCTCCCTGCCACCGTCCTTGAGGCTACCAAAGTACCTCTCGAGTTCCTGAGGTTACCTACCAAATCTGCGGAGTGGCCAATGGAATATCAAACCAGATTGAATCTTTAGGTTCTTATCAAATCTTCAGTAATCGTTTGCGGTTCTGGAATCACTTCCAGTTCTACCATACTCCTACTACTGTTTTCTGAAAAAATCCAGTTTTGTTAAAACTGTGGCGAGTCAAGAACAATATCACTATTGATCTTTCCGATGGTAGAAAGTCAACCCTCTTCATAGCCTGGGTCGACCCACAAACAGCCATTACAGAAACATGCCTTGAGTTATCCAGAGTCTAGTTTTAAGCATAAGCCGGACAACTCCCCGTACCTTAACATCGTTAAAATATGAACTGTTCTATATCCAATATAGAACTAGAAGCACTGATTTAATTGAACCAGATTCAAATCATGCAGCCGTCTCCAGTTCATGTCAACTAAATGGAAAGAGGCTGATCAGCGTTACTCAACTTAGGAATGCTTCCAATTATGAGTAACCTGAAAAAGAAGCAAGTTCTCTTAATCATTACTATTAACTGAATACCACACACAAGTATCTACATCTTCGATCACCTTGAAGAATCCCGATACTTGCAATACCTGGTTCTCTACTTTACTCTTATACCTATAACTTCTCAAAACTTGGACCCTGTGTTTCTACGAAACACTTGTCTAAAAACTAGAGAAGTTATAAGTAAACCGAATATAGTACGAGGACCAACCCTTCTGTCCTTATGGATACTGGAAAACATACAATACTCTGTAAAAGTCCTTTGAGTCTAATAACTCATTCCCTGTGTGTCGTAGGTTGAAAACTGTACTTATGGTTAAGAAGAATTACACCGTTGTTCAATGCTCCTTACCTAACCATCCACTGATATAGGTAAATGTCATAGACATAATTTCAAAAAGTTATATCTCACTCTATAAAAATAGACGTACATATATATCAATTTGAAATTGGTGCATAGCAACGGATATTCAAAACCAAATATTTGCCGACTGGCAAATAGCCCAGGTGATTTCCTCAAATATCACCAATTACAACGAATTCCGATATAATGAGGATAATCACCTAATTCCCAATAACTTACTCCCACTCATCATCTGTAAAACCATACAGTTGTGAGAATCAAACCTGGTAAATACATACACTGAAGTATGGACTAATTGGGAAATCAGTTTTCTTTTAACAATACACAGTGAAACTGAAACTTTGAAATGTTTCGTAGGGGTATCTTGGTATTCCTAGTAATGCCTCTTCCATTATCCAGATTCACAACTGTAACCGTATATTTCTATGCCATCCACTTCCCTTCATATGTCTTTAGTCGTTACCTTCTGCACACCCCTTTAGGCCAAATGGTTTTCTTCCTTCCCTACCGTTCGACACCAGCCTATGGTTTGGAAGAAGACTATCCAATAAGCATAATGGGTGTACTGTCCTAATCCTAGGAGCACTCGCAATGCGAGAGAAGGTGAAGATAAAAGACAACCGAATAAACCTTATTCCTATTTCTCCTGAACCAGAATCCATCCCCGAACTGGAACAAGTTCCTTTCGAGTTCGTATATAACCATAGGATAGAGTATCCAAATAACTGTGGATCTTCGTAGTGATACGGAGTGTCCTGGAGAAATACAAAGGTGAAGTGGGAGTGGTAATGAAATACTTGGTTTGGTCGTGAATAGTAGTCGCAATTTACTTTGCCTTCCTTCTAATCCCTTTATTTGTCTTAACTTATTAACATCTGCACACCATCGTTAGGCTAATTGGTTTTCTTTATTCCCAACCGGTCGGCACCTGCCTATGGTTTGGAAGATAACTATCCAATTTGCGTAATAGGTGTACTATCCCCTAATCCAAGTGGCACTCGCAACCTGAGAGAAGATAAAAGGAAAAGACAACTGAATAGTCCTATTCGTTTTCTCCACAACCGGAAACCATCCTCGAATAAATTCCTTCGAGTTCGTATATAACCATATGATGGTTTTATCTAATGGAAGTAGACGTTCGTAGTAATACGGGATGTCCTGGAGAAAAGGGTAAAAGTAGGAGTGGCAATGAGGTTTGCAACTCTGACAATCCAAAAGTCAGTGTTTTAAGAAGGTTCAGTTAATTTTGGTCACTGAGTCATAGTCTAGGGTCGGGTCATGGTCTCTGCTAAAGAGAGAGAGAAAAGAAACACTCAGCATGCTGTAATGTCTTGAAAAGTCGTTTTGGTGTTTTCTCGAAAATCGGTGAAAATTTGGTATTTTTCCGTAAATCGTATTTTTTGTTATTTTGCAGTTTAGGCCTAATTATACCTAATTTGGATAGGCAATTGCTAATTTTTAGTAGCTAATGAGTTACTTATAAATTTCTGGTCTTTTAAAATTTTTCCCTAATTTTTCAATTTTTAATATTATTTTAAGCCGGAAAAAAAATACATTAAATTATCGATAAATACAAGTTTAAATGGGCTAATTTTAATCCTTAAAATCATGTTAATTAAAATCTAGTTGTAATATAAATTTTTAGTATTTTATTTCAAGTTTTAATGGGTTTTTATTATGGAAAACAAAAATATATTTAATTTGAACTAAAACTTGCAATTTTGGACTTGTGGGGGGTCTTTTTGCATAAAAATTTTTGTGCACTCTCTCACACACATCCCCACATCTCCCTTGGCCGAGCCACCTGCTGGAACCCCCCCACCATTTTCATTTCAACTCATTTGGAAAGAGAGGAAAAAGATTAAGAGTGTACAATATAATATATTAATTAAGGTATGGTGTTTGACTTGGAGAAAAAAATAAATCTAGTACACCCTCACACACTCCTCCCCATTTCCCTCACTGTCAAGAATCTGCAGCCCCCCCTCCATTATTTTTTTTCCTTCTCTTTTCTCTCATTTTCATCAAGAAAATTCCATCAAAATTCAACAAAATCAACAATTTCCTTCACAATTTTAAAGCAAAACCTTATTCTCTCTCTTCTCAAACCTAAATTAGTTCAAATCTTGAAGAAAGATGGCATCTTGGGAGGCTTTAGCAACATAGGGTTTGGGCCTGTGAGGTATAATTTAAATCTTTGGTTAATTTGTAGTTTAAAGTGTGCTAATTAGAACTTTGAAAATTGTTTTAGTGTTAATTTCTAATCTAGTTTTGTTTTAGTTCATGGCCTAACTTTTAATTAGGGTTTAGAAAACCATTAGTAAGTTAATTAAATTATATTTGCTATCTAGTTTTTTTCCAAACCAAAATCTAAGAGGCTAACTTGCTTATTCGGCATCAAATTAGTGTTAATTTAGTGTTTTCATGTATAGTTTGGATTGGAATTGCTAATTTTGAAAAATCAAGAAAAGGTTTGTGTATGGAAAGTGGGTTTTGATGCATGGTAAAGGGGTTAATTTAATTGTAGTGGATTTCTAATGGTTTAATTTGGATGTTTGTGTGATAATGTGAGCACTTTATCATAAATCCGCGATTTTTGCACGAATTTGGAAATCCTTAGTGCTTGCTAGTTTTTTTTTATAAAAATTAAGTGGTGAATTATTTGTGATAACTTGATGATATTTTTAGCATATTCTACGACATTTAGGATGTGCGAGTGCGGAAATTTTGTGTGATCGGGTTTTAGTTTTGCCGGGCGTCCCAAAACGACGATTCTAGTTAGTTTTGCGATTTTCGTGTGTGTTCCGCGCATCTTGTGCACGTTGTGCCTAGCTTGTGAACGTGGATATTTTCATTTGGGATTTGCGTCGTTTCATGATATGTGACCTTATGTTTTGTATTGATGCAAATTCTAGGTTCGGTCGCGGAGACTTCGGACGCGGCACGAAAAGAGAAAGCGATGATTGGACGTAGCTAGCTGAGAATTCCGGTGAGTAGATTTAATATCTACGGGGGACTATCGTTTGGATGGCACAGGTCGCCCGATAGTTTAAGTAGTTAAAGATTTCTAGTAATATTAGTAACTACATCCATGTTTTATTTGACATACATATACGAACCAATCCTATAGGACACCTGTACCATTGCCAGGGTTTTTATATGCAGCACAAGCACTATTCATGCGTGTACACACGCCCTGGTAATTGCCATGCCACCACACTAGATAATCTATAATTTGAAACCTTTTACTATAATTGATGCTTAAACCTGTGCTATTGCCTTTAAATCCTTAAAATGAAATCGTAGGATTGCTATTCATGTGCATGTACCTCATCATATTATTTGTTCATGCCTAGTCTATTAATCATACATCGCAACTTGATTATTGATACCATATGTATTCATTATCATTGACATATGCACTTATGAGAATTTCTTGAGATTTTATAATATTTCTGGATTTCGAGGGGAAAGTCGCAAAATTTCTAAACTTATTACCTTTTTAAAATATGTAAATTGTGGTTTTCTAGTGATGTAAGTGTCGTCCACCATGAGTTTGCTGTGGTTTTCGAGACCCGTTTCGAGGAGTTGGATGAACCATCTCGGGTACATGGTGGGACCGGTAAGGTACCCCGGGGCAAGAAGGTCGTATTGCTGACGTTGAGCCTGGCAAGGGATGGACTACCTACCGGTGACTTTTTGGCACGGCGGATATCCAGAGGATACCGACCGTGGCCTCGAGATGATGAGATATTGACATTTGAGATAGGTCAGCCGGACGGCTGAAGCCAGAGATACTATGATATGGATACATGAGATTGAGACAGTTTTGAGGTGTCGATGCTGGACACGGATTCTTGTTGATTCTTTTTGTATTGTGCTGATATTTTAAAAGAAAAGAGATTCCTAAGAGAAAAAATATGACTTCTTGTACCTATATATTCAGATTATGAGTTGATTCATATTGCATTCTTACCTGCTAGTACCTTCATGTTGCATACATACCTGTATTATAGATGCTAGGATACTTGTGTGCATGCTTGCGATAGCCTATATAGATGTTATTTATTACTCATGAGTTGGCAACTCACCCCCGTTGCGCCACAGTCTTTTGCAGGTCCGCTCTGTTAGTACAGTAGCGGCGGGCGCATTTGCTACTTTTGCCTCTTTTGCCTGGACTCGAGGTTTTGCTCATAGGTGGGTTGTATTATTATTTTATACCACCTAGTATATTCTTTATATCTAGAGTACTCCATCTACTGTATCTACCAGTATTGTTTTATATTGACCTAGAGACGAGACTGTGAGATTTGTGGGCTTTTTATGCTGTATTTTGGGGTCGAGCTCACTTGAGTCGACATGCTGTTTTACTTGTGCTTCTTATGTTTATTTATGCACATTGCTGATTTACATTGCGTGGAATTTGTGACCGCCTTATGGCGAAGAGCTAGCTCCCGCTTGGGGATGCCTTATTTGTTGTATTCATATATATTCTTGTTGTACCCATTTTGGGGGCCAGTATTTACAAAGGAGACTCTGCCAAAATTTTCGGGAAAATTGATATTATTTTTAAAAAGGCTTGATATGACTTATTTGATAAACTCGCTTTCAATTGATTGGTTTTCCTTCACTCTTCTGCTTTTTGGTTTTGATTTCTGGGCTTTGGCTTACTTATTTTACGGACGTCTTGAGACGTTTCGTAACTTAAGTGCCAGTCACGTTCCGTACCATGCGGGTCGTGTCAAAGTTGGTATCAGAGCGATAGGTTTTACCTTTTTGAGTGTAGGATGACCCTTGGTAGATGGAGTAAGTGACTTAAGCAGGGTAACGTAGCATGCGTATGTCCGCGGCATACTTGCGATACGGTACTCCGCCTAGGTGACTTTAGGATATAGTTGCTTGAAATTCCTTCTTCAATTCCATGTATCTTATGATTCTATTGCACTGTTCTTATCATCCTGTTCTTGTAACAGCCACTATGCCGCCGAAGGATACGAGAGCGCAGAGGGCTGCCACCCGAGATAAGATCCGAGCAGGCTCGTTCGAGACGAGGACCGAGCAGGGTGGTATACCTACACCTCAGGGACAGACTGATTCGCCTTCCCCAGGCTGCATAGACAGGCTAGAGTCTGGTATGGAGGAGCTACGACAGATGATGGGAGGTATGCAGGAGTTACGACAGATGGTGGGATCCCTAGTAGCGGCCAGTCGCGCACCGAGATCGGAGGACGTACCTACCACATCACAGACAACCATGGTGCCTGCTACCCAGACAGTTGCTACTACTACCACTGTGGCTATCCCAGTATCACTACAGGATTTCATGAGGCTGAGACCTCCAGTCTTCACGGGCACCGATGCAGCAGAGGATCCGCAGACATTTCTTGACAGTTTAGCCAGGATCTGCTGTTCGCTCAGATGTTCTGACGATCGATGGGTGGAGCTTGTGAGTTTCCGTCTAGAGGGCCTCGCGCAGACATGGTGGGAGTCAGTCTTGAGAGGTCGAGCTGCAGGTCTACCGCCTATGACTTGGGCCGAGTTTACAGTAGTCTTTCTAGCTCGTTTCCTCCCAGAGAGCGTTCGTGATGCCAGAGCTCGTAGTTTTGAGGCCTTGATCAAGACCCCAGGGATGACGGTGTCTGAGTATGATGTCCAGTTCACGTAGTTATCCCGATATGCTCCGTATTTGGTGGATACCGAAGAGAAGATAGTGAAGTGGTTCGTGCAGAGACTTGACACCCAGCTATTTCTTGCTATTGGCGCCCAGCACTTCGACACTTATTCAGCTGCTATGGATACGGCTTTACGGATGGAGGCATGCATATCACAGACTTCGGCCGTTACTGGGTCGAAGAGGATTCGCACCGATGTGCCGTCGCAGAGGCAGCGCGCCAGATTCTTTCCGAGAGATGGGCCTGGCAGAGGATTTGGACGGGGTCAGTTATATGGTTCATATCCACAGTGACAGCAGCCGTCGCAAAGATGTTATGGGTGCGTAAGTCTGCACCATCGTATCAGGGACTGTCCAGCGAGACGACAGGGAGCGGCGACAGTGCCACATGTTACCCTACCACCATCACTACCTCATCCTCAGAGAGCCCTACTTCCTATCACTGGCGATGCCCCACTGCAGTTCGATGCACCCAGAGGCCGTGGATGTGGCGGTCCGATCCAGAGAGGACGAGGAGGCCGAGGCTGAGGCCGAGGACAGCCAGTTATTGGTGAGGATCAGGCCCGAGTTTTTGCTTTGACGTCGCAGGATGCGCAGGCATCCAACGCCGTTGTGACAGGTACCTTGCCAGTTTGCTCTTTCGACGCACGGGTATTATTCGACCCAGGTTCCATACATTCGTACGTATCTTCACACTTTGCACCGATGTTGGGCCGTGAGTCATCGTCGTTAGATCAGCCGCTTGTTGTTATTACCCCGGTAGGCGAGTCATTTGTCGCTCGTCTTGTGTTTTGATTGTGTTCCGTTCATATCGAGGAGAGAGATTCGTCGGTCGATTTGATTCTCCTCGATATGTTGGACTTTGATGTGCTTCTGGGCATAGATTGGCTAGCCACTTGTTATACTTCTGTGGACTGCCGTGAGAAGGCAGTCAGATTTAGCTTTTCGGGAGAGCCAGTCCTTGTTATTCAGGGAGACCGCAGCGTCACCCTTCCCAGCTTGATTTCGTCTCTTCATGCTGGTCAGCTCTTGTGGAAGGGATGTCTGGGATTCTTAGCGTATATTTGTGATACTCGAGCTACAGAGGTTCCGTTGGACTGGGTCCCGATTGTTTGTGAGTTCCCTGATGTTTTCCCTGAGGAGCTGCCTGGGCTACCGCCTGAGCGCGATATTGAGTTCTGTATCGATTTGATTCTCGGCTCGGGGCCTATTTCTATACCGCCTTATCGGATGGCCCCGGCAGAGCTTAGAGAGCTGAAGGATCAGTTGCAGGATTTGTTAGATAAAGGGCTTATTCGACCGAGTGTTTCTCCGTGGGGTGCTCCGGTCCTGTTTGTCAAGAAGAAGGACGAAAGTTTGCGCTTATGTATCGACTACCGCCAGCTGAACAAGGTTACCGTGCGGAACAGATATCCGTTGCTACGCATTGATGATTTGTTCGACCAGCTTCAGGGTGCGGGGTATTTTTCGAGGATCGACTTACGATCAGGGTACCATCAGCTGCGAGTTCAACAGGAGGATATACCGAAGACAGATTTCCGTACGCGCTATGGCCACTATGAGTTTCTGGTGATGTCGTTCGGACTCACCAATGCCCCAGCTGCATTCATGGATTTGATGAACCGTACATTCAGGCCGTATCTTGACTTGTTCATCATCGTGTTTATCGACGATATCTTGGTGTACTCCCAGAGCAGAGAGGAGCATGAGCAGCACTTGTGGATTACGTTGCAGACTTTGAGGGGGCACCAGCTTTTCGCAAAATTTTCCAAGTGTGCATTCTGGTTGGACAGCGTTGGATTCTTGGGTCACGTGATTACGAGAGATGGCATATGTGTGGACCCGAAGAAGATTGAGGCCGTTCAGTGGCCCAGACCGACATCAGTTACGGAGATCCGTAGTTTCCTAGGCCTGGCTGGCTACTACAGGCGATTCGTTCAGGATTTCTCCCGTATTGCTGCACCTTTGACCAGATTGACCCGGAAGGGAGTTCCTTTCGTTTGGACTGAGGAGTGCGAGCACAGTTTTCAGCAGCTACGGACTTGTTTGACTACGGCGCCGGTATTATCTTTGCCTTCAGGATCAGGAGGATTCGTGGTTTATTATGACGCTTCACGAGTAGGGCTAGGGTGCGTGTTGATGCAGCAGAACAGGGTTATCGCGTATGCTTCATGGCAGTTGAAGAAACATGAACAGAACTACCCCACTCACGATTTGGAGATGGCTGCAGTGGTCTTTGCACTTAAGATCTGGCGACATTACCTATACGGCGAGTCGTGTCAGATATTCACTGATCACAAGAGCTTAAAGTATATATTTCAGCAGCGGGACCTGAATCTCAGACAGCGCCGTTGGATGGAACTAGTAAAGGACTACGATTGCGAGATTTTGTATCACCCGGGCAAGGCTAATGTAGTGGCGGATGCTTTGAGCAGGAGGCCCGGGGGTAGTCTATCTTGTTTGCACGCAGTACAGAGGCAGTCGTCGGCAGATTGGCAGATTTTATGCGACAGCCGGGTTGAGTTCGAGTTCACTCCGACAGGGGGACAGCTTGCGCATGTTCATGCACGTCCACAGTTACTTGACCGTATTCGAGAGGCACAGCCCAGCGATGACCGTCTTTCAGAGATCATAGAGCAGATTAGGCAGGGCAGAGATTCCGAGTTTGTGATCGATGATCAGCGAGTACTGCGATTTGGGACTCGACTTTGCGTACCAGATTCTGAGGGAATGCGGCGTGAGATTCTTGAGGAGGCGCATAGATCGACCTACAACGTTCATCCGGGTTCCACCAAGATGTACCACGATTTGCGAGATGTTTACTGGTGGGACGGGATGAAGAGGGACGTCACAGACTTCGTATCGAGATGCCTGACTTGTCAGCAAGTCAAGGCTGAGCACCAGAGGCCAGCAGGAGAGTTGTAGCCTTTGCCCATTCCGGAGTGGAAATGGAAGCAGATTTCTATAGACTTCATTGTGGGTCTACCCAGGACCAGTCGAGGGTACGACTCCATTTGGGTGATCGTGGATCGATTGACGAAAGCGGCTCACTTCCTGCTAGTGAAGACCACTTTCGGTTTTGCTCAGTATGCCCAAATATACATCGACGAGATTGTACGACTGCATGGAGTCCCGACGTGCATCGTGTCCGATAGAGGCACCCAGTTTACCAGCCGACTTTGGCAGCGACTTCAGGAGGCATTGGGCACCCGTTTGAGTTTCAGCACAGCATTTCATCCGCAGACCGACGGCCAGTCAGAGCGGACCATTCAGACTCTTGAGGACATGCTCCGAGCGTGCGTTTTAGACTTCGGAGGTAGCTGGAATCATCATTTACCCTTAGTGGAAATCTCCTACAACAACAGCTTCCAGGATACTATTCAGATGGCACCTTTCGAGGCATTGTATGGAAGGAGATGCAGATCGCCCGTCTGTTGGGCAGAGCTCAGCGAGAGCAGTATTTTAGGGCCGCATCTTGTTGAGGAGACGACCGCGAAGATACAGTTGATTCGAGATCGGATGAGAGCGGCTCAGAGCAGGCAGAAATCGTATGTAGACAGGCGCCATCG
Organism: Agapanthus africanus; assembly: GCA_030015575.1. Classification (NCBI taxonomy): domain Eukaryota; kingdom Viridiplantae; phylum Streptophyta; class Magnoliopsida; order Asparagales; family Amaryllidaceae; genus Agapanthus; species Agapanthus africanus. Next base: position 143,316,755 of record CM057349.1, read on the forward strand.
CAGGCTAGAGTTCGCAGTTGGCGATCATGTTTTTCTGAGGGTCTCTCCGATGAAGGGCATGATGCGATTTGGGCGAAAAGGAAAGCTTAGTCCCAGATTTGTGGGTCCTTTTGAGATTCTCGAGCGTGTCGGCGCAGTTGCGTATCGTTTGGCTCTTCCACCCAGCTTTCCCGATGTTCACCCCGTCTTCCATGTTTCGATGCCCCGCAAGTACCTTCATGACCCTTCGCATGCGATTCAACACCCGACAGTCCAGCTAGAGCGCGACCTTTCTTTTGCAGAGAAGCCGGTGGTCATCCTGGATCGACAGGTGAAGAAATTGAGATCGAAAGTTATACCGACCGTCAAGGTCCTTTGGGGTGGCCCGAGCAGCGAGGAGGTCACCTGGGAGACCGAGAACGAGATGAGGAAGAAATATCCCCATCTCTTTGAAGGTACGTATAGTTAGATTTTTAAATTCGGGAACCGAATTTCTTTAAGCGGGAAAGATTGTAACACCTTGAAAAGTCGTTTTGGTGTTTTCCCGAAAATCGGTGAAAATTTGGTATTTTCCGTAAATCATCTTTTTTGTTATTTTACAGTTTAGACCTAATTATACCTAATTTGGATAAGTAATGGCTAGTTTTTAGTAGCTAATGAGTTACTTATAAATTTCTGGTCATTTAAAATTTTCCTTAATTTTTCAATTTTTAATATTATTTTAAGCCGGTAAAAAAAATACATTAAATTAGCGATAAATACAAATTTAAATGGGCTAATTTTAATCTTTAAAATCATGTTAATTAAAATCTAGTTGTAATATAAATTTTTAGTATTTTATTTCAAGTTTTAATGGGTTTTTATTATGGAAAACAAAAATATATTTATTTTGAAGTAAAACTTGCAATTTTGGACTTGTAGGGGTTCTTTTTGCATAAAAATTTTTGTGCATTCTCTCACACACATCCCCACATCTCCCTTGGCTGAGCCACCTGCTGGAACCTCCCCACCATTTTCATTTCAACTCATTTGGAAAGAGCGGAAAAAGATTAAGAGTGTAGAATATAATATATTAATTAAGGTATGGTGTTTGACTTGGAGAAAAAAATAAATCTAGTACACCCACAAACACTCCTCCCTATTTCCCTCACTATCAAAAATCTGCAGCCCCCCTCCATTATTTTTTTTCCTTCTCTTTTCTCTCATTTTCGTCAAGAAAATTCCATCAAAATTGAACAAAATCAACAATTTCCTTCACAATTTCAAAGCAAAACCTTATTCCCTCTCTTCTCAAACCTAAATTGGTTCAAATCTTGGAGAAAGATGGCATCTTGGGAGGCTTTAGCAACATAGGGTTTGGGCTTATGAGATATAATTTCAATCATGGTTAATTTGTAGTTTAAAGTGTGCTAATTAGAACTTTGAAAATTGTTTTAGTGTTAATTTCTAATCTAGTTTTTTTTAGTTCATGGCTTGACTTTTAATTAGGGTTTAGAAAACCATTAGTAAGTTAATTAAATTATATTTTCTATCTAGTTGTTTTGCAAACCTAAATCTAAGAGGTTAACTTGCTTATTAGGCTTCAAATTAGTGTTAATTTAGTGTTCTCATATATAGTTTGGATTGAAATTGCTAATTTTGAAAATTCAAGAAAAGGTTTGTGTATGGAAAGTGGGTTTTGATGCATGGTAAAGGGGTTAATTTAATTGTAGTGTCTTTCTTATGGTTTAATTTGGATGTTTGTGTGATAATGTGAGCACTTTATCACAAATCCGCGATTTTTGCACCAATTTGGAAATCCTTAGTGGTTGCTAGTTTTTTTTTATAAAAATTAAGTGGTGAATTATTTGTGATAACTTGATAATATTTTTAGCATATCCTATGACATTTAGGATGTGTGAGTGCGGAAATTTTGTGTGATCGGGTTTTAGTTTTGCCGGGCGTCCCAAAACGACGATTCTAGTTAGTTTTGCGATTTTCGTGTGTGTTCCGCGCATCTTGTGCACGTTGTGCCTAGCTTGTGAACGTGGATATTTTCGTTTGGGATTTGCGTCATTTCATGATATGTAATCTTATGTTTTGTATTGATGCAAATTCCAGGTTCGGTCGCGGAGATTTCGGACGTGGCACGAAAAGAGAAAGCGGTGATTGGACGTAGCTAGCTGAGGATTTCGGTGAGTAGATTTAACATCTACGGAGGACTATCGTTTGGATGGCACAGGTCGCCCGATAGTTTAAGTAGTTAAAGATTTCTAGTAATATTAGTAACTACATCCATGTTTTATTTGACATACATATGCGAACCCATCCTATTGGACACCTGCATCATTGCCAGGGTTTTTATATGCAGCACAAGCACTATTCATGCATACACACACGCCCTGGTAATTGCCATGCCACCACACTAGATAATCTATAATTTGAAACCTTTTACTATAATTGATGATTAAACCTGTGCTATTACCTTTAAATCCTGAAAATGAAATCGTAGGATTGCTATTCATGTGCATGTACCTCATCATATTATTTGTTCATGCCTAGTCGATTAATCATACATCGCAACTTGATTATTGATAGCATATGCATTCATTATTATTGACATATGCACTTATGAGGATTTCTTGAGATTTTATAATATTTCTGGATTTCGGGGGAAACCCGCAAAATTTCTAAACTTATTACCTTTTTAAAATATGTAAATTGCGGTTTTCTAGTGATGTAAGTGTCTTCCACCATGAGTTTGCTATGGTTTTCGAGACCCGTTTCGAGGAGTTAGATGAACCGTCTTGGGTACATGGTGGGCCCGGTAAGGTACCCCGGGGCAAGAAGGTCGTGTTGCTGACGTTGAGCCTGGCAGGGGATGGACTACCTACCGGTGACTTTTTGGCATGGCGGATATCCAGAAGATACCGACCGTGGCCGCGAGATGATGAGATATTGACATTTGAGATGGGTCAGCCGGACGGCTGAGGCCAGAGATACTATGATATGGATATATGAGATTGAGACAGTTTTGAGGTGTCGATGCTGGACATGGATTCTTGTTGATTCTTTTGGTATTGTGCTGATATTTTAAAAGAAAAGAGATTCCTAAAAGAAAAAATATGACTTCTTGTACCTATATATTCAGATTATGAGTTGATTCATATTGCATTCATACCTACTAGTACCTTCATATTGCATTCATACCTGCTAGTACCTTCATGTTGCATACATACCTGCCATACCTGTATTATAGATGCTAGGATGCTTGTGTGCATGCTTGCGATAGCCTATATAGATGTTATTTATTACTCACGAGTTGGCAACTCACCCCCGTTGTGCCGCAGTCTTTTGCAGGTCCGCTCTGTCAGTACAGTATCGGCGGGCGCACATGCTACTTTTGCCTCTTTTGCCTGGACTCGAGGCTTTTGCTCGTAGGTGGGTTGTATTATTATTTTTTACCACCTTGTATATTCTTTGTATCTAAAGTACTCCATCTACTGTATCTACCAGTATTGTTGTATATTGACCTAGAGACGAGACTGTGAGATTTGTGGGCTTTTTATGCTGTATTTTGGGGTCGAGCTCACTTGAGACGACATGCTGTTTTACTTGTGCTTCTTATGTTTATTTATGCACATTGCTGATTTACATTGCGTGGGATTTGTGACCGCCTTGTGGCGAAGAGCTAGCTCCTGCTTGGGGATGCCTTATTTGTTGTATTCATAAATATTCTTGTTGTACCCATTTTGGGGGCCAGCATTTACAATGGAGACTCTGCCGAAATTTTCGGGAAAATTGATATTGTTTTTATAAAAGCATATATGACTTATTTGATAAACTCGCTTTCAATTGATTGGTTTTCCTTCACTCTTCTGCTTTTTGGTTTTGATTTCTGGGCTTTGGCTTACTTATTTTACGAACGTCTTGAGACGTTTCGTTTCTTAAGTGCCAGTCACGTTCCGTACCCTGCGGGTCGTGACACATGCACTCTAACCTAGATCAGAATGGTTACCAATTTATCTAATCAGGAAACTTCCCACTGTAACGTCAAATTCTCCTCCAAACATGAAAGAAGAATTAGTCGGGATCACCCGAGGAGTAAACCAACTCATTAGTGGGAATCGGGATCCAACTATCATCGCATGATAACGTGACGGAATCCGCTCACGTTATCACACTCCAGAAGGTATGCGCATATCTGGCAAGTTTCAGTTTCTTTAGAAATTCCGGATATTATTTTTTTTACCCCATGCTCTTATGACCTTGACGAAGGTCAACAAATCATAAGTCACATGTCAAGTTCTACACATCATTATCCAGGTTAATTTGAACCCACCCGTACAAGCCCTTGACTTTGGCCAACAAGGCTATACGACTGTCCCAAACCAACGCATCTATCTATGCAGCAGAAAGGTAACAAGCAGCTACCATACACCATGCCTTGACGAAGGCTAACAAACATAGCATGAATACTACGTGCTACCCGTCTGAAATGACGGAGGGCTACGAATAGTTTTTGGCGAAAAACTTTTAACGTAATGAACTTAATATCGTTGAAGGAACCGGATAGCTTTTATAAAATATAGTGACGAAAACCTTTCCTAAAGAGGTCACTCCCGGTGAAGGGATCTCGGCTCTTTCCCCGTAGAATGAGGTGCAGAATATTCCAACTGAAAACAACGATGCAAAGCAAAAGGCAATCGGCTATAGTGAAGTTATTGCCCTGACGCAAACTTCTGTCTAAGGGGTCACTCCCGGTGATGGGATCTCGGCCCTTGCCTCGTCGACTGAGGTGCAGGATATTTCAACTGAATATTGCAATGCAAAACAAAAGAGAACGTCTTTGCAATAACAGCTTTTTGAAAAATGTTCCAACAACATCAAATAGGTTTGTTTAGCTTGCATTGATCCGAATCAACGCAGTCCCATCAATTGATCACACCAATAAAGAACAAAAATAATGACGTACGTATATGCCATCCGCATTCGCCACTGGGTCCCGTCATTACCCGTTAGGTTACTTAACTAACGACAGAGCGGGGACTGGACTAGCGCGGATGCAAAACATATACAACATCTACTAGTATATATATCAATATATAATATTCGCTTAAGGCGTGATAAAATGCAACATCACAGAAATGTAATAAGCATCACAGAACAATACAGATATCTGGGATCCCCGGGTTTCATAGAGCCGCTACTGAAACCCAACATTTCCCTGGTCGTGTGGATAGCCTGTGCAATGAAATCCTAGACCCCTACGGGCGCGGCAAGTTACCCGCCAAAACCTGAAGCGAGGCAGCCCCCTTCAGCAACGTGAATGGACCACCCAGCACTTCACGGAATCCGGTAACTTGGGCACCCCTCCTGGGTCAATCTGTACCCCCTACGAGTGCGGCGAATAGCCCGCCAATTCTAGAGTGAAGCCCCCTCCGTCTCAACGCCATGAGGTGCGGGCCCGTTGCCCTTTAGAACTCGGCTATCCGTGCACCCCTCCGCGGGGTAATCCTAGTACAGAAAGTAAAATATACATACAACGGGTACATCGACCTCACCCCGGTTGTGCCCCAAAAGAATAATATACAAACAGGCAGTGACGGCAGTTCACATGTCGGACGCTCGCCCCGCAATATCAAATGTACATAATACAACCAAAACTGTACTACCATTGCATCCAGGCTATCCCCGACGACCAATCCGCAACATCACAGCACAACACAGAACATCAACGTGAATGTCACGTTCGCAAATCCGTCTCAAAGGGCTATAGCAGTTAGACATGATTTACCCATCAAATGACATTCACGGTCGCAGATATAATGTAAATACTGTGAACCAACATATTTAAAATTTTTGATCGATCAAATTTACCGAAGTGGGCCCCAAGCACTACTGTAGCACTCAAAGAAAATCTGGACCCAAACAGAACATTCCAAAAACCCCATTTTCAACTCAGAAGCTCTCTGCAAAATATTGGTGCACTGCACAGTAAAAGTGGCGGCGGAACCGCGGCCCAAGTATGGGTTTGGCTGCGGTTCCACGGTGGAATAGTAATATCATGCGACCAAATTTTCACAGATTGCTTAGAATTCCCTGCACGTATTTCTGCAATGTACTAAAAAATTTTTCAAGCCAAAAATAAATCGACAGAAAACTGATGCATGAAAAACGCGGGTTTTGGAAAATCCGATCGATCCAACTAGTAAACATGTTAGAGCAAGCTAGACTAGGTTAATGGCGTAGCTCTGATACCAGTGTATGTGCACGGCGGTGCCCCGGCCGTCGGAACGAGGCCAAAATGCGGAAACGATACTTTACTTTAACTTTGTAAACCGGCACCACTGCGCACAAAAATCCCGGATCGGGCCATTAATCTAATCCTAGATAACTAGAGAAGGGGTAGAGAGATATACCGAGCGATCCGTATCCTTCGGTCTTCTCGTCGTCGTTCCGATCTCCCCGCGGAATCTCCGGTCTTCATCTCCTCGTCGGAAGGGCACCACATCGCCGGGTTCTTTTACGGTCTCCCACCTCTGGATCGAGGCAACTCGGGCACGAAGTTGGTGAGTCGACGTGTCCAAGAATTGCTGTAGAATAGTGTGGAACTCTATGTCTCATGGGGTTATAAGAAGTTGCCTTTTGGTGGAGGAAATGAACTATCAACTTTTTGGATGAACTAAGGGATTTTATCATGGAAATGAGACTCATTTTTCATCTCTCAAAAATTGGACAGCCCCCACCTCTCTTAGTGGCCGGCCATGTAAAGAAAATTGGAGAGGGAAAAAGTCCAAGGGGTTAGATCAATATTGCAAGGGAGTATGATGAGAAGAAATGATCACCAACAAAATCCAACACTCCATCATCCATTATAACTCCAAAGGTCAAGCCATCATAACTCCAAAGAAAGTCAAGGGATGGTAGAACCATCATGAAACCATCATGATGCAACAAAATACAAAGACCACCTTCCACAATGCTAATTTGCATAATTGCAAATAAGCCCTCCTCAAAAGCTGCCAAGCGCGAAAAGAAGAAATCACACTGTGAGGGGCGGCACCACGGTCCCCTAACACAACAAAAACCGACTCACCGGGAAAGCAGAATCTAACTGTCTTCTCACGGCAGTCCACAGAAGCATAGCACGTGGCTAACCAATCCATACCTAGAAGAACGTCGAAGTCCAACATCTCCAGAAGGATCAAGTCGACAGGCAACTCTCTCTCGCCAATACAGACGGTACAGGATCGGAACACGTGCCTGTAAGTCCGTGTTGCCCACACCGGTGCTTACGGGGAGGCGGAAAACATAATAAAAATCGGATTTTTAATGACTTAGGCAACATGGACTAAGCTTGTGAGGATCTTTGCTAAACTAAAACTAGCTAAAGTAAACTAACAACTAACAAAGTTGTAGAAAGGTTATACCTTTGGTCTTTAGTCCTTCTCTCCTTGCTCCTAGGTATGGTAGAAAAGGATCACCTTGCTTGTCTTCTCCCGTCAAAGAAGGATCCACCCGAAAGCCACCACCTTTAGCTTCAACTCCAAGCTAGGAGTAACTAGAGTGCAAGAAATGCTAAGACTTGAACCCTAGAAGTGAGAAGAGAAGATCAAGAGAGGGTTTTTCTCAAGCTTTTTGTTTCTCAACACATGAGAGGGAGAGAGCTTGAGGGAGAGGATGAGCAAGAGAGAGAAAAGATATGATAGAATGAAATAATAGTGAGCCATTCTCACTAATATGTGAGGATAATTTTAATTAGATAATTAGCTTGAAAATTGTCATGATAAATCATGACTTGACCATTATCATTTCAATTTTTGCAAAGATCAAAGAGCATCTTCCAAATGAAATGATTATGGTCAAGTTGTCAACATGGTCAACAAGTCAATGAAGTCAAATTGTCAACAACAACCATGCACAATAATTAAGCTAATTATCAATTAACAATAATCCACACAAAAACAATAGGGTTAATAAAATGACAAAAGCCATTAACCCTAAACAAGGTCCTCTCCCCCAATCTCAAGCAACTGTGCATACGCACCCGCATTCGTGATCCGAGGAACACGAACACAACGAGAAAAACCAATCTCAAATCATATACTAGGATCCGGCTTAAACCAAAGCCCGCTAGTATAAACTGTCCGGACAGCAAACGTGCACAAGTGCGCGGATGCGAACGAACCCTGTCGCAAAACCATGCGACCTCTACTCGTTTTTCCTAAAGGCGAATAGCTCTCTGTGTGGGACTCTAAAGACTCGACACTACGCTGGCAGTGGGTTTAACCACAGACCGCAAGCGGCACTAGCTGTACGTAACGGTCCCCAGGTAGATGTCGATAAGAAGACTGACGAGGTGAACCCCATCTGCACTCCTACTGAGCCTGTATGTGACAGTCTCCGTACAGTCCGGTCTGTTCGTCTGATACATCGCATGGCGGGCCTAGGGGGGCGGTGAACGTCAGTCCCCTAATAGCGGTACAAGTCGTGTCGGAGTGTAGCCCAGAACACCCTGAGATAACACTCGAAACCTACCAGTATATCTCGCTTGCCCTGGCCAGGGACTACTCGTGTAATGGCTCTCCTAGACACAGCGCGATGTCAACCCCCAATACCGGGAGAGACGAATCCTGTCTAACCGTCACTGCCTCCAAGTGCTTCGGGACTGCACCCAAAAACTACCTGTTTGCACAGCTCCTTTGAGCCGTGGTAGGGTAGTAATCAAAGTGCAGTGGGAACACACTCGAGGCGAAGTGACAGTGTCAAGTCAGCGGACTAAGCTGTACTCATGTCACCTGGGAACTGATAACTGACGATAGGTATATTACCAACCAACAGTTCCCGACGAGTCCTGTCCAGTGTACTCGTAACCTAACGAGCACCCGCATACTATCCCAAGTACGACGTACTAACGGCTGTGGGACAGACCGTCTCCCACACTGGGATGAGAAGCGCATACGCTAGTCTACTCCGGAGTATCGATGCCCTGTCTCGATAGTCCAACGACCAGGGACCTGTATAAGGATGTGCTTATAGATTACCCAGCTCCCACGAGTGTGAGCGCCATCACAACGCTGGTAATCAAGCAAAGATCCTAAGGGCTCTACTAATATGTATACCAGCAATATGCTAAAAGAAACACATGCACATATTAAAGCAGAGACAAACCAAGTAGCATACTACCATTTCGAGCAAGATTGTATATACAACTGTGAATATCCCAAGCTTCCATTAAGTAATATACAAGCTAGTATGATACAGTAATGGCCTCTAGGGCATATACACTAACAATCTCCCACTTGCACTAAGGCCATGTACTGGCGTATCGAAGACCTATCATCTCGATCAGCCGCTCGAACTGAGTCTGGGGCAAGGCCTTGGTGAATGGATCTGCTGTGTTATCCTCTGATGCAACTCTCCGGACCTCGATCTCCTGGCGATCCACGATCTCCCTGATCAGGTGATACCGCCTTAAGATGTGTCTGGATTTCTGATGGGACCTGGGTTCCTTCGCTAAAGCTATAGCCCCGTTGTTGTCGCAATACAGAGGTATTGGGTCAACAATGGACGGAACCACCTGAAGTTCTTTCAAGAACTTCCTCATCCAGACAGCTTCTTTTGCGGCATCAGATGCAGCGATGTATTCCGCTTCCATAGTCGAGTCAGCAACGGTTTCCTGCTTGGAGCTCTTCCAACACACCGCCCCTCCATTGAGGGTAAAGACAAAACCCGACATGGACTTGGAATCATCCTTGTCACTCTGGAAGCTGGAGTCAGCAAAGGCCTCAACCTGCAGGTCTTTTCCGCCATACACCAAGAACATCTCCTTAGTCCTTCTCAGGTACTTGAGAATGTTCTTTACTGCTATCCAATGTTTCTCCCCAGGGTTTGACTGATACCTGCTTACTACACTCAGTGCATAAGCCACATCTGGTCTGGTACACAACATCGCATACATTATAGAGCCTACCGCAGAAGCGTAGGGTATAATAGACATGCGATCCCTCTCCAAATCAGTCTTGGGAGACATCTCTTTGGAGAGGGTGATCCCGTGACAAGCCGGTAGATTACCGCGCTTGGAATCTTCCATACTGAATCTCTTCAGTATGGTGTCGATGTACCTGGACTGCGAGAGTCCTAATATCCTCTTGGATCTGTCACGGTAGATCCGGATACCCAGAATGTAGGAGGCATCACCCAGGTCTTTCATGGAGAACCTGTGTGACAAGAACCCCTTGACAGATTGTAGCATAGGAATGTCATTTCCTATTAAGAGAATGTCATCCACGTATAAAACGAGGAATACTACAGTTCTCGCTACAAATCTACAATAGATGCATGGTTCATCTGGATTTTTGATAAAGCCAAATTCTTTGACCGTCTCATCAAAACAGATGTTCCAACTCCGCGATGCCTGCTTGAGTCCATAAATGGACTTGAGCAACTTGCACACCTTTCCGCTGCTCCCACCCTGAATGAAACCCTCTGGCTGATCCATATAGACACACTCTTCTAAATGACCATTTAGAAAAGCTGTCTTTACGTCCATCTGCCAAATCTCATAATCGTGGAAAGCAGCAATGGCAAGAAGGATCCGAATGGATTTCAGCATAGCTACTGGAGAAAAGGTTTCGTCATAGTCCAAACCAGGTCGCTGACGAAAACCCTTTGCTACCAGTCTAGCTTTATAGGTCTCAACCTGTCCATCTACACCAATCTTCCTTTTGAAGATCCACTTGCATCCTACGGGTTTTACCCCGTCTGGAGCAATGTCCAACGTCCATACCTTGTTGGTGTACATGGACTCCATCTCGGTCCGCATTGCATCCAGCCATTTTACCGAGTCGACGCTCTGAATGGCTTGGTGGAAGCTAGTAGGCTCATCACAATCCAGGATGCAGTCTTCTCTATCCCCGTCAATGAGAAAACCGTAGTATCTCTCGGGCGGATGAGACTGCCTACTACTCCTGCGGAGTGGCATAGGAATGTCCTGTTCTTTTGAACCTTCTGGTTCCACTAAACTTTCAGTAGTAGTTCGTGGTTCTGGAATTTCTTCCAGTTCTATTGCGCTCCCACTTATTTCTTTTTCTATGAACTGATGTTCTAGAAAGTGGGCATTGCGAGAAACAAGGACTTTTTGTTCCTCTGCGTAATAGAAAAGATACCCCCTGGAGTTCTTTGGGTATCCCACAAACTTGCACAGTACTGAACGTGCCTCGAGCTTGTCCACATGCTGCTTTTTGACATAAGCTGGACATCCCCAAATCTTCAAGTATTGAAGATAGGGTTTCTTCCCACTCCATAACTCATATGGTGTGGTAGGCACAGTCTTAGTGGGAACACGGTTCAAAAGATATGCAGCTGTTTCTAGCGCATATCCCCAGAATGATCGCGGTAACTCAGCGTTACTCATCATGGACCGTACCATATCCAATAGGGTTCGGTTCCGTCTCTCCGATACACCGTTATGTTGCGGAGTGTATGGAGGAGTAAGCTGAGAGAGAATTCCATTCTCTTTTAAGTAATTCAGGAATTCGGCACTTAAGTATTCTCCTCCTCGATCCGATCTTAGGATCTTGATACTTTTGCCTGTTTGTTTTTCTACTTCATTCTTATATTCCTGGAACTTATCAAAAGCTTCGGATTTATGCTTCATTAAGAAGACATGTCCGAATCTTGAGAAATCATCCGTAAAAGTTATGAAGTAAGAAAAACCGCTTCGCGCATGTGTAGACATTGGACCGCACACGTCGCTGTGTACGAGTCCCAAGAGCTCGCTCGCTCTTTCTCCGTGTCCAGAAAACGGAGCCTTTGTCATCTTTCCTTTGAGACAGGATTGACAAGTTGCATACGATTGATATTCGAACGAATCTAAATATCCTTCAGTATGTAACTTAGTCAATCTTCTCTCGTTGATGTGACCCAGTCTACAATGCCATAAGAAAGTTTTATTAATATCTGGAGACTTTCTTTTATGTGTATTCTGGATATTGAAAACCTGTGGTTGGTTTAAAACGTAAATACCGTTGTTTAATGTACCTGACCCAATCAAAACTTGATTAAGGTGAATGTTCACTACATTACTTACAAATGCAAATTCATAACCTTCTTTAGATAATAAAGATACAGAAATGATATTACAGGTTGCATTTGGTACATAATAACAACTACGCAAAACCAAAAAGTGTCCATCTGATAATCCCAGGTGATAGTCCCCCACGGCCTCTGCATCCATGCTAGCACCGTTCGCAACTCTGAGGGTCATGTCACCTGCCTTCAAAACTCTACGCTTTCTCAACGCCTGCAAAGAATTACAGATATGAGATCCTGATCCGGTATCCAATACCCAGGATGTAGAGTTTATTGATAGACAGTTTTCAATAACATACACACCTGAAGCTGAAGCTGCAACTCGCTTCAAATCCTGTGTTCTGGCTTTCCAAGCCTTGCAATCTTGTTTCCAGTGGCCACTTTTGTGACAATAGAAGCATTCTTCCTTCCCCACCAGCTTCCCCGCTACTTTTGTTGCTTTACCCTTTCCCTTCGTATCCACTTTACCGACACCGCCTCTTGGTTTGGCGGGGGCTTTCTTCTTCTTGCCCTTGGCTTTCGCCCTGGACCTAGAAGAGGAAGATCCTCCTACAAACAAAGTGGATGTCTCCCTACCCTTCTGTAGGGTGCCCTCAGCAGTCCTCAACATGTTCAGAAGCTCGGCAAGTTCAACCTCCTTTCCTTGCATGTTGAAGTTAAGAATGAACTGGGCGTAAGTGGAAGGAAGGGACTGGAGAATCAGATCAGTATAGAGTTCATTCTCCAACGTGGTCCCAAGGTCCGCGAGCTCCTCTATGTAGCCGATCATCTTAAGCACGTGGTCCGCTACCGATGATCCGACGGCCAACCTTGCCGAAAAGAGCTTCTTCGACACTTCGTATCTTGCGATACGAGACTGCTCTCCATACAGTTCTTTTGTATGGAGAAATATGGACTCTAGGTCCATATTCTCGTGCCTCCTCTGATGGTCGTTGTCCATCGAGGCTAGTACGAGGCATCTGGCCCTCGCGCAATCTATCTCCCATGTCTTACGGATTTCTACATCCGCGACGCTGGAGGTGGGACCTGGGACAGGGGGAGCTTTGGTGGTAAGTATATATCCCAGCTTGTCATAAGTGATAGCCATCTTGACATTCCTGAGCCAATCTTTGTAGTTTGGCCCTGTCAATATGTTTTTATCTAATAGTAACTTAAGTCCGGTCATCTTGAATGGTCGCTGCAATTAGGAGAGAGAAAAGAAACACTTTAGCATGATGCTCTTGCAAGTTTAGAGTGGTTTTTAGTTTGTCTAAACTGGATGGCTCCCACTGTCTCTCGAATCCCTTCTCAAACCATAAAGAAAAGGATTAGCCGGGATCATTCTCACCGTACAATACTTGCTTAACCGTTCAGCCAGGCCAGTGTCGGTACTTCGAGGGAGGTTTTCCAACGCTTTCGCGAAGTTCCTTAATTAAGTAACCTCTTTTCCCTGTGGGCGTAGCCCCGCTAACACCTTTCTAGGCACCTACTAGGTTTATAGCATTGATCGTTAAGTGAGAGTTTTCCCGAGGAGTAGCATATACTCACAGTAGGATCGGGATCCAAATATCATCGCGTGATAAAACCGAAGGAATCCTACCAGAATTATCACACTCCAAATGGTATGCAACGCTAGCAAGTTTCAGTACTTATGAAACTCCCGATGTGGATTTTTGCCCCATGCTCTTATGACCTTGGCGTGAGGTCAAAATGTCATAAGTCACATGTCAAGTTCTTCCCATCATTATCCTGGTTAATTTGAACCCACCCGTACCTACCCTTGACGTAGGCCAAAACGGCAGTACGACTGTCTCAAATCAACGCATTCTATCTATGCAACGGATAAATATCCGGTAGCTACCAATCACTATGCCTTGGCGTGAGGTCAAAATACATAGCTTGAATACTACCGAATATTTAACCGAAATGATGGAGGGCTACGGATGGTTTTGGCGAAACCGTGAACGTAGTGAACTTGATATAATCGATGGAACGAGATAGCTTTTAAAAGGAGTGGTTCAAGCTCCGCGTTTAAAAGTTTAGTTTTGAAAAGAACCGAGTGGTTTTCAAAGTGTTCCAATCGACTTTTACTTGGTTTATTTCTTGCATTAGTTCTTTTAATGCGTCCCATCATTTAATCCTACCATTGCAGAAAACAACCAAAATATGACGTACGCTTATGCCATTCGCATTCGCCACGGGGCCCCGTCATCACCCGTTAGGTTACTTAACTAACGATAGAGCGGGGGCTGGGCTAGCGCGGCTGTAAAACATAAGCAACGCCTAAATAGTTATTATATATAAATATATAGCAATGATAGACATTACAGATCACAGATGAATACATTGGATATACTAGGAATCCGCAATGCGTTCGAGCCTGCAACGCAAAGCGGATTACACGGTCGCGGTGAATAGCCAATACCCCACCCAAGACCCCTACGGGTGCGGCAAACTACCCGCCAAGCACCCGAAGTGAAGCAACCTCCCTCACCACCGTGAGTAGGCCACTCGGCACTTCGAGTACCCGGTAGTTTGTGCACCCCCTCCATGGGTCTATCCTAGGAGCAAAAACAGTAAAAAGAATTATACAATGACGGCTACAACCCCGACCCGGTTGTGCGGCCATACAAAGAATATTATTACATCAATTTACATGTTACAAATGAATGAAAGAAAAACAACGCTCATCTCACATCCAACCCGGCTATTCACCCGCGACAATCCAATCCATTCATATCCACAAACCAACAACAAACACAGATCATGTATAACCCCGACTAATCGTCTTATAGCGATTAGCCGACGTTCAATACATGCAAGCATTACAGATATAACCGATGTAGTTAAAGCGTAGTGAAGTTCCGAAAAATACGGATTTATAGGCCCGCAAAAGCAAATTTTAGTTCTGGAAAATCTGGGCATATAATATATATCCTAAAAATCCCAAAAACAAAACAGAAAGACACTGCACGAAAAACAATGCAGTGAAGACATCAAACCGCGGCGCTTCCGCGGCACGAGCCTACCTCGTGCGGCGGAAGCGCGGCGGTTTGGATGATTCTCTGTCTCGTTTTTCGTGGGTGTTTTTAAAAAACCCTGAGATGAATTTACAAATATAAAGTTTTCTATTTTGAGCAGAAAAAATTTCAACAGAAACTAGGGTTTTTCAAAGTTCGGTTTTTGGATTTTTCGGTTTCGAAACTTCGCTACACTTTACTACCTAGCTAGTTTGAGTTTAGTTAGTCTCTGATACCACTGTAAGTCCGTGTTGCCCACCCCGGTGCTTACGGGGAGGCGGAAAACATAATAAAAATCGGATTTTTAATGACTTAGGCAACATGGACTAAGCTTGTGAGGATCTTTGCTAAACTAAAACTAGCTAAAGTAAACTAACAACTAACAAAGTTGTAGAAAGGTTATACCTTTGGTCTTTAGTCCTTCTCTCCTTGCTCCTAGGTATGGTAGAAAAGGATCACCTTGCTTGTCTTCTCCCGTCAAAGAAGGATCCACCCGAAAGCCACCACCTTTAGCTTCAACTCCAAGCTAGGAGTAACTAGAGTGCAAGAAATGCTAAGACTTGAACCCTAGAAGTGAGAAGAGAAGATCAAGAGAGGGTTTTTCTCAAGCTTTTTGTTTCTCAACACATGAGAGGGAGAGAGCTTGAGGGAGAGGATGAGCAAGAGAGAGAAAAGATATGATAGAATGAAATAATAGTGAGCCATTCTCACTAATATGTGAGGATAATTTTAATTAGATAATTAGCTTGAAAATTGTCATGATAAATCATGACTTGACCATTATCATTTCAATTTTTGCAAAGATCAAAGAGCATCTTCCAAATGAAATGATTATGGTCAAGTTGTCAACATGGTCAACAAGTCAATGAAGTCAAATTGTCAACAACAACCATGCACAATAATTAAGCTAATTATCAATTAACAATAATCCACACAAAAACAATAGGGTTAATAAAATGACAAAAGCCATTAACCCTAAACAAGGTCCTCTCCCCCAATCTCAAGCAACTGTGCATACGCACCCGCATTCGTGATCCGAGGAACACGAACACAACGAGAAAAACCAATCTCAAATCATATACTAGGATCCGGCTTAAACCAAAGCCCGCTAGTATAAACTGTCCGGACAGCAAACGTGCACAAGTGCGCGGATGCGAACGAACCCTGTCGCAAAACCATGCGACCTCTACTCGTTTTGCCTAAAGGCGAATAGCTCTCTGTGTGGGACTCTAAAGACTCGACACTACGCTGGCAGTGGGTTTAACCACAGACCGCAAGCGGCACTAGCTGTACGTAACGGTCCCCAGGTAGATGTCGATAAGAAGACTGACGAGGTGAACCCCATCTGCACTCCTACTGAGCCTGTATGTGACAGTCTCCGTACAGTCCGGTCTGTTCGTCTGATACATCGCATGGCGGGCCTAGGGGGGCGGTGAACGTCAGTCCCCTAATAGCGGTACAAGTCGTGTCGGAGTGTAGCCCAGAACACCCTGAGATAACACTGGAAACCTACCAGTATATCTCGCTTGCCCTGGCCAGGGACTACTCGTGTAATGGCTCTCCTAGACACAGCGCGATGTCAACCCCCAATACCGGGAGAGACGAATCCTGTCTAACCGTCACTGCCTCCAAGTGCTTCGGGACTGCACCCAAAAACTACCTGTTTGCACAGCTCCTTTGAGCCGTGGTAGGGTAGTAATCAAAGTGCAGTGGGAACACACTCGAGGCGAAGTGACAGTGTCAAGTCAGCGGACTAAGCTGTACTCATGTCACCTGGGAACTGATAACTGACGATAGGTATATTACCAACCAACAGTTCCCGACGAGTCCTGTCCAGTGTACTCGTAACCTAACGAGCACCCGCATACTATCCCAAGTACGACGTACTAACGGCTGTGGGACAGACCGTCTCCCACACTGGGATGAGAAGCGCATACGCTAGTCTACTCCGGAGTATCGATGCCCTGTCTCGATAGTCCAACGACCAGGGACCTGTATAAGGATGTGCTTATAGATTACCCAGCTCCCACGAGTGTGAGCGCCATCACAACGCTGGTAATCAAGCAAAGATCCTAAGGGCTCTACTAATATGTATACCAGCAATATGCTAAAAGAAACACATGCACATATTAAAGCAGAGACAAACCAAGTAGCATACTACCATTTCGAGCAAGATTGTATATACAACTGTGAATATCCCAAGCTTCCATTAAGTAATATACAAGCTAGTATGATACAGTAATGGCCTCTAGGGCATATACACTAACAGTGCCTAGCAACAAACGACTCTCCCACAGGAGTAGTCACCACAAGCGGCTGATCAAGCAAGCCGGAGTCCCTACCCAGACTCGGCACAAAGTGTGTGGATACGTACGAGTGTGTGGATCCGGGATCGAACAATACATGTGCATCAACTGAACATACAGGAAGGATACCTGAAACCACTGCATTGGACGCCTGCGCGTCCTGATGTGTCAAAGCAAAAACCCTCGCCTGTCCACCACCTGTGACTGGCTGCCCTCCGCCTCGGTCACCTCGCCCCCTCTGAGCAACTCCTCCACGCCCACAACCTCGCTGTGCATGAGTCTGGCGCGGAGCAACGGTAGGTACAACGGGCAACGCCCTCTGGGGCGGTGAAGGTGGTAATGTGACATGCGGTGCTGTCGCCTCCCTCCGGGGTGTCTCTGGATAATCCCGTACACGATAGTAAGAACTCCCACAGCGAAAACATCCCGACGATGACCGCCGACCGTCCTGGGAATAGGAACTGAATAACCGACCCCGCCCTGAATCTCTGCTGCCTGCAATATGTCTATCACGGCGCCGAAAAGGCTGTCTCTGTGCTGATGTATCCGCACGAACTCTCTTCGGCTGTGGAACTACCGAAGTCTCAGCAAGGTGCTCCTCGACTACTAGGGCTGCGTCTACAGCTGCTGAATAGGTCTCGTAGTGCTGCGCGCTGATCGCGAGGAATAGTGGTGTAAGCAAGCCTCGAACAAATCTCTTGACTCGCGACTCCTCGGTAGCCACTAAATATGGGGCATAGACTGCTAGCTCTGTAAACAGCACGTCATACTCTGCCACCGTCATCCCTGGCGTCTGGCGCAAGGACTCAAATCTGCGTGCTCGGGCATCCCTAACACTCTGGGGAAGGAAACGGGCTAGAAATATGGTCACGAACTCCGTCCAGGTCATAGGAGGAAGACCTGCTGCTCTGCCCTTCTCAACGGAATCACACCACTTCTGCGCAAGACCTTCCAGGCGAAAGCTCGCGAACTCGACCCATCTCGCATCTGCGCATCTGAGGGAACGGCATATCCTGGCCATCCTGTCTATGAAAGACTGTGGGTCCTCGGCTGTATCGGTGCCTGTGAAAACCGGAGGCTTCAGCCTCATGAACTCTGATAGCGATACTGTGATCACCTCCGTGGCTGCAGGGGCAACTGGCTGTGCGGTAGGTACCATAGCGGTCTCTAGAACTGGTGGAGCTACCTCTGGTCGCTGCGCTCGAAGCGTCTCAACTAGCGATCCTATCATCTGGCGCATCTCCTGCATGCTAGATCCCACCGTCTGGCGCATCTCCTGCATACCAGCCCCTAGCGTGGCGATCTGCTCTGTCACGGCAGGAACACCCTGCTCGGGTACAACCGGCGTACTGCCCGGATCAGTCCGTGTCTCGGACGAGTCAACTCGAATCTCGGCCCTCGCGGCCGCTCTCTGTGCCCTCGTAGTCTTAGGCGGCATAATGGCTGAAAGAAAATTAGGATTCGATAAGAACACGGAAATCGAATCGCAAGAATATAAGGAGGGATCAACTCAATAAGTCCTAAGGTCGCGTAGGCGGAGTACCGTGTCGCGAGTATGCCGCGGAACATACGCACGCTACGCTACCCTGCTGCAGCTACCTACTCAATCATACCAGGGTCATCCTACACTCCGAAGGTAAAACCTACGCTCTGATACCAACTTTGTCACGACCCGAGAATTCGACTCGTGACCGGCATTTAACCACGCAACGTCTACAGGCGCAACGCGGCTAAGTAAGCCGAACCCAGAAATCAAAACCAATAAATATAGAGTGATTTTAAAACATTTTGTAAAAACAATCGTACCTGTCTGGAAAACTTCCATTTATTTAGTAGAAATCCTTTTGAAGTTCAAAAGTTATGAGTTTTATAATTTTGGTAACATTTCCTTTTTAAAACATTTGCCCCGCCAGTCAGAAAGAAACAAGGTGTAACAGAAATGACGAGTAAAATGAATGAAGCATCACAATAAGATATACGACGCCGTAGCGAAGAATACACAGTAAAGCAAGGACAATATCATAAAAGATGAGACTGCAAAAGTAAAGTCGGCTCACAAGCGAGCTCGACACCAGAATATAAAATCATACATATCGTCCTCACAACTGTCTCTAAGTCAATACAGAAAAGTAGATGGAGAGTACTAGATACATCAATATACAACTGAAAGATAACAGATACCGTACAAAACCCACCTATCAGCAAAAGGCTATCTCTGCTCAAAAGGGTATCTGTGCCAAAAGATGCGGTAACAGCCAGCCGTGACTACTCCCAAGGGCAACCTGCAATTACTGTGGCACAACGGGGGTGAGTTGCCAACTCGTGAATAGAGATAACATATAAAGGTAATCGCGCGCATGCACGTACAGCGCTACTCTAACAAATGCCAGCAGATGATATCAATGCGAGGTAAGCAGTATGCATAATAATAATGCAAGTCCTCTATCAGGTGATATAACTACAGGATGAGATGTGATAATGAATGCTGAGTATGGGAATATAGTATCTACATGAAGTATCGAGGTGGACTACATATGTATGTATGCACCACAAATCCCAACATCCCAAACGCCGGTACTCTATCGGCCCTCATATCCTGTATATCCCTGAGAATCCCGAGTGCCCAACATCGGCACCCAAATATCATAAATACTCGTGTCTAGCAGCGACACGCAAAACATCCTGTATCGGGCATCCGTCAATCCGGGTCAGCCCTCTCTCAAAGTATATATCGGGAATCCGTCAGTCCGGGTCATCCCTCTCTCAACATATCGGGCATCCGTCAGTCCGGGTCAGCCCTCTCTCAATACATCGGGCATCCGTCAATCCGGGTCAGCCCTCTCTCCGAGTATATATCGGGAATCCGTCAGTCCGGGTCATCCCTCTCTCAACATATCGGGCATCCTTCAGTCCGGGTCAGCCTTCTCTCGATACATGCCTCTAGCACTGAGAAAACACGGGGTGACGCCCCAAAATATCATATCAAGGGAACCGGGTTTTTAAATGATTACCTTTTTGAAAAGAGCAACGGTTCCCAAATCCAGAAATCACATAAAATCTCAACCAATAATACAAGTAATTATGATGTGATACGTGCACCAAGTATGTATATCAAGTCATGTCACATAAACAAGGAACTACAACAATATACAACAGTATAGTCATGACAGTTCTACAGTGAGTGTGGCATGGCAATTACTAACGGTGTGTGTGTAGCATGCAAAATAGTGCCCGTGCAACATAAACCGTTAGTAATGGTGCGGTGTTCTATCAGTTCTAAGCAATATATATAGATGGCAGGGAATGCAATATGCGATGACAATCCATGGTATGGTATATGCAGTATATAACAATAAGGTCCTATCAGCCCTGACGCATAACGCCATGCGGGCGATATCCCCGTAGATGTGAAATCTACTCACCGAAATCCCGCGCTAAGCGTATCCAACAACTTGCTTGCCCTTCTTCGCAGCGTCCGTCTCACTGGCCTGCGAACCTAGAATCACATAACATATATCACACATAAGTTCATTTCACAAAAACGCGACATTACGGCCCAACTAGACACTCGTGTCGCAAACCAAGAAACTACCCCGACGCGCCGCGATACGCAGAAACCCAAACCTACTCACGTATCACGCGTGTCGCGAAGGTTTAGAAAAACGGCAAAATAGGTATTTGGTCCCAGATTTTCCTACAGAACTAAACTTACAAAAATATATATATCACAATACTACACACATTAGCAGACACCCAATGGACTAAACAACACCCAAATCCCTACCCATCTGGCCGCAAATTGCGGCCAGAATGAGGAAATCGGCGGCCCACTGTAGCAGTATGGGGGTCGGGTTTCACCTGTGGTATCAGCACTACTCCACTATACTACAGTCTTCTCAATTTCATTTATATCACCTCGGGTCAATAGCAGATCCAGAAAAGCTCAAATTTAGCTTAAAAACGACAAATTGCATCAATTAGGGAAACATGTGGTATTTTAGTGTAACAGGGGTTAAACTAAGTTACTATGGCCTCAATAACTCACTAAAGACCTACTGAAACCAATTCTCACCTCAGTAGCACAAAGTTCCCTCTAAGCACCCCATATCACACTAAAACGCACTAAAACCCAATAACCGATGCAAAACTACACTAACTAGGCAAACTAGGGAAGCAAGATAGGAAGTATAACTCATACTTAACCCTAGGGAGTTGCAGGAAGATGAAGAAGTGAAGAGAAGGGGCTGCACTGGGTGATGGGGCTGCTGCTGCTCACTGGAATGCTTGCTGGTGCTGTTGCTGAATGCTGCTGCTGCTGCTTCTGGCTTCAGGGGTTGCTGTTGTTGTGTTTGCTGCTGCTGCTGGGGTGTTGCAAGGTAAGTGTGTGTGTGTGTGAGAGTGTGTGAGAGTTTTGAGAGAAAGAAACAAAGAATGAGAGAAGGAAAATCATCACTCCAAATGTCAACCCCTCACTCTCTCTCTCTTCATTAATGGCAAGCATGGGCTAAGCCATGATGCCCACTCTCTCTCTCTCAAGTCAACACTCACAACAATTCAAATTAAAGTAACCTTTTTAACTAATTAATTAAACTCACTTATAACCCAAAAGACTTAATCCTATAATTAACCCACCATGGTTAATAATTATGGTATTTACTTC
Source organism: Agapanthus africanus (assembly GCA_030015575.1). Classification (NCBI taxonomy): domain Eukaryota; kingdom Viridiplantae; phylum Streptophyta; class Magnoliopsida; order Asparagales; family Amaryllidaceae; genus Agapanthus; species Agapanthus africanus. The sequence goes on from CM057349.1 coordinate 143,338,774, forward strand.
ATTTAAAAACCTTAATTTACATGCACATGTGTGTGCAAGCCTAGGAAAATTTTGGAAAAATATTTATTAAATTAGGAAAAATATTTAAAACACAGTTTGGTAAACTTTTTGTTAAAAACCATTATTTAAATATAATTATTCACTAACCCTTATCCTAAGGTGTTACAATCTCTCCCCCTTAAAGAAATTCGTCCCCGAATTTCAAAAATCTAACTACGGTTACCTTCAAAAAGATGGGGATACGTCTTCATCATCTCGCTTTCGGTCTCCCAAGTGACCTCCTCACGGTTCTGACCACGCCAAAGTACCTTAACTGATGGAATGTCCTTCGATCTCAATTTCTTCACTTGTCGATCCAAGATCATCACCGGCTGCTCTGCATAGGAAAGGTCACGCTCAAGCTGGATCGTCGGATGCTGAATCGCATGCGAAGGATCATGTAGATATCTGTGGAGCATCGAGACATGCAATACGGGGTGCACATCTGGAAAGCTGGGCGGAAGGGCTAAACGGTAAGCTACTGCACCAACCCGCTCGAGGATCTCGAAGGGGCCCACGTATCTGGGACTGAGCTTCCCCTTCTTCCCAAACCTCATCACACCTTTCATTGGGGAGACCCTCAAGAAAACATGGTCACCAACAGAAAACTTAAGTCTGCGTCGTCGACGGTCTGCATAAGCTCTCTGCCTACTCTGCGCTGCTCTCATCCTATCGCGAATCAACTGGATCTTCGCGGTCGTCTCCTCAACGATCTGTGGCCCTAAGATACTGCCCTCACTGAGCTCTGTCCAACAAGTGGGCGACCTGCATCTCCTCCCATAAAGAGCCTCAAACGGTGCCATCTGAATGGTCTCCTGGTAGCTGTTATTGTAGGAGAACTCTACCAAGGGCAAATGATGATCCCAGCTACCTCCGAAATCTAGTACACAAGCTCTGAGCATGTCCTCGAGAGTCTGAATGGTCCGCTCTGACTGTCCGTCGGTCTGCGGATGAAATGCTGTGCTGAAACTCAAGCGAGTGCCCAAAGCCTCCTGAAGCCTCTGCCATAGTTTACTAGTAAACTGGGTGCCTCTGTCGGACACAATGCACGTCGGGACTCCGTGTAGTCGCACTATCTCGTCAATGTAGATCTGGGCATACTGAGTAAATCCGAAAGTCGTCTTCACCGGTAAGAAGTGAGCCGCTTTCGTCAAACGATCCACGATCACCCAGATGGAGTCATACCCCCGACTAGTCCTGGGTAGACCCACCACGAAATCCATCGAAATCTGCTCCCACTTCCACTCCGGAATGGGTAGCGGCTGTAGCTCTCCCGCGGGCCCCTGGTGCTCAGCCTTGACTTGCTGACAAGTCAGGCATCTCGACACAAAATCTGCAATGCCCCTCTTCATTCCGTCCCACCAATAAACATCTCTCATATCATGATACATCTTGGTGGAACCGGGATGGACGCTGTACACCGATCGATGTGCCTCCTCAAGAATCGCGCGCCTCAGTCCCTCAGCATCTGGTACGCACAGTCTGACTCCAAACCGTAGTATCCCCTGATCATCGATCACGAACTCGGAAAATCTGCCCTGTCCAATCTGTGCCATGATCTCTGAACATCGGTCATCACTGAGCTGTGCCTCACGTATACGATCGATCAACTGTGGTCGTGTACGGACATGCGCTATCTGCCCTCCAATCGGCGTGAACTTGAACTGTACCCGGCTGTCGCATAATATCTGCCAATCTGCGGATGACTGCTCTTGTACTGCGCTCAAACAAGATAGGCTACTCCCGGGCCTCCTGCTCAAAGCATCCGCCACCACATTTGCTATGCCCGGGTGATATAAGATCTCGCAGTCGTAATCCTTCACTAATTCCATCCATCGACGCTGTCGAAGGTTCAGGTCCCGCTGCTGGAAAATGTATTTCAAACTCTTGTGATCCGTAAATATCTGGCACGACTCGCCGTATAGGTAATGTCGCCAGATCTTAAGTGCGAAGACCACTGCTGCCATCTCCAAGTCATGAGTGGGGTAGTTTTGTTCATGTCTCTTCAATTGTCGCGAAGCATACGCGATCACCCTGTCGTGCTGCATCAAAACACATCCCAGCCCCACTCGAGAAGCATCACAAAAGACCACAAATCCGCCCGGTCCGGAAGGTAAGGATAACACCGGTGCCGTCGTCAGCTGAGTCCGTAACTGCTGGAAACTGTGCTCGCACTCCTCCGTCCAATCGAAAGGAACTCCCTTCCAGGTCAACCCGGTCAATGGTGTAGCAATACGGGAAAAGTCCTGCACAAATCGCCTGTAGTAACCGGCCAACCCCAAAAAGCTGCGAATCTCTGTCACCGATGTGGGTCTGGGCCAACGCTGAACGGCCTCGATCTTCCTCGGGTCTACACAGATACCGCCTCGTGAAATCACGTGACCCAAGAAGTCTACGCTGTCCAGCCAAAAAGCACACTTGGAAAATTTCGCATAAAGCTGGTGCTCCCTCAAGGTCTGCAATGTAATCCTCAGGTGCTGCTCGTGCTCGCCACTACTCCGGGAATACACCAAGATATCGTCGATGAAGACTGTAATGAACAAATCCAAGTAAGGCCGGAAAATACGGTTCATCAAGTCCATGAAGGCTGCTGGCGCATTGGTGATGCCGAACGACATCACCAAAAACTCGTAATGGCCGTAGCGCGTACGGAAGGCTGTCCGGGGAATGTCCTCCTGTCGAACCCGCAGCTGATGATAGCCCGATCGTAAATCGATCCTCGAAAAGTACCCTGCCCCCTGAAGCTGGTCGAACAAATCGTCGATACGCGGCAAAGGATACCTGTTCCGCACTGTCACCCTGTTCAGCTGGCGGTAGTCGATACACAGACGCAAACTGCCGTCCTTCTTCTTGACGAACAGGACTGGAGCACCCCAAGGAGAAACACTGGGTCGAATAAGTCCCTTGTCCAGCAAGTCTTGCAACTGGCCCTTCAACTCTCGAAGTTCCGCCGGGGCCATCCGATAAGGCGGTATGGAAATAGGTCCCGAGCCAGGAACCAAATCAATACAGAAAGAAATGTCGCGCTCGGGCGGCAACCCAGGAAGCTCGTCAGGGAACACATCAGGAAACTCGCTAACAACCGGAACCTGGTCCAATGGAACCTGTATAGCGCGAGCATCGCAAACATAGGCGAGAAATCCCTGACATCCCTTCCTCAAAAGCTGCCCAGCGCGAAAAGAAGAAATCACACTGTGAGGGGCGGCACCACGGTCCCCCAACACAACAAAAACCGACTCACCGGGAAAGCAGAATCTAACTGTCTTCTCACGGCAGTCCACAGAAGCATAGCACGTGGCTAACCAATCCATACCCAGAAGAACGTCGAAGTCCAACATCTCCAGAAGGATCAAGTCGACAGGCAACTCTCTCTCGCCAATACAGACGGTACAGGATCGGAACACGTGCCTAGCAACAAACGACTCTCCCACAGGAGTAGTCACCACAAGCGGCTGATCAAGCAAGCCGGACTCCCTACCCAGACTCGGCACAAAGTGTGTGGATACGTACGAGTGTGTGGATCCGGGATCGAACAATACATGTGCATCAACTGAACATACAGGAAGGATACCTGAAACCACTGCATTGGACGCCTGCGCGTCCTGATGTGTCAAAGCAAAAACCCTCGCCTGTCCACCACCTGTGACTGGCTGCCCTCCGCCTCGGTCACCTCGCCCCCTCTGAGCAACTCCTCTACGCCCACAACCTCGCTGTGCATGAGTCTGGCGCGGAGCAACGGTAGGTACAACGGGCAACGCCCTCTGGGGCGGTGAAGGTGGTAATGTGATATGCGGTGCTGTCGCCTCCCTCCGGGGTGTCTCTGGACAATCCCGTACACGATGGTAAGAACTCCCACAGCGAAAACATCCCGACGATGACCGCCGACCGTCCTGGGAATAGGAACTGAATAACCGGCCCCGCCCTGAATCTCTGCTGCCTGCAATATGTCTATCACGGCGCCGAAAAGGCTGTCTCTGTGCTGATGTATCCGCACGAACTCTCTTCGGCTGTGGAACTACCGAAGTCTCAGCAAGGTGCTCCTCGACTACTAGGGCTGCGTCTACAGCTGCTGAATAGGTCTCGTAGTGCTGCGCGCTGATCGCGAGGAACAGTGGTGTAAGCAAGCCTCGAACAAATCTCTTGACTCGCAACTCCTCGGTAGCCACTAAATATGGGGCATAGACTGCTAGCTCTGTAAACAGCACGTCATACTCTGCCACCGTCATCCCTGGCGTCTGGCGCAAGGACTCAAATCTGCGTGATCGGGCATCCCTAACACTCTGGGGAAGGAAACGGGCTAGAAATATGGTCACGAACTCCGTCTAGGTCATAGGAGGAAGACCTGCTGCTCTGCCCTTCTCAACGGAATCACACCACTTCTGCGCAAGACCTTCCAGGCGAAAGCTCGCGAACTCGACCCATCTCGCATCTGCGCATCTGAGGGAACGGCATATCCTGGCCATCCTGTCTATGAAAGACTGTGGGTCCTCGGCTGTATCGGTGCCTGTGAAAACCGGAGGCTTCAGCCTCATGAACTCTGATAGCGATACTGTGATCACCTCCGTGGCTGCAGGGGCAACTGGCTGTGCGGTAGGTACCATAGCGGTCTCTAGAACTGGTGGAGCTACCTCTGTTCGCTGCGCTCGAAGCGTCTCAACTAGCGATCCTATCATCTGGCGCATCTCCTGCATGCTAGATCCCACCGTCTGGCGCATCTCCTGCATACCAGCCCCTAGCGTGGCGATCTGCTCTGTCACGGCAGGAACACCCTGCTCGGGTACAACCGGCGTACTGCCCGGATCAGTCCGTGTCTCGGACGAGTCAACTCGAATCTCGGCCCTCGCGGCCGCTCTCTGTGCCCTCGTAGTCTTAGGCGGCATAATGGCTGAAAGAAAATTAGGATTCGATAAGAACACGGAAATCGAATCGCAAGAATATAAGGAGGGATCAACTCAATAAGTCCTAAGGTCGCGTAGGCGGAGTACCGTGTCGCGAGTATGCCGCGGAACATACGCACGCTACGCTACCCTGCTGCAGCTACCTACTCAATCATACCAGGGTCATCCTACACTCCGAAGGTAAAACCTACTCTCTGATACCAACTTTGTCACGACCCGAGAATTCGACTCGTGACCGGCACTTAACCACGCAACGTCTACAGGCGCAACGCGGCTAAGTAAGCCGAACCCAGAAATCAAAACCAATAAATATAGAGTGATTTTAAAACATTTTGTAAAAACAATCGTACCTGTCTGGAAAACTTCCATTTATTTAGTAGAAATCCTTTTGAAGTCCAAAAGTTATGAGTTTTATAATTTTGGTAACATTTCCTTTTTAAAACATTTGCCCCGCCAGTCAGAAAGAAACAAGGTGTAACAGAAATGACGAGTAAAATGAATGAAGCATCACAATAAGATATACGACGCCGTAGCGAAGAATACACAGTAAAGCAAGGACAATATCATAAAAGATGAGACTGCAAAAGTAAAGTCGGCTCACAAGCAAGCTCGACACCAGAATATAAAATCATACATATCGTCCTCACAACTGTCTCTAAGTCAATACAGAAAAGTAGATGGAGAGTACTAGATACATCAATATACAACTGAAAGATAACAGATACCGTACAAAACCCACCTATCAGCAAAAGGCTATCTCTGCTCAAAAGGGTATCTGTGCCAAAAGATGCGGTAACAGCCAGCCGTGACTACTCCTAAGGGCAACCTGCAATTACTGTGGCACAACGGGGGTGAGTTGCCAACTCGTGAATAGAGATAACATATAAAGGTAATCGCGCGCATGCACGTACAGCGCTACTCTAACAAATGCCAGCAGATGATATCAATGCGAGGTAAGCAGTATGCATAATAATAATGCAAGTCCTCTATCAGGTGATATAACTACAGGATGAGATGTGATAATGAATGCTGAGCATGGGAATATAGTATCTACATGAAGTATCGAGGTGGACTACATATGTATGTATGCACCACAAATCCCAACATCCCAAACGCCGGTACTCTATCGGCCCTCATATCCTGTATATCCCTGAGAATCCCGAGTGCCCAACATCGGCACCCAAATATCATAAATACTCGTGTCTAGCAGCGACACGCAAAACATCCTGTATCGGGCATCCGTCAATCCGGGTCAGCCCTCTCTCAAAGTATATATCGGGAATCCGTCAGTCCGGGTCATCCCTCTCTCAACATATCGGGCATCCGTCAGTCCGGGTCAGCCCTCTCTCAATACATCGGGCATCCGTCAGTCCGGGTCAGCCCTCTCTCCGAGTATATATCGGGAATCCGTCAGTCCGGGTCATCCCTCTCTCAACATATCGGGCATCCGTCAGTCCGGGTCAGCCCTCTCTCGATACATGCCTCTAGCACCGAGAAAACACGGGGTGACGCCCCAAAATATCATATCAAGGGAACCGGGTTTTTAAATGATTACCTTTTTGAAAAGAGCAACGGTTCCCAAATCCAGAAATCACATAAAATCTCAACCAATAATACAAGTAATTGTGATGTGATACGTGCACCAAGTATGTATATCAAGTCATGTCACATAAACAAGGAACTACAACAATATACAACAGTATAGTCATGACAGTTCTACAGTGAGTGTGGCATGGCAATTACTAACGGTGTGTGTGTAGCATGCAAAATAGTGCCCGTGCAACATAAACCGTTAGTAATGGTGCGGTGTTCTATCAGTTCTAAGCAATATATATAGATGGCAGGGAATGCAATATGCGATGACAATCCATGGTATGGTATATGCAGTATATAACAATAAGGTCCTATCAGCCCTGACGCATAACGCCATGCGGGCGATATCCCCGTAGATGTGAAATCTACTCACCGAAATCCCGCGCTAAGCTTATCCAACAGCTTGCTTGCCCTTCTTCGCAGCGTCCGTCTCACTGGCCTGCGAACCTAGAATCACATAACATATATCACACATAAGTTCATTTCACAAAAACGCGACATTACGGCCCAACTAGACACTCGTGTCGCAAACCAATCGCGCGTGTGCGCGATACGCTAACACGTGTAATCACGCGCCAAGAAACTACCCCGACGCGCCGCGATACGCAGAAACCCAAACCTACTCACGTATCACGCGTGTCGCGAAGGTTTAGAAAAACGGCAAAATAGGTATTTGGTCCCAGATTTTCCTACAGAACTAAACTTACAAAAATATATATATCACAATACTACACACATTAGCAGACACCCAATGGACCAAACAAGACCCAAATCCCTACCCATCTGGCCGCAAATTGCGGCCAGAATGAGGAAATCGGCGGCCCACTGTAGCAGTATGGGGGTCGGGTTTCATCTGTGGTATCAGCACTACTCCACTATACTACAGTCTTCTCAATTTCATTTATATCATCTCGGGTCAATAGCAGATCCAGAAAAGCTCAAATTTAGCTTAAAAACGACAAATTGCATCAATTAGGGAAACATGTGGTATTTTAGTGTAACAGGGGTTAAACTAAGTTACTATGGCCTCAATAACTCACTAATGACCTACTGAAACCAATTCTCACCTCAGTAGCACAAAGTTCCCTCTAAGCACCCCATATCACACTAAAACGCACTAAAACCCAATAACCGATGCAAAACTACACTAACTAGGCAAACTAGGGAAGCAAGATAGGAAGTATACCTCATACTTAACCCTAGGGAGTTGCAGGAAGATGAAGAAGTGAAGAGAAGGGGCTGCACTGGGTGATGGGGCTGCTGCTGCTCACTGGAGTGCTTGCTGGTGCTGTTGCTGAATGCTGCTGCTGCTGCTTCTGGCTTCAGGGGTTGCTGTTGTTGTGTTTGCTGCTGCTGCTGGGGTGTTGCAAGGTAAGTGTGTGTGTGTGTGAGAGTTTTGAGAGAAAGAAACAAAGAATGAGAGAGGGAAAATCATCATTCCAAATGTCAACCCCTCACTCTCTCTCTCTTCATTAATGGCAAGCATGGGCTAAGCCATGATGCCCACTCTCTCTCTCTCAAGTCAACACTCACAACAATTCAAATTAAAGTAACCTTTTTAACTAATTAATTAAACTCACTTATAACCCAAAAGACTTAATCCTATAATTAACCCACCATGGTTAATAATTATGGTATTTACTTCATTTAAAAACCTTAGTTTACATGCACATGTGTGTGCAAGCCTAGGAAAATTTTGGAAAAATATTTATTAAATTAGGAAAAATATTTAAAACACAGTTTGGTAAACTTTTTGTTAAAAACCATTATTTAAATATAATTATTCACTAACCCTTATCCTAAGGTGTTACACCAATGAGCACCTGTATACATCTTAGGTGAACCAACTGACACTAGTGGCTTGTAAGACCGGCCACCGCCCCTCGTCGGGGTCTCGATTGTATACACTAGTCTACTCTGGAGTATCGATGCCCTATCTCGAAACTCCTACGACTAGGGACCTTTTAAGGATGTGCTTATAGACCCCAGCTCCCACGTATATGATCGCCCTCATACTACTGGCAGTCAAGCAAGAATCCTAGGGGCTCTATCAACGTGTAATAGCGACCTGTCAGGTCACCTAAAGCAGTACACGATTATAAAGATAAACCAGATAGCATACTATCATCTTGAGTAAGACTGTCCTATCGGCATAGGTCCTCCTTCAATCATTGCAATCACGTGTCTGTGATCCAATAATTGACTCTGAGTGCACTATCTCCAACAGGCTTGACCTTACGAAACTTAGACTTGAACATGGGGGTATTAGGCCCGAACTTTCGTTATGTAGGCTGACCCTGATTGATGGAGTAGGTAGCTTGAGTAGAGTGGCATACTGTACGTTTGTTCCGCGGCATATTTACGATACGATACTCCACTTAAGAAACCTTAGGATGTACATCTCTTGATACTTATGATTCTCTTCGTTCCCTTGATCATACATGCATTTGAGATCCTTGATTCTATTCGTTTCCATGATCATACTCTTTTTGATTCTGTTCCTCCTTATGATCATGTATCCATTTTGGGATCTGTTGATTCTTTTCACCCATTTGATATATTTTCGTCGATAGTTGATTGAGGTTCCTGTCACCATGGTTTGAGCGAAGATTGAGCTGCTGCTAGTAATGCGGTCAGGGCGAGCTCGTCATGGACGAGGACTGGCCATCGTGTTTTCGGGTGACATGGAAACATATCGATTTAGTATTTATGTTGTGACCTCTTGTTTGAGGCAAGTGTTCAGTTTTGCACCGGATGATCGGGCTGTTGTTAGAGGCTGCCTGTTGTGAGAAGACTGTTGATGTACAATCTACCTCAGAGATCGTGATGTTGTCTACCTTGTAGACAGATGACCCAGCTGTTGCTGAGATTGATGGGATGTCGCTTCTAGAGCTTACGAGCTGAGATCGCTGGAGCTTTCAGGCAGAGATGCGATGGTAGATAGCTAGTCTATCTTTAGATGAGTTGAGCGTCTAAGATATTTTGTCTGATTTGATGCACCGACGCAGGCTTAGTAGAGTTGAAGATTTCCAGTGTGGAGAATCTTACTCAGATCTAGAGTAGATCGATCCAGAGATGACGTTGTTCGTTGGATGATCCGATAGAAGATCAGTAAGTTGACCAGCTTCGGATAGAGGACCTTACCCAGATGCGTTGTGAATTGATCGAGAACGGACGAGTATAGAGTATTCCTCTAATGTCATGACCCAAAATTTGGCACGTGACCGGCACTTAAACCACATGACGTCAACAGGCGTAACGCAATTTAAGTAAGCCGAAAACCCAGAAATCTAAACCATCAAAAGTAGTAAGTGATAAAACATTGTTAAATACATTTAGAGATCTCAAGTAAAAATCTTTAAAGTTTAAATTTATTTTCTTAAAAATTTCGGCAGCACCTCCTTTGTAAAAACTAGCCTCGAAACGGGTACAAACATAAGATATAAATAAAGTAACATATGATATAAATAAAGCATCCCCAAACGGGAGCAAATCACACCCAAAGGTGGAAACAACCACTACAAGCATATATACGACGCCGTAACGAAGAAATGAACAATATAAAGTGAAAACAGCATAAGAGATAAAACTGCATAATAAAAGCCGGCTCATACGAGCTCGACACCTAGAGTCACAAAATATACAATATTGTCCTCACAACTCGTCTCTAAGTCAAAAAATGAAATGGTAGATGGAGAGTAATAGATACAATGTGAGATATACAATGAACATAAAATCGAATAACTGCAACCCACCTACAGCAAGACGGCTCATAGCCAACCGTAGCGGTATCCGCTGCAAAAAGATACAATAAGAAGCCCTGCCGCGACTACTCTGAGGGTCAAACCTGCAAAACTCTATGGCACAATGGGGGTGAGTTGCCAACTTGTGAATAGTAATTAATATCATACAGATAATCGCAAGTATGCATGTACTCTATTACATGCAATCTGATAGTATCAATATGGTAATATGGATATGAAACAATCATGAAATGTACTCTATCAGGTACTACAAATACATGAAGCAATGCATATCAATGAATACTGAGTATGGGATAAAACTTATCATCATCACGAATCATCATCGTGGAAAACCCGGTGTCCATCAACGACACCCCAAATCCCAATACCTTAGGCGTCGTCACTCTGATCGGCCCTCATATCCTGTAAATATCATCGAACCTGAGTGCCCAACATCGGCACTCAAAAACATCATGAAATACTCGTGTCCAACATCGACATGCAAATACTCATCTCTCAGGCGTCGCATACCCAGATTGGCCCTCAATATATCTTATGTCATAACTCCCAAACGGTATCCTCCGAATATCCGTCGGGCTCTATACTATCACCAGTAGGTAGTAGTCCCTTCGCCGGGCTCACCGCCTTTCTATACGAGTCTTTTTCCCCGGGTACCTCATCGGGTCCCCATGTACCCGCAGACGGTGCCTACTGCTCTTCGAATCGGGTATCTAACATAAGTCTCAGAACTGAGAAAACTCATGGTGGACGTACTGAAATATCATATCAAGAGAAACCGGGTTTTCAAAACAATGCATACTTTCTTGAAATAATAATATGGTTCTCAAATCCATAAATCACATGAAATCCATATCTCAATGCGTAAATCCATGAAATATGATATATGCAACATAAAACAGTAATATGAGCATATCAAGGGAAAACCGCCCTTTTAAATGAATCACGTTTTCAAATATATCATGTGGTTCCCAGTTTCTCCAAAATCAAATCCAACACCATATAAAGGTGTACATGTAGCTACAGGAAGGTATGGGTGTATACATGTAAGTATATGCGCATGATGCATTTCATATGCGCAATAGAACAAGAATGAATGTATCAATATCAATAACAATACAATACTGCATATGTGTATAGGTTGTGCGTGTCATGGCAATTACCGACGTTGTGGGTGTAGCATACAATTTAGTGCTCGTGCAATATGAACTGTCAGTAATGATGCAGTGTCCACTAGGTACTAAGTCAAGGCACAACAAGTAATGGTATGTAATGATGCTTATGCACAATCAACATTTAGGAATATAGACATGCGGCTATAATATCATATCAAGCCCTGACGCTTAACGCCATACGGTCGATTTCCCCGTAGATGTTAAATCTACTCACCGGTGATCTTGAGCTAAGTAAATCCGACCACCTGCTTCCCTTTCTTCGCAGTGTCCGAAGTCCCCGCCTACGATTCTATTAACGCAAAACACAATAACGCGTGGATTTAGCAAACAACGTAACAATAACGAACACAACGCCAATTTAACGAATTGGTTCCCTTAGGCTACAAAAAGGTTCGCTTAGCGGCTAATGTGTGTGTCGACATCACCAAAACAGACTTACGACAGCAAGCTACCCGAAACACTAAAACTACGTCGGATCAATCGTAACGCGCGTCGTCGAAACACTAAAAACTAGCTAATCGATCCCAGATTTTTGTCAAGTCCCGAAATTACGGAATATGACCGGCACTTAGACTACGAACGTCTCAAGACGTACGTACTCTAAGTAAGCCGAACCCAGAAATCCAAACCAAGAAAAGTAGTAGAGTGTAGGAAAACCATTTTTAAATCAACCAGTTTGCAATATAATATACAACTCCTAAAGGCGTGGATCACAACAGAAAAGGAAACTCAACAGCACGAAATCCACAGAAATATAACGCGCGACTCTAAGGTCGAAAGAATAAACATCACCGGTCTCTATCTCATTTAAGTACATGTTTGGTTGATGGAACTTCTAGATACAACTGAAATATAATATACAATGTATAATGATGGGTACGATACAAATAAACCCACCTACTAGCAAGTCACCTGAAAGAAGCAGTGCCCGCAAAGCCATAATGAAATCCGCACGACAAACCTGCAAGAAACTGGGGCACAACGGGAGTGAGTTACCAACTCGTGAGTAGAAAAACATCTGCGAACAGAAAATCGCATGTATGACGCAATCCTAGGTCATACGATCATAATATATAATCCTCAAATATATAACCAGCAGTCTATAAAAATGACAAGGGTAAATATCTTACCCAAGTGTAATCCCATGTGCCCGTGTCAGTGCATTAGGTGGGAATGTATCATATGGATAATTTATGAATGCATGAAACAGAATACATGTACTAAAGAAAACTGCTTTCATAAATTAGTGAGATTTCTGTATTTTTAAAATGAGGTATCATAATGAAATCAGCATAAAACAGTGCCTAGCATCGGCACAAAACATAAATCCCAATATCTCGATATCTCTGTATCACAATCTCTGTACCTCAATATCTCAAAATCTCAATGTCTGAATCACAATATCTAGGGCGCCGTCAGTCCAGACCGGCCCCTACCATCCATCTCATGACCACGACGGCATCCTCCGGATATTCGACGCGTCGGGTAATATCACCGGTCGGTCGTGCTCCCCTGCACAGGCTCAACGCCATCTCCTGCGATCATCTTTCCCCGGGGTACCGCACCGGGCCTACCATGTACCCGAAACGGTTCATCCGCCTTCTCGAATCGGGTCTCGAAATCCATCAGCAAACTCATGGTGGACGACTCAAACATCATGGGAAAACCGCACTTTTTATTTAAAGAGAGAGAAAGCAGTTTATATAAGTTTTGCGGTTTTTCCACCAAATCCAGAAAATATCATGGAGATCCGAATCATCAATAGCATTTAAAATCATGAATGTAAGAATGAGAATCCATGAATGCAGCATATAATGAATAACAGTGTGCATGAAGTGACAAGTAATAACTATAATGTCAAGCTGGCATATATGGCAAGTACACTAATATCATGTCACTACTAGCTAACGAGCTAAATCAAGCAATAATATTCTCTAAGTGTACGTGACATGGCAATTACCGATGAAGATGTGTGTGAGCCGGCAAATAAGTGTACGTGGTACATACGCATCCTCGGTAATGGTGCTGGTGTCCTAACAGCATGATATCAATAATAGAATATGAATCACAACAGTATGCGATGCAGAGCAACAATAATAATATGCGGGAGCTGAATACTAAACACCATGATCGCTAAACTGCATCTAATATCATAAGAGTCATATAGCTACACCACTATAAGGCCTACCTAAAGCTAACAGTAGGTAAGGGAAACCGCCTAACCTCTGAGTCAATACATACATACATACATATATATATATATATATATAGATATATATATATATATAGTCGGTGATCCTGCCTCGATAATATCACATCCGATACCATATCCTTATAATCGGTTATTTCCAAGTCAAGAGTGCGGATCAAACATCAAAATATAGCTCGTACGTAAATCCGTCGTACGGCATCCCCAAATCTGGGTACGGGTCAATATCACATTCGTCATATCAGTCATCTGGTATTCTCTATATCAAATATCATAATCTGGGTACTGACCTACGTCTAGTACAAGCTAACATCATCACTATCATCATGATCTGAATACTGATCAACAGTCTCGTATGAATCGATATCATCAGCACATATCATCTCAAGGAGTATACCTCGCCCAAGGCGGCCTATCATACTAATCTTGTCATATCATATCATGTCATATCTCGTAACGTAATCACATGTCGACCATTTTATCTATATATCACTATTCCTATGGCATCATCATCCTAAAATCCGCTAAAGCATCAAGACGTATCTCAAATATGAATTTTACCATATCACCGATATCATAATCTCGGATCAAATATCATCGACTCATCTCAATCCTAAGTATCATCCTCAAATCCGTATGTGAACACATAGTCCCTTACCCATGTGACCACATAACAATATAGAATCCCATAACCACATATGAAATAAGGATGTATGAAAGTATGTATGTGTGTATATGTATGTGTAGTGCACCCACTACCCTAGGGTTTCGTAACCTTTCACCAATCCAACACACTAATATCCATCTTAACATTATCATTAATCCCGAATAACATATAATAATTGTTGGTGGGTATACGCATCCGTATACATCACCACGAACTGCGGGGGTGCTATACGCCATCCACCCAATTTCTCCCCGTAGATATAAATCTACTCACCTTGCTCATTTGTGCCGGTGCCGATGTCGCCATTTGCATCTCCAACGCCTCGACGCCACGTGGGGTACCTACAAGGATATCACATGCTAAAACACATGAAAACCATGTCGGAAACCAAAATGGTGCACGCTACGCCCATAGGTAAATACCTGTAGCCTTGCGTGCAAACACAACCAATATCCCTTTGCCGTTGGCGTTCAAACACCACCCGACGGAAACGAATCACCAAATACAAAAATCCATACGAAAACAAGTCGTAAATCATGCGCCAACTCAAGAAAATCAACCCAGATTCTACTTTGTTTGGAATCAGACAAAATTGGACATTCCAGGGGTTAAGTTTACAGGTAAAAGGGCTACGCACCAAAAATGAAGGGGTTTCACCCTGGTCTGGTCGCAAATTGCGGCCAGAGGGAATTAAATGTCGGCCAGGGAAAGGAGATGGGGTCTAGGATTTTGGCTGTTGGTTTCTACCAGCCTGTACATCTCACTGCCAAGTCATATTTATTTTAGGGTATCTCGGGTTGTAGCAGATCCCAGAAAAGCTTAAAAAGTCGACAAAACGCTAACCGACACTAAATCGAACAATCTGTTATTTTTGCTGGAATCTGGGAAAATTCTGGGGTGAACTGGTCTCAACAGCACCAAGTCAGGCTATACTAACATTCAAAACCATCCCTTGGTCAAATCTCACTCAAAATCACTAAAACTAGCACTGAACCACCTAGCGAACACTAAATTTCAGCTATATAACCAGAACTTGGCAAGATAGGAGTTAGGTTGCGGAATTATACCTCAAGGGGTCCTAGGATGAAGGAGAAAGGAAGGAGGATGTGAAGAGGAGTGAGTTGCTGCTGCTGTTCTCCTGGTGTTGCTGCTGATGTTGTTTAGGCGGCTGCTGCTGCTGTGAGTTGTTGCTGTTGCTATGTGCTGTTGTTTTATTTCTTTGTTTGAGTTGCTGTTGCAGCAGCAGCTGATGAAGGAAGCTGTTGTATTTGTTGGGGTGTTGTGTTGAGCTGAAGTTGTGGTATGATGGGGGTGTGGTGTGGTTTTGAATGAAGTTGCTGCTGCTGTGGCTGTTTTCACAGCAGTTGCTGATGCTGCTGATGCTTTTGTTGCTGCTGAAGGTGACTGATGTACCTGCTGATGTGAGGAAATTAGGGCTGATGTTGTGTATCAGTGGCTGTTTCAGCAGCTGATGTGTTGATATGGCGGCTGAAGTTGTGCTGATGTGAGTGTGTAGGTGTTGGGCTATGGTGTTAGGGGCTGGTGTGTGTGTTGCGAGTGTGAGAGAGAGAGTTGAAAGATGTGAGAGGGGGGGAGTGAAAGAACACAAGGGATTATGAAATGAGAGGGATCATGGCACACCCTAGCCACTTCTCTCTCTCTCTCAAGTGCTAGCTTACACAAGCTATCATGGCTCACTCTCTCCCTACCCAAGTCAACCCCCATTCTAATCACCATTAATCAAAACCAAAACCCTAATTAACCCAATTAACCTAATCAAATGGTTCAACCCTGTAAGTCCACGTTGCCCACCCCGGTGCTTGCGTGGAGGCGGAAAACGGAATAAAAATCGGATTTTTATCGAATTAGGCAACATGGACTAACTAAAGGAGGATTTTTGCTAAACAAAAACTAACTAAAAGCTAACTAGATTTAGCTACATGGAAGAAAGGTTATACCTTGGGCTTTATGTCCTTCTCTCCTTGCTCCTTGGAGTGGAAGAAAGAGATCACCTTGCCGCCTTCTCTAGTCGAAGAAGGATCCACCCGAGAGCCTCAACCTTTGGCTTCAACTTCAAGCTAGAAGTAACTAAGGTTCTAGAAGTGCTAATCCTAGAACCTTAGATGAGAGTAGAGATTACTTTGGAGAGGTTTATCTCAAGCTCAAGTGTTTTTCAACACATGAGAGGGGAGAGCTTGAGAGAAAGGAAGAGGAGGAGAGAGAATCTATATGATAGAATGAATGAGAATAAAGAACCGTTCTCCCATATATGTGTGAATTATGTAAATAGATAATTAGCAAGATAATTGTCATGGTTTAATCAAGACTTGACCATTATCATTTCACATTAAATGAAAATTGCAAGGATCAAAGAGCATCTTTTATATGGAATGATGATGGTCAAAGTGTCAACCTAGGTCAACAAGTCAAGATAGTCAAATGGTCAACAACCCTAACCATTCACAATTATATTTAACTAATATCAATTAATCATAATACATACATAAGCATTAGGGTTAATAAAATGACAATGGTCATTAACCCTAATTAATGTTCTCTCCCTCTGTCTCAATCAACTGTGCATACGCACCCGTATTCATGATCCGAGGAACACGAATACAAAGAGATAAAACCAATCCCAAATCATATACTAGGATCTGGCTTAAACCAAAGCCCGCTAGTATAAGCTGTCCGGACAGCAAACGTGCACAAGTGCACGGATGTGAACGAACCTTGTCGTAAAACCATGCGACCTCTACTCATTTTGCCTAAAAGCGAATAGCTCTCTGTGTAGGACTCTAAAGACTCGACACTACGCTGGCAGTGGGTTTAACCAAAGACCGGAAGCGGCACTAGCTGTACGTAACGGTTCCCAGGTAGATGCCGATAAGAAGACTGACGAGGTGACCCCATCTGAACTCCTACTGAGCCTGTATGTGACAGTCTCCGTACAGTCCGGTCTGTTCGTCTGATAAATCGCATGGTGGGCCTAGGGGGCGGTAAACATCTGTCCCCTAATAGCGGTACAAGTCGTGTCGGAGTGTAGCCCAGAACACTCTGAGATAACACTGGAAACCTACCAGTATATCTCTCTTGCCGTGGCCAGGGACTACTTGTGTAATGGCTCTCCTGGACACAGCGCGATGTCAACCCCCAATACCGGGAGAGACGAATCCTGTCTAACCGTCACTGCCTCCAAGTGCTTCGGGACTGCACCCAACTACTACCTGTTTGTAAGACTCCTTTGAGCCGTGGTAGGGTAGTAATCAAAGTATAGTGGGAACACACTCGAGGCAAAGTGACAGTGTCAAGTCAGCGGACTAAGCTGTACTCATGTCACCTGGGAACTAATAACTGACGATAGGTATAATACCAACCAACAGTTCCCGACGAGTTCTGTCCAGTGTACTCATAACCTAATGAGCACCCGCATACTATCTCAAGTACGACGTACTAACGGCTGTGGGACAGACCGTCTCCCACGCTGGGATGAGAAGCGCATACGCTAGTCTACTCCGGAGTATCGATGCCCTGTCTCGATAGTCCATCGACTAGGGACCTGTATAAGAATGTGCTTATGGATTACCCAGCCCGCACGAGTGTGAGCGCCATCACAACGCTGGTAATCAAGCAAAGATCCTAAGGGCTCTACTAATATGTATATAAGCGATATGCTAAAAGAAACACATGCACATATTGAAGTAGAGACAAACCAAGTAGCATACTACCATTTCGAGCAAGATTTTCTATACAACTGTGAATATCCCAAGCTTCCATTAAGTAATATACAAGCTAGTATGATACAGTAATGGCCTCTAGGGCATATACACTAACAATCTCCCACTTGCACTAAGGCTATGTACTGGCGTATCGAAGACCTATCATCTCGATCAGCCGCTCGAACTGAGTCTGGGGTAGGGCCTTCGTGATTGGATCTGCAGTGTTATTCTCCGTATTTACTCTCTTCACCTCGATCTCCCGGCGATCTACGATCTCCCTGATCAGGTGGTACCGCCTCAAAATGTGCCTGGACTTCTGATGGGACCTGGGTTTCTTCGCTAAAGCTATAGCGCCATTGTTGTCGCAATACAACGGTATTGGATCAACAATGGTGGGAACCACCTGAAGCTCCGTGAGGAACTTCTTCATCTAGACAGCTTCCTTTGCGGCATCGCAAGCAGCTATGTACTCCGCTTCCATAGTTGAGTCTGCAACGGTCTCCTGCTTGGAACTCTTCCAGCAAACCGCCCCTCCATTGAGAGTAAAGACATAACCCGACATGGACTTGGAGTCATCCTGATCACTCTGGAAGCTGGAGTCAGCAAAGGTCTTGAGCTGGAGGTCCTTTCCGCCATACATCAAGAACATCTCCTTAGTCCTTCTCAGGTACTTGAGAATGTTCTTTACCGCTATCCAGTGTTTCTCCCCTGGGTTTGACTGATACCGTCTTACAACGCTCAATGCGTATGCTATATCTGGTCTGGTACATAACATCGCATACATTATAGAGCCTACCGCAGAAGCGTAGGGTATAATAGACATGCGATCCCTTTCCAAATCAGTCTTGGGAGACATCACTTTGGAGAGGGTGATCCCGTGACAAGCCGGTAAATTACCGCGCTTGGAATCTTCCATACTGAATCTTTTCAGTATGGTGTCAATGTACCTTGACTGTGAAAGTCCCGACATCCTCTTAGATCTATCACGATAGATCCGGATCCCCAGAATGTAGTTGGCATCGCCCAGGTCCTTCATGGAGAACCTCTGTGACAAGAATCCTTTGACTGACTGTAGCATAGGAATATCGTTTCCTATTAGGAGAATGTCATCCACGTACAAGACGAGGAATACCACAGTTCTCCCTACAATCTTACTGTAAATGCATGGTTCATCTGGGTTTTTGATAAACTCGAATTCTTTGACAGTATCATCAAAGCAGATGTTCCAACTCCGCGATGCCTGCTTAAGTCCATAGATGGACTTTAGCAATTTGCACACTTTACCGCTGCTCCCACTCTGAATGAATCCTTCTGGCTGATCCATATAGACGCACTCTTCCAAATTTCCATTTAGGAAAGCCGTCTTTACGCCCATCTGCCAGATTTCATAATCGTGGAAGGCAGTAATGGCAAGAAGGATCCGAATGGATTTCAGCATAGCCACTGGAGAAAAGGTCTCGTGATAGTCCAAACCAGGTCTTTGACGAAAACCCTTTGCAACAAGTCTAGCTTTATAGGTCTCAACCTGCCCATCTACACCAATCTTCTTTCTGAAGATCCATTTGCAGCCTACGGGTTTTATCCCTTCTGGAGCAAAGTCCAAAGTCCAAACTTTGTTGGTGTACATGGACTCCATCTCGGCCCGCATTGCATCCAGCCATTTTACCGAGTCGCCGCTCTGAATGGCTTGCTGGAAGCTAGTAGGCTCACCATAATCCATAGTGCAATCCTCTCTATCCCCGTCTATGAGAAACCGTAGTATCTTTCGGGCGGATGAGACTGCCTACTACTCCTGCGGAGTGGTGTCGGAATGTTCTGTTCTTTCGAACCCTCTGGTTCTACTAAGCTTTCAGTAATAGCTCGTGGTTCTGGAATTTCTTCCAGTTCTATTGCACTCCCACTTATCTGGCTTTCCAAAAACTCAGTTTCCAAGAAGCGGGCATGCCGAGAAACAAAAACCTTTTGTTTCTCTGCGTAATAGAAAAGATACCCCTTGGAGTTCTTTGGGTATCCCACAAACTTACACTATACTGAACGCACCTCGAGCTTGTCCGCATGCTGCTTTTTTACAAAAGCTGGACATCCTCATGTCTTAATATGATTAAGATAGGGTTTTTTCCCACACCTCATCTGATATGGTGTAGTAGGCACAGTCTTAGTTAGAACTCGGTTCAAAAGGTATGCAGCTGATTCTAGTGCATAGCCCCAGAAGGATCGCGGCAACTCAGCCTTACTCATCATGGAACGAACCATATCTAATAGGGTTCGATTCCTCCTTTCCGATAAACCGTTGTGTTGTGGTGTGTATGGAGGAGTAAGCTGAGAGAGAATTCCATTCTCTTTTAAGAAGCCCAGAAACTCGGCACTCAAGTATTCACCACCTCGATCAGATCTTAGTGTCTTGATACTTTTGCCTGTTTGTTTTTCAACTTCATTCTTGTATTCCTGAAATTTCTCAAAGGTCTCGGATTTGTGCTTCATCAAGAAGACATATCCATACTTAGAGAAATCGTCTGTGAAAGTAATGAAGTATGAATAACCACTTCGCGCATGTGTAGACATTGGACCACACACATCACTATGTATGAGTCCCAAGAGCTTGCTTGCTTTTTCTCCGTGTCCAGTGAACGGAGTCTTTGTCATCTTTCCCATGAGACAAGATTCACAAGTGGCATAAGACTGATACTCGAACGGATCCAAGTATCCTTCTTTATGTAACTTTGTTAACCGTGTCTCATTAATGTTGCCCAGTCTACAATGCCATAAGAAAGCCTGATTTAAATCCGGAGACTTTCTTTTAAGTGTGTTCTGGACACTGAAGACCTGAGCTTGATTCAAAACGTATATACCGTATTTCAATGTACCTGACCCAATCAGAACTTGATTTAGGTGGATGTTTACTACATCGCTTATAAAAGTAAAATCATATCCTTCCTTAGAAAGTAAGGATACAGATATGATATTACAAGTCGCACCCGGTACATAAAAACAGTCACGCAGAATCAATATCTGCTCAGTTGTCAGTCCTAGATGATATTCCCCTACGGATTCAGCATACATGCTCATTCCGTTAGCAACCCTGAGAGTCATATCACCTTTCCTGATAACCCTACGGTTTCTCAGAGCCTGTAACGAATTACAGATATGAGATCCTGATCCGGTATCCAATATCCAGGAAGTAGGGTTAACTGACATACAGTTCTCAATTACAAAAACACCCGAAGCCGAAGCCACAACATGCTTCGAATTCTGGCTACTGGCTATACTAGCCCTGCAATCCTTCTGCCAATGTTCATTCCTGTAACAATAAGAACGTCCCTCTTCCACTATATCCACTCCCGAAACTTCTGCCCTTCCCTTTCTTTCTACTTCCCTGGTTTCCTTCAGGGTAGTAGGTAGAGACTGTTGAACTAAGTCAGCATCTGACCCGTTCTTCAACGTGGTCTTCAGGTCCGTGAGCTCAAAAGAACTGGTCTCTGTAAGGACGTTGCCCCTTACAGATGACCCGATAGCCAACCTCGTTGGAAGCAATTCGTTCGAGGTCTCATATCTTGCGATACGAGATTGCTCTCCATATAAATCCTTGTTATGGAGGAAGATAGAAACTGAGTCCATCTTCTCGTGCTGCCTTTGGTATGTACCATCAACTGAGGCTAACACGAGGCATTTGGCTTTCGCACAGTCTTTTTCTGATGTCCTATGGATATGAATATCCGTGACAGGGGAAGCTGGACCTGAGACGGCAGGGGTTGGATTAGTTAAGGGCTGTCCTAGCTTGTCATGGGCAATGGACATCTGGACAGACCTTTGCCAGTCATAACAGTCAGATTCAGTCATTTTATTATCTAGATGTAACCTAGGTGCGGTCATTGGGTCGCTGCAATTAAGAGAGAGAGAAAGAAGAAAGCACTTAGCATGATGCTCTTGCAAGTTTAGATTGGTTTTTAATTTATCTAAACAGGATGGCTCCCACTGTCTCTCGAATCCCTCCTCAAACCATAAAGGAAGAATTAGTCAGGATCAATCTCACCGTACAATACTTGCTTAACCGTTCAGCCAGGCCAGTGTCTTCGAGGGAGGTTTTCCAACGCTTTCGCGAAGTTCCTTAATTAAGTAACCTCTTTTCCCTGTGGGCGTAGCCCCGCTAACACCTTTCTAGACACCTACTTGGTTTGTAGCATTGATCGTTAAGTGAAAAAGTTCCCGAGGAGTAGCATATACACACAGTAGGATCGGGATCCAAATATCATCGCGTGATAAAAGCGAAGGAATCCTACAAGAATCATCAAACTCCAAATGGTATGCAGCGCTAGCAAGTTTCAGTACTTATGAAACTCCCGATGTGGATTTTTGCCCCATGCTCTTATGACCTTGACTTTGGCCAACAAATCATAAGTCACATGTCAAGTTCTACCCGTCATTATCCAGGTTAATTTGAACCCACCCGCACATACCCTTGATTTTGGCCAATAAGGCAGTACGACTGTCCTAAACCAACGCATCTATCTATGCTACATATGAATACCCAATAGCTACCAAACACTGTGCCTTGACTTTGGCCAACAAACACAGCTTGAATACTATTGACTATCCATACGAAACGACGGAGGGCTACGAATGGTTTTGGCGAAACCTTGAACGTAGTGAACTTGATATAATCGATGGAACGAGATAGCTTTTTAAAAGGATTGGTTCAAGCTCCGCGTTTAAAAGTTTGGTTTTGAAAAGAACCGAGTGGTTTTCAAAGTGTTCCAATCGACTTTTACTTGGTTTATTTTCTTGCATTAGTTCTTTTAATGCGTCCCATCATTTAATCCTATCGTTGCAGAAAACAACCAAAATATGACGTACGCTTATGCCATTCGCATTCGCCACGGGGCCCCGTCATCACCCGTTAGGTTACTTAACTAACGACAGAGCGGGGGCTGGGCTAGCGCGGCTGTAAAACATAAGCAACGCCTAAATAGTTATCGTATATAGATATATAGCAATGATAGACATTATAGATCACAGATGAATACATTGGATATACTAGGAATCCGCAATCTGTTCGAGCCTGCAACGAAAAGCGGATTACACGGTCGCGGTGAATAGCCAATACCCCACCCAAGACCCCTACGGGTGCGGCAAACCACCCGCCAAGTATCCGAAGCGAAGCAACCTCCCTCAGCACCGTGAGTAGGCCACTCGGCACTTCGAGATACCCGGTAGTTTGTGCACCCCCTCCATGGGTCTATCTTAGGAGCAAAAACAGTAAAAAGAATTATACAATGACGGCTACAACCCCGACCCGGTTGTGCGGCCATACAAATAATATTACATCAATTTACATATTACATGAATTGAAAAAAAAGAAAACTCTCGTCTCACAAAACCCCCCGGCTATTCATCCGCGACAATCCAACGCATTCATATACACATACCATCAATAAACACAGATTACAGATATGTATAACCCCCACTAATCAACGTATAGCGATTAGCAGACGTTCAATACATATAAACATCACAGATATAACCCATTAGTCAAAATGTAGTGAAGTTCGATCAAAAATACGGATTTATAGGCACCCCAAATACAAATTTCTTTTCTGGAAAATCTGGGCAGAAATAAACCATCTTAAAAATCCCAAAACCTTAACAGAGGAATACTGCACCAAACTCGGTTCAGAACGGAGTCAAAACGGCCGCGGTTCCGCGGCAGAAGGCATATTCTTGCCGCGGAAGCGCGGCGCTTTGAGCAATTCACTGGATCGTTTTTGGAGTGCTTCTTTAAAAAACCCTGAGCCGATTTTTGAAGTATGATTTATTATTTTTTGAGCAGGAAAAAAAACAACAGAAACTTAGGGTTTTGATGTTTTAGTTTTGCGATTTTTACCGATCGAACTTCTATACACATTACTAACTAGCTAGTTTATGTTTAGTTAGTCTCTGATACCACTGTAAGTCCACGTTGCCCACCCCGGTGCTTGCGGAGAGGTGGAAAATGGAATAAAAATCGGATTTTTATCGAACTAGGCAACATGGACTAACTAAAGGAGGATATTTGCTAAACAAAAACTAACTAAAAGCTAACTAGATTTAGCTACATGGAAGAAAGGTTATACCTTGGGCTTTATGTCCTTCTCTCCTTGCTCCTTGGAGTGGAAGAAAGAGATCACCTTATCTCCTTCTCTTGTCGAAGAAGGATCCAACCGAGAGCCTCAACCTTTGGCTTCAACTTCAAGCTAGAAGTAACTAAGGTGCTAGAAGTGCTAATCCTAGAACCTTAGATGAGAGTAGAGATTACTTTGGAGAGGTTTATCTCAAGCTCAAGTGTTTCTCAACACATGAGAGGGGAGAGCTTGAGAGAGAGGAACAGGAGGAGAGAGAATCTGTAGGGTTCCTAGGCACCCTAATGAGGTCTCACAAGGCATCAACCATGCCAATTTCAAATTTAAACGGTGCCGAGAAACCCGAGAACGGATCGTTGGCTAGAAATCTAGGCGACAAAGCAAACTAGTTAACACTTAACTATAAGAATACGGAAATACAACCTTTGTAGATCCGGTCCTCCACCTCCATGGCTCCGTGATGAGGTCCTCTCCGCTGTCCATATCAAATCCCGGACTCTTGCGTCGGATTTATCGGAGAAAGAGCGGGCTAGGTCATCAACGACGTGCCGAAGATGATCTACGTCGAGGCATCGCTAGATCAAGCTCCAACTTCACCAAGTCTAGAAAACTTGTGAAGGAAACACACTCTACTACTTGGCAAGAGGTAGAGGATGAAGAAATAGGAAGTGGGTAGACTTTTGAATTGGATTTCTCACTCATTTTCATCAATCACCATTGATGAAGTAAGCTTCTTCATGGAAGAAGAAGATGAAAGTGTTATGATAAGTTTTTTAATATTGAAAAGAAAATCAATAATTATCATATCATGAACCATGGTCAAGTGTAGAGATTAAACTAGGGTTAATGGAGTGGTTAGGGTTAAGCATGAGACAAAATGGTCACTTTGGTCAAAGCTTCATGAAGCTTCAACTAGAAAACAAACAAAGCCACCATTTTCCTTTATGCTTATCATTTTTCCAAAAATCAATAAATAAATAAATAAGTGAATAAAACATAACCCTAACCATTAACATGTAACCATAGTTTGATCTTTACACAAAAACCCTAGCAAACATGTATCATCAAACATGATACAATCAAGTGCACAAAAAGTATATCACATATACAATGTGCACATCCGAGTGACAAAATCCATTTAAAGTGAACCAATACTAGTTAACGCAAAGTAATATATCAAATATATAATTATGCATTAAATCATTAAATCAACACTTGATTTAACGATCCGGTCATATCGCATATAACCGACTAGTATCCAATGTATCGGCTTATCGAATCAACCCTCGATTCGATAACTAGGTTATATCGCATATAACCATTCGACGCATTCATCGCGAGAATAGAATACGGTATCACATACATGCATTATTCTCGGTCCCGCACATATCTCATATGCGTTCCTATTTCGTTTCGCTTGAGCCAGGAAACCTCTGTGTAGGACTCTAAAGAATCGTCAATACGCCGGCAGCAGGTGATGATCATATCAAACACCCACAAGCCGCAAGCGGTCTGCTAAACGTAACGGCCACCCGGGTATTGAGCGATCTGAAGATCGACGAGCAAGCCCGCTCACACTCCAGTGAATCCAACCAGTAACACTACCGTACAGTCCGGTCTGATCGTCTGATATGTCGCATATCTCGCCTAGGGGTGGTTAACGTCAGACCCCAATAGCTCGATAAGTCGTGTCGATATGAGGTCTATTACAATTCGAGAAACTACTGGTAACACTTACCAGTAAATCTCAGCAACCCTGGCCAGGGATTTCCGGTTATAGCCAATCGAACACAGCGCAACATCAACCCCCTATACCGGGAGAGACGAATCCCCTCATATCGCTCATTGCCTCCATGTGACTCGGGACTGTACCCAAAAACCACCGTTTTGCACGCCCTCTTGTACGTGGTAAGATGGAAATCAAAGCACAGTAGGAACCACACAAGACTCTATGACGATCTCGGGTCAACAGACTACTCTGTACCAGTGTCACCAGAGAACTGCCATCTGATGTAAGGTATAATACCATCTGGGAGTTCTCGGCGAGTCCGTCCAGTGTACCCAGTCTCTACTGAGCACCCGTATATCATCTCTGATGTCAAACACCAACGGATATGGGATCATCCATCGCCCATCTGTATGGGTCGAGAAGGTACACGCTAGTCTACTCTGGTATATCGATGCCCCGTCTCGATATACCCACGACTAGGGACTTTGAAGGATGTACTTATGGACTACCATGTCCCCACTAGTATGATCCGCATCATAGTCCAGGTAGTCAAGTACAGATCCTAAGGGCTTTACCAACATGTAACAGGGAGACAATCAGTGTACACGTTAAGGTAAAGATCAACCAGATAGCATACTATCATGTCGAGCAAGAAAGTCCTCCCTATATATGTCCCAGCATCCACTACAATATACATCCTATGTATAGTAATGGCCTCTAGGGCATACATATAACTAACAGAATCTATATGATAGAATGAATGAGAATAAAGAACCATTATCATATATATGTGTGAATTATGTAAATAGATAATTAGCAAGATAATTGTCATGGTTTAATCAAGACTTGACCATTATCATTTCATATTAAATGAAAATTGCAAGGATCAAAGAGCATCTTTTATATGGAATGATGATGGTCAAAGTGTCAACCTAGGTCAACAAGTCAAGATAGTCAAATGGTCAACAACCCTAACCATGCACAATTATATTTAACTAATATCAATTAATCATTATACACACATAAGCATTATGGTTAATAAAATGACAATGGTCATTAACCCTAATCAAAGTCCTCTCCCTCTGTCTCAATCAACTGTGCATACGCACCCGTATTCGTGATCCGAGGAATACGAATACAAAGAGATAAAACCAATCCCAAATCATATACTAGGATCTGGCTTAAACCAAAGCCCGCTAGTATAAGATGTCCGGACAGCAAACGTGCACAAGTGCGCGGATGTGAACGAACCCTGTCGCAAAACCATGCGACCTCTACTCATTTTGCCTAAAGGCGAATAGCTCTCTGTGTGGGACTCTAAAGACTCGACATTACGCTGCCAGTGGGTTTAACCACAGACCGCAAGCGTCACTAGCTGTACGTAACGGTCCCCAGGTAGATGCCGATAAGAAGAATGATGAGGTGACCCCATCTGAACTCTTACTGAGCCTGTATGTGATAGTCTCCGTACAGTCCGGTCTGTTCGTCTGATACTTCGCATGGCGGGCCTAGGGGGCGGTAAACGTCAGTCCCGTAATAGCGGTACAAGTCGTGTCGGAGTGTAGCCCAGAACACCCTGAGATAACACTGGAAACCTACCAGTATATCTCGCTTGCCCTGGCCAGGGACTACTTATGTAATGGCTCTCCTGGACACAGCACGATGTCAACCCCCATTACCGGGAGAGACGAATCCTGTCTAGCTGTCACTGCCTCCAAGTGCTTCGGGACTGCACCCAACTACTACCTGTTTGCACGACTCCTTTGAGCCGTGGTAGGGTAGTAATCAAAGTACAGTGGGAACACACTCGAGGCGAAGTGACAGTGTCAAGTTAGCGGACTAAGCTGTACTCATGTCACCTGGGAACTGATAACTGACGATAGGTATAATACCAACCAACAGTTCCCGACGAGTCCTGTCCAGTGTACTCGTAACCTAACGAGCACCCGCATACTATCTCAAGTATGACGTACTGATGGCTGTGGGACAGACCGTCTCCCATGCTGGGATGAGAAGCGCATACGCTAGTCTACTCCGGAGTATCGATGCCCTGTCTCGATAGTCCATCGACTAGGGACCTGTATAAGGATGTGCTTATGGATTACCCAGCCCCCACGAGTGTGAGCGCCATCACAACGCTGGTAATCAAGCAAAGATCCTAAGGGCTCTACTAATATGTATATAAGCGATATGCTAAAAGAAACACATGCACATATTGAAGTAGAGACAAACCAAGTAGCATCTACCATTTCGAGCAAAATTGTCTATACAACCGTGAATATCCCAAGCTTCTATTAAGTAATATACATGCTAGTATGATACAGTAATGGCCTCTAGGGCATATACACTAACAAACCCACCATGGTCATCTCAACATGGTAACCCTAGACTTCACCCAAGTTAATATGCACAAGTGTGTGCAGTCCAGATAAAATTCCAATAAAATATTCATAGAACCAGATAAAATTTTAAAAGCCGTTTTGGTAAACTTTTTACCAAAACCCCCACATTAAACACACAATTACCACAAAACACAAACTCAGGTGTTACAGTCTTCCCCCCTTAAGAAAATTCGTCCCCGAATTTAAATTTAAAACCCCCAAATTCTAAAACATTTCAATAAAATGTCCAAGTCAACGGGGCTCCGAAATCATCAATACATAAAACGCATCGTAGCGCAATACATGCGCATGCGTAGCGAGCAGATAACTCGAAATCAAACTCCGTCAAGTATCCCGCAATCATCGGAGTCAAGGTGAAAACACGATTGTCAAATCCAAAGCAAAACCGATATACTATAAATCGGAACTATACATGTAAATATCTGAAGGAAAGGCATGCCAAATCCTTTAAGTCGATGTGCAATGCACATAACACTGCACAGTGGCGGACGTCTCTATAAGAAAATAGCCATATACATATATATATCTTTGGTTTAAGGTGTACGTTCCGCCGTTTTGAAAACAATTTAGAAGGGTTCCCTGTTTTTTTTAAACGTTTCGTGTCATATCGGACACGTATGGAAATAATGAGACTATAGCTCGCTTTTAGAAATCCCTTGAAATCTATCAATGCATGCAAAACACACTCAGGTACTGTCATCTAACTAGTCCCGCTCAGTATGAAAACACTGATGAAACCTCACAAAAACGTACCGCTCCATAAGAAATCAATCCCAAAATGTGCATATGAATACTACGTGCGTCTGGTGCGCACGGAAATCAAAATCCATGAATGTGCCATATATGCGCACAGAAACAACATCAAGGTGCAACGGGTGTGCAGGAAGCATCTGTCAAGGGCAACGTGTGTGCCTGACAGCAAAAACAGGTGCATCTGACATGCACGAAGAATCTCGATTTAGTGCATCCGGTGTGCACCAAAATCGTACCACATAACATGCGCCCAACATGCGCGAAAATCCAAATCGGGTGCATCCATCATGCATGAATTCATGAAATCCAATATCAAGTGCCGAACATGCACAAAATCCAAATCGTGTGTGTACATACGCACGAAATCAACTCCGCTGTCTAAAACCCATGAAATCATAAACATGTGAAACCAAGGCACAAAAACGATATCAAGTGCAAAAACTGTGCGAAAATCGTAAATACTCAATAGGTGCAACCATGGTGCATGAAAACAAATATCATGAGACCCAATCATCAAAACCAAATCGCCCAAAATACCGAAATCAAGTATGGCGGAATAGTCCCGCTCAAGCGCATCCTCCACAAATCTCTGGCCAACTGTCGTGGTCACTCATAACATGTCTCGTCGACGATCCTGAACTCTGGCCTGCTGGTGTGCGTAACATGGCCACTTCTGGATCCATGTCTTCTTTGTGGATTACCAATCTCATGATCCATCGGCTCATAGGCCCTGTTAGGTGTGCTAACGGGGACGATTCCGTTTCGGCACTTTTCTGGTCATCTCTCGGTCAATCATCACAACCATTCGTAACGCAGCATGTCACTGGCGTCGGCCTCTGGCTCTCTGAATGCACGTTACATATCTGATCCTGGGTGTAAGTATCATTGCAGCAGTGTCCTGGAAGGAATCCTGCTCAAGGTCACTTCCAAGTCTCATCTCTGCCAATTGTCCGGGGGTCCTCATCCTTTACTATATCTGCTTCTTGTTCCGGAGCGGCTGCATACTCATCGTGACTTCTTCTGAAAGGTATATCCAGTACTATGCCTCGGCATGCGCATCGCATCTCTGATGTCGGCGGAGTGGAACGTCATCATATCCAGATCTTGTACGAACCTCTTTCTCTACCGTCGACTGCTTCGGACTCGTCTCGTCGTGGCTGAATGGACTGAGCTCCAACGGTTATACTCGTATCTAGAGTCTCCCAAGAAGTGCATCTCACCACCTAGCAATCGAATTAAGTCGAGCCATCCGATCGATTCGTCAAAACCTCATAATCCCCTAAGAGCTCGATATTTTGGGTACAGTATAATAGTATCGAGTACATACCACAGCATCGGTGGTCCAGCCGTAGAAGGGCAAACCTAAGCGTCACTAATGGCGCCGCAGAACTGTCGCAAACCCTAAGGTTTAAAGGCTTTCATACGGTCATTAAGTCGAGTTAGGGTTTCATTCTTCTAGAGGGACTATAGAATTGCCTACCTGTCTTCCCGAATACTTTAAACTTGGAGTAATAGGTTTCTGACATTCGATCGTCTCTGTCGACTCTCAACGCCTTCGCGTGAAGTCGTCTTTAGTTGGAATCAATCTATCTGATGACCTCGCATCGGGGTAGCGAACGATCCGCATGTCCTATTCATTCATCCTCGGTGACTAGCGACCTTCTGTTATCTCTTAGTACAACTCGTACTGCAATAGCTCCAACATCTGGGGCGATATCTCGTCGTTCACAGCAATACTGGCTCACTCGCATGCACGCTGAATAGTTCCTCGATCGTCACGAATAATCCTTACATCAACGGTCATCAAAATCTGGCTGGCCTCTGTCAGTGGCTCAATCCTCTGGTGCTGATCGGCATGTCCGAGCAATCTCATGCAGTGATCCATCCAACGCTAGCCGTATCTCTCCCTGCCCGTAATCATGGCAGCAATCCTCTGGCGCAAACACAATCAAAAGACACATCTCTACAATCGTGTGTCGCCGGAATTATGCCCCGGTCAGTCCTCATTCGTAACGAGCTCATGCTGACCGCAACTCTAGCCGTAGCTCTCCCTGCCCGTAATCATGGCAGTAAAACATAACGGGTACCGATGAGGCTAGATCAGGAATGAATATGATACCAAACAAAGAAATGTACATGCTAAGGCTTCTTAAGTGGAGTGGCGTGTCGTAAATATGCCGCGGAACATACCCACGGTACGTCACTCTACTTTAGTCACCTATTCCATCAACCAAGGGTCATCCTACGCTCCGAAGGTAAAATCTAACGCTCTGATACCAACTTTGACACGTCCCGAAATTACGGAATATGACCGGCACTTAGACTACGAATGTCTCGAGGCCTACGTACTCTAAGTAAGCTGAACCCAGAAATCCAAACCAAGAAAAGTAGTAGAGTGTAGAAAAACCATTTTTAAATCAACCAGTTTGCAATATAATATACAACGCCTAAAGGCGAGGATCACAACAGAAAAGGAAACTCAACAGCATGAAATCCACAGAAATATAACGCGTGACTCTAAGGTCGAAAGAATAAACATCACCGGTCTCTATCTCATTTAAGTACATGTTTGGTTGATAGAACTTCTAGATACAACTGAAATATAATATACAATGTATAATGATGGGTACGATACAAATAAACCCACCTACTAGCAAGTCACCTGAAAGAAGCAGTGCACGCAAAGCCGTAATGAAATCTGCACGGCAAACCTGTAAGAAACGGGGGCACAACGGGGGTGAGTTGCCAACTCGTGAGTAGAAAAACATCTGCGAACAAAAAATCGCATGTATGACGCAATCTAAGATCATACGATCATAATATATAATCCTCAAATATATAACCAGCAGTCTATAACAATGACTAGGGTAAATATCCAACCCAAATGTAATCCCATGTGCCCGTGTCAGTGCATCAGGTGGCAATGTATGATATGGATGATGTATGAATGCATGAAACAGAATACATGTACTAAAGAAAACTGCTTTCATAAATTAGTGAGATTTCTGTATTTTTAAAATGAGGTATCATAATGAAATCAGCATAAAACAGTGCCTAGCATCGGCACAAAACATAAATCCTAATATCTCGATACCTTTGTATCACAATCTCTGCACCTTAATATCTCAATGTTTGAATCACAATATCTAGGGCGCCGTCAGTCCAGACCGGCCCCTACCATCCATCTCATGAGCTCGACGGTATCCTCCGGATATCCGACGTGTCGGGTAATATCACCGGTCGGTCGTGCTCCCCTGCACAGGCTCAACGCCATCTCCTGCGATCTTCTTGCCTCGGGGTACCGCACCGGGCCCAACATGTACCCGAAACGGTTCATCCGCCTCCTCGAATCGGGTCTCGAAATCCATCAGCAAACTCATGGTGGACGACTCATACATCATGGGAAAACCACACTTTTTATTTAAAGAGAGAGAAAGTAGTTTATATAAGTTTTGCGGTTTTTCCCCCAAATCCAGAAAATATCATGGAGATCCGAATCATCAATAGCATGTAAAATCATGAATGTAAGCATGATAATCCATGAATGCAGCATATAATGAATAACAGTGTGCATGAAGTGACAAGTAATAACTACAATGTCAAACTGGCATATATGGCAAGTACACTAATATCATGTCACTACTAGCTAACGAGCTAAATCAATCAATAATATTCTCTAAGTGTACGTGACATGGCAACTACCGATGAAGATGTGTGCGAGCCGGCAAATAAGTGTACGTGGTAAATACGCATCATCGGTAATGGTGCTGGTGTCCTAACAGCATGATATCAATAATGGAATATGAATCACAACAGTATGCGATGCGGAGCAACAATAATAATATGCGGGAGCTGAATACTAAACACCATGATCGATAAACTGCATCTAATGTCATAAGAGTCATATAGCTACACCACTATAAGGCTGAGCTAAAGCTAACAGTAGGTAAGGGAAAACGCCTAACCTCTGAGTCGATACATATAAATATATATAGTCGGTGATCCCGCCTCGATTATATCACATCCGATACCATATCACTATAATCGGTTATTCCCAAGTCAAGAGTGCGGATCAAACATCAAAATATAGCTCGTACGTAAATCCGTCGTACGGCATCCCTAAATCTGGGTACGGGTTAATATCACATTCGTCATATCATTCATCTGGTATTCTCTATATCAAATATCATAATCTGGGTACTGACCTACGTCTAGTACAAGCTAACATCATCACTATCATCATGATCTGACTACTGATCAACAATCTCGTATGAATTGATATCATCAGCACATATCATCTCAAGGAGTATACCTCGCCCAAGGCGGCCTATCATACTAATCTTGTCATATCATATCATGTCATATCTCGTAACGTAATCACATGTCGACCATTTTATATATATATCACTATTCCTATGGCGTCATCATCCCAAAATCCGCTAAAGCATCCAAACGTATCTCAAATATGAATTTTACCATATCACCGATATCATAATCTCGGATCAAATATCATCGACTCATGTCAATCCCAAGTATCATCCTCAAATCCGTATGTGAACACATAGTCCCATACCCATGTGACCACATAACAATATAGAATCCCATAACCACATATGAAATAAGGATGTATGCAAGTATGTATGTATGTATATGTATGTGTAGTGCACCCACTACCCTAGGGTTTCGTAACCTTTCACCAATCCAACACACCAATATCCATCTTAACATTATCAATAATCCTGAATAACATATAATAATTGTTGGTGTGTATACGCATCCGTATACATCACCACGAACTGTGGGGGTGCTATACGCCATCCACCCGACTTCTTCCCGTAGATATAAATCTACTCACTTTGCTTATGTCTGCCGGTGCCGATGTCGATGTCGCCATTTGCATCTCCAACGCCTCGACGCCACATGGGGTACCTACAAGGATATCATACGCTAAAACACATGAAAACCATGTCGGAAATCAAAATGGTGCACGCTACGCCCGTAGGTAAAAACATGTAGCCTTGCGTGCAAACACAGCCAATATCCCTCTGCCGTTGGCGTCCAAACGCCATCCGACGGAAACGAATCACCAAATATCAAAATCCATACGAAAACAAGTCGTAAATCATGTGCCAACTTAAGAAAATCAACCCAGATTCTATCCTGTTTGGAATCAGACAAAATTGGACATTCCAGGGGTCAAGTTAACAGGTAAAAGGGCTAGGCACCAAAAATGAGGGGGTTTCACCCTGGTCTGGCCGCAAATTGCGGCCAGAGGAAATTAAATAGCGGCCAGGGAAAGGAGGTGGGGTCTAGGATTTTGGGTGTTGGTTTCTACCAGCCTGTACATCTCACTGCCAAGTCATTTTTATTTTAGGGTACCTCAGGTATTAGCAGATCCTAGAAAAGCTTAAAAAGTCGACAAAACGCTAACCGATACTAAATCGAACAATCTGGTATTTTTGCTGGAATCTGGGGAAATTCTGGGGTGAACTGGTCTCAACAGCACCAAGTCAAGCTATACTAACATTCAAAACCATCCCTTGGTCATATCTCACTCAAAATCACTAAAACTAACACCAAACCACTAGCAAACACTAAATTTCAGCTATATAACCAGAACTTGGCAAGATAGGAGTTAGGTGTCGGAATTATACCTCAAGGGGTCCTAGGATGAAGGTGAAAGGAAGGAGGATGTGAAGAGGAGTGAGTTGCTGCTGCTGTGCTCCTGGTGTTGCTGCTGATGTTGCTCAGGCTGCTGCTGCTGCAGTGAGCTGTTGCTGTTGCTATGTGCTGTTGTTTTATTTCTTTATTTGAGTTGCTGTTGCAGCAGCAACTGATGAAGGAAGCTGTTGTATTTGTTGGGTTGAGCTGAAGTTGTGGTATGATGGGGGTGTGGTGTGGTTTTGAATGAAGTTGTTGCTGCTGTGGCTGTTTTCACAGCAGTTGTTGATGCTGCTGATGTGGGGTTCCTAGGCACACTCAAGAGGTTCCACAAGGCGTCAACCATGCCAAACAAAATTTTTCCGGTACCGAGAAACCCTAATATAGATCGTTAACTATAAGTAAAGGCGAAACTGCAAGCAAGCAAACGACTTTGCTAATAAGTGAAAGGGATTACAACCTTTGTAGATCCGGTCCACCACTTCTTTAGCTCCATGTTGACGTCCCCCCGCTACGATCATCGGATCCCGGACTCTAGAAATGGTTTCGTCGGAGAAATGATCGGGCTAGGTCATTGACTTCGAGGGCGAAGACGATCTACGTCGGGGAGACACAAACTCAAGCTATTCCTTCACTTGGTCATAAACTTTGTGAAGAGAACACCCTATACTACATGGCAAGTAGTAGAGAATGAAGAAATAGGAAGTGGGTTCACTTTAGAATTGGATTTCTCACTCTTTTTACCATGGCACCATTGGAGCTCTCAAGCTTTTATGAGCTTGATGAAGATGAAGAAGAAGAAAGAATCATTTCCATTAAAAGAATAATATGAACACTTATCCTTTTAATCATGGCACCATGGTTGAGTTAAGCCCTCATGCTTAACTCATGTAGAGAATTAACCATAGCATTAGGTTAAGGGTTGGGTTAGCTAATATCTTGAACAAATGACAAAGAGAGTTGACTTTGTCAATGTTTTTCAAGCTTCATGAAGCTTGATAACTTTGACCAAAGTTACACTCTTTTGTTATTTGTTTAGGAAAATAGTAAACCCTAATCTAACCTTGATATGGTTCAAGTCTCATAGACACAACTTGTCTGTATCATCAAGCATGATACAAACATGTACACTTGCATATATCACATATAAACAATGTGCAAATTCAAGTGAGAAAATCAATCTTAAATGAACCAATACTAGTTAATGTAAAGTAATATATCAAATATATAATTATACATTAAATCATTAAATCAACACTTGATTTAACGATCCGGTCATATCGCATATAACCGACTAATATCAAGTGTATCAATGTATCGAATCAACACTTGATTCGGTAACCCGGCTATATCACATATAACCGACCGATGATACAAATCGCGAGAATAGAATACAGTATCACATACTGGTATTATTCTCGGTCCCGCACATATCTCATATGTGCTCCTATTTCGTTTCGCTTGAGCCAGGAAACCCCTGTGTAGGACTCTAAAGACTCGTCAATACGCCGGTAGTAGGTGATGATCATATCTAACACCCACAAGCCGCAAGCAGTCTGCTAAACGTAACGGCCACCCGGGTATTGAGCGATCAGAAGATCAACGAGCAAGCCCGCTCACACTGCTGTGAATCCAACGAGTAACACTACCGTACAGTCCGGTCTGTTCGTCTGATATGTCGCATATCTCGTCTAGGGGTGGTAAACGTCAGACCCCAATAACTCGATAAGTCGTGTCGATATGAGGCTCATAACGGGTCGAGAAACTACTGGTAACACTTACCAGTAAATCCCTAAAGCAGCCTTGGCCAAGGACTTCCTGTTATAGCTAATCAAGCACTGCGCAACATCAACTCCCTATATCGGGAGAGACGAAACCCCTCCTATCGCTCATTGCCTCCATGTGATTCGGGACTGTACCGAAAAGCCACCTTTTTGCACGCCCTCTTTGACGTGGTATGATGGAAATCAAAGCACAGTGGGAATCACACAAGACTCTATGACGATCTCGGGTCTATAGACTAACCTGCACCAGTGTCACCAGAGAACTGCCATCTGACTTAAGGTATAATACCATCTGGGAGTTCTCGGCGAGTCCGTCCAGTATACCCAGTCTCTACTGAGCACCCGTATATCATCTCTGATGTCAAACACCAATGGATATGGGATCATCTATCGCCCATCTGTATGGGTCGAGAAGGGATACGCTAGTCTACTCTGGTATATCGATGCCCTGTCTCGATACACCCATGACAGGGACCTTGAAGGATGTACTTATGGACTACCATGTCCCCACTAGTATGATCCGCATCATAGTTCAGGTAGTCAAGTACACATCCTAAAGGCTTTACCAACATGTAACAGAGAGACAATCAGTATACACGTTAAGGTAAAGAGTAACCAGATAGCATACTATCATATCGAGCAAGAAAGTCATCCCGATATATGTCCAAGCATCCACTACAATATACATCCTATGTATAGTAATGGCCCCTAGGGCATACGTATAACTAACAATCTCCCACTTGCACTAGGGCCATCTGATAGCAATGGTTGTAGTATCTCATACTCAACCATCCCATAAAAGTCTCTCTCTGGGAAAAGGCCTTTGTGAGTGGATCCGCCGTATTGTCCTCTGAGTCTACTCTCCTAACCTCGATACCCTGGAGATCAACCATCTCCATGATCAGGTGATACTGTCTAAGAATATGTCTGGATCACTGATGGGACAGGCGTTCCTTGGCAGAAGCCACAACTCCATTGTCATACAATGGGAGGAACGAAGTTCATCTCATGAACTAATATACTCCCAAACTGCCACTTTGGTAGCATCTTTGGTAGCGACGTATCCATCCTTTATCATCTAGTATGCCACGGTATCTAGCTTGGAACTCTTCCAACGTACCATCTCTGTGCTGAGGGTAAAGACAATGCCTGCGACTGACATTCAGTCGTCTTTATCACCCTGGAACCTTTCCAGTGATTCTCCTCAGGATCAATTGATACCTTCTCACTACAACTAGTGTGTATCCTAACATCCAATTAGATCTATCTCATAGATCCAAAAGCCAGGATTTAGTAGGTATCACTTTGATCCTATATGGAGAATCCTTGTGATAAGCGGAGATTGACCGAGCGTAGCATAGGAAACTTCTTCCCTATCAAGAGTATGTCATCCACGTACTCTACGAGGATCACCACCATACTCTCTACTACCTTTTTGTATATACAAGGTTCATCTACCATTTTGATGATGTCAAACTCTTTGACTACCACATCAAAACAGATGTTCCAACTTCGCATGCCTGCTTTATCACATAAAACATCTTGCATACGTTTCTGCTGCTCCCACTGTCTACGAAGCCCTCTGGCTGTGTACTTATAGACGCTTTCTTCTAAATCATCATTTAGAAAAACAGTCAAGACGCCCAACCGCCAGATATCGTAGTCATGGTATATAGCCGTAGCAAATAGGATCTGGATGGACTTAAGCATAGCTACTTAGAAAATGTTTCATTATAAGCCATAACCGGTCTATAATGTAGACCTTTAACACGTCTAGCTTTGAAAGTCTCAACTTTTCCATGTACACCAAGTAATCTTCTCAAGATATACTCGCTCCTGATGGGGATTTAACCCTTCAGATAAAGAAACCAAAGTCCATACTTTGTTGGTGTATAAGGATTCCATCTCAGATCGATAAGCATCCAGCCATTCTTACAGAGTCCTACTCCTGATGGCCAGCCCGAAACTAGTTTGGTCATCATCTCATGATGCAATCCTCGCTCCCACTGTCATAGAGAAACCGAAGTATCTCTCAGGTGGGTGAGGAACCCTACTAGATCGGCGGAGAGGCTGAGGTTCGTTGATTGCTATTGAATCCTTTGGTTCTACCAAATCATCTGCTGCAGTTTGTATAGCTAGAACTGTTTCCAGTTCTACCTCATTACCAATAATTTCTTCATAAGAAATCCCTTTCACAAAGGTGGCATGCTGAGAAACAAAACATTTTTGTTCCTCGGTTAGGTAGAAGATATTCCCTTGCGAATGCTTAGGATATCCAACAAACTTCCACAGAACTGACTTTGCCTCGAGCTTGTCCGGATTTTGCTTTTTAGACATAGGCCGGACAACCCCAAATCTTAACTGACTTAAGAGATGGGCTCATCCCTTTCCATATCTCATATGAAATGGTAGGCATCTGATTTGATTGGAACCCTATTCAATAGGTATGCAACTTCATAAGTGCATAACTCCCTAAAAGGAAATAGGAAACTCAGTAGTACTCATCATAGAGCGCACCATATCATATAGGGTGTGATTGCTCCGCCCCGATATACCATCGTGCTATGGTATATACGGAGGAGTAATGCTGAGAGAGAATCTCATTCTCCTTTAGAATAATCCAGGAATTCCGTGCTCAAGTATTCTCCTCCTTGATCATATCAAAGGACATAATATTTTTACCCGTATTTTTGTTCTCTACTTCTAACTTATATTTTGTGAATATCTCAAAAGGTTCGGACTTGTGTTTCAACAAGAACATATGTCTAAATCTTGAGAGATTATCAGAGAATGTAATGAAGTACAAAAAACCGGTCTTGGCATGTGTAGACTGGGGACCTTCATTCATCAATATGTATCATCCCAAGAGTTCACTAACTCTTTCTCTATTTCCAATAAACAGAGCTATGATCATCTTATCTCTGTGACATGACTGGCAAGTTTCACAAGATGTAAATTCAAACTAATTTAAATATGCATCTAAATGTAACTTCAGCCAGTCGGATCGCATTGATATGACCTAGTCTACAATGCCTCAAGAAGGATTCGTTCATTTCTGAACTCTTCCTCTTGTGTGTGTTCTGTATACTAAGAACTGTAATTTGATTTAGAACGTCAATGCTTTTAGATAACGTGCCTGAACCGATCAACCTTTGATATAGGAAATGTTCAAAACATTATCCATCAATACAAAATTACATCCTTCTTTACTAATAAAGTGATTGATATGATTTTGTATATCAGGTTCGGTATCTAATAACATTCGTTCAGAATCAATGTATTCTGGTAATACAGGGTGACAGTGACAAACAGACTTGGCTGCAACACTTGCACCGTTTTCTGCCTCATGAAACTTATCACCCGTTCTCAGTTCTTTTACCTTTCTGTAGCCCATGTAACAAATTACATAAGCGGGATCCTGATCTGGTATCACATACCCAGGACGTAAATGATACTGAGAAACAGTTCTCTGTAATGAACACATCCGAAGATGATGCATCAACATGCACTTTCTTCGTTTGGGCGGCACGGAAAATCTGGTATTCCCCAATTTCCTGCTCTGTCTTATAACAATTATAAGTTGAAGCGGGACCAACGTTGCCCAGCTCAGTATAACAAGCGGGTTCGGTCAATATATCCGTTTTATTATCTTGATTAAGGCGTGATATGGTCGCTACCTGGACAGAGAGAGAAGAAAACACTCTGCGTGCTCTCTTGCAAGATCAGATTGGTTATTATTTTATCTAATCAGGATGGCTCCCACTGTTTTTATCAAATCTTCCTTCAAACCCTAAAAGGAAAGACTAGCCGGGATTAATTACACGCTACAAGTTTGCCAATCATTCAGCCAGGCCAGTGTCGGTACTTTGAGGGAGGTCCCCCGTGCTTTCGCATGAACCTAATTAATGTAAATCTCGTTTTCCCAGAGGCGTAACCCCATTGACACCTTTCTAGACACCTACTTGATCGGCTAATTGTAATGTGTAAAACTCTCGCAGGAGTAACTCTTACTCGCAGTGGGTATCGGGATCCAACTATCTCATAAAAGGTATGCAATCTCATTGCAAATTTCAACACTTGAAATTCCCGATAATATTTTGCCCCTAGCGTCCTATGACCTTGATAGAGGTCAACAAACCATAGGCTGCTAGTCAAGTTCAACCCGTCATTTCCTGATTGAAGTAAACCCACCCGCACGACCCTTGACAGAAGTCAACAAGGTCGAAAGACTAACCTAAATCAATCACATCATATGCTTATACAGATAAGCACTAATCAGCTACCGCACACTACGCCTTGACAGAGGTCAACAAACGCAACACGAATACTAACCAGTACATATCTGAAACTCCGCAGGGCTACGACAGGTTTTTCTAAAAACCTATTGCGTAATGAACTTGATATCGTTGTAGAATCAAATAATTTTAAAATGGAGTGTTTTTGAGGCTTTTCTAGTTTTGCTAAAGGGGTCACTTCCGGTGAAGGAATCGTCGGCCATTTCCTCATCGAATAAGGTGCAGGATATATTATATATACCGCTGTGCAAAGCAAAAACTCCAAAAGCAATCAAAAGACAAACCAAGGGGTGTAGCATCTGCCAGTTATATCTAAAGGGGTCACTCCCGGTGAAGGGATCTCGACTCTTTCCTTATTGAATAAGGTGCAGGATGTTCTACAAGGAACACCGCGATGCAAAGCAAGAACTGTAGCTACCTGTTTTTGAAAATTCGATTCCACAACATCTTAGGTTTATTTTCTTTCATTAATCACATTAATGAAGTCCCATCATTTAAATCACCTAAACATCACTGATAAATATGACGTACACTTATGCCATCCGCATTCGCCTCGATGTCCCCTCGTGCACCGTTAGGTTAGGTAACTAACGACAGAGCGGGGTAGGGCTAGCGCGAGTGCAAAACATAAGTAACGTCTATATAATATATCATATATATCATATACAGTATCTATCACAGAACATATCAAATGATCACATCACAGATATCGCAGCAGAAGAAACATATGAAATATTGGATATACTAGGACGTCCGTATTTTCAATATGAGCATGTATAAAACACGGATTCCACGGTCACGATGAATAGCCAAACCCACACCCCTAGACCCCTACGAGAGCGGCAAGCACCCCTACCAATTCTA
The DNA here is from genome assembly GCA_030015575.1 of Agapanthus africanus. Lineage (NCBI taxonomy): Eukaryota > Viridiplantae > Streptophyta > Magnoliopsida > Asparagales > Amaryllidaceae > Agapanthus > Agapanthus africanus. Next base: position 143,380,436 of record CM057349.1, read on the forward strand.
GAGTTAGGAGACTCGGACTCGACTCCTCGAGTTGGTCTCCCACTGGACTCCAGAACCCGGTTACTTGTGCCCTCCTCCTTGGGTCTATCCTAGTGCGGAAAAGTAAATAATATACAATGGGTGACATCTTCCGCTACCTGGAAGTGCCCCAATAAAAGAATATTACATACAATTTATTTTACATGAATGAAAATGAAAAACTCTCATCTCACATAAAACCCCCGGCTATTCAAAACGCGACGATCCAATATAACATATCCAGCAACACATAACATCACATGTCATCAACGTAAGTAAATGTGCGCATCCCAATTGTCGTTGACATATAGCAACGAAACCGGCGATATCACATATTACACTTACGGTCGCAGAAAAGAAAGTGTAAAACTACAACAGTTGGAATCCGCAACCAGCATAGACATCGCATGCCTAACCATCTGAATTCCTTAGACATCACATGCCTAACAATTATAAACCCCGCATTTTATTCTCTATATCTAAAACACTTTTCAATACCAAGTCGGGCAATTCAACAAGATTCCCGATATTCTGATCGAATGCTCGTCGCAAACTTTAGTAGACGGCCGCACCCCCGATACCATCGACGAAATGCACTAAGGCGGAACACCGTTGCTATGAGCACCCGAACGGATGCTCCTGGCGACGGGGTTCTCCTACAGTCACTTGGTCGGGGCTATGGGGCATGGCTGTCTATTAAGTTTACCCGGCGAGTATCCGCGTACGCTACGTGATTGCGACGGACTTTTGATCACATCAAAATTCCTTGGCAACCGATCAAGTGAGACTAAAGTGCTATGTTTATAACATCCAAATCAGTTATCTCATAACTACTTGTGGATTCCAAATATTGTACCACATTCCAGATAAATAGAAAATGTTAAACTTTCCGATCGAACAATCAAACACCCATATTTTCCCGAAACAGCTCAACACTTGAAATAAGTTTAAAAATATTCACTTCATGCCACAGTACCAACGGTCCAGCCGTAGAAGGGTCAAGCCAACGCCTCACATGTGGCACGCCGTACTGCCCCAAACCCAAAGGTTTAAAGGGCAGTTCAAGACGGTCACATAATCGAGTTAAGGTTTGTTGTCTTCTAAAGGGTCCATCGCGTTACTTGCACTACTTAGAACGTCTTTAAACCACCGAAAAATCCAACACTTGGAAATTTTCCGGCAGGGGAAAAATTGGGTATTTATATCCGGTCGAACTTTTTAACATATTCTAAAATTACCCGGAAAAACAAACAGACAAAATTAGACAATCCGATCGAATCTACGAACTCCCAATACAACCCAGAAAACTCAACTCTTGAGTAGAAGTTAAAAATTCCTAGAAAATACAGCACAAAAATATAGGAATTACTGTGCAAATTGCAATGAATGATACTTCCGTAAGGCCGCGGAACCGCCGCACGAGCCATGCTCGTGCCGCGGTTCCGCAGTGGTTTGATGGAGTTAGCCGCTCGTTTTGCACAGTATTTCTTATAAATCCCTGCTGATTTTTCTGCATATTTTTAATTTGGAAAAATCCCAGTTTTCAAAAATTGTACAAAGAAGGGGTCGGATTAGGGTTTCGTGTTTCGATCGGACTTCTAACATCGTCTACGCATCACCTAAGGCTCTAGCTAGGCTTTGATACCACTGTAGGGTTCCTAGACACACTCAAGAGGTTCCACAAGGTATCATCCATGCCAAACAAAATTTTTCCGGTGCCGAGAAACCCTAATATAGATCGTTAACTAGAAGTAAAGGTGAAACTACAAGAAAGCAAACAACTTTGCTAATAAGTGAAAAGGATTACAATCTTTGTAGATCCGGTCCACCACTTATTTAGCTCCATGTTGACGTCCCTTCGCTGCGATCATCGGATCCCAGACTCTAGAAATGGTTTCATCGGAGAAATGATCGGGCTAGGTCATTGACTTCGAGGCCGAAGATGATCTACGTCGGGGAGACACAAACTCAAGCTATTCCTTCACTTGGTCAAAAACTTTATGAAGAGAACACCTATACTACATGGCAAGTAGTAGAGAATGAAGAAATAGGAAGTGGGTTCACTTTAGAATTGGATTTCTCACTCTTTTTACCATGGCACCATTGGAGCTCTCAAGCTTTTGTGAGCTTGATGAAGATGAAGAAGAAGAAAGAGTCATTTCCATTAAAAGAATAATATGAACACTTATCCTTTTAATCATGGCACCATGGTTGAGTTAAGCCATCATGCTTAACTCATGTAGAGAATTAACCATAGCATTAGGTTAAGGGTTGGGTTAGCTAATATCTTGAACAAATGGCAAAGAGAGTTGACTTTGTCAATATTAATCAAGCTTCATGAAGCTTGATAACTTTAACCAAAGTTACACTCTTTTGTTATTTGTTTAGGAAAATTGTAAACCCTAATCTAACCTTGATATGGTTCAAGTCTCATACACACAACTTGTTTGTATCATCAAGCATGATACAAACATGTACACTTGCATATATCACATATAAACAATGTGCACATTCAAGTGAGAAAATCAATCTTAAATGAACCAATACTAGTTAATGTAAAGTAATATATCAAATATATAATTATACATTAAATCATTAAATCAACACTTTATTTAACGATCCGGTCATATCGCATATAACCGACTAATATCAATTGTATCAATGTATCGAATCAACACTTGATTCGGTAACCCGGCTATATCACATATAACCGAACGATGATACAAATCGCGAGAATAGAATACAGTATCACAAACTGGTATTATTCTCGTTCCCGCACATATCTCATATGCGCTCCTATTTCGTTTCGCTTGAGCCAGGAAACCCCTGTGTAGGACTCTAAAGACTCGTCAATACGCCGGCAGTAGGTGATGATCATATCAAACACCCACAAGCCGCAAGCGGTCTGCTAAACGTAACGTCCACCCGGGTATTGAGCGATCAGAAGATCAACGAGCAAGCCCGCTCACACTCCTGTGAATCCAACGAGTAACACTACCGTACAGTCCGGTCTGTTCGTCTGATATGTCGCATATCTCGTCTAGGGGTGGTAAACGTCAGACCCCAATAACTCGATAAGTCATGTCGATATGAGGCTCATAACGGGTCGAGAAACTACTAGTAACACTTACCAGTAAATCCCTAAAGCAGCCTTGGCCAAGGACTTCCTGTTATAGCCAATCGAGCACTGCGCAACATCAACTCCCTATACCGGGAGAGACGAAACCCCTCCTATCGCTCATTGCCTCCATGTGATTTGGGACTGTACCCAAAAGCCACCATTTTGCACGCCCTCTTGGACGTGGTATGATGGAAATCATAGCACAGTGGGAATCACACAAGACTCTATGACGATCTCGGATTTACAGATTAACCTGCACCAGTGTCACCAGAGAACTGCCATCTGACTTAAGGTATAATACCATCTGGGAGTTCTCGGCGAGTCCGTCCAGTGTACCCAGTCTCTACTGAGCACCTGTATTTCATCTCTGATGTCAAACACCAATGGATATGGGATCATCCATTGCCCATCTGTATGGGTCGAGAAGGGATACGATAGTCTACTCTGGTATATCGATGCCCTGTCTCGATACACCCATGACTAGGGACCTTGAAGGATGTACTTATGGACTACCATGTCCCCACTAGTATGATCTGCATCATAGTCCAGGTAGTCAAGTACACATCCTAAGGGCTTTACCAACATGTAACAGAGAGACAATCAGTATACACGTTAAGGTAAAGAGTAACCAGATAGCATACTATCATATCGAGCATGATAGTCATCCCTATATATGTCCAAGCATCCACTACAATATACATCCTATGTATAGTAATGGCCCCTAGGGCATACATATAACTAACAGCTGATGCTTTTGTTGTTGCTGAAGGTGGCTGATGTAGCTGCTGATGTGAGGAAATTGGGGCTGATGTTGTGTATCAGTGGCTGTTTCAGCAGTTGATGTGTTGATATGGGGGCTGAAGTTGTGCTGATGTGAGTGTGTAGGTGTTGGGCTATGGTGTTAGGGGCTGGTGTGTGTGTTGCGAGTTTGAGAGAGAGTTGAAAGATGTGAGGGGGGGAGTGAAAGAACACAAGGGATTATGAAATGAGACGGATCATGGCACACCCTAGTCACCTCTCTCTCTCTCTCAAGTGCTAGCTTACACAAGCCATCATGGCTCACTCTCTCCCTACCCAAGTCAACCCCCATTCTAATCACCATTAATCAAAACCAAAACCCTAATTAACCCAATTAACCTAATCAAATGGTTCAACCCACCATCGTCATCTCAACATGGTAACCCTAGACTTCACCCAAGTTAACATGCACAAGTGTGTGCAGTCCAGATAAAATTCCAATAAAATATTCATAGAACCAGATGAAATATTTAAAAGCCGTTTTGGTAAACTTTTTACCAAAAACCCCACATTAAACACACAATTACCATAAAACACAAACTCATGTGTTACAATTTTATATACTGTCACAACCTAAAAATCTAGCACTACCAAACATCCTAAAACAACTGCAGACAGCTACCCAAAAAACACAACACCCCTGTCCCCCTAACGGCCGAGCTTGCCGGATTTTGCCTAAGTCTCGCCGGCCAAAACCGGTCAGGTGGGGTTCGTGCTTCAGGAGTACTCTCAGGGCAACTAGCACAACACCATTACATCGCTAGATTTTCCAGTAAACACTCGTAGTGGTAGCAGGTTACAGACATCCTAAACGACACTAAAAATACGATATTACACCAAAACTTTATCTTTAGGGTTATAATTAACAGCCACACAACATTATAAACTGCTAATTAACAATTTAGAGTTAATACCTATCCACACTTGCTCAAAACCCTAGCTTCCCATGCTCCAAGTGAACCTAGTGGCTTGATCTTGACTTGTGAAGGGTTTTAGTGGGGTTTAATGGAAATTTTGTTTGGGTTTGTGAGGGTTGGGTTAGGGTTTCAGTTGAGGGATGAGGGAGAGGAAATGAGATGAGGAAATATAATTGAGAATGAAGAGAGAATGAGAGAATGTGAGTGAAGTGAGTGAGGGTGAGGGAATGAGGGTGTGAGTTTAGTGTATGCTATGCCTCCCTCTTCTCTCTCCTCATTTAATGCAAGCCATGCTTGCCCATGCCTCATGATTCCATGCTACCCCCCCTCTCTCTCTCAAGTCAACAAATTTTCAAACCTCTTTTAATTTAAAAACTAAATAATTAACTAATTACATAATACTTAATTGAATGGGGTTAATATGCTATGGCTACTTAAGCATGGTTAACCCTAATTAACCTTAGGTTAACATGCACATGTGTGTGCAAGCCCAAAATAAATATTAATAAAACATTAATTAAATTTTATAAAATATTTGAAAAAAAATTTGGTAAACTTTTTATTAAAAACCCGCATTATCGCTTAATTAACACTAATAGCATGCTAAAGTGTTACAATCTTCCCCTCTTAAAGAAATTCGTCCCCGAATTTAAAAATCTTACTATGTGTACCTTCAAAGAGATGAGGGAATTTCTTCCACATCTCGCTCTCGGCCCCCCAAGTGACCTCTTCACTATTCGGGCTACACCAAAGAACCTTCACTGATGGCAAGACATTTGACCGAAGTTTCTTCACCTGCCGATCTAATATAACTACCGGCTGCTCGGTGAACGAAAGATCGCGCTCTAGTTGAACGGTCTGGTGCTGAATCATGTGAGAAGGGTCATGAAGGTATTTGAGAAGAATCGACACATGGAATATGTGGTGAACATCCGGAAAACTTGGTGGAAGTGCCAAACGATAGGCAACGGTACCAACTCGCTCAAGGATATCAAAAGGACCTACAAATCTGGGACTAAGCTTCCCTTTCTTCCCAAATGTCATCACGTCCTTCATCGGAGAAATCCGTAGGAATACATGATACGCCACTGCGAACTCGAGCTTGCGACGACGACGGTCGGCATAAGACTTCTGTCTGCACTGGGCTGCTCTCATCCTATCCTGAATTAACTGGATCTTCTCCATAGTTTCTTGAACTAGCTAGGGTCCCAAAATCCTGCTCTCGCTGAGTTCGGCCCAACAAACCGGCGATTGACACTTTCTACCATACAAAGCCTCAAAAGGTGCCATCTGAATCGTCTCCTGATAACTGTTATTAAAGGAGAACTCTATCAATGGCAAGTGATGATCCCAACTGCCACCAAAATCAAGCACGCACGCACGAGGCATATCCTCCAGAGTCTGTATAGTCCGCTCTGACTGACTATTGGTCTGCGGATGGAAAGCGGTGCTAAAGCTCAAACGGGTACCCAAAGCTTCCTGAAGTTTCTGCCTAAGACGGCTAATGAATTGAGTGCCCCTATCGGATACAATGCATGTGTGAACACCATGCAAACACACAATCTCATCAATGTACAACTGAACATACTGAGTATAACCGAAAGTGGTCTTCATTGGAAGGAAGTGAGCCACTTTTGTCAACCGGTCAACAATCATCCAAATGGAGTCATACCCTCGACTAGACCTGGGTAGACCCACAACGAAGTCCATGGAAATTTGCTCCCATTTCCACTCTGGAACGGGTAAAGGCTGCAACTCTCCTGCCGGTCTCCGATGCTTAGCCTTGACTTGTTGACAAGTCAGGCACCTCGAAACGAAATCCGAAATATCACTCTTCATCCCTGCCCAATAGTAGATATCTCTCAAGTCACGATACATCTTGGTAGAACCTGGGTGAACACTAAAAGCTGACTAATGTGCCTGCTCTAGGATCTCGCGCCTCAACCCATCGGTTTCAGGTACACACAAACGAGTCCCAAAACGTAGCACACCCTGGTCATTAATCAATAACTCTGAATCTCTACCCTGCTGAACATGCTCAAGAATCTCAGAAAAACGGGCATCGGCGGGCTGTACCTCACGAATACGATCAAGTAGAAGTGGACGGGTGCGGACATGAGCAAGCTGTCCCCCAGTGGAATTCAACTCAAACTGTACTCTGCTGTCGCACAAGATCTGCCAATCTGCAGAATATTGTCTCTGAACTGTGTTCAACTGGGGCTACCCCCAGGCCTACGACTCAAAGCATCGGCTACCACATTCGCCTTGCTCTGGTGGTAAAGGATTTCACAATCATAATCCTTCACGAGCTCCATCCAACGACGCTGTCTCAAATTCATATCCCGCTGCTGGAAGATGTACTTTAACCTCTAATGGTCTGTGAAAATCTGACATGACTCCCCGTACAAGTAGTGTCTCAAAATCTTAAGCGCATAGACCACCGCGGCCATCTCAAGATCATGAGTGGGATAATTCTGCTCGTGCTTCTTCAACTGCCGGGAAGCATTAGCGATAACTCTATCATGCTGCATCAATGCACAACCGAGCCCCACTCTAGAAGCATCACAGTAAATGACAAAGCCGCCCGATCCAGAAGGCAAAGATAAAACTGGTGCAGTCGTTAACCGAGTCTTCAACCGCTGAAAACTCTGCTCGCATGTCTTAGCCCAAAGAAAAGGAACTCCCTTCCTGGTCAGTCCGGTCAGCGGTGCAGCGATACTCGAGAATTCCTACACGAAACGGCGGTAATAACTGGCTAAGCCCCAAAAGCTACGGACCTCTGTCACTGATACAGGTCTGGGCCAAATCTGTACGGCCTCGATCTTCCTCGGGTCCACACGAATACCGTCTCCCGTAACCATATGACCTAGAAAGTCAACATTATCAAGCCAGAAGGCACACTTCGAGAATTTAGCAAACAGCTGGTGTTCACTCAATGTCTGCAAAGCAATTCTTAAGTGCTGCTCATGCTCCTCTCGACTCTTGGAATAAACCAGAATGTTATCAATAAACACAATAGTAAAGTGATCAAGGAACGGGCTGAAAATCCGGTTCATCAAATTCATGAACGCTGCTGGGGCATTGGAGAGTCCGAACGACGTCACCAAAAACTCATAAAGCCGTAGCGCGTACGAAAAGCAGTCTTCGGAATGTCATCATTCCGAACCCGCAACTGATGATAACCCGATTTCAAATTAATATTAGAAAAATATCCTGCACCGTGGAGATGATAAAAAAATCGTCAATGCGAGGCAAAGGATACCTATTCCACACTGTAACTCGGTTTAATTGACGATAATAAATGCACAACCTCAAACTGCCGTCCTTCTTCTTGACGAGCAGAACAGGAGCTTCCCAAGGCGAAACACTCGGACGTACAAGTCCCCTGTCAAGCAACTCTTGCAGCTAATCCTTAAAATCCCTAAGCTCCGCCGGGGCCATCCGGTAAGGCGGTATAGAAATAGGCCCCGTGCCGAGGATCAGATCAATGCAAAACTCAATCTCACGCTCTGGCGGCAATCCAGGTAACTCATCGGGAAAAACGTCGGGAAACTCTCGCACAATAGGAACCCGGTCCAACGAATCTACTGTGGCTCCGGTATCACGAATGAAAGTCAAGAATCCTCGACATCCTCTCCTCAAAAGCCGACTAGCGCAAAAGACAGGAATCAAACTGTGAGGGGTGGCACCACGGTCCCCCTGCACAATAAGAACTGACTCACCGGGAAAACAAAACATGGCTGTCTTCTCACGGCAGTCCACGGACATGTAGCACGTAGCTAACCGGTCCATGCCATGGAGAACGTCGAAGTCCAACATCTCAAGAAGGATCAAGTCGACGGCCGAATCTCTATCTCCAATACGGACGGCACACGACCGAAACACGTGTCGCACAACAAACGATTCTCCAACAGGAGTAGTCACGACAAGCGGCTGATCTAGCAAACATCACTCTCAGCCCAACCTTGGGATGAAGTATGTAGAAACATACGAGAGCATAGATTCCGGATCAAACAAAACGTGTGCATCAAAAGAACATACTGAAAGAGTACCTGAAACCACTGCATTGGACGCCTGCGCGTCCTAATGAGTCAAAGCAAATACTCATGCCTTCCCTCTACCTGCAACTGGCTGTCCTCTACCTCTACCACGCCATCCTCTCTGAACAAACCCTCCACGACTACGACCTCTCTGAGCATAAGTCTGACGCGGAGCAACAACAGGCGCAAGAGGCAACGCTCTCTGAGGTGGAGAAGGTGGTAAGGTAACATGCGATACGGCTGCCTCGTCCCCACGTGGTTGGTAGGATACCTACAACTGCAGCAACGTTTCGGGTGGCATCTCACATTCCAATTTCAAAATTTTCCATTATAGATAATCCTAAACCTAGGATTTTAACTAGAGAATCAAACAAAAACCAACAAGTAAACATCTTTACTTCTAAGAGTTAGGGATTACAACCTTTGTAGTCCGTTCCTTCACTTCATAAGCTCCAAGTTAAGGTCCCTTCGCTGCGATCATCAAGAACCTGGACTCTAGAGAGGCTCCATGAGGTGAATGAGGCATCTTGCTTGAAGTCTTAACTTTTTAAGATGATCTACCTTGAAGAAACACTAACCCAAGCTCACACTTCTCTAATGAAAGTATTAGTGAAGTGAACACCCTAATCTAAGTAGCTAGAATAGATGAGGATGATGAAGTAGGAATTTTGCTCTCTTTTCATCACAAATCAAAAATAAAGCAAGCTTTTTTGAGAGCTTGAAGAAGATGAAGAAGAATGAGTGATGAAAAATGAATTATCGTTGAGGTTAGAATTGCAACCTAGGGTTAAGCATGTCATGCTTAACCCTTTTAGAGACTAAACCATAGGTTAGGATTAGGGTTGGGTTAATAAAAATCAAGTAAATATCAAGAAGGTTTGATAAAGTCAACAAAAGAAAATATCTCCTCAATTTGGTATAAACCCAAAACATAACATTAACCCTAATCCAAACCCTAGCATGGTTTAATCTCAAAACCCTAGTTGCATTTGTAACCCTAACATGTTACAATATTATATATCTCATATATAATATATAATGTAACATAAGAAAATAATACAATTAACATATATCACATATATATCAATGTATTACCAAGTGAGAAAAAGAATCATTTAAGTGAGATTATATTAGTTAATGTAATGTAATATATCACATATATAATTATACATTAAATTACCGAATCAACACTTGATCCAATAATCCGGCTATATTACATATAACCGACTAATTTAACTTGTATCATTTTATCGAATCAACCCTTGATCCGATAACCCGGCTATATCACATATACCCGGTCGATATCACATATCGCGAAAATAGAATACGATATCTCATATCGTATTAATCTCGGTCCTGCACATATCACATATGTGCTCCTACTCCTTTTGCCTGAGCCAGGAAGCCTCTGTGTATGACTCTAAAGAATCGTCAACACGCCGGGCGATGATCATATCAAACACCCACAAGCTGCAAGCGGTCAGCTAAACATAACAGCCACCCGGGTATTGAGCAATCTGAAGATCAACAAACAAGCCTGTACATACTGTCACGCCCTGCTTCCCAGAGTACGCAAGATTGGGCACGTGACATAGCCAACCATGCTACCTGTGGGTAGGAAGTATCCATCCACAGTCACATTACGGCTGTAGAGATATCAAGAACAAGATAAAACTATCTGACACATGTCCAAATCCAGAATAATAAGAGTCAATGATAAATAAGTGCGGAAGAAAATGATCCAATACAATAATAGAAAAGTATGTCCCATAATGCGGGCTCACATCAGGAAATAAATGCAGGAAATAAAAACTAACTAATACTAACACCTCACAGCTCAGCCTGCTGGCTGAAGTACTCCTGCTGGAACTGCGACAGCGGTACAGAATCTGGGCCATGCAAAACCCAGACGTCAGCGCGTCATGTCATCAAGTAATATAATATGAACATGGTAATAAGCAATGCAGAAATAAACATGAAATAAGTAGTAGTATGTAACAAGCAGTGCAGGGTAGTGTGCAGTGGGTAACTAAACTGTTCTATCGGTTTCTATTCTAAAGTCTTTGAAATCAATTGATGACTCGTCGATGTAACTCAATAGTATCCCGTGCGTGTCCGGGACCACGGTCAAGATTCTCGGGGCTGAGTCCGAGACGTGCCGCTAGGCAGTAACAAGTAGCAGGATGGGTGAGTGATGTCAGCATCATCACTCCGGGGCTGGCCTAGCCCGTAAGACTGATCAGAACAGGTATCAAACTGTTGAGTTACAAGTCGGTTTCACCTTTGATTTCCCCATACCCCCAAATTATGTATGTCGAGTCAGGTATTCAGTAATCAAGAACTAATGCTAACACAGGATCAGGTAAAAGCAGGTTTGTCTGGATAGACAGCAGGAATGGTCCATGGAGACTCCATGTCAGGTTTGTTGGCATTAGGTATGAGATCAGGTAAGAGGTCAGGTCATGGTACATCAGGTTAAGTCGATAGTAAAGGGTACCATGTCCGGTGCATCGGTATGTATATATATGTCATGTGTAGCAAGGTCAGGTCAATATGTAACGCAATCGAGGGTGTGCTCACAACAGGTATATCATCGAATAAGGAAATAACAGCATGCAATAAAGTAAATGACAATATTAGTTCATTTAATCACAATATAGTGCAGTCGTATTATCAGATTAACAAGTTTCGAGCACCCTTGCGGTGCAATAATCACCAGGTAGTGCAATATCAATAACAGAAAGTAATAGAGCTACATGTGTACGGCTATCGTCCTTTAAACAGTAAAATGTGGTTAACAGGTAACGTCGTTATTAAGGTTAAAATGACAAAATGCGGTTTTAGGTTAACATTATCATGATATAAGTCATATTTCGTCCAAATGAGAAAAGTAGCTACACCTAGTTAATTTTTGCAAGTTTAATGAGTCAAGCACACTTAATTTGTATAGCATAGCATGTAGCAAGTAATACTTGCCTCGACGGTTTCGCGAACCGAGAAAACGGACGTAGCGTCGGTGGAAAAACACGCGACGGACGCACGGTTCACGGATCGAGTCCAAACAACGAACAGTGAGACCACGCAGACCGGGGTACCTTGCTGGAATGTCGGGTCAAGTCGTCGGCATGGCCGGATTCCGGCGAACCGTCAAAACAGCGACAAAGTTAGCAAAATACAAAGCATGGACAAGATCGACCAGAGAGGGGATAAATGAAGGGAGAAGGTGAAGAGAAGCTTACAGGGATAGCAAGGGTGGCAACCGCGACGGGTTCGACGGCGATGGGGCGCCGGCGAGGAAGCGGCGGCGGCGGACTTGGCTGCAGGTTGCTGGAAGAGAAGAGATGGTGAGGAGGGAGAGGAAATGGCCTGGTTTGGGTTGCAGGGGAAGAGGAGGCGGTCGGCGGTGGCGCAGGCGACAACGACGAGGGTCGACGGCGGCTTTTCCGGAGACCAGAGAAGGTGCTAGGGTTGCTTGTTGGGTTCTGTTGCGGCGCCGGTGTACGGGAGGAGGAGGAAGGTGTCGAGGTCGGGAAGAGGGCGAAGGGGGAGACGCTGGCGTCGTCGGCGATGGGTTGCGGCGGCGACGGCGTGCACGGTGGGTGCAGGTGGCTACGGTGTTGGGTGCACGGGAGAAGGGAGAGGAGGAAGGAAGTCTGCGGTGGCGACGAGGACGATGGTGGTGGTGCGACGACGTTGGGCTGCAGCAGCGACGAGCACGGTGGCTGGGCTAGGGTTTCGGCGAGGGTTCTCGTGGTGGTTCTCTCTGTGGAAGACGAATGAGGCGATGGAAAAATAATATATATAGGGATAGAGAGAGAGAGATTAGAGGAAGAGAGAGAGAGAGATAGAGGAAGAGAGAGGGTTAAAGGCGGGGGCCCACGAGGGTTTGAGCCTCGTGATTGGCTGAGACGAGAACAGAAAGGATTTAATAGTGATATTGGTAACAGAATAAATATATTAGCATAGTTTTAGATTATTAAATTAAATTGGGATTTTGGCGCTAAATGAAACATTTCCAAATCGCGCCCGGGTTGCGCCCAAAAATTTGAAATTCAAATAATAGGATTTTAAGCGGGTTCCAAATTTTAAAATGGGATGTCTTATGATTAAAAAGCATACCCCGAAGTCGGACACTTGCACGCGTGCGTAGCCGTCCAAACTCCCCCGTTTCACCGAACGGGATGAAAACTCGACGCGCGGACACTACCACGCGGCTAGGGGTGACGAGTAGGCCAATTTAGCTATTTTTAATTTCATTTTAGGTGCTAAAATTTGTTATATGCAAAAATGACTTAGCCGGTTAAAATTTTGCAATAAGACCCAAACAAGCAAGATAAATGAAATGAGCAATGTCAAACACTCAACCAGTAATAGAAATAGTATTATTGGGCTCGGGTGTTACATCATACCCAACTACAAAAAGAATTTCGTCCTCGAAATTCCAAGAATACAAGATAGATAACTACAGGAAAAGGTGAGGAAACTTCTGCCGGATATCGTCTTCTCGCTCCCAAGTGGATTCTCCATGCGATCGATTACCCCGAGAGACTAGCACAAGAGGGATAACCTTGTTCTTAAGAACCTTTTCCCTTCGATCCTTGATTTCAACCGGTCGCTCCTCAAAAGTTAGGTCCTCTCGTACAGTTAACTCCGAATGGTCCAAGACGTGGGTTTCATCTCGAACATACCTCCGTAGTTGAGATACATGAAACACATCGTGCACACCTGCCAAGGACTGTGGTAACGCCAAACGGTACGCTGCCTCTCCAACACGCTCCAATATCTCGAAGGGTCCAACGAATCGGGGACTAAGCTTTCCCCGACTCCCAAAATGAATCACTCCTCTAGTCAGTGATATCTTCAAGAATACCAAATCACCCACGGCGAACTCTAGAGGTCTTCTTGACGTGTCAGCCCAACTTTTCTGTCTGTCTTGAGCTGCCTTCATATGCTTCCTGATTGTATTCACCTTCTCGACTGTCTGTACCACCAAATCTGGTCGTAGTAACCTTCGTTCACCAACATCATCCTAACAAACAGGTGAACGGCACTTACGACCATACAACGCTTCAAACGGAGCCATCTGAATAGTCGCTTGGAAACTATTGTTGTAAGAAAACTCCACCAAGTGTAGGTGATCCTCCCAAGAACCCTTGAAGTCCAACATGCATGCCCTCAACATATCTTCAAGAGTTTGGATCGTTCTCTCCGATTGTCCATCAGTTTGAGGATGATAAGCTGTGCTAAACTTCAATCGAGTCCCCAAACTTTCCTGTAAACTCCTCCAGAAGTGTGACAGGAACCGAGTGTCCCGATCGGACACGATGCTCACCGGTACTCCATGCAATCTTACAATCTCCTGCATGTACCTCTCTGCCAAAGTCTCCGTCGATTGACCAACCCGAAAAGGAATAAAGTGAGCTGCCTTGGTCAACTGATCAACAATCACCCATACTGCATTGTTGCCCTTTGGACTCCACGGTAAAGCCGTCACGAAATCCATGGTTATATGTTCCCACTTCCACTGAGGAATCGGAAGTGGTTGCAACAAACCAGCAACCCTTTGGTGTTCAGCCTTGACTTGCTGACATACCAAGCACTTAGCCACGAAGCGAGCAATCTCCCGTTTCATGCCTTCCCACCAGAAATACTGTCGAATATCTCGGTACATCTTTGTACCTCCCGGATGTACAGAGTAAGCTGAACTGTGTGCCTCCTTCAGAAGCTCTTCACGCACATCCCCCTTTGGTACACACACACGGCTACCATACCTCAACGAACCATCATCGTGGACCAGTAAATCAGTTCGTAGTCCGGCTTCAACCTGCTCTCGAAACTTTTGCAGTCTAGGATCCTGCGATTGTGCCGCTTTAATCTTCTCAACTAAGGACGACTGTACTTGCAACTGCATCAACTGTCCCGTAGAATGTGGTAGCACAACCTCCAAGTCAAACCTTCGAAAATCCGCAATGATCTCCCTCTGTGCAGTCAATACTTGAATTGCTGGTAACCGACTAAGCGCATCCGGCACGACGTTAACTTTTCCCGGATGGTACTTAAGATCAAGGTCGTAGTCGGCCATCAGCTCCAACCATCTGCGTTGCCTCATGTTCAACTCCTTCTGAGTGAACACATACTTCAAACTCTTGTGATCTGTAAAAACTTCGACTCTCTCGCCCAAAAGGTAGTGTCTCCAAATCTTCAAGGCGAAGATCACGGCCGCAAGCTCCAAGTCATGAGTCGGGTAATTCTTCTCATGGGTCTTCAACTGTCTTGATGCGTAAGCTACGACCTTCCCATTCTGCATTAAAACACATCCCAATCCTTTTCCAGATGCGTCGCTGTGAATCACCAGTCCTCCGGAATTGTCTGGTACGGTCAGGATAGGGGCGGTTATCAACTTCTGCTTCAACGTCTCGAAGGCCAATGCACATTTATCCGTCCAAATAAAAGGTACTTCCTTGCGCGTAAGCTTGGTCAACGGCTCTGCTAAACGAGCGAAGTTCTCCACAAATCTCCTGTAGTATCCGGCCAAACCAAGGAAACTTCTTATCTCAGCCACATTTCTTGGAATAGGCCAATCTCGAACTGCTGCAATCTTTTCGGGATCGACGGCGATTCCATTGCCCGACACGACATGCCCCAGAAACTTCACTTCTTCCAGCCAGAATTCGCACTTACTCATCTTCGCATACAATTTCTCCTGTCTCAGTGTCTGCAGTGCGATCTTCAAATGCTCAGCATGCTCTTCCGAACTCTTCGAGTAAACCAGAATGTCATCAATGAATACCACAATAAACTGGTCCAAGAATGGTGAAAAGATTCTGTTCATCAAATCCATGAATATTGCCGGTGCATTCGTTACTCCGAAGGGCATCACTAGATACTCGAAATGTCCATATCGAGTTTGAAAAGCCGTCTTGCAAATATCTTCTGCTTTCACTCGGACTTGATGATATCCGGACCGCAAATCCAGTTTCAAGAATACCCTCGCGCCACTAAGCTGCTCAAAAAGTTCTCCAATGCGAGGGATCGGGTACTTGTTCTTAATAGTCACCCGGTTTAATTCTCGATAATTAATGCACATCCTTCTCGTGCCATCCTTCTTCTTTACTAAAAGAACTGGAGCTCCCCAAGGCGAGTTGCTGCTTCGAATCCAACCCTTCTCAAGTAATTCACCAACTTGCTTCTTAACTTCTTCCAATTCCACTGGTGCCATCGGATAATAAGCTTTAGATACTGGCGCTGCACCAGGAATAAGGTCAATCGCGAACTCCACGTCTCGCTTCGGTGGTAAGCCCGATATATCTTCAAATACGTCCATAAAGTCGCGAACAACTGCCGGCTCTTCATTACTATCAACTTCCATAGCTGCAAGAACACTGTTTGTCAGCCTAGCCCTAAACTCGACTGGCCCGACAGAACTGCTTCCCCCAGTGAAGGTAAACTCAGGATGTCCGGGAATCTGGAAAATTACCTTCCTTGCCCTACAGTCAATATGGGCTTGGAAAGTGCCAAGAAAATCCATTCCCAAGACAACCTCATAGCTGCCCGTATCTATTACCAAGAAATCTGCAAAGAGCTCCCGTCCGCATACAACAACTGTACAATCTCTACATTCCCTACTAGCTATGATTTTCCCATTCCCAGTGTGTATGTCCCAAAAACTAGACAGGGTCGTGCAGCTAATCGAGTGTGTAGTTATAAATTTGGATGACATAAAACAGTGGGATGCTCCGGAATCAAATAATGCCAATGCGGGAAAACCATGAACGAGTAAAGTACCTGAAACCACTTCTCCTGATGCCTTAGCTTCCTCAGCTGTCAAAGTGAAAGCTCGAGCCTGATTAGGTCCTTGAGTCAGCTGTTTCTGCCCTTGGAACGGTTTCTGCGGAGGCTTCTGAATATCATCCCTCGTACGAAGCTTCGACGGACAGGCACCAATTGCGTGGTCAGCCGCTCCACAAACCAAACAAAGTCCCAGCCTCCTTCGACAATCCTTCTGCACGTGCCCAGGTAAACGGCAGTAGTCACAAATCACGCTCTTTCTTTGATCAACGATCACAGGCTTCTTCATGGGTGCTACACCTCGACGGTCCACTGGAATACCTCTGCGACCATGAGCTCTGCTAGGTACAAATGCGGGCTTCCTTGCCGCAACTGCTGTCTGCTGCAAGCTCCCTTTCATCCCAGATAAACTCTATTGCTCCCGGGCTGCCGTAAGAACCTGCGAGAAAGTGGTCAAACCCAGGGAGACAATCTGCCTCTGGATGTCCACATCCAAACTGCGCAAGAACCTTCGCGCCCTGTCTGCCTTGTTGGCGACTAAGGGTCCAGCGAAGCGGCTGAGTTTCGTCCATTCCGCTGCATGTACGTCCACAGGTGCCCCATTTTGCCTCAGCCCAATAAATTTCTCTTCCATTTCTTCCCGTGCAGTCCGTGGGAAGAATTTCTCCAGGAAACTCTTAGAGAAATCCGCCCAACTGATTGGCTTGGGCAAGCGGGTCTCCTCCACAAGCCACCACTCTCGGGCGTAATCCACCAACTGAATGCGCACCACATCAACTCTTTTGTTCTCTAGGATCTGTGCCGCAATCAGCAAATTCTCCGTGTCCATTAGCCACTGCTCGGATGGCAACGGCTCCTCCAGACCAGTGAAAGTAGTAGGACCCAAACGTCTGAAATCTGCCACGGTCCCTACCCGGTCAACTGGTTTCGCTCCAGCGTTATTTACAGACTGCCGAATGGCCTACAAACCCTCCTGAAATGAATCTGCTTGCTGCTGGATCAGCTCAGTATGCCTCTTCTGATTTTCCAACATTCCACGTATCACTCCCAATATGGCGGCTTCATCCACGCGCCTCTGATACGTCTTGAAATTCTTATCTGCCATATTCCTGAAATCAAAACACCCAACATCAGCATGATGATAGATTCAATATATAAATCAAGGCTAGAACTCCAGGATACTTAAATAGAGTACCGCATTGTAACTATGCCGCGGTATCATAGCCACAATTACTTAACTCCACCCAAGTCGCCTAAGTCCTAGAGATAACAAGAAATCAGGCTTTCGAGTTAACATGCAAAGTAAGTTTGCACGTCGACATAATCCGGAAGAATGTGATTCAAGAATGGTAAGACGGTCAAGGTGGTAGGACATGTTTTCCTAAGCACTGGTATTCTGATTCGTGTATCGGGTATAATACCCAACTACAAAGAATCAACCCAACTAACCTTTGGCTCTGATACCAAAAGAACCATGTCACGCCCCGCTTCCCACAGTACGCAAGATTGGGCACGTGACATAGCCAACCATGCTACCTGTGGGTAGGAAGTATCCATCCACAGTCACATTACGGCTGTAGAGATATCAAGAACAAGATAAAACTATCTGACACATGTCCAAATCCAGAATAATAAGAGTCAATGATAAATAAATGCGGAAGCAAATGATCCAATACAATAATAGAAAAGTATGTCCCATAATGCGGGCTCACATCAGGAAATAAATGCAGGAAATAAAAACTAACTAATACTAACACCTCACAGCTCAGCCTGCTGGCTGAAGTACTCCTGCTCGGACTGCGACAGCGGTACAGAATCTGGGCCATGCAAAACCCAGACGTTAGCGCGTCATGTCATCAAGTAATATAATATGAACATGGTAATAAGCAATGCAGAAATAAACATGAAATAAGCAGTAGTATGTAACAAGCAGTGCAGGGTAGTGTGCAGTGGGTAACTAAACTGTTCTATCGGTTTCTATTCTAAAGTCTTTGAAATCAATTGATGACTCGTCGATGTAACTCAATAGTATCCCGTGCGTGCCCGGGACCACGGTCAAGATTCTCGAGGCTGAGTCCGAGACGTGCCGCTAGGCAGTAACAAGTAGCAGGATGGGTGAGTGATGTCAGCATCATCACTCCGGGGCTGGCCTAGCCCGTAAGACTGATCAGAACAGGTATCGAACTGTTGAATTACAAGTCGGTTTCACCTTTGATTTCCCCATACCCCCAAGTTATGTATGTCGAGTCAGGTATTCAGTAATCAAGAACTAATGCCCACACAGGATCAGGTAAAAGCAGGTTTGTCTGGATAGACAGCAGGAATGGTCCATGAGGACTCCATATCAGGTTTGTTGGCATTAGGCATGAGACCAGGTAACAGGTCAGGTCATGGTACATCAGGTTAAGTCGATAGTAAAGGGTACCATGTCCGGTGCATCGGTATCAATATATATGTCATGTGTAGCAAGGTCAGGTCAATATGTAACGCAATCGATGGTGTGCTCACAACAGGTATATCATCGAATAAGGAAATAACAGCAGGAAATAAAGTAAACGACAATATTAGTTCATTTAATCACAATATAGTGCAGTCGTATTATCAGATTAACAAGTTTCGAGCACCCTTGCGGTGCAATAATCACCAGGTAGTGCAATATCAATAACAGAAAGTAATAGAGCTACATGTGTACGGCTATCGTCCTTTAAACAGTAAAATGTGGTTAACAGGTAACGTCGTTATTAAGGTTAAAATGACAAAATGCGGTTTTAGGTTAACATTATCATGATATAAGTCATATTTCATCCAAATGAGAAAAGTAGCTACACCTAGTTAATTTTTGCAAGTTTAATGAGTCAAGCACACTTAATTTGTATAGCATAGCATGTAGCAAGTAATACTTGCCTCGACGGTTTCGCGAACCGGGAAAACGGACGTAGCGTCGGCGGAAAAACACGCGACGGACGCACGATTCACGGATCGAGTCCAAACAACGAACAGTGAGACCACGCGGACCGGGGTACCTTGCTGGAATGTCGGGTCAAGTCGTCGGCATGGCCGGATTCCGGCGAACCGTCAAAACAGCGACAAAGTTAGCAAAATACAAAGCATGGACAAGATCGACCAGAGAGGGGATAAATGAAGGGAGAAGATGAAGAGAAGCTTACAGGGATAGCAAGGGTGGAAACCGCGACGGGTTCGACGGCGATGGGGCGCCGGCGAGGAAGCGGCGGCGGCGGACTTGGCTGCAGGTTGCTGGAAGAGAAGAGATGGTGAGGAGGGAGAGGAAATGGCCTGGTTTGGGTTGCAGGGGAAGAGGAGGTGGTCGGCGGTGGTGCAGGCGACAACGACGAGGGTCGACGGCGGCTTTTCCGGCGACCGGAGAAGGTGCTAAGGTTGCTTGTTGGGTTCTGTTGCGGCGCCGGCGTACGGGAGGAGGAGGAAGGTGTCGAGGTCGGGAAGAGGGCGAAGGGGGAGACGCTGGCATCGTCGGCGACGGGTTGCGGCGGCGACGGCGTGCACGGTGGGTGCAGGTGGCTACGGTGTTGGGTGCACGGGAGAAGGGAGAGGAGGAAGGAAGTCTGCGGTGGCGACGAGGACGATGGTGGTGGTGCGACGGCGTTGGGCTGCAGCAGCGACGAGCACGGTGGCTGGGCTAGGGTTTCGGCGAGGGTTCTCGTGGTGGTTCTCTCTGTGGAAGACGAACGAGGCGAAGGAAAAATAATATATATAGGGATAGAGAGAGAGATTAGAGGAAGAGAGAGAGAGAGATAGAGGAAGAGAGAGGGTTAAAGGCGGGGGCCCACGAGGGTTTGAGCCTCGTGATTGGCTGAGACGAGAACAGAAAGGATTTAAAAAGGATTTAATAGTGACATTGGTAATAGAATAAATATATTAGTATAGTTTTAGATTATTAAATTAAATTGGGATTTTGACGCTAAATGAAACATTTCCAAATCGCACCCGGGTTGCGCCCAAAAATTTGAAATTCAAATAATAGGATTTTAAGCGGGTTCCAAATTTTAAAATGGGATGTCTTATGATTAAAAAGCATACCCCCAAGTCGGACACTTGCACGCGTGCGTAGCCGTCCAAACTCGCCCGTTTCACCAAACGGGATGAAAACTCGACGCGCGGACGCTACCACGTGGCTAGGGGTGACGAGTAGGCCAATATAGCTATTTTTAATTTCATTTTAGGTGCTAAAATTTGTTATATGCAAAAATGACTTAGCCGGTTAAAATTTTGCAATAAGACCCAAACAAGCAAGATAAATGAAATGAGCAATGTCAAACACTCAACCAGTAATAGAAATAGTATTATTGGGCTCGGGTGTTACACATACTCCTGTGAATCCAATCAGTAACACTACTGTACAGTCCGGTCTCTTCATCTAATATGTCGCATATCCAGTCTAGGGGAGGTAAACGTCAGACCCCAGTAACCGATAATTCGTGTTGATGTGAGGCTCATAACGGGTCGAGAAACTACTGATAACACTTACCATTAGCACTCTATATCAGCTCTGGCTAAGGACTTCCAGTTATATCCAATCGTACACAGTGCAACATCAACCCCCAATACCGGGAGAGATGAAACCCCTCCTATCGCACATTGCCTCCATATGATTCGAGACTATACCCAAAAGCCACCGTTTTGCACGTTCTCGTGAACATGGTAAGGTGGAAATCAAAGCACGGTGGAAATCACACAAGTCTCTATGACGATCTCGGGTCTACAGACTAACCTGTACCAGTGTCAGGTATAATACCATCTAGGAGTTCTCGGCGAGTCCATTCAGTTTACCCAGTCTCCACTGAGCACCCATATACCTTCTCTAATGTCAAATACCAATGAATATGGGATCATCCATCGCCCATCATATGGGTCGAGAAGTTTATACGCTAGTCTACTTTGGAGTATCGATGCTCTGTCTCGATACTCCCTCGACTAGGAACAGTTATAGGATGTACTCTTGGACTACCCTGGCCCTACTAGTATGATCTGCATCATAGTCCCAGTAGTCGAGTACATATCCAAAAGGCTTTATCAACATGTGAGAGCAAGATAGTAAACCAATACGATTCAGCATGTTAAGACAAAGTGAAACCAAATAGAGTACATTCATGTCGAGCAAGAAAGTCCTCTCTCTGTATATCCAAGTATCCACTATAATATACATCATATGTACAACAATGGCCTCTAGGGCATATATACAACTAACAATCTCCCACTTGCACTAAGGCCAGCTGTTGTAGTATCTCATACCCAACATCCCGAAGAGTATCTCAAATTGTATCTGGGGTATGGCCTTCGTGAGTGGATCCGCAGTGTTGTCCTTCATGTCAACTCTCCTGACCTCGATCTCGCGGCGATCAACTATCTCCCGGATCAAGTGATACCGCCTCAGAATATGTCTGGATCTCTGATGGGATCTGGGTTCCTTGGCCAAAGCCACAGCTCCATTGTTATCACAATACAAAGGTATTGAATGCTCAATGGACGGAACCACTCTAAGTTCAGTTATGAACTTCTTCATCCAGACAGCCTCTTTGGCAGCATCGTTGGCAACGATGTATTCTGCCTCCATCATCGAGTCTACCATGATTTCCTGTTTGGAACTCTTCCAACAAACCGCCCCTCCATTGAGGGTGAAAACAAATCCTGAGTGTGACTTAGAGTCGTCCTTATCACTTTGGAAGCTCGAATCGGTAAAAGACACCACCTGGAGTTCTCTGTTACCATACACCAAGAACATCTCTTTAGTCCTTCTCAAGTACTTGAAAATGTTCTTCATAGGTGTCCAGTGACTCTTTCCTAGATCTGCTTGATACCTACTAACTACACTTAGTGAGTATGCTACATCGGGCATGGTACATAGCATCGCGTACATGACAGAGCCTACTGCCGAAGCATTGGGTATCCCTTGCATGCGAGCTCTCTCCAAATCAGTCTTAGGAGACATCTCTTTGGAGAGAGTGAGTCCAAAGATCGTGGGTTAGTTCCCACGCTTAGATTCTTCCATATTAAACCTCTTTAGTATGGTGTCAATGTACCTGGATTGGGACAATCCCACTATCCTTTTTGATCTATCTCTATAGATCTTAATCCCCAAAATGCAGGAGGCATCACCTAGATCTTTCATTGAGAATCTATGTGATAAGAAGAGCTGGACCGAGTGCAGCATAGCAACATCATTTCCTATCAAGAGTATGTCATCCACGTACAATACGAGGAAGACAAGATTACTCTCTCCAACCTTTTTGTATATACATGGTTCATTTACTTTCTTGATGAAGTCAAACTCTTTGACCACCACATCAAACCAGATGTTCCAACTCCGCGATGGTTGTTTTAACCCGTAGATGGATTTAAGCAGCTTGCACACCTTTCCGCAGCTCCCACTATCTACGAAGCCCTCTGGCTGAGTCATGTACACGCACTCCTCTAAATCACCATTTAGAAAGCCGGTCTTAACATCCATCTGCCAGATTTCATAGTCATGGTATGCAGCAATGGCAAGCAGGATCCAGACGGACTTAAGCATAGCCACTGGAGAAAAGGTTTCGTCATAATCCACACTTGGTCGTTGAAGAAAACCCTTTGCAACAAGTCTAGCTTTGAAAGTATCAACTTTTCCATCTACACCAACTTTCTTCTTAAAGATCCATTTGCTCAAATAGGTTTTACCCCTTCAGGATGTTAGTTATATGTATGCCCTAGAGGCCATTACTATATATAGGATGTATATTGTAGTGGATGCTGGGACATATATAGGGAGGACTTTCTTGCTCGACATGATATTATGCTATCTGGTTGATCTTTACCTTAACGTGTACACTGATTGTCTCTCTGTTACATGTTGGTAAAGCCCTTAGGATCTGTACTTGACTACCTGGACTATGATGCGGATCATACTAGTGGGGACATGGTAGTCCATAAGTACATCCTTCAAAGTCCCTAGTCGTGGGTGTATCGAGACGGGGCATCGATATACCAGAGTAGACTAGCGTATACCTTCTCGACCCATACAGATGGGCGATGGATGATCCCATATCCATTGGTGTTTGACATCAGAGATGATATACGGGTGCTCAGTGGAGACTGGGTACACTGGACGGACTCGCCGAGAACTCCCAGATGGTATTATACCTCACGTCAGATGGCAGTTCTCTGGTGACACTGGTACAGAGTAGTCTGTTGACCCGAGATCGTCAAGAGTCTTGTGTGGTTCCCACTGTGCTTTTATTTCCATCTTACCACGTCCAAGAGGGCGTGTAAAACGGTGGTTTTTGGGTACAGTCCCGAGTCACATGGAGGCAATGAGCGATAGGAGGGGATTCGTCTCTCCCGGTATAGGGAGTTGATGTTGCGCTGTGTTCGATTGGCTATAACAGGAAATCCCTGGCCAGGGTTGCTGAGATTTACTGGTAAGTGTTACCAGTAGTTGCTCGAATTGTTATAGACCTCATATCGACACGACTTATCGAGCTATTGGGGTCTGACGTTTACCACCCCTAGGCAAGATATGCGACATATCAGACGATCAGACCGGACTGTACGGTAGTGTTACTGGTTGGATTCACTGGAGTGTGAGCGGGCTTGCTCGTCGATCTTCAGATCGCTCAATACCCGGGTGGCCGTTACGTTTAGCAGACCGCTTGCGGCTTGTGGGTATTTGATATGATCATCACCTGCTGCCGGCGTATTGACGAGTCTTTAGAGTCCTACACAGAGATTTCCTGGCTCAAGCGAAACGAAATAGGAGCGCATATGAGATATGTGCGGGACCGAGAATAATGCGTGTATGTGATACCGTATTCTATTCTCGCGATGAATGTATTGATTGGTTATATGCGATATAACCTGGTTGTCGAATCAAGGATTGATTCGATAAATCGATACATTGGGTACTAGTCGGTTATATGCGATATGACCGGATCGTTAAATCAAGTGTTGATTTAATTATTTAATGCATAATTATATATTTGATATATTACTTTGCGTTAACTAGTATTGGTTCACTTTAAATGGATTTTCTCACTCGGTTTGTGCACATTGTATATGTGATATACTTTTGTACACATGATTGTATCATGTTTGATGATACATGTTTACTTGGTTAAGTGTAAAGAATTAAACCATGGTTAAACATACCATTAGGGTTTTATTTTTCCATTATTTATTTATTCATTTATTTATTTGTTTATATTTTTTGGAAAATAAATGGAAAAGAGAAAAGAATGGTGGCTTTATTTGTTTTTTAGTTGAAGCTTCATGATTCTTTGACCTAGTCCACCATTCTTATCTCATCCTTAACCCTAACCATTGCTTTAACCTTGGTCAATTCTCTACACATAACCATAGTTAGGATTATGATAAGTTTGGATATTCTTTTCTTTTTTAATTAACTTATCATAACACTTTCTTCTTCTTCTTCATCTTCTTCCTTGAAAAAAGCTTCACTTCATCAATGGTGGATTGATGAAAAGTGTGAGAAATCCAATTCTAAAGTGAACCCACTTCCTATTTCTTCATCCTCTACCTCTTGCTAAGTAGTAGAGTGTGTTTCCTTCACAAGTTTTCATCACTTGGTGAAGTTGGAGCTTGATCTAGCGATGCCTCGACGTAGATCATCTTCGGCACGAAGCCGACGACCTTGCCCGCTCTTTCTCCGATGAAGCCGACGCTAGAGCCCGGATTGTGATTTTGACAGCGGAGATGACTTCATCACAGAGCCGTGGAGGTGGAGGACCGGATCTACAAAGGTTGTATTTCCGTATTCTTGTAGTTAAGTGTTAACTAGTTTCTTTTTCGCCTAGAAATCTAGCCAACGATCCGTAGTTTAGGGTTTCTCGGCACCGTAAATTTTTATATTGGCATGGTTGATGCCTTGTGAGACCTCTAGTGTGTGCCTAGGAACCCTACAGTGGTATCAGAGCCTAGCTAGAGCCTTAGGCGAAGTCTAGACGGAGTTTGAAGTCCGAACGACCCGAAAACCCAAACCCATCCACGCTTTCTGGACTTTTTCTGAAAACGTGGATTTTTCCAAATTAAAAATTTCTAAAAAATTCAACAGGGAAATATATGAGTTACGGCGCAAAATTGGACCCATGATTCATCCAACAGAGCGCGGAACCGCGGCAGAAGCCCAGCTTCTGCGGCGGTTCCGCGGCTAGGTGATGACGTCACCTTCCAATTGTTGCATAGTAACTCCTATTTTAATATGCTGGGTTTTCTGGGAATTTTTAATATTTATTCAAGAGTTGAATTTTCCAGGGTTGTTTTGGAGATTCGGTATTTCGATCGGATTATCAAATTTCGTCTTTTGTGGCTTTCCGGATAATTTTTAGAATATGTTAAAAAGTTCGACCGGATATAAATACCCAATTTTTCCCCTGTCGGGAAATTTCCAAGTGTTGGATTTTTCCGTAGTTTAACGACGTTCTAAGTAGTGCAAGTAACGCGATGGACCCTCTAGAAGACAACAAACCTTAACTCGATTATGTGACCGTCTTGAACTGCCCTTTGAACCTTCGGGTTTGGGGCAGTACGGCGTGCCACATGTGAGGCGTTGGCTTGACCCTTCTACGGCTGGACCGTTGGTACTGAGGCACGAACGGAATGTTGTTAGACTTATTTCATGTGTTGAGCTGTATCGGGAAAACTTGGGTGTTTGACTGTTCGATCGAAAAGTTTATCATTTTCTATTTATCCGGAATGTGATACAATAATTGGAATTCACAAGTAGTTATGTGATAACTGAATGAATGTTATAAACATAGCAGTTTAGTCTCACTTGATCGGTTGCCACGGAATTTTGATGCGATCAAAAGTCCGTCGCAATCACGTAGCGTACGCGGATACTCGCCGGATAAACTTAATAGACAGCCTCACTCCATAGCCCCGACCAAGTGACTGTAGGAGAACCCCGCCACCGAAAGCATCCGTTCGGGTGCTCACGGCAGCGGTGTTCCGCCTTGGTGCACTTCGTCGACGGTATCGGGGGTGAAGCAGCCTACTGAAGTTTGCGACGAGCATTCGATCAGGATGTCGGGAATCTTGTTGAATTGCCCGACTTGATATTGAAAAGTGTTTTCGATTTTGAGACTAAAATGCGGGGTTTATAATTGTTAGGCATGCGATGTCTAAGCAATTCATTTGGTCAGGCATGTGATGTCTGAGGTGGTTGCGGATTCCAACTGTTGTAGTTTTACACTTTCTTTTCTGTGACCGTAAGTGTAATATATGATATCGCCGGTTTCGTTGCTATATGTCAACGACAATTGGGATGCACATATTTACTTACGTTGATGACATGTGATGTTATGTGTTGCTGGATATGTTATATTGGATCGTCGTGTTTGAATAGCCGGGGTTTTTTATGTGAGATGAGTGTTTTTTCATTTTCATTCATGTAAAAACTTGTATGTAATATTCTTTTATTTGGGGCGCTTCCAGGTTGCGGAAGTTGTCACCGTTTGTATATTATTTACTTTTCCGCACTAGGATAGACCCAAGGAGGAGGGCACAAGTAACCGGGTTCTGGAGTCCAGTGGGAGACTAACTCGAGGAGTCGGGTTCGGGTCTCCTAACTCCAGAATTGGTAGGGTTGCTTGCCGCTCTCGTAGGGGTCTAGGGGTATGGGTTTGGCTATTCATCACGACCGTGGAATCCGTGTTTTATACTGGCTCGTATTGAAAACACGGACGTCCTAGTATATCCAATATTTCATATGATTCTTCTGCTGCGATATCTGTGATGTGATCATGTGATGTTCTGTGATAGATACAGTATATAGTATATATGATATATTATATAGACGTTACTTATGTTTTACACCCGCGCTAGCCCTGCCCCGCTCTGTCGTTAGTTACCTAACCTAACGGTGCACGAGGGGACATCGAGGCGAATGCGGATGGCATAAGTGTACGTCGTATTTATCTGTGATGATTAGGTACTTAAATGATGGGACTTCATTAATGTGATTAATGAAATAAAAGAAACCTAAGATGTTGTAGAATCGAATTTCAAAATAAAACAGGTAGCTACAGTTCTTGCTTTGCACAGCGGTATATATGATATATCCTGCACCTCATTCGATAAGGAAAGGACCGAGATCCCTTCACCGGGAGTGACTCCTTTAGCAATAACTGGCAGATGCTACACACTCGGTTTGTCTTTTGATTGCTTTTAAGAGTTCTGCTTTGCACAGTGATATATATGATATATCCCGCACCTCATTCGACGAGGAAAGGACCGACGATCCCTTCACCGGGAGTGACTCCTTTAGCAAAACTAGAAAAGCCTCAAAAGCACTCCATTTCAAAATTCATTCGATCCTACAACGATATCAAGTTCATTACGCAATAGGTTTTTAGAAAAACCTGTCGTAGCCCTCCGTCATTTCAGATAAGTACTGGTTAGTATTCGTGCTACGTTTGTTGACTATGTTAAGGCGTAGTGTGCGGTAGCTAATTAGTGCTTATCTGCATAAGCATATGATGTGATTGGATTAAGGTAGTCGTGCGACTTTGTTGACTATGTTAAGGGTCGTGCGGGTGGGTTTAATTAAATCGGGAAATGACGGGTTGAACTTGACTAGCACTTATGATTTGTTGACTATGTTAAGATCATATAGCTGCTAGGGGCAAAATATTATCGGGAATTTCAAGTGTTGAAATTTGCAATGAGATTGCATACCTTCTATGAGATAGTTGGATCCCGATACCCGCTGCGAGTAAGTGTTACTCCTGGGAGAGTTTTATTCATTACAATTAGCCGATCAAGTAGGTGTCTAGAAAGGTGTTAACGAGGTTACGCCTCTGGGAAAACGAGGTTTACTGTAATTAGGTTCGTGCGAAAGCACGGGGGACCTCCTTCAAAGTACCGATACTGGCCTGGCTGAAAGATTGGCGAACTTGTAGTGTGTAATTAATCCCGGCTAGTCTTTCCTTTTAGGGTTTGAAGGAAGATTTGATAAAAAGCAGTGGGAGCCATCCTGATTAGATAAAATAATAACCAATCTATTCTTGCAAGAGCACACGCTGAGTATTTTCTTCTCTCTCTCTCCTGGTAGCGACCATATCACGCCTTAATCAAGATAATAATACGGAATATTGACCGAACCCGCTTGTTATACTGAGTTGGGGAACGTTGGTCCCGCTCCAACTTATAATTATTATAAGACAGAGCAGGAAATTGGGGAATACCAGATTTCCCGTGCCGCCCTAACGAAGAGAGTGCATGCTGATGCATCATCTTCGGGTGTGTTCATTACAAAGAACTGTTTCTCAGTATCCTCTGCGTCCTGGGTATTTGATACCAGATCAGGATCCCAGATATGTAATCTGTTACATAGGGCTACAGAAAGGTAGAGAACTGAGAACGGGTGATAAGTTTCATGAGGCAGAAAACGGGGCAAGTGTTGCAGCCAAGTCTGTTGGTCACTGTCACCCTGTATTACCAATACATTGATTCTGAACAAATGTTATTAGATACCGAACCTGATATACAAAATCATATCAGTCTCTTTATTAGTAAAGAAAGGATATAATTCTGTATTGTTGGATAATGTTTTGAACATTTACTATATCAAAAGTTGATCGGTTCAGGCACGTTATCTAAAAGCATTGATGTTCTAAATCAAACTACAGTTCTTAGCATATGGAACACACATAAGTGGAAGAGTTCAGAAATGAACGAATTCTTCTTGAGGTATTGTAGATTAGGTCAGATCAATGCGACCCGACTGGCTAGAGTTACATAAAGATGCATATTTAAATTAGTTTGAACTTACATCTTGTGAAACTCGCCAGTCATGTCACAAAGATAAGATGACCATAGCTCCGTTTACTGGAAACAGAGAAAGAGTTAGTGAACTCTTGGGATTGATACATGTTGATGTATGTAAGGTCCCCTGTCTACACATGCCAAGACTGGTTCATTATACTTCATTACATTCTCTGATAATCTTTCGAGTTTCAGACCTATGTTCCTGTTGAAACACAAGTCCGAACCTTTTGAGATATTCACAGAATATAAGTTAGAAGTAGAGAACCAATACGGGTATAAGTATTATGTCCTTCGATGAGATCAGGGAGGAGAATACTTGTGCATGGAATTCCTGGACTTTTCTAAAGGAGAATGATATTCTCTCTCAGCATTACTCCTCTGTATACACCATAGCACGATGGTATATCAGGGAGGAGCAATCACACCCTATATGATAAGGTGTGCTCTATGATGATTAGTACTGAGTTACCTGTTTCCTTTTGGGTGTTATGCACTTGAGAAGTTGCATACCTATTGAATAGGGTTCGAATCAAATCAATGCCTACCACTTCATATGTGATATGGAAAGGGAAGAGCCCATGTCTTAAGTTAGTTAAGATTTGGGGTTGTCCGGCCTATGTCTAAAAGCAAAATCCGGACAAACTCGAGGCAAGGTTAGTTATGTAGAACTGGAAAGGTTCCAGCTATGCAAACTACAGAAGATGATTTGATGGAACCAAAGGATTCAATAGTTACCAACGAACCTCGGCCTCTCCGCCGATCTAGTAGGGTTCCTCACCCACCTGAGAGATACTTCGGTTCCTCTATGACAGTGGGAGCGAGGATTGCATCATGAGATGATGACCCAACTAGCTTCGAGCAGGCCATCGAGAGTAAGACTCTGTAAGAATGGTTGGATGTTTAGCGATCTGAGATGGAATCCTTATACACCAACAAAGTATGGACTTTGGTTGCTATATCTGAAGGGTTAAATCCCCATCAGGAGCAAGTATATCTTGAGAAGATTACTTGGTGTACATGGAAAAGTTGAGACTTTCAAAGCTAGACTTGTTAAAGGTTTGCATCATTGACCAGGTATGGATCATGACGAAACCTTTTCTAAGGAGCTATGCTTAAGTCCATCCAGATCCTACTTGCCACGGCTATATACCATGACTACGATATCTGGTGGTTGGGTGTCATGACTGGCTTTTCTAAAATGATGATTTGGAAGAAAGCGTCTATAAGTACACAGCCAGAGGGCTTCGTAGACAGTGGGAGCAGCGGAAACGTGTGCAAGATGCTTTATAGGATAAAGCAGGCATCGCGGAGTTGGAACATCTGTTTTGATGGATTAGTCAAACAGTTTGACATCATCAAATTGGTAGATGAACCTTGTATATACAAAAAGGTAGTAGGGAGTATAGTAGTGATCCTCGTAGAGTACGTCGATGACATACTCTTGATAGGGAAAGAGTTTCCTATGCTACGCTCTGTCAATCTCCGTTTATCACAAGGATTCTCCATATAGGATAAAAGTGATACCTCCTAAATCCTGAGTTTTCATCTATGAGATAGATGTAATTGGATGTTAGAATACTCACTAGTTGTAGTGAGATGGTGTCAATCGATCCTGAGGAGAATCGCTGGAAGGGTTCCAGGATGATAAAGACGACTGAATGTCAGTCACAGGCATTGTCTTTACCCTCAGTAAAGGGACGGTATGTTGGAAGGGTTCCAAGCTAGATACCGTGACATACTAGACGATAAAGGCTGGATACATCGCTACTTAAAGATGCTACCATAGAGGCTGTTTGGGTGTATATTGGTTCATGAGATGAACTATGTTCCTCCTATTGTATGACAATGGAGTTGTGGCTTATGCCAAGGAACGTAGGTCCCATCAGTGATCCAGACATATTCTAAGACAGTATCACCTGATCATGGAGATGGTTGATCTCTAAGGGATCGAGGTTAGGAGAGTAGACTCAGAGGACAGCACGGCGGATACACTCACGAAGGCCTGTTCCCAGAGAGAGACTTTTATGGGATGGTTGAGTATGAGATACTACAACCACTGCTATCAGATGGCCCCAGTGCAAGTGGGAGATTGTTAGTTATATGTATGCCCTAGAGGCCATTACTATACATAGGATGTATATTGTAGTGGATGCTGGGACATATATAGGGAGGACTTTCTTGCTCGACATGATAGTATGCTATCTGGTTGATCTTTACCTTAACGTGTACACTGATTGTCTCTCTGTTACATGTTGGTAAAGCCCTTAGGATCTGTACTTGACTACCTGGACTATGATGCGGATCATACTAGTGGGGACATGGTAGTCCATAAGTACATCCTTCAAAGTCCCTAGTCGTGGGTGTATCGAGACGGGGCATCGATATACCAGAGTAGACTAGCGTATACCTTCTCGACCCATACAGATGAGCGATGGATGATCCCATATCCATTGGTGTTTGACATCAGAGATGATATACGGGTGCTCAGTGGAGACTGGGTACACTAGACGGACTCGCCGAGAACTCCCAGATGGTATTATACCTCACGTCAGATGGCAGTTCTCTGGTGACACTGGTACAGAGTAGTCTGTTGACCCGAGATCGTCATAGAGTCTTGTATGGTTCCCACTGTGCTTTGATTTCCATCTTACCACGTCCAAGAGGGCATGTAAAACGGTGGTTTTTGGGTACAGTCCCGAGTCACATGGAGGCAATGAGCGATAGGAGGGGATTCGTCTCTCCCGGTATAGGGAGTTGGTGTTGCGCTGTGTTCGATTGGCTATAACAGGAAATCCCTGGCCAGGGTTGCTGAGATTTACTGGTAAGTGTTACCAGTAGTTTCTCGAATTGTTATAGACCTCATATCGACACGACTTATCGAGCTATTGGGGTCTGACGTTTACCACCCCTAGGCAAGATATGCGACATATCAGACGATCAGACCGGACTGTACGGTAGTGTTACTGGTTGGATTCACTGGATTGTGAGCGGGCTTGCTCGTCGATCTTCAGATCGCTCAATACCCGGGTGGCCGTTACGTTTAGCAGACCGCTTGCGGCTTGTGAGTGTTTGATATGATCATCACCTGCTGCCGGCGTATTGACGAGTCTTTAGAGTCCTACACAGAGGTTTCCTGGCTCAAGCGAAACGAAATAGGAGCGCATATGAGATATGTGCGGGACCGAGAATAATGCGTGTATGTGATACCGTATTCTATTCTCACGATGAATGTATTGATTGGTTATATGCGATATAACCTGGTTGTCGAATCAAGGATTGATTCGATAAATCGATACATTGGGTACTAGTCGGTTATATGCGATATGACCGGATCGTTAAATCAAGTGTTGATTTAATTATTTAATGCATAATTATATATTTGATATATTACTTTGCGTTAACTAGTATTGGTTCACTTTAAATGGATTTTCTCACTCGGTTTGTGCACATTGTATATGTGATATACTTTTGTACACATGATTGTATCATGTTTGATGATACATGTTTACTTGGTTAAGTGTAAAGAATTAAACCATGGTTAAACATACCATTAGGGTTTTATTTTTCCATTACTTATTTATTGATTTATTTATTTGTTTATATTTTTTGGAAAATAAATGGAAAAGAGAAAAGAATGGTGGCTTTATTTGTTCTTTAGTTGAAGCTTCATGATGCTTTGACCTAGTCCACCATTCTTATCTCATCCTTAACCCTAACCATTGCTTTAACCTTGGTCAATTCTCTACACATAACCATAGTTAGGATTATGATAAGTTTGGATATTCTTTTCTTTTTTAATTAACTTATCATAACAGTTTCTTCTTCTTCTTCTTCATCTTCTTCCTTGAAAAAAGCTTCACTTCATCAATGGTGGATTGATGAAAAGTGTGAGAAATCCAATTCTAAAGTGAACCCACTTCCTATTTCTTCATCCTCTACCTCTTGCCAAGTAGTAGAGTGTGTTTCCTTCACAAGTTTTCATCACTTGGTGAAGTTGGAGCTTGATCTAGCGATGCCTCAACGTAGATCATCTTCGGCACGAAGCCGACGACCTTGCCCGCTCTTTCTCCGATGAAGCCGACGCTAGAGCCCGGATTGTGATTTGGACAGCGGAGATGACTTCACCACGGAGCCGTGGAGGTGGAGGACCGGATCTACAAAGGTTGTATTTCCGTATTCTTGTAGTTAAGTGTTAACTAGTTTCTTTTTCGCCTAGAAATCTAGCCAACGATCCGTAGTTTAGGGTTTCTCGGCACCGTAAATTTTTATATTGGCATGGTTGATGCCTTGTGAGACCTCTAGTGTGTGCCTAGGAACCCTACACAGGAGCAACTTCTAATGTTCATACTTTGTTGGTGTACATGGATTCCATCTCAGATCGCATTGCATCCATCCATTTCACAGAGTCCCTACTCATGATGGACTGCTTGAAGCTAGTCGGGTCATCATCTTCTATGATGCAATCCTCGCTCCCACCATCGATGAGAAAACCGTTGTATCTCTCTGGTAGATGAGGAACCCTACTAGATCGGCGGAGTGGCTGAGGTTCGTTGGGAACTACTGAATCCTCTGGTTCAACCAAATCTTCTGTCGTAGTTTGTATAGCTGGAACCACTTCCAGTTTTACCTCCTTGCCACTAATTTCTTTTTCAAGAAATTCCTTTTCTAAAAAGGTGGCATGTCGAGAAACAAACACCTTTTGTTCCTCGTTGTGGTAGAAGATATACCCGCGCGAATACTTGGGATATCCAATAAACTTACACAGAAAAGGCCTTGCGCCGAGCTTGTCCAGATTCTGTATTTTCACATACGCCGGACAACCCCATATCTTAACATAATTAAGATATTGTCTCTTTTTTATCCATATCTCGTATGGTGTGGTTGGCACAGATTTGGTGGGAACCATATTCAATAGGTCTGCAGCTGTTTCCAGTGCATAACCCCAAAAGGAAATAGGCAACTCAGCAGTGCTCATCATAGAGCGCAGCATATCTAATAGGGTGCGATTCCTCCGCTCCGATACACCGTTGAGCTTTGGTGTATAAGGAGGAGTAAGCTGAGAGAGAATCCCATTCTCTTTTAGATAATCCAGGAACTCATTGCTCAAGTATTCTTCTCCTCGATCTGATCGAAAGATCTTAATACTTTTGCCTGTTTGGTTCTTTACTTCGTTCTTATATTCTTTGAATTTCTCAAAAGGTTCAGACTTGTGTTTCAACAGGAACACATGTCCGTATCTTGAGAGATTGCCAGTGAATGTAATGAAGTACGAGGAACCGTTCCTGGCATGTATAGACATGGGACCACATACATCACTATGTATCAGCCCTAAGAGTTCAGTAACTCTTTCTCCGTGTCCACTAAATGGAGTTTTGGTCATTTTGCCTTTGAGACATGACTGGCAAGTGTCATAAGATGAAAATTTGAAAGGATTCAAATATCCATCCTTATGCAACTTAGCTAATCGTGTCGCATTGATATGACCAAGTCTATAATGCCACAATAAGGATTCGTTCATTTTTGAACTCTTCCTCTTGTGTGTGTTTTGTACATTAAGGACTGTAGTTTGATACAGAACATATATGCCATTATTTAACGAGCCTGATCTAATCAACTTTTGATTCAGGAAGATGTTCATAATATTATCCTGTACTACAAAATTATATCATTCTTTACTCAATAAAGAAACCGATATAAGATTGCATATCAGGGTCGGAATGTAATAGCATTCGTTCAGAATCAATGTATTACCATTTGGTAACAAAAGGTGATATTCGCCAACTGCTTTGGTGTAAGACGATTTTAGACACCCCAAATGAAGCGGGGAGGTGGAATAAGTAAAACAATCATTTTGTTTGAGTTAACATCGACTAACTTTACGGATCTTTGCTAAACCCTAACTAACAACTATCTAGAAGTGATTAGCTACTATGATAGATGATTATAACTAAAGATTCAAGTCCTTCTTGTTCTTGTAGTTCACTTCCTCGTCGGCCTCCTCGATGTGATAGAAGATCCACCTGAGAGCTCATTCTCCAAGCTTTAACCTCTTACTTGAGGTAACTAGGTGGCTATGAGTGCTAATCAAAGTAACCTAGACGATATAGAAGAGGATTAGGGATCTATTAGTCTTGCTAACCCTAGGATCTCAACACATGAGAGTATTGGGGTTAGGTCTTTGAAGAGAGAGAGCTTGAGGAAAGAGAATGTGAAAGTGAGAATGAAATGAATTATGTCTCATTTGTGAATATATGAAGCATGATAATTATCTAAATGAATAACATAATAATAATATCAACCATGCTTCATTAATTCACTTTGGATGAATCATCTCATGAGTCATTAAGCAATAAATGCTTCATTAACTCATTTGGATGAATCACTCTATGAGTCACTAATCCATTTAATGCAAATACCACCTAAGCACTCCACCTCATCTTTCTTCTAGAAGCTTCTCGACTAATTACGAGAATTCCCCTCCCATCCGTGAAAACACGTAAATATTGAGAGTGTATAAATCCAATAATCCAATACTAGAATCTAGCTTAAACTAAAGCCCGCTAGTAAAAACTGTCCGAACATCGTACGTGCATAAATACACGTATGTGTCCGAACCTTGTCGTAAAACCATACGACCTATATATCGTTTTGCCTGAAGCAGGGAAACTCTCTGTGTGGGACTCTAAAGACTCGACACTACGCTGGCAGTGGGTTTAACCACAGGCCGCAAGCGGTAATAGCTAAACATAACGGTCCCCAGGTAGATGTCGATAAGAAGGCCGATAAGGAAACCCATCCGAACTCCTACTGAGCCTGATGTGACAATCTCCGTACAGTCCGGTCTGTTCGTCTATGACTATTGCATATCGGGCCTAGGGGCGGCAAGCGTCAGTCCCCTAAAAGGCGGTATAAGTCATGTCAGAGTGAAGCCCATTACACCATGAGAAGCTACTGGAAATCCTACCAGTAAATCTCGTTTGCCCAGGCCAGGGACTTTGCGTAATGGCTCTCCAAACACAGTGCGATATCAACTCCCAATACCGGGAGAGAAGAATCCTATCTAACCGCCACTGCCTCCAAGTGCTTCGGGACTGCACCTAACTGCTACCTGTTTGCATGACTCTTTTGAGCCGTGGTAGGGTAGCAATCTAAGAACAGTGGGAACACATTTGAGACGAAGCAGCAGTGTCAAGTCTGCAGACTATGCTGTACTCATGTCACCTGGGAACTGTTAACTGATGACGGGTATAATACCAACCAACAGTTCCCTGCGAGTCCTGTCCGGTGTACCCGTAACCCAACGAGCACCTGTATACTACCTCCAGTACAATATACTAATGGCTGTAGGATAGACCATCTCCCCAACTGGGATGAGAAGCGTACACACTAGTCTACTCCGGAGTATCGATGCCCTGTCTCGATAATCCTACAACTAAGGACCTGAATAAGGATGTGCTTGTAGACTACCCAGCCCCCACTAGTGTGACTGCCATCACAATGCTGGTAGTCAAGCAAGATCCTAAGGGCTCTATCAATATGTATTCGCGATATGCTAACATACACACATATTAAGATAGACATAAACCAAGTAGCATACTACTATGTTGAGCGAGACTGTTAATATAACCGTGAATATCCCAAGCTTCTATTAAGTAAAATATAACTAGTATGATACAATAATGGCCCCTAGGGCATATACACTAACAATCTCCCACTTGCACTAGGGCCATGTACTGGCATATCGAAGACCTATCATCTCGACTAGCCTCTCGAACTGAATCTGAGGTAAGGCCTTTGTGAATGGATCTGCATGGTTCTCCTCTGTAGCAATTCTCCGGACCTCGATTTCCTGGCGATCTATAATCTCCCTGATCAGGTGATACCGTCTTTTGATGTGTCTGGACTTCTGATGGGACCTGGGTTCCTTCGCTAAAGCTATAGCCCCATTGTTGTCACAATACAGAGGTATTGGATCAATAATGGATGGAACCACCAGAAGTTCTGTGAGGAACTTCTTCATCCAGACTGCTTCTTTTACGGCATCGCAAGCAGCTATATACTCCGCTTCCATCGTCGAGTCAGCAATGGTGTCCTGCTTGGAACTCTTCCAGCACACCGCCCCTCTATTGAGGGTAAAGACATAACCTGACATGGACTTGGAGTCATCCTTGTCACTCTGGAAGCTAGAGTCGGCAAAAGCCTCGATCTGGAGGTCTTTTCCGCCGTAAACAAAGAACATATCCTTAGTCCTTCTCAAGTACTTGAGAACGTTCTTTACTGCTATCCAGTGCTTCTCCCCTGGGTCTGACTGATACCAGCTTACCACGCTCGGTGCATAAGCTACATCTGGTCTGGTGCACAACATCGCAAACATTATAGAGCCTACCGCAGAAGCGTAGGGTATAACTGACATGCGTTCCCTTTCCAAATCAGTCTTGGGAGACATCTCTTTGGATAGGGTGATTCTGTGACAAGCCGGTAAACTACCGCGCTTAGAATCTTCTATACTGAATCTTTTCAGTATAGTGTTGATATATCTGGACTGCGAAAATCCCAACATCCTCTTAGATCTATCACGATAGATCTGGATCCCCAGTATGTAAGAGGCATCACCCAGGTCTTTCATGGAGAACCTGTGTGACAAGAATCTTTTGACAGATTGTAGCACAGGAATGTCATTTCCTATCAAGAGAATGTCATCCACGTACAAGAAGAGGAATACGACAGTTCGTGCTACAATTTTACTATATATACATGGGTCATCTGGATTTTTGATAAAGTCATATTCTTTGACCGTTTCATCAAAACAGATGTTCCAACTCCTCGATGCCTGCTTTGGTCCATAAATGGACTTAAGCAACTTGCATACTTTTCCGCTGCTCCCACTCTGATTGAAACCTTCTGGCTGATCCATATAGACGCACTCTTCTAAATTGCCATTTAGAAAAGCCGTCTTTACGTCCATCTGCCAGATCTCAAAATCATGGAAGGCGGCAATGGCAAGAAGGATCCGAATGGATTTGAGTATAGCCACTGTAGAAAAAGTTTCGTCATAGTCCAATCCAGGTCTTTGACGAAAACCCTTTGCAATAAGTCTAGCCTTATAGGTTTCCACCTGTCCATCTACACCAATCTTTTTCTTGAAGATCCAATTGCATCCTATGGGTTTTACCCCATCTGGAGCAAAGTCCAAAGTCCATACTTTGTTGGTGTACATGGACTCCATCTCGGTCCGCATTGCATCCAACCATCTTACTGAGTCGCCGCTCTGGATGGCCTGCTGGAAGCTAGTAGGTTCATCATTATTAATGACGCAATCCTTTCTATTCCCGTCTATGAGAAAACCATAGTATCTCTCAGGCGGATGGTACAGCTTACTACTCCTGCGGAGGGGTGCAGGAATGTCCTATTCTTCTTAAACTTCTGGCTCTACCAAACTTTCAGAAGTAGTTTGTGGTTCTGGAATTTCTTCCAGTTCTATTGCGCTCCCACTTGTTTCCTTTTCTAAAAACTGTTGTTCTAGAAAATGGGCATTACGAGAAACAAAAACCTTTTGTTCTTCTGCGTTATAGAAGAAATACCCCTTAGAGTTCTTTGGATATCCCACAAACTTACACTGTACTGATCGTGCCTCGAGTTTGTCCGCATGCTGCTTTTTAACAAAAGATGGACATCCCTATATCTTCAGATATTGAAGACAGGGTTTCTTCCCACTCCACATCTGATATGGTATGGTAGGCACAGTCTTGGTAGGAGCCCTGTTCAAAAGAAATGCAGCTGATTCTAGTGCATAACCCTAGAAAGATCGCGGTAACTCAGCATTACTCATCATGGAACGTACCATATCCAATAGGTTTCAGTTCCGTCTTTCCGATATACCGTTATGCTATGGAGTGTATGGAGGAGTATGCTGAGAGAGAATTCCATTCTCTTTTAGGTAACCCAGGAACCCGACACTTAAGTATTCACCACCTCGATCAGATCTCAGTGTCTTGATACTTTTGCCGGTTTAGTTTTCTACTTCATTCTTATATTCTTGGAATTTCTCAAAAGGCCTTGGATTTATGTTTCATCAAGAAAATGAATCCATACCTAGAGTAATCATCCGTAAAAGTAATGAAATATGAAAAACCGCCTCTTGCATTTGTAGACATTGGACCACATAAATCGCTGTATATGAGTCCCAAGAGCTCGCTCCCTCTTACTCCATGTCCAGTGAATGGAATCTTTGTCATCTTTCCTTTGAGACATGATTGACAAGTGGCATAAGATTGATATTCGAACGGATCCAAATATCCTTCTCTATGTAACTTAGTTAACCTTGTCTCATTGATGTGACCTAGTCTACAATGCCATAAGAAAGCCTGATTTATATCTGGAGACTTTCTTT
Organism: Agapanthus africanus; assembly: GCA_030015575.1. Taxonomy (NCBI): domain Eukaryota; kingdom Viridiplantae; phylum Streptophyta; class Magnoliopsida; order Asparagales; family Amaryllidaceae; genus Agapanthus; species Agapanthus africanus. Next base: position 143,420,303 of record CM057349.1, read on the forward strand.
TTAGTGTGTTCTGCATATTGAAAATCTGTAATTGGTTTAACACGTATATACCGTTATCTAGTGTACCGGACCCAATCAAACCATGATTAAGGTGGATGTTAAAGACATCGCTTACAAACGTGAAATCATAACCTTCTTTTGATAACAACGATACTGATATGATATTACACGTTAAACTAGGTACACAAAAATTATTGCGCAAAACCAAAATATGTCCACTCGTCAATCCAAGGTGATAATCCCCTAAGGACACAGCACTCACGCTAGCTCCGTTAGCAACCTGGAGGGTCATATCACCAACCTTCAGCACTCTACGATTTCTCAGTGCCTGCAATGAATTGCATATATAAGATCTTAATCCGGTATCCAATACCCAGGAAGTAGAGTTGATTGACAGACAATTTTCAATTACAAACACACTTGAAGTCGAAGCCACAGCTTGCTTCGGGTCCTGGTTCTTGGCGATCCAAGCTTTGCAATTTTTCTTCCAATGGCTTTTCCTATGACAGTGGAAGCACTCGTCCTTTGCCACTACTGGCACCGCAACCTTTGCCTTTCCCTTGACTCCCACCTTACCAACACCACCTCTTGGTTTGGTAGCGGCCTTCATCTTCCTTCCTTTGGCCCTTGCCTTGGACCTGGAAGAGGAAGCACCACGAACAAACATAGTGGGTGTTTTCTTTGCTTTCTGCAAGGTGCCCTTTGCACTCCTCAACATGTTAAGGAGTTCCGGAAGTTTAACTTCTTTACCTTGAATGATGAAATTCAAGATAAACTGGGCGTAGGTGGAAGGAAGGGATTAAAGAACCAAGTCTGTATACAGCTCCTTCTCTAATGTTGTCCCGAGGTCCGCGAGTTCTTCAATATAGCCAATCATCTTAAGGACATGTTCTCCTATAGATGATCCGACGGCCAGCCTCGACCGAAACAAGTTCTTCGAGGTCTCGTATCTAGCTATACGAGATTGCTCTCCATAAAAATCCTTGGTGTGGAGAAATATGGATTCTAGATCCATATTCTCGTGCCTCCTCTGATGTTCATTATTCGTAGAGGCAAGCACGATGCATTTGGCCTTCGCGCAGTCAATCTCCCAGGTCTTGCGGATTTCCTTATCCTTGACACTGGATTCTGGACCAGGGACAGCAGGTGCCTTAGTGATAAGGACATACCCCAATTTGTCATAAGTAATTGCCATCTTAACATTCCGGAACCAATCTTTATAGTTTGGCCCTGTCAAAATATTTTTATCTAATAGTAACTTAAGGCCTGTCATGTTCTGGGTCGCTGCAATGAGAGACAGAGGGAACACTTTAGCATGATGCTCTTGCAGGTTTAGAGTGGTTTTTAGTTTATCTAAACAGGATGGCTCCCACTGTTTCTCGAATACCTCCTCAAACCAAAAAGGAAGAACTAGTCAGGACTATTCTCACCGTACAATACTTTCTTAACCGTTCAGCCAGGCCAGTGTCGGTACTTCGAGGGAGGTTTTACGACGCTTTCGTGATGTTCCTTAATTAAATAAGCTCTTTTCTCTGGGGGCGTAGCCCCGCTGACACCTTTCTCGACACCTACTTGGTTTATAGCATTGATCGTTAAGTGACGAATCTCCTAATGAGTAGCGGATACTCACAGTAGGATCGGGATCCAAATATCATCGTGTGATAAAGCTGAAGGAATCCTACCAAAATTATCACACTCCAAATGGTATGCAACTCTTAGCAAATTTCAGTTTCTTTAGAAATTCCCGATATCAATTTCTGCCCCATGCTCTTATGACCTTGGCGTTGGGCAAAATGTTATAAGTCACATGTCAAGTTCTACTCATCATTATCTTTTTAATTTGAACCCATCCATACATACCCTTGACGTTGGCCAAATGATAGTACGACTGTCCCAAACCAACTCATCTATCAATGCAACAAATGAATACCCAGCAGCTACCGAATACTATGCCTTGGCATTGGTCAAAATACATAGCTTGAATACTAGTGAATATCCAAATGAAATGACGGAGGGCTATGAATGGTTTTGGCAAAACTGTGAACGTAGTGAACTTGATATGATCGAAGGAACCTGATAGCTTTTTAAAAGGAGTGGCTTAAGCTCCGCAATTAAAAAATATCTTCTGTTTTAAAATAACCGAGTGGTTTCATTTAAACTGTTCCAACGATTCAACTTTGGTTTACTTTCTTTGCATTAATATAATGCGTCCCATCAATTAACCTATCATTGCAGAAAACAACGAAAATACAACGTTCTCTTATGCCATCCGCATTCGCTACTGGGCCCCGTTAGGTTACTTAACTAACGACAGAGCGGGGGCTGGGCTAGCGTGGGTGCAAAACATATGTAATGCCTACTAGATATCATATATAGATATTGTACATTCGTCAGACGAAATAATAAGCATTCCAGATCACAGATGAACATATTGGATTTTCTACGAATCCGCATTCCTTTTGAGCCTGCAAAGAAAGACGGATTACACAGTCGCGATGAATAGCCAAAACCCCACCCTAGACCCCTACGGGTACGACAAACTACCCGCCGAGTACCTGAAGTGAAGCGGTCTCCTTCAACAACGTGAGTAGTCTACTAAACACTTCAAAGTACCCGGTAGTTTGTGTACCCCATCTTGGGTCTATCCTAAGAGCAGAAAACAGTAAATGAAATAATACAACGGTGGCTACAACCTCAACCCGGATGTGCCCCGCAAAAGAATATTACAACAAATTACAATTTACATTTGAATGAAAGAAACACTCGTCTCACATCCCCGGCTATCCATTCACGACAATCCAACAAGTCCATAATCACAAACCAGTAAAAACCATTACAGAAATGTGCAACCCCCTGCTAACCGACATACTACCAGTTACGGGAGGTTTACGAACACATTAAACACAACACAGATATAATCCAGTTAGCCAAACAACATAGAATTTCGATCAAGTACACACATATGATTCTACTCCAAACAATTCTCTGTGCACATAAAACCTGAGCAGAAACAACACTTCCCAGAAAACACAACATCAACACAGGAGACTAACTGAGCAAACTTAAGTTGAATCGGAGTCAACTCGGCCGCGGATCCGCTGTGGTATGGCCGATTCACAGTCCCAAATTTCTTCACAATTCATAAAATTCCCTGCTTGTATTTTTAAGGGTCCCTGAAAAAATTTTAGACCCCGTTTTAAAATCGGCAGAAACATGGTGAAAATGATGTTTTTTCGGGTTCGTTTTGGGAACGAATTTCTAACGACTTTGCTAACATGTTAGTTATGGTTTAGCTAGGCTCTGATACCACTGTAAGTCAACGTTAGACACCCCACATGATACGGGGAGGCGGAATAGGTAAAACAATCATTTTATTTGAGTTAACATCGACTAACTTTACGGATCTTTGCTAAACCCTAACTAACAACTATCTAGAAGTGATTAGCTGCTATGATAGATGATTATACCTAAAGATTCAAGTCCTTCTTGTTCTTGTAGTTCACTTACTCGTCGGCCTCCTTGATGTGATAGAAGATCCACCTGAGAGCTCCTTCTCTAAGCTTTAACCTCTCACTTGAGGTAACTAGGTGGCTATGAGTGCTAATCAAAGTAACCTAGAGGATATAGAAGAGGACTAGTGATCTATTAGTCTTGCTAACCCTAGGATCTCAACACTTGAGAGGATTAGGGTTAGGTCTTTGAAGAGAGAGAGAGCTTGAGGAGAGAGAATGTGAAAGTGAGAATGAAATGAATTATTTCTCATTTGTGAATATATGAAGCATGATAATTATCTAAATGAATAACATAATAATAATAATATCAACCATGCTTCATTAATTCACTTTGGATGAATCACCTCATGAGTCATTAAGCAATAAATGCTTCATTAACTCATTTGGATGAATCACTCTATGAGTCACTAATCCATTTAATGCAAATACCACCTAAGCTCTCCACCTTATCTTTCTTCTAGAAACTTCTCGACTAATTACGAGAATGCCCCTCCCATTCGTGAAAACACGGAAATACTGAGACTGTATAAATCCAATACTAGAATCTGGCTTAAACTAAAGCCCGCTAGTAAAAACTGTCTGAACATCGTACGTGCATAAATACACGTATGTGTCCGAACCTTGTCGTAAAACCATACGACCTCTATATCGTTTTGCGTGAAGCAGGGAAACTCTCTGTGTGGGACTCTAAAGACTCGACACTACGCTGGCAGTGGGTTTAACCACAGGCCACAAGCAGTACTTGTTGGAGATAGTGCCCTCAGAGTAAATTATTGGATCGCAGGTATGTAATTGCAATGGTTGCGGAGGACCTATACTGGTAGGACAGTCTTACTCGAGATGATAGTATGCTATCTGCTTTGCCTTTATCAGTCGTGTACAGTTTCAGGTGACTGATCACTGTTACACTTTGATAGAGCCCTTAGGATCTTGCTTTACTACCAACAGTATGATGGCGATCATATACGTGAGAGTTGGGTAGTTTATCAGCATATCCTTAATTGTGGTCCCTAGTCGTGGGAGTTTCGAGACAGGGCATCAATACTCCGGAGTAGACTAGTGTATACAGTCGAGACCCCGACGAGGGGCGGTGGTCGGTCTCACAAGCCACTGGTGTCAGTAGGATCACCTAAGATGTATACAGGTACTCATTGGGTTATGAGTACACCGGACAGGACTCGCCGGGAATCTGCTAGTTGGTATTATACATATCGTCAGATAGCAGTTCCCTGGTGACATGTGTACAGGTTAGTTCATCGACCTGAGGTCGTCATTTGTCTCGTGTGAGTTCCCACTGTGCTTTGATTTCTACCCTACCACGGCTCAAAGGATTCGTGCAAACAGGTAGTTTTTGGGTACAGTCCCAAGCCATATAGAGGCACGTGAGCGGATCGGCAGGGGATTCGTCTCTCCCGGTATTGGGGGCGAGATCGTGCTGTGTCTAGGAGAGCCATTACACACAGCCCACGGCCGTGGCAGGAGATTTACTGGTAGGTACTCCAGTAGTATCTCAGGGTGTTATTAGGCTACACTCCGACAGGACTTATACTGCTATTGAGGGTCTGACGTTACTAGCCCCCTAGGCAGATATGCGATACTCATTGACGAACGGACCGGACTGTATATACATTGTCACTGTTAGGCTCAGTAGGGTTTCCGGATGAGTTCGCTCATTGGCCTCCCTTGAGGTCAGTCCATGGGCAGCCGTTACGCATTGCTAGTGCCGCTGACGGTTTATGGTTAAACCCACTGCCAGGGTACTGATGAGTCATTAGAGTCCCTCACAGACAGTTTCCCAAGTTCGGGCGAAACGTTGTAGAGGCCGTATGGTTTTATGCCAGGGTTCGAAAAATGCACGTGCGTTTACGCACGCGTCGGTTTTCGGACAGATAATACTGGTCGGCTTTGGTTTAAGCCGGATCCGAGTATTATATTGATCTTTATCTCAGTTGCATTTGTATTCGGTCGTAATACAAATGCGGGTATATTTATACAGTAACGGGGTTATCCTAAAATTCGTTTCGGGATCACTTTTGGAAGTTGCCAGTTTCCAGTTTTCTATCAGCCGTCTTTTAACATTCGGTTAAAGACGGATTTATCTTTTCTTTGGAAGAGTGTGGATGTTTCTAGAAGGTTCTAGAAGTGGTGAGGTGTTATTGATTCATTGGTTGCTTTCTTTGTGTTCACACTAGATATTTATTTGTGTTCACACTAGATATTTATTTGTGTTCACACTCTTGTGGTCACTCTCCTCTCTCCTACACTCACCCCCCCATTCCTATAAGATGGCCGGCCCCCTCCTCTCTCTCTCTCTCTCACTTGAGTTTTCATCTGGTAAAAAGATTATGATAGATTTTGGGGTGTATGGAATTTCACAGCTCATTTCATTCCATCACCCGATTCGAGTGGCAACTTCATTAACCGTTCGTCCATAGCTTTGGACGGAACGAGACAAAGTCTTCTACTCATTCTCTACATCAATCTTGGTCGTCTCTTTTAGCAAACTTGACGACCGAGTTGCCTCGAGTCAGAGGCGGGAGCCCATTTGAAGAATCGTTGACGTGGTGCCACCTGGACGAGCAGATCGGAGATCGACGAGATCAGAGCAGCCGCAACGGAGCGTGGGATGATGGTTAAAGAACGAAGGACTCGGATCGTTCGGTATAACCTTTCTACACTCTTTACAGTTTGTTAGTTTAGTAATAATGGCAGATCCGGGTTAAAGTATACGATAGCGCCAGTTAAAAAGTTTTTGTTCCGCATTTGGCGTCTGTAGACGGCCGGGGCGCTACCGTAGACTTACAGTGGTATCAAAGCCTCACCATTTTGCTATACTAACTTGTGCTAACGCGTTTAAAACATCGATCGAACCGGATATCGAAAAACACAATTTTCAAGCTTCACAGTTTCTGTCGATTTTAAATGATGTCCTAAAATTATTCTACATATCACAGAAAGTTGTGCAGGGTTTTCTAAGAATACTGTAAAAATTTGGGCACATGATACGACCAAACCGCCGCGGAATCGCGGTCAAACCTAGGGTTTGACCGCGCATCCACGGCCATTTGGTGTGATCATGCCCCGAAATTTGCACAGTATATTCTTCTCTCGAAATTGGGGTTTTTGGTATATATCTTTTAGGCCCAGATTTTATTACTGTTCACCAGTTGTTCGTGGGGCCCACTTCGTGATATTTAGTCGATCGAAATTTAAACATGTTAGTTTGCAGTGCTTACATTATATCTCCGACCAGGAATGTCATTTGATCGGTAAACCGCGTCTGATTGCTATAGTTCTTTTAGACGGGTTTGCGAACGTGACATTCGCGTTGATGTTCTGTGTTGTGCTGTGATGTTGCGGATTTGTCGTGGTGGATAGCAGTGTGCAATGATAGTGCAGTTTGGATTTATTTGTACATTTGATATTTCGGGGCGAACGTCCAACATGTGGACTGCCGTCACTGCCTGTTGTATAATATTCTTTTGGGGCACGACCAGATTGCGGTCGATGTACCTGTTGTACATATTTTTCATTTCTGTACTAGGTTTTACCCCGCGACGGAGTGCACGGATAGCCAGGTTCTGAAGGACAACGGGTCCGCATCTCATGGCTTTGAGAGGCAGAGGGGCCTCACTCCGGAATTGGCAGACTATTCGCCGTACTCGTAGGGGGTACAGGTTGACCCAAGGAGGGGTGCTCAAGCTACCGGATTCCGTGAAGTGCAGGGTGGTCCATTCACTTTGCTGTAGGGGGCTGCCTCGCTTCAGGTTTTGGCGGGTAACTTGCCGCACCCGTAGGGGTCTAGGTTTCATTGCACAGGCTATCCACACGACCAGGGGAACGTCGGGTTTCAGCAGCGGCTCTGTAAAACCCGGGGATCCCAGATTATCTGTATTGTTCTGTGATGTTTATTACTTTTCTGTAATGTTGCATATTATCACGCCTGGAGCGATTATTATATATTGGTTTATATACTATTAGATGTTGTATATGTTTTACACCCGCGCTAGTCCAGTCCCCGCTCTGTCGTTAGTTAAGTAACCTAACGGGCGATGACGGGACCCAGTGACGAATGCGGATGGCATATACGTACATTTTATTTTCGTTCTTTTCTGGTGTGATTGATTGATGGGACTGCGTTGATTCTGATCAATGCAAAGTAAAGCAAACCTGTTTACAGTTGTTGGAACAAATTTAAAAAGTGTTATTGCAAAGACGTTTCCTTTTGTTTTGCATAGCGGTATTCAGTGGAATATCCTGCACCTCATTCGACGGGGCAAGGGCCGATATCCCTTCACCGGGACTGACCCCTTGGGCAGAAGTTTGCGTCAGGGTAATAACTTCACAATAGTCGATTACAAGTTGCTTTGCATCGTGGTATTCAGTATAATATCCTGCACCTCATTCCATGAGGAAAGAGCCGAGATCCCTTCACTGGGAGTGACCTCTTTAGCAAAAGGTTTTCGCCACTATATTTTAAAAAGCTTTCAGGTTCCTTCGGCGATATCAAGTTCACTACGTTAAAGGTTTTTCGCCAAAAACCAGCCGTAGCCCTCCGTCACTTCTTTTGGGTATTCAGTAGTATTCAAGCTATGTATTTTGACCTAACGCCAAGGCATAGTGTTTGGTAGCTGCTGGGTATTCAATTGTTGCATAGATAGATGAGTTGGTTTGGGACAGCCGTTCTGGCATTTTGACCTAACGCCAAGGGCATGTCCGGGTGGGTTCAAATTAACAAGATAGTGACGGGTAGAACTTGGCATGTGACTTATGACATTTTGACCTAACGCCAAGGTTATAAGAGCATGGGGCAAAAATCATATCGGGAGTTTCTGAAGAAACTGAAACTTGCCAAGTATGCGCATACCTTCTGGAGTATGAGTAACGTGGATGCATTCCATCACGTTATCATGCGATGAGAGTTGGATCCCGATTCCTACTGATGAGTTGGTTTACTCTTCGGGTGATCCCGATTGATTCTTCTTTCAGGTTTGGAGGAGAATTTGACAGGATAGTGGGAGGTTTCCGGATTAGATAAAGTGATAGCCATTCTGATCTAGGTTAGAGTGCACGCAGAGTGTTTCTTCTCTCTCTCTCTTTGGCAGCGACCTTTGACCGACCCTAGACTATGACTCAGTGACCAAGTTGACCGAACCTTCTTAAAATACTGGCTTTTGGATTGTCTGGGTTGCATAAGTCATTGCCACTCCTTCTTTTACCCTTTGTATTTCTCAGAACACCCCGTATTACTACGGACATCCACTTCCATTGGATAGATCCATCGTATGGTTATATACGAACTCGGAGGGACTTCTTCGAGGATGGATCCAGGTTCAGGAGAAATAGAATTGGTTTATTCAGTTGTCTTTTATTATCACCTTCTCTCAGGTTGCGAGGGCTCCTAGGTTTAGGAGAGTACACCTATTATGCTTATTGGATAGTCTTATTCCAAACCATAGGCAGGTGCCGAAAGGTAGGGAATGAAGAAAACCAATTAGCCTAAGTAGGGTGTGCAGAAGGTAATATGTAAAGACAAAATAAAGGGATTAGAAAGAGGGCAAAGTAAATTGCGACTGATATCATTCACGACCAAACTGCGTACTTCATCGCCACTCCTATTTCACCTTTAAATGAATAAGGTATTATTCAGTTGTCTTTTATCATCACCTTCTCTTAAGATGCGAGTACTCCTTGGTTTAGGAGGGTACACCTATTATGCTTACTGGATAGTCTTCTTCCAAACCATAGGCTGGTGCCGAACGGTAGGGAAGGAAGAAAACCATTTAGCCTAACGATGGTGTAGAGAAGGTAACGACTAAAAACAAATAAAGGGATATGGAGAGGTGGCAAAGAAATATACGGTTAAAGTCATGAATTGGATTATGGAAGAGGCATTGCTATGAATACCAGGATACCCCTACGAAACATTTTCATGTTTCAGTGCATTGTTAAAGGAAAACTGTTTTCCCGATTGGGTACTTACTCCAGGGTATGTATTTACCAGGTTTCATTCTCATATCTGTATGGTTTTACAGATGATGAGCGGGAGTAAGTTATTAGGAATTAGGTAATTATCCTCATTATATCGGAATTTGTTGTAATTGGTGATATTTGAGGAAATCGCCAGGGTACAGTTTTCAACCTACGACGCACAGGTTATGAGTTGCTTAACTCAGCGGACTTGTACAGAGTATTGTATGTTGTCCAGTGTCCATCAGGACAAAGGGATAGGTCCTCGTACTATGTTCTGTTTACTTATGACTTCTCTAGTTATTAGACAAGTGTTTCGTAGAAATACAAGGTCTAAGTTTTGAGAAGTTGTGGGTATAAGAATAAAGTAGAGAACCAGGTGTCACAAGTATCGGGATTCTTCAAAGAGATCGAAGATGTAAATTCTTATGATTGGTATTCAGATGATAGTAATGGTTTTGACAAACTTGTTTCTCTTTCAGGTTACTCATAATTGGATGGATTCCTAAGTTGAGTAATGCTGATTAGCCTCTTTCCATTAAGTTGATATGCACTGGAGACAGCTGCATGATTTGAATCTGGTTCCAATTAAATAAGTGCCAAAGTTTCTATATTGGATATAGAATGGTTCATATCTTAAAAGATGTTAAGGTACGGGGAGTTGTCCAGCTTATGCTTAAAACAAGACTCTGGATAACTCAGGGCACGTTTCTATAAAGGCTGTTTGTGGGTTGACCCTGGCTATGACGAGGGTTGATATTTTACCATCTGGAAGATCAATAGTGATATTGTTCTTGACTCGCCACAATTTTAGTAAAATGGATTTTTTCATAAAACAGTAGTGGGAGTATGGTAGAACTGGAAGTAATTCCAGAACCGCGAACGATTACGGAAAATTTAATAGGACCTATATATTCAATCAGGTTTGACATTCCAATAGCCACTCCGCAGATATGGTGGGTGACCTCAGACACCCGAGAGGTACTCCGGTAGCCTCAAGGACGGTGACAGGGAGGTTCTTATCTACCCAGACTTGACACTACTGTTGTTCCAGGCTATGAGACCCGGTAGGAGGGTTGTCGTAGTCAGTGGGAGCAGCAAAAGGATAGTGGGCAAGTAGCTTATGTCTATTTATAGACTTGAGCAGTTATAGCGGAGATAGATCATCTAATTTTGATGTGACAGTCATGGGTTTGACTTCAATCAGAATAGGGGATGGATCTGTTAAGAAGGTAGTAGGGTGTGATGTCATGGTATCTGGATGACATACACAGAGTAGGAAGTAAAATTCCTATACTACGATCGGTTGTACTGTGGTCGTCACACAGTTGTTTCTCCAGACAGGATATGGATATAATATTTGACATTCTGGTTTCTAGATCTATGGTTTTAGATCTGGATTTGGGTTGTTTCTCAATGTGGGTACTTTGACAGTATTCTAATGGTTTTTAGAATAGATGACTCCTGGCATGGTGGTGTACCTGCAGGTGATGGAGTCACCCTCTCTAAAGGTGTCTTACGGACTAAAGGAGAGAGGGAAGTGCATGATTGACAGATCACTTGCTTAGGCAATTGAGTCAATCGTGAGATATCAAGTACCACACCAGATGTTGTTTTTGCACTAGATGCAATAAGTTTGTATTAATCCAATCCTGGAGAAACATAAGGAAGCAGTTTTAGAACATAGGTGCATGTTCTACGGTTTTGATGACGGCAGCCTCCTTCGGGAGACGGTTATTATTCCAGGCTTCAAAGGTGACATGGTTGACAGAGTGATTGTCGGAGTTATAGTTTTCCCTCTGACGAGGGACAGTATTATGGACATATGGTCCAAGAGGATACTGTGGGAGGCATGGTGCAGGATACTGATTAGGTTCAGTGATCGATACAGTCTAAGAAGTTTGGATTTGGAGTTCACTTATGAACTAGGTCCCATCAGATATCCAGACATATTCTAAGACAGGTATTACTCAGTTCGGGAGATAGCTTTCTCCGCGAACTTGAGATTAAGAGAGATATAGAATGAAACATCTAGGCGGATCCACTCACTGAGGCTTTTTCTCGAACACAATAGTTTTACAAACGGGCTTTGTGAAACTGATTAGTAGAGGAGTTGGATGTTCGGTTTCACACGGGTTGTGAGTAGTCGACATCGCAATAATTAGCCTTTGCAAGTGGGAGATTGTTCGAGATAGTGCCCTCAGAGTCAATTATTGGATCGCAGGTATGTAATTGCATTGATTGCGGAGGACCTATACTGGTAGGACAGTCTTACTCGAGATGATAGTATGCTATCTGGTTTGCCTTTATCAGTCATGTACAGTTTCAGGTGACTGATCACTGTTACACTTTGATAGAGCCCTTAGGATCTTGCTTTACTACCAACAGTATGATGGCGATCATATACGTGAGAGTTGGGTAGTTTATCAGCATATCCTTAATTGTGGTCCCTAATCGTGGGAGTTTCGAGACAGGGCATCGATACTCCGGAGTAGACTAGTGTATACCGTCGAGACCCCGACGAGGGGCGGTGGCCGGTCTTACAAGCCATTGGTGTCAGTAGGATCACCTAAGATGTATACAGGTGCTTATTGGGTTATGAGTACATCGGACAGGACTCGCCGGGAATCTGCTAGTTGGTATTATACATGTCGTCAGATAGCAGTTCCCTGGTGACATGTATACAGGTTAGTTCATCGACCTGAGGTCGTCATTTGTCTCGCCGGGAATCTGCTAGTTGGTATTATACAAATCGTCAGATAGCAGTTCCCTGGTGACATGTATACAGGTTACTTCATCGACCTGAGGTCGTCATTTGTCTCGTGTGAGTTCCCACTGTGCTTTGATTTCTACCCTACCACAGCTTAAAGGAGTCGTGCAAACAGGTAGTTTTTGGGTACAGTCCCCAGCCATATGGAGGCACGTGAGCGGATAGGCAGGGGATTCGTCTCTCCCGGTATTGGGGGCGAGATCGTGCTGTTTCTAAGAGAGCCATTACACATAGCCCACGGCCGTGGCAGGAGATTTACTGGTAGGTACTCCAGTAGTATCTCAGGGTGTTATTGGGCTACACTCCGACACGACTTATACTGCTATTGGGGGTCTGATGTTACTAGCCCCCTAGGCAGATATGCGATACTCATTGACGAACAGACCGGACTGTATATACATTGTTACTGTTAGGCTCAGTAGGGTTTCCGGATGAGTTCGCTCATCGGCCTCCCTTGAGGTCAGTCCATGGGCAGCCGTTACGCATTGCTAGTGCCGCTGACGGTTTGTGGTTAAACCCATTGCCAGGGTACTGACGAGTCATTAGAGTCCTCCACTGACAGTTTCCCTAGTTCGGGCGAAACGTTGTAGAGGCCGTATGGTTTTATAGCAGGGTTCGGAAAATGCACGTGCGTTTACGCACGTGTCGGTTTTCGGACAGATAATACTGGTCGGCTTTGGTTTAAGCCGGATCCGAGTATTATATTGAGTCGATATAATATTTTTGTCTCAGTTGCATTTTTATTCGGTCGTAATACAAATGCGGGTATATTTATACAGTAACGAGGTTATCCTAAAATTCGTTTTGGGATCACTTTTGGAAGTTGCCAGTTTCCAGTTTTCTATCAGCCGTCTTTTAACATTCGGTTAAAGACGGATTTATCTTTTCTTTGGAAGAGTGTGGATGCTTCTAGAAGGTTCTAGAAGTGGTGAGGTGTTATTGATTCATTGGTTGCTTTCTTTGTGTTCACACTGTGTGTTCACACTAGATATTTATTTGTGTTCACACTAGATATTTATTTGTGTTCACACTCTTGTGGTCACTCTCCTCTCTCCTACACTCACCCCCCCATTCCTATAAGATGGCCGGCCCCCTACTCTCTCTCTCTCACTTGAGTTTTCATCTGGTAAAAAGATTATGATAGATTTTGGGGTGTATGGAATTTCACAGCTCATTTCATTCCATCACCCGATTCGAGTGGCAACTTCATAAACCGTTCGTCTATAGCTTTGGACGGAACGAGACAAAGTCTTCTACTCATTCTCTACATCAATCTTGGTCGTCTCTTTTAGCAAACTTGACGACCGAGTTGCCTCGAGTCAGAGGCGGGAGCCCGTTTAAAGAATCGTTGACGTGGTGCCACCTGGACGAGCAGATCGGAGATCGACGAGATCGGAGCAGCCGCAACGGAGCGTGGGATGAAGGTTAAAGAACGAAGGACTCGAATCGTTCGGTATAACCTTTCTACACTCTTTACAGTTTGTTAGTTTAGCAATAATGGCAGATCCGGGTTAAAATATACAATAGCGTCAGTTAAAAAGTTTTTGTTCCGCATTTGGCGTCTGTAGACGGCCGGGGCGCTACCGTAGACTTACAGTACTAGATGTACGTAACGGTCCCCAGGTAGATGTCTATAAGAAGGCCGATGAGGAAATCCATCCGAACTCCTACTGAGCCTGATGTGACAATCTCCGTACAGTCCGGTCTGTTCATCTATGACTATCGCATATCGGGCCTAGGTGGCGGCAAGCGTCAGTCCCCTAAAAAGCGGTATAGGTCGTGTCGGAGTGAAGCCTATTACACCTTGAGAAGCTACTGGAAATCCTACCAGTAAATCTCGTTTGCCCTGGCCAGGGACTTTGCGTAATGGCTCTCCAAACACAGTGCAATATCAACTCCCAATACCGGGAGAGACGAATCCTATCTAACCGCCACTGCCTCCAAGTACTTCGAAACTGTACCCAACTGCTACCTGTTTGCATGACTCCTTTGAGCCGTGGTAGGGTAGCAATCTAAGAACAGTGGGAACACACTCGAGACGAAGCAGCAGTGTCAAGTCTGCGGACTATGATGTACTCATGTCACCTGGGAACTGTTAACTGACGAGGGGTATAATACCAACCAATAGTTCCCTGCGAGTCCTGTGGGACAGACCATCTCCCCAACTGGGATGAGAAGCGTACACACTAGTCTACTCCGGAGTATCGATGCCCTGTCTCGATAATCCTACGACTAGGGATCTGAAAAGGATGTGCTTGTAGACTACCCAGCCCCTACTAGTGTGACTGCCATCATAACGCTGGTAGTCAAACAAGATCCTAAGGGCTCTATCAATATTTATTCGCGATATGCTAACATATACACATATTAAGATAAACACAAACCAAGTAGCATACTACTATGTTGAGCGAGACTATTAATATAACTGTGAATATCCCAAGTTTCTATTAAGTAATATACAAACTAGTATGATACAATAATGGCCCCTACGGCATATACACTAACATTTGGCTGCTACATTTGCACCATTTCCTACTCTTATGGAATGATCACCCTCTCCCAGTTTCCTACCTTTCCGTAGCCAATGTAACATATTACATATGTGGGATCCTGATCCAGTATCTAATACCCAGGACGTAGAGTGAACTGAGAAACAGTTCTCAATAACTAACACACCCGAAGAAAATGCATCAGCATGCTTATTCTTCGTTTGGGCTGCGTGAGAATCTGGATATTCTCCTATTCCCTGCTCTGTCTTATAACAATTATAAGAAAGAACGGGACCAACGTTCCCCTGCTCAGTATTATAAGCGGGTTCGGTCAATACATCCATATTATTATCTTGATTAAGGCCTGACATGGTTGCTACCTGGAGAGAGAGAGAAGAAAGCACTTTAGCGTATGCTCTTGTAAGATTAGATTGGTTATTATCTTATCTAATCAAGATGGCTCCCGCTGGTTTTTATCAAATCTTCCTTCAAACCCTAAAAGGTAAGACTAGCCGGGATTAATTACACTTTACAAGTTCGCCAATCTTTTAGCCAGGCCAGTGTTGGTACTTTGAGGAAGGTTCCCCGTGCTTTCACATGGACCTAATTAAAATAAATCTCGTTTTCCCAGAGGCATAACCCAGTTAACACCTTTCTAGTCACCTAATTGATTAGCTAATTGTCCTGTGTAAAACTCTCCCACGAGTAACTATTACTCGCAGTGGGTATCAGGATCCAACTATCTCATAGAAGGTATGCAATCTCATTACAAATTTCAACTCTTGAAACTCCCAATAATGCTTTTTCCTGTAGCGTGCTATGACCTTGATGCAGGCCAACAAACCATAGTCCGCTAGTCAAGTTCAACCCGTCATTTTCTGATTGAATTAAACCCACCCGCACGACCCTTGACGCAGGCCAACAAAGTTGTACGACTACCCTAATCCAATCTCATCTTATATTGCAGATAAGCACTAGTTAGCTACCGCACACTACGCCTTGACGCAGGCCAACAAACGTTGCACGAATACCAAGTAGTACCTATCTGAAATGACGGAGGGCTACTCAAGTTTTTTAGAAAACCATGAGCGTAAAGAACTCGATATCGTTTTAGAAACAAGTGATTTTGAAAAGGAGTGTTTTGAGGATTTTTCTAGTTTCGCTAAAGAGGTCACTCCCGGTGAAGGGATCTTGGCTCTTTCCTTATCGAATAAGGTGTTGGATATTCTACAAGGAATACCGCTATGCAAAGCAAGAACTATAGAATCAATCAAGAACTAAACCGTGAATTTGTAGCATCTGCTAGTTTCGCTAAAGAGGTCACTCCCGGTGAAGGGATCTCGGCTCTTTCCTTATCGAATAAGGTTCTGGATATTCTACAAGGAATACCGCTATGCAAAGCAAAACTAGAGCTACCCTTTTATAAATTTGATTCTACAACTTCTTTTAGGTTTCTTTTCTTTCATTAATCTCATTAATGAATCCGACATTTAAGCTTCCTAAGCATCACAGAAGAAACGAAAATACAACGTATGCTTATGCCATCCGCATTCGCAACAGTGTCCCGTTATGCACCGTTAGGTTACATAACTAACGGCATACCAGGACGGTGTTAGTTATATGTATGCCCTAGAGGCCATTACTATACATAGGATGTATATTGTAGTGGATGCTGGGACATATATAGGGAGGACTTTCTTGCTCGACATGATAGTATGCTATCTGGTTGATCTTTACCTTAACGTGTACACTGATTGTCTCCCTGTTACATGTTGGTAAAGCCCTTAGGATCTGTACTTGACTACCTGGACTATGATGCGGATCATACTAGTGGGGACATGGTAGTCCATAAGTACATCCTTCAAAGTCCCTAGTCGAGGGTGTATCGAGACGGGGCATCGATATACCAGAGTAGACTGGCGTGTACCTTCTCGACCCATACAGATGGGCGATGGATGATCCCATATCCATTGGTGTTTGTCATCAGAGATGATATACGGGTGCTCAGTAGAAACTGGGTACACTGGACGGACTCGCCGAGAACTCCCAGATGGTATTATACCTTACGTCAGATGGCAGTTCTCAGGTGACACTGGTACAGAGTAGTCTGTTGACCCGTGATCGTCATAGAGTCTTGTGTGGTTCCCACTGTGCTTTGATTTCCATCTTACCACGTCCAAGAGGGCATGCAAAACGGTGGTTTTTGGGTACAGTCCCGAATCACATGGAGGCAATGAGCGATAAGAGGGAATTCGTCTCTCCCGGTATAGGGAGTTGATGTTGCGCTGTGTTCGATTGGCTATAACCGGAAATCCCTGGCCAGGGTTGCTGAGATTTACTGGTAAGTGTTACCAGTAGTATCTCGAACTGTTATAGACCTCATATCGACACGACTTATCGAGCTATTGGGGTCTGATGTTTACCACCCCTAGGCGAGATATGCGACATATCAGACGATCAAACCGGACTGTACGGTAGTGTTACTGGTTGGATTCACTGGAGTGTGAGCGGGCTTGCTCGTCGATCTTCAGATCGCTCAATACCCGGGTGGCCGTTACGTTTAGCAGACCGCTTGCGGCTTGTGGGTGCTTGATATGATCATCACCTGCTGCCGGCGTATTGACGAGTCTTTAGAGTCCTACACAGAGGTTTCCTGGCTCAAGCGAAACGAAATAAGAGTGCATATGAGATATGTGAGGGACCGAGAATGATACAAGTATGTGATACTGTATTCGATTCTCGCGATTTGTAACATTGATCGGTTATATGCGTTATAGCCGAGTTATCGGATCAAGTGTTGATTCGATAAGTTGTTACTATTGATACTAGTCGGTTATATGCGATATGACCGGATCGTTAAATCAAGTGTTGATTTAATGATTTAATGTATAATTATATATTTGATATATCACTTTGCATTAACTAGTATCGGTTCACTCAAGATGGATTTTCTCACTCGGATGTGCGCATTGTATATGCGATATATTTTTGTGCACTTGATTGTATCATGTTTGATGATGCATGATTGCTAGGGTTTTTGTGTAAAGATCAAACCATGGTTACATGTTAATGGTTAGGGTTTTATTTTATTCACTTATTTATTTATCTATTGTTTTTGGAAAATGAAAGGCATGAAAAAAAAATGGTGGCTTGATTTGTATTCTTGTTGAAACTTCATGAAGCTTTGACTTAGTCACCATTTTTGTCTTCATACCTAACCTAACCATTCACTTAACCATAGTTTAATCTCTACACTTGACCATGGTTTACATTATGATAAGTTTTCATTTTCTTTTCATTTTAAATAACTTATCATAATATTAACTTCATCTTCTTCATCTTCTTTCATGAAGAAAACCTTTCTTCATCAATGGTGATTGATGAAAATGAGTGAGAAATCCAATTCTAAAGTCTACCCACTTCCTATTTCTTTATCCTCCACCTCTTGCCAAGTAGTAGAGTGTGTTTCCTTCACAAGTTTTCTTGACTTGGTGATGTTGGAGCTTGATCTAGCGATGCCTCGACATAGATCATCTTCGGCACGTCGTCGATGACCTAGCCCGCTTCTTCTCCGATGAAGCCGACGCTAGAGCCCGGGATTGCATGAGGACAGCAGAGAGGACTTCATCATGAAGCCATGAAGGTGGAGGACCGGATCTACAAAGGTTGTATTTCCGTATTCTTGTAGTTAAGTGTTAACTAGTTTGTTTTTCGCCTAAACTTCTAGCCAACGATCCGTATTAGGGTTTCTCGGCACCGTTAAATTTTGAAATTGGCATGGTTGATGCCTTGTGAGACCTCTTGAGGGTGTCTAGGAACCCTATAGTGGTATCAGAGCCTAGCTAGAGCCTTAGGCGAAGAGTAGACGAAGTTTGAAACCCGAACGAACCCGAAACCCTAAACCAAACATGCTCTCTGGACTTTTTCTAAAATCTGGGATTTTTCCATATTAAAAATATGCAGAAAAATCAGCAGGAAATTCTAAGGGATACTGTAAAATTCGTGTGCCTAATTCCATCAATGCGCCGCGGTTCCGCGGCACGAGCATGGCTCGTGCGGCGGATCCGCGGTCGTTTTGTCTTTTGTGGCATCCAATTTTGCACAGTAATTCATAATATGCAGTGCTGGTTTTCCTGGGAATTTTAAATATTTTTTCAAGAGTTGAATTTTCTGAGTTGTTTTGGGGATTCGGTGTTTCGATCGGAGTATCAGATTTTGTCTATGTGGCTTTCCGGATAAATTTTAGAATATGTTAAAAAGTTCGACCGGATATAAATACCCAATTTTTCCCCTGTCGGGAAATTTCCAAGTGTTGGATTTTTCCGTAGTTTAACGACGTTCTAAGTAGTGCAAGTAACGCGATGGACCCTCTAGAAGACAACAAACCTTAACTCGATTATATGACCGTCTTGAACTGCCCTTTGAACCTTAGGGTTTGGGGCAGTACGACGTGCCACATGTGAGGCGTTGGCTTGACCCTTCTACGGCTGGACCGTTGGTACTGAGGCACGAACTGAATGTTTTTAGACTTGTTTCATGTGTTGATCTGTATCGGGAAAACTTGGGTGTTTGAATGTTCGATCGGAAAGTTTAACATTTTCTATTTATCCGGAATGTGATACAATAATTGGAATTCACAAGTAGTTATGAGATAACTAAATGAATGTTATAAACATAGCAGTTTAGTCTCACTTGATCGGTTGCCACGGAATTTTGATGTGATCAAAAGTCCGTCGCAATCACGTAGCGTACGCGGATACTCGCCGGGTAAACTTAATAGACAGCCTCGCCCCATAGCCCCGACCAAGTGACTGTAGGAGAACCCCATCGCCGAAAGCATCCGTTCGGATGCTCGCGGTAGCGGTGTTCCGCCTTGGTGCACTTCGTCGACGGTATCGGGGGTGCGGCCGTCTACTGAAGTTTGCGACGAGCATTCGATCAGGATGTCGGGAATCTTGTTGAATTGCCCGACTTGGTATTGAAAAGTGTTTTCGATTTTGAGACTAAAATGCGGGGTTTATAATTGTTAGGCATGCGATGTCTAAAGAATTCATTTGATTAGGCATGCGATGTCTATGCAGGTTGCGGATTCCAACTGTTGTAGTTTTACACTTTCTTTTCTGTGACCGTAAGTGTAAAATGTGATATCGCCAGTTTCGTTGCTATATGTCAACGACAATTGGGATGCGCATATTTACTTACGTTGATGATATGTGATGTTATGTGTTGCTGGATATGTTATATTGGATCGTCGTGTTTGAATAGCCGGGGTTTTTTATGTGAGATTAGTGTTTTTCATTTTCATTCATGTAAAAACTTGTATGTAATATTCTTTTATTGGGGCACTTCCAGGTTGCGGAAGATGTCACCGTTTGTATATTATTTACTTTTCCGCACCAGGATAGACCCAAGGAGGAGGGCACAAGTAACCGGGTTCTGGAGTCCAGTGGGAGACCAACTCGAGGAGTCGAATCCGGGTCTCCTAACTCTAGAATTGTAGGGTTGCTTGCCGCTCTCATAGGGGTCTTGGGGTGTGGGTTTGGCTATTCATCACGACCGTGGAATCCGTGTTTTATACTGGCTAGTATTGAAAACACGGACGTCCTAGTATATCCAATATTTCATATGATTCTTCTGCTGCGATATCTGTGATGTGATCATGTGATGTTCTGTGATAGATACAGTATATAGTATATATGATATATTATATAGACGTTACTTATGTTTTACACCCGCGCTAGCCCTGCCCCGCTCTGCAGTTAGTTACCTAACCTAACGGTGCACGAGGGGACATCGAGGCGAATGTAGATGGCATAAGTGTACGTCGTATTTATCTGTGATGTTTAGGTACTTAAATGATGGGACTTCATTAATGTGATTAATGAAATAAAAGAAACCTAAGATGTTGTAGAATCGAATTTCAAAATAAAACAGGTAGCTACAGTTCTTGCTTTGCACAGCGGTATATATGATGTATCCTGCACCTTATTCGATAAGGAAAGGACCGAGATCCCTTCACCGGGAGTGACTCCTTTAGCAATAACTGGCAGATGCTACACACTCGGTTTGTCTTTTGATTGCTTTTAAGAGTTTTTGCTTTGCACAGAGATATATATGATATATCCCGTACCTCATTCGACGAGGAAAGGACCGACGATCCCTTCACCGGGAGTGACTCCTTTAGCAAAACTAGAAAAGCATCAAAAGCACTCCATTTTTAAAATCATTTGATTCTACAACGATATCAAGTTCATTACACAATAGGTTTTCAGAAAAACCTGTCGTAGCCCTCCGTCATTTCAGATAAGTTGTATATAGTATTCGTGCTGCATTTGTTGGCTTTCATCAAGGTGCAGTGTGCGGTAGCTATATGCTGCTTATCTGCCAGCATACGATGCGATTGGATTAGGGTAGTCGTACGGCTTTGTTGGCTTTCGTCAAGGGTCGTGCGGGTGGGTTTAATTCAATCAAGAAATGTACGGGTTGAACTTGACTAGCGGGCTATGGTTTGTTGGCTTTCGTCAAGGTCATAGCATGTTAGGGGCAAAATATTATCGGGAATTTCAAGTGTTGAAATTTGCAATGAGATTGCATACCTTCTATGAGATAGTTGGATCCCGATACCCACTGCGAGTAAGAGTTACTCCTGGGAGAGTTTTACACATTACAATTAACCGATCAAGTAGGTGTCTAGAAAGGTGTTAACGAGGTTACGCCTCTGGGAAAATGAGGTTTACATTAATTAGGTTCGTGCGAAAGCACGGGGGACCTCCCTCAAAGTACCGACACTGGCCTGGCTGAAAAATTGGCGAACTTGTAGTGTGTAATTAATCCCGGCTAGTCTTTCCTTTTAGGGTTTGAAGGAAGATTTGATAAAAACAGTGGGAGCCATCCTGATTAGATAAAATAATAACCAATCTATTCTTGAAAGAGCGTACGCTGAGTGTTTTCTTCTCTCTCTCTCCAGGTAGCGACCATATCACGCCTTAATCAAGATAATAATACGGATATTGACCGAACCCGCTTGTTATACTAAGCTGGGGAACGTTGGTCCCGCTCCAACTTATAATTGTTATAAGACAGAGCAGGAAATTGGGGATTACCAGATTTCCCGTGCCGCCCAAACGAAGAGAGTACATGCTGATGCATCATCTTCGGGTGTGTTCATTACAAAGAACCGTTTCTCAGAATCCTCCGCATCCTGGGTATATGATACCGGATCTGGATCCCAGATATGTAATCTGTTACATAGGGCTACAAAAGGGTAGAAAAACTGGGAACGGGTGATAAGTTTCATGAGGCAGAAAACGGGGCAAGAGTTGCAGCCAAGTCTGTTGGTCACTGTCACACTGTATTACCAATACATTGATTCTGAACGAATGTTATTAGATACCGAACCTGATATACAAAATCATATCAGTCTCTTTATCAGTAAAGAAATGATAAAATTTTGTATTGTTGGATAATGTTTTGAACATTTCCTATATCAAAAGTTGATCGGTTCAGGCACGTTATCTAAAAGCATTGATGTTCTAAATCAAACTACAGTTCTTTAGTATACGGAACACACACAAGAGGAAGAGTTCAGAAATGAACGAATCCTTCTTGAGGCATTGTAGACTAGGTCATATCAATGTGACCCGACTAGCTGAAGTTACATAAAGATGCATATTTAAATGAGTTTGAATTTACATCTTGTGAAACTCGCCAGTCATGTCACAAAGATAAGATGACCACAGCTCCGTTTACTGAAAACGGAGAAAGAGTTAGTAAACTCTTGGGATGATACATGTTGATGTATGTAAGGTCCCCTGTCTACATATGCCAAGACCGGTTCTTTGTACTTCATTACATTCTCTGATAATCTTTCGAGATTCGGACCTATGTTCCTGTTGAAACACAAGTCCGAACCTTTTGAGATATTCACAGAATATAAGTTAGAAGTAGAGAACCAAATACGGGTATAAGTATTATGTCCTTTGATGTGATCAAGGAGGAGAATACTTGAGCACGGAATTCCTGGATTATTCTAAAGGAGAATGAGATTCTCTCTCAGCATTACTCCTCCGTATACACCATAGCACGATGGTATATCGGAGCGGAGCAATCACGCCCTATATGATAAGGTGTGCTCTATGATGAGTACTACTTAGTTACCTGTTTCCTTTTTGGGAGTTATGCGCTTGAGAAGCTGCATACCTATTGAATAGGGTTCGAATCAAATCAGTTGCCTACCACTTCATATTTGATATGATAAGGGAAGAGCCCATCTCTCAAGTTAGTTGAGATTTGGGGTTGTCCAGCCTATGTCTGAAAAGCAAAATCCGGACAAGCTGGAGGCAAGATCTGTTATGTACAACTGGAAATGTTCCAGCTATACAAACTGCAGCTGATGATTTGAAAGAACCAAAGGATTCAATAGTTACCAACGAACCTCAGCCTCTCCGTCGATCTAGTAGGGTTCCTCACCCACCTGAGAGATATTTCGGTTTCTCTATGACAGTGGAAGCGAGGATTGCATCATGAGATGATGACCCAACTAGTTTCGAGCTGGCCATCAGGAGTAAGACTCTATAAGAATGGCTGGATACTTAGAGATCTGAGATGGAATCCTTATGCACCAACAAAGTATGGACTTTGGTTGCTATATCTGAAGGGTTAAATCCCCATCAGGAGCAAGTATATCTTGAGAAGATTACTTGGTGTAGATGGAAAAGTTGAGACTTTCAAAGCTAGACTTGTTAAAGGTTTTCGTCATTGACCAGGCGTGGATAATGATGAAACCTTTTTCCAGTATCTATGCTTAAGTCCATCCAGATTCTACTTGCCACGGCTACATTGTAACCCTTCGAAAATCTTTTAGGCAGTTTTTCGGTAATCGGCTAATTTTTCGGCTTTTTCCGTAAAAAGTCAAAATTGATATTTTTCATTGTAGACCTAATTATACAAAATTTAAATAAGATGTTACTATAATTTTGTCACTAAAATGTCATTTATAATTTTCTAGTTAAATAAAAAAAAATCGTAATTAATTATTTTTTTTATTATTTTAAGCCTTTTTAAATATATTAAATTAGGGATAAATACAAATTTAATTAGGTAAATTTCTTAATTAGGAGTCTTTATAAGCTAAAATATGGTGTTAATTAAATTATATCATGTTTTGCAAACTTTTGGTTTTAGGGTGGGAAAAATTGTGAAAAAATGATGAAAAAATGGGTTTTTTTGTAAAAAGGTTGAAATTAAAGCATTAAATGATAACATGATGGGTTTGTAGACCTAGAAACTTCTCCCAAAAATCCCACACTTCCCCCTCAACCTGCTGGCCGACCAAAACTGCAGGAAATCCCCTCACCTCTCAATTCATTTTGCTATCAAAAATCCATTGAAAATTCACAAATTTCATTCTCAATTCAACACTAAACCTTAATCCACTCTCTCCTCAACCAAATTAGTTCAAAAGCTTGATGAAAGGAGGCTTTCTTGATGACTTGATCATGCTAGGATTCAATTGGTGAGGTAAAAATTCTAAACTAGTTTGCTAACTTGTAGTTTATTTGTGCTAAAATCAAATTTTTAAGTATTAATTTAGTGTAAATCCTTGTTCATGAAAAATCAAGAGAAGGTTTTGATTTTAAAAATTAGGGTTTGTAGCATAATGGTTGGATTATGTTAGGGATGGTTATCTAATTGATTAGAATGGTTAATGGTGTAATTATATGCTCGCTAGATCGTTAAATTTCGATGTTTGTATCGAATCGGTAAGCAAATCGCTTACTAGATTTTTGTAGAAAATAGAATGCGTTCAATATGAATTAGGTTAGCAATATTATTAGCTTCGTATAGGATTATTAGAATGCGCGAACGCGGGGTTTCGTCTTGTCGGGTTGTAGTTTAGTCGATTTTCCCGAAATGACAATTCTAGTTTAACGATTAGCGATTTTCGTGCGTTTTTCCGCGCACCGAGTGCATGCTATGATTAATACGAAAGCGTGGATAATTGTACGTTGTGACTTGCATTGTGTTAGGTTTTGTAATCTTATGCTGGGTATTGTGCAAATATAGGATCGGTCGGGGAAACTTCGGACACGGCGCGAAAAGGCAAGGCGGTGGCCGGATCGGATTAGCGCGGATTTCAGGTGAGTAGATATATTCATCTATGGGGGAATCGTCTGGATGGCACGATGCGCCCCCTAGTTAGGATTACCCTACTTTTTGCAAGATTATATTGTTAGTTAGCTTATCCATTCATGTACACTGCATACCCTTATAGCGAACAGTATGCTAGATTGCATGGACATTCACCTTCATATATGCGATATCACTTCGTAGGACACGAACACCATTACCATTGGCATCTGTTGCACGCGCACTATTCATGTGACACACACGCCTTTGGTAATTGCCATGCCACGTGCACGATAGAACCTGTTTATCTTAATATCATCACCAGCATTCATACTTGATATATGAAACTGCATCGCATGCACATATCTCGCATCATCATCATATTTACATAGAACTCTATCCAAAATTTACATCATACACATTGATATCATAGACATTTGTCATATATATAACATGTGGACATTATGATTTTCTTGAGGATTTCAGTTTTGCTGCGATTTCTGGATTTTTGGGGAAAACCGCAAGAATTTAACAAAAGCTTATATTCATCATTTTCTTAAAACAAAGTTGCGGTTTTCTCGTGATGTATGTGTCGTCCACCATGAGTTTTCATGTTTTCTGTTGGATTTCGAGACCCGATTCGAGGAGTGGATGAACCGTCTCGGGTACATGGTGGGCCCGGTATGGTACCCCGGGGCAAGAAGATCGAGTTGTAGACGATGAGCCTGGCAGGGGAAGACTACCTACCGGTGATGTCTGGCACGGCGGATATCCGGAGGATACCGACCGTTGTCGTGAGATTTATGATATGGGCCGATCCGGACTGACGGAGCCCGATATTGAGACAGATATGATTCCTATTTGGTGTCGATGCTTGACACGGGTTTTCAGAGGATTTCTTGATGATATTTAGCTATTATGCAGACATTCATTTTCTAAAAGTTAAGAATGCAGTGACTTTAGCATTTAAAACACTTAAAGAGTTAGAAAAGATATTGCATACATGTGCATTCATACTAGAGTTATTATATCTCATATGGACATACATGTTGTTCCGCATTGCGTGCATTCTTACGATTGCCTTACTAGATGTTATATTCTACTCATGAGCTGGCAACTCACCCCCGTTGTGCCACAGTGTTTTGCAGGTCGGACCCGTCACCTTTGTAGCGGCGGGCTATCTTATCATCAGCTCATTTTGCTCAGACTCGTGACATCGCCCGTAGGTGGGTTGCGAGCATACTTTATTTTTTTTTCTTTATCATTGTATCTAGTATTCTCCATCTACCATTTCATATTGTATATGCGACTTAGTGATGAGACGGAGAGATTTGTATATTGTGGTTTCTTTTGGGTCGAGCTCACTTGAGCCGACGTGTCTTTTCTGGTATTTGCATTTCTTTTATGCTCTTTTTCTTGATATTACTATTATATTGCATGTGGTTATGATCCGCCTTGGGCGAAGAGATAGCTCCCGCTTGGGGATGCCATTTTATGATTACAGGTTTATTATCTTGTTGTACCCATTTTGGGGGATAGAAAATACAGGGGAGACTCTGCCGAAATTTTTGGGGAATTTTTGATGTTTCTTTTTAAAGGGGATTTTATGCAACTTGAATGATTTAAAAACCATTTTTATTTAAGGTTTTCCTTCACTCTCCTTTGATTTTGGTTTAGATTCTTTTGGGCTTTGGCTGACTTAGGTTACGGTACGCCTTTAGACGTTTCGTAATCTAAGTGCCAGTCGCGTTCCGTACTTTCGGGTCGTGACATACATACCATGAATACGATATCTGTAGGGTTCCTAGGCATCCTAATGAAGTCTCACAAGGCATCAACCATGCCAATTTCAAAAATTATTGGTGCCGAGAAACCCTAACACGGATCGTTGACTAGATGTCTAGGCGAAAAGAGAATCTAGTTAACTACTTAACTAAAAGTTAGATGCTACAACCTTTGTAGATCTGGTTCCCCACTTCCTTAGCTCCACGTGGGTGTGCTCTCGCTGTCCATCATGAATCCTAGACTCATTCGTCGGCTTCATCGGAAAAACGGGCGAGCAAGGTCGTCGGCTTCGTGTCAAAGACGATCTACGTCGAGGTTGCACAAGTTCAAGCTCCGACTTCACCAAGTTGTGAAACTTGTGAAGAAAACACCCAAAACCACTTGGCAAGAGGTAGAGGATGAAGAAATAGGAGGTGGGTTCACTTTAGAATTGGATTTCACTCACTTTTACTCAAGTTGCCATTGATGGCATCAAGCTTTTCTCTTGAAGATGAAGATGAAGAAGCAAATAGAATATGATAAGTATATGTGAAAAAGAATAATAAAATCAAATACTTATCATGTTCTAACCTAGGTTAAGTGTAGAGAATAAACCATGGTCACTTGGATGGGTTAGGGTTAAGCATGAAGATAAGGATGGTTACAAAAGTCAAGGCTTCATGAAGCTTCAACTAATGACAAAGAAAGCCACCATTCTTATCTTTATCTTTTCCAAATAAATAAATAAACAAATAAATAAATAAATGAATATGCAAAACCCTAATTATCAAATTAACCATGGATTAATTCTATATACTTAACTAAATGATCAAGTATCATCAAATATGATACAAAAAAGTGCACAAAAGCATATCACATATACAATGTGCATTAAGTGAAAAAAATCCGTTTAAAGTGAACCAATACTAGTTAATGTAAAGTAATATATCAAATATATAATTATACATTAAATCATTAAATCAACACTTGATTCAATGATCCGGTCATGTCGCACATGACCGACTAGTATTCAATGTATCGGCTTATCGAATCGATCTTCGATTCGATAACTAGGTTATATCACATACAACCAATCGAAACAATAATCGCGAGAATGAAATGCGGTATCACATACACGCATTATTCTCGGTCCTGTACATATCTCATATGCGCTCCTATTTCGTTTCGCTTGAACCAGGAAACCTCTGTGTAGGACTCTAAAGACTCGTCAATACGCCGGTAGCAGATGATGATCATATCAAGCACCCACAAGCCGCAAGCGGTCTGCTAAACGTAACGGCCATCAGGGTATTGAGCGATCAGAAGATCGACGAGCTTGCCCGCTCACACTCCTGTGAATCCAACCAGTAACACTTACCGTACAGTCCGGTCTGTTCGTCTGATACGTCGCATATCAAGTCTAGGGGTGGTATACGTCAGACCCCAATAACCGATAAGTCGTGCCGATGTGAGGCTCATAACGGGTCGAGAAACTACTGGTAACACTTACCAGCAAATCTCTGATCAGCCCTAGCCAGGGACTTCCCTGTTACGGCCAATCGAGCACAGCGCAACATCAACCCCCAATACCGGGAGAGACGAAACCCCTCCTATCGCTCATTGCCTCCATGTGACTCGGGACTGTACCCAAAGACCACCGTTTTGCATGCCTTCATGGACATGGTAAGATGGAGATCAAAGCACAGTGGGAATCACACAAGACTCTATGACGATCTCGGGTCTACAGACTAACCTGCACAAGTGTCACCTGAGAACTGCCATCTGACGTGAGGTATAATACCATCTGGGAGTTCTCGGCGAGTCCGTCCAGTGTACCCAGTCTCCACTGAGCACCCGTATACCATCTCTGATGTCAAACACCAATGGATATGGGATCATCCATCGCCCATCACATGGGTCGAGAAGCGTATACGCTAGTCTACACTGGTATATCGATGCCCCGTCTCGATACACCCACGACTAGGGACCTTGAAGGATGTACTTATGGACTACCATGTCCCCACTAGTATGATCTGCATCATAGTCCAGGTAGTCAAGTACACATCCTAAGGGCTTTACCAACATGTAACTATAAGACAGTTTAAAGAGACAAGTGTACATGTTAAGATAAAGAGTAACCAGATAGCATACTATCATGTTGAGCAAGAAAGTCATCTCTATATATGTCCAAGCATCCAATATAATATACATCATCTGTACAATACTGGCCTCTAGGGCATACATACAACTAACAATCTCCCACTTGCACTAGGGCCAGCTGCTGTAGTATCGCATACCGAGCATCCCGAAGAGTCTCTCAAACTGTATCTGGGGAATGGCTTTCGTGAGTGGATCCACCGTGTTGTTCTTCGTGTCAACCCTCCTGACCTCGATCTCCCGGCGATCAACTATCTCCCTGATCAGGTGATACCGCCTCAGAATATGCCTGGATCGCTGATGGGACCTGGGTTCCTTGGCCAAAGCCACCGCTCCATTGTTATCGCAATACAAAGGTATTGGATGCTCAATGGATGGAACCACTCCAAGTTCAGAAATGAACTTCTTGATCCAGACAGCTTCTTTAGCAGCATCGTTGGCAGCGATGTATTCAGCCTCCATCGTCGAGTCTGCCACGGTTTCCTGCTTGGAACTCTTCCAGCTAACCGCCCCTCCGTAAAGGGTAAAGATAAAGCCCGACTGCGACTTAGAGTCGTCCTTATCACTCTGGAAGCTCGAATCGGTAAAGGACTCCACTTGAGCTCTCCGTTACCATACACCAAGAACATATCTCTAGTCCTTCGCAAGTACTTGAGAATGCTCTTCACAGCATTCCAGTGACTCTCTCCAGGATCAGCTTGATACCTGCTCACTACACTTAGTGAGTATGCTACATCGGGTCTGGTACATAGCATCGCATACATGATAGATCCTACTGCCGAAGCATAGGGTATCCCTTGCATGCGAGCTCTCTCCAAATCAGTCTTGGGAGACATCTCTTTGGAGAGAGTGGCTCCAGAGATCGTGGGCAAGTTCCCACGCTTGGACTCTTCCATACTAAACCTCTTTAGTATGGTGTCAATGTACCTGGATTGGGACAATCCCAAAATCCGTTTGGATCTATCTCTATAGATCCTAATTCCCAATATGCAGGAGGCATCACCAAGATCTTTCATTGAGAATCTTTGTGATAAGAAGAGCTTGACCGATTGCAGCATAGGAATATCATTTCCTATCAAGAGTATGTCGTCCACGTACAATACGAGGAATACTGTCACGACCCGAAAGTACGGAACGTGACCGGCACTTAGATTACGAAGCGTCTAGAGGCGCCACGTAACTAAGTAAGCCGAAGCCCAGAAATCTAAACCATAAAAGAAGAAGAAGAAGAAAAAGAAAACAAGTCTAAAAACATCAGCAAATTTTACCAAAAATTTCGGCAGAGTCTCCTCTGTAAAAACTGGCCCCCAAACGGGTACAACAAGTATAATATACATAAACAATAAAAAGCATCCCCAAACGGGAGCTAGCTCAACGCCAATAGGCGGAAACAACCACAACAAGCACAATAATATACAACGCCAAGGGGCGAGGCTCAAAACTCAAAAAGAAAACAAAGCCACCAGATCAGAATAATACATGCGCGACTCTAAGGTCGAAATAAAAGACCGGTCCAATAAACTTATCAATTAATACAAGTATGGTTGATGGAGCTTACTAGATACAAATGAATGAATAAAATACAATGGTGGTTCAGAAACAAGTGAACCAACCTACCGTGCAAATCACCCTGAAATAAAAGATGTGCCAGCAAACTGCCCGGGAAACCTGTACATCGAACCTGTAATAAAATTTGGCACAACGGGGGTGAGTTGCCAACTCGTGAGTAGAAGACATCTACAAAAAGAAATCGAATGCACGACGCTATCCTAGGTCATAATAATACACTACTAAATCTCAATCCTCTAGTAATAGCAGGGTAATACTACGTGCAAGTGCAGATACTCCGTGCTCGTGTCAGTGCCTCATATAGTACTATGTTGTATGAATGGATATGCATGCACCATGAATGTAAAATAAGCAATCCTGAAATTCAGGTATATCTGTATAAGAAATCTTTGGCTGTTATCATAGTAAAATGTGTATAAGAATCTGAAATCTCAACAATGAAATCCATGAAAATCCGTGTCAAGTATCGACACAAACATGTAAATCTCAAGTCTCATAGTCTCAATACCTCGGGCTCCGTCAGTCCGGATCGGCCCATAATCAAATCTCACGGCAACTGTCGGTATCCTCCGGATATCCGCCGCGCCAGACATCACCGGTAGGTAGCCTTCCCCTGCCAGGCTCATCGTCTACAACTCGATCTTCTTGCCCCGGGGTACCATACCGGGTCCACCATGTACCCGAGACGGTTCATCCACTCCTCGAATCGGGTCTCGAAATCCAACAGAAAACATAAAATCTCATGGTGGACGACACATACATCACGAGAAAACCGCAACTTTGTTTAAAAAGAGAGGAGGAGAGAGAGAGAGAAGTTTTTATATATTTTTGCGGTTTTCCCCAAAAATCCAGAAATCTCACAGAAATCCAAATCTCAAAATCATGAGTAAATATATGATAAGTGTCGGCATATGCCCATAATACTGCGTGATAACATGAAAATATGAATGCATGAATGTCTACGTAATAAATATCATGTCTATGTTAACATCAGCGAGTAATCACAATATTATATAGGTTTAGTTGTTAACTGATTCTATCAATAAAAGATAATCTGATCTAAAGTGTACGTGACATAGCAATTACCGATGATGATGTGTGTGAGCCGGCAAATAAGTGTGCGTGGAATATGCGCATCATCGGTAATGGTGCTGGTGTCCTAACAGGTAAGGTTTATACTGATTATAGCAACATATGTAAGAACATGCACCATGATGATTACAGTATGAATGTAAATACAGATGTGCATTATCCACTCCTCTGCGAAATACGAGTACAACTACCACTATGTGAGTCGAACCTAAACTAGTGTCCATCTAACATCCTAAGGAACTAAACCTAAGAAACTAGTCAGTAAGAAACTAGAGGCTACCTAAGGTCTGAATCAATATCTCTAATAGTCGGCGATCCCGCCTCAATAGCGTCACGTATATAGTACGGCTTCCTCGAATCAAGAGTGCGGATCAATCATCATATCTAAGCCTCGTACGGTAAAATCCATCGTACGGCATCCCAATATCGGGGTACGGGTCAAGTATCTCCTAAGTGCCTCATCATTCGTATAATGTCATCATCAAAACATCTCATGATCAAGGTGCTAAACTGTAATCCCATAGATCAAACATATATCATTGCCATCGTAAAATGCTTAATTAGTTTATCCTCAGAAATGTCATGTCATATGTATCAAATTGTGATTAAGTCATACTGATATCATATCGTCATCAAGTTACATCTATATGATATCGACATCAGGTCACACATATATGATGACGTAATCAAGTCATACATATCCCAAATCGTGATCAATCACAAGTTACAATCCGGGTACTATTTTAGAGTCCTATGTATCACAATATCATCACTACCCATTATAATTTATATATACCTGTTCATTATCTCATTCTCTAATGATCCGCTAACACTTAATACGACTGTATAGCCAAGGATTCACGGCATCAAGCCCAGTTACACTGTTTCATCATATCTCAGATGTCATATCACATCAATGAATCCCATGTACGTGTTGTATGTATATATATATATATATATATATATATATATATACCTATACCTAGTTCTATATATATATACACTTATACGTACACACCATGTCGAGTTTCAGTGTGTGCGTGTGTGTTTCTATCTGAAACCTACGAACCTCCTCCAAGGTATTCATCCTCTGGTATGCTTTTCCTAAATCAGTCTAGTCCAGCCTAGGGTCATTGCTAGGGTCCTACTCATTAAGAATCGAGGGTCACATCTGGTTTCCTAATGTCAATAAGTACTATTCCTATTCTATGTTGCGGGGGTGCTAAACGCCATCCACCCGACTTCCCCCCGTAGATATACATCTACTCACCTGGTCCATGTCTGCCCAAGACGGTGTCGCCATCCTCCTCTTCATCGCCCGCAGTCCACTTGAAGGGTACCTAAACGCAAACATATAAATAGTATCGTAAACCGAATCACATACAAAAGTCAAACGAGACAAGGAACAAGCATAGGTTAAAACCTATGTCCCGTCCACGCAAAAGAACCAAATACCGCTCGATATCGGCGTACAAACTCCGATGGATCGAGATAACATCATCAAACAACTTGTAGTTTTAAAACACATTACTTATACTATAAAACATGATTAAATCCATCGAAACCCGAAAACCTATCAAACCGTCCAATTTCGCAAAACCCGAAAATGCCAGTTTACCGTTTTTCATCAAAACTTAACATTTAAATGAAACCAATGGTCATAAAACTCATTAAATAGCATTACTAGACTATACAAACCACTACTATATTTTTATTACACAATTTTGTATTGATTTGAAATTTCTAGTTTGCATCCTTTAACAATTTTCAACATTTTAAAGCAAAATACCACAATTCCACCACAAAACATGATTTCGCATGAATTAATGTCTTAAACTACAATTCATGATGATAGTGATATAATAAAACCATAATTATATTTTTAATCTCATTTATATAGAAATTTCTAAAATCTAGTTTACAAAATTAGCAATTTTTATCACAATTATCAATTTTCCATAGAAACTAGCAATCAAGCTAGGTTTTTCTTTCCACCAACAAGTTAATACTCTTATTAAGACCAAAATATAGTATTACCAATATTAATTGAGATTTATTTCACCAATAATTAGGTTTTATAGAAACCTAGTTAGCAAAATTTCCTAATTTAAACCATTTTCAATGAAAAATTTACAATTCAACAATCATGCAAGATTTTCCAAATCCAAAAGTGTTAAACTAACTATTATAACCCTAAATAATTAACAAAATTCATAACTTGAATTTAGAAACCCTAACTTGAATTTTTAAAATTGAACATAGAACTAATTCATTAAATCTAATTAAGCTTAAATGAACATCTAAAACAATAAATCAAAAGAAAGAAATTATACCTCCCAAAATATGAAATCCAAACTAGAAATGAGACTCCAAAATGCATGCTTTCCATCTCCAAAATCCATGTAAAAATGAGTAAGGAATAAAGGGTATGAAATAAATAGGATTTTGTGGAATTTTAATGGAATTTTTGATGTATTTTTGATTATTTTTGAATAAAAAAGAGGTGGAAAATGGGGGGGGCAGCCATGGTGGGGTTGTGGCTGGCCTAAGTGAGGAGAGTGAGAGAAAGATGAGAGTGTGCAAAGTGTGTGGAAGTTTCAAGAAGAGAAACATCATTAAAAGTCTTTTCATGTATTTATTTATTTATTTATTTACTATAGCAACTCAAGAAAGCTCTGGAAATTAGGAAAAATTTGCAAATAAATTTTGTATGATACACACTAATTTCTAATATGCCATGGTTCATTTTTACAAATTAAAACCATTTAAATTTGTAATTTACACTAATTTAGTGTAAAAATAAAGCTTATGTTAATATTTAAAATAATTAATTTAGGAAAAATATTTTATTAAACTAAAAATTTATAAGTGGCTAAATAAACACCATTTACTAGTAATTTCATAAATAAAATAGATATTTTTAAAATTATAATGAAAAACAATCACGGTTGTGTTTTACGAAAAATACATTTTACTTTACCGAAAATCCTAAAATTCACTTAAACACTTTTATTCATTTAATTATTTATTTAATCATTTTTAAAACGTTACAATCTTCCCCCCTTTTAGAAATTCGGTCCCTGAATTTAAATTAAAACCCCCCCTCCAAATACTAAAACGTTTAGCAAAACATTCAAATCGTCGGGGCTCCGAAATTATCAATACATAACTAAAATCAACTCTGTCAAGCATAATGCAATCATCGGAGTTATGGCGAGAATAAAATATCAAAACCCAATATGAAAACCATCTTAATATTCATCAATCTATAACTTATATATAGTGTACATCACAGTAAAACCGTTCAAATATCTGGATAAGGAAATATGCAAAAAAAAAAAAAACCTTTTGAAAATCGCCGTGTGATGCACATGTCACGGTATAAGTAGCGGACGTTTTAAAAAAAAACTAGATATATATATATATATCTTTTATTTAACATACACGTCCCGCCTGGTTACTAAATCAGATAGTAATAATTATGAAAACATACTGCTCAAACTGAAATCAATCCTAATCACATCAATAAAATGTCATGTGCGTCCGGTGCGCACTGAAATCGAAACCAAATACAGATACCATGAATACCCACAAAACAAAACTAAGTGCAACAGGTGTGCACCAAAAACATCTGTCAAGTGCAACGGGCATGCACGACTCACTATCAGGTGCATCTAATCTGCACAAAACCCCGATTTAGTGCATCTGGTGTGCACCAAATCGCATCAAGTGCGCCAAGTATGCGCAAGAATCCTAATCAGGTGCACATGGTGCACGAAAACATATATCGAATATCAAAATCAAAATCACAGTACAAAAATGCATGAAAACTAGGTCGAAACATATGTCAAAATTGTAAGTGCACGGCAGCGCCCCGGCCGTCAATCCGACGCCGGAATGCGGAAGCGGTGATAAACTTTAATTTTCTTGAATTGGCAAACCGCCGCGCACTAATACCCGGATCGAACCATTAATTAGTCCTAGCTAACTACAAGAAAGGGAATAGAGATATACCGACGATCCAAGTCCTCCGGTCTTCTCGTCATGGTCCCGATCTCCTGCGGAAAGTCCTGTCTCCTCCTCGTCGCCGGAAGTGCACCACATCGCCTACTTTGTTTACGGGCTCCCACCTCAATGCCGAGGCAACTCGGGCACGAAGCCGGCTACTCGACGTGCCCAAGGTTCGCTGTAGAATATGTAGTCCTCAAGTCTCACTTTTGGGGTTGTAGGAATTGCCTTTTGGTGGAGGTATGAAACATGAACTTTTTCTAGGTGAACTTGGGGATTTTTCTAACATGAAATGAACAAAAATCCCCATGAGAAATTCTTGGACAGCCCCATATCAAGAGTGGCCGGCCAAGTCTAGAGAGGAGAGTGAGAATGAGAGTGTGTGCCAAAGAAAATGAGTGGAGCAACCATCATATCCATGAGAGAGAGAGAGGAATGGTTATGATGCAAAAGGGAATGATCACAACAATAATCCCACACTCAACCAACCTCACCCCTCATCATCATCAACCATCATGCCCACTAAAAGTCAAGCCATCATGAGAAGGAGAAGTCAATGATGGTGCACATCATGAAAACCATCATGATGCCAAAATAAGCAAAGACCCCCTCCACAAAAAGCCTATTTGCAACAATGCAAATAAACCCTCCTCCACCAATCTTCGGCCAATGAACGGAACAAAGGAAATTGGCCGAAACGGAAAGCAAACTGGCAACTCCAGAAAACTGGTCCCGTAATAAATTACAGGAAAACCCCGATACTGTGCATACATACCTGCATCTGTATTTCGACCGAAATACAAATGCAATGAGACAAAATCTACACTGTACTATACTAGAATCCGGCTTATACCAAAACCGGCTAGTAATATCTGTTCGATCCTGATCCGTGCAATACCGCACGTATCTGATCGAACCCTGCCATATAACCATACGGCCTATAGTACAGACTGTCCGATCCTGATCCGTGCAATACCGCACGTATCTGATCGGACCTTGCCATATCTCCATACGGCCTCTACAACCTTTCGCCCGAAAGCTGAGTAACTGAATGTGGGGGACTCTAAAGACTCATCAATACCTTGGTCGTGGATTTAACCACTAGCACGTCAGAGGTATAAGCCAATACGTAACGGGCTACCAAGTATTGACTAAAAGGGACGTCTGTGAGTGAACTCAGCCTGACAACCCTACTGAGCCTGTCAGTGACAATATCCGTACAGTCCGGTCCGTTCGTCTATGAGTATCGCATGGCGGGCCTAGGGGGTTGGTAAAAGTCAGACCCCCAAAAGCGGTACAAGTCGTGTCGGAGTGTAGCCCAGAACACCCTGAGATACTACTGGAATACCTACTAGTAAATCTCCTTGCCTTGGCCAAGGACTTTGTGTAATGGCTCTCCTAGACACAGCACGACCTCACCCCCAATACCGGGAGAGACGAACCCCTGAAGATACGCTCACTGTCTCCATGTGGCTCGGGACTGTACCCAACTAAAACCTGTTTGCACGACTCCTTTGAGCCGTGGTAGGGTAGTAATCAAAGTACAGTGGGAACTCACACGAGACAAATGACGATCCCCAGGTCGATGAACTAACCTGCACACATGTCACCAGGGAACTGCCATCTGACGTATGGTATATGACCAACTAGCATGTTCCCGGCGAGTCCTGTCCGGTGTACTCATAACCCAATGAGCACCTGTATACATTTTAGGTGATCCAACTGACACCAGTGGCTTGTGAGACCGGCCACTGCCCCTCGTCGGGGTCTCGACTGTATACACTAGTCTACTATGGAGAATCGATGCCCTGTCTCGAAACTCTCACGACTAGGGACCTTTTAAGGATATGCTTATAGACCCCCAGCTCCCACTTATATGATCGCCCTCATACTGCTGGTGGTCAAGCAAGAATCCTAGGGGCTCTATCAACGTGTAATAGCAACCTGTAAGGTCACCTAAAACAGTACACGATGATAAAGATGAACCAGATAGCAAACTATCATCTCGAGTAAGACTGTCCTACCGGGATAGGTCCTCCCTCAATCATTGCAATCACGTACCTGTGATCCAATAATTGACTCTGAGGGCACTATCTCCAACAATCTCCCACTTGCACTCAAGGCTAATTATTGCGATGTCGCATACTCACAGCCCGTGTGATACCGAACACCCAACTCCTCTACTAGTCAGTCTCACAAAGCTCGTTTGCGAAACTATTGCGTTCGAGGAATAGCCTCAGTGAGTGGATCCGCCTTGTTGTCTCTTTCCATGTCTCTCTATATCTCAAGTTCGCGGAGAAACCCATCTCCCGAAATGAGCAATACCTGTCTTAGAATGTGTCTGGATGTCTGATGGGACATAGCTCATAAATGAGCTCCAAATCCAAACTTCTTAGACTGTATCGTCAACTGAACTCAATCAGTATTCTGCGCCATGCCACCCTCAGTATTGCCTTGGACCATCTGTCCAAAATACTGCCCCTCATCAGAAGGAAAACTATAGCTCTGACAACCTCCTTGTCGTCCATGTCACCTTGGAAGCCTGGAATGATAACTGTTTCCCGAATGAGGCTGTCGTTATCATATCCCTAGAACATCCACTTATGTTCTAAAACTGCTTCCGACTGTTTCTCCAGGATTGGATTAATGTCAACTTATTGCATCTAGTGCAAGAACAATGTCTGGTGTGGTACTTGACATCTCATGATTGACTCAATCGCCTGAGCAAGTGATCTGCCAATCATGCACATCCCTCTCCCCTTTAGTCTGTAAGACACCTTTAGAGAGGGTGACTCCATTACCTGCAGGTACACTACCGTGCCAGGAGTCGTCCATTCTAAATACTCTTAGAATGCTGTCTAAGTGCCCAGATTGGGAAACCACCCAAATCTAGATCTAAAACCATAGATCTAGTAACCAGTTTGTCTGATATAAAATCCATTTCCTTTGTGGAGAAACAACTGTGTGACGACCAAAGTATAACCGACTGTAGTATAGGAGTTTCCTTTCCTACTATGTGTATGTCATCCAAATACCAGGATATCACACCCTACTACCTTCTTAACAGA
Source organism: Agapanthus africanus (assembly GCA_030015575.1). Lineage (NCBI taxonomy): Eukaryota > Viridiplantae > Streptophyta > Magnoliopsida > Asparagales > Amaryllidaceae > Agapanthus > Agapanthus africanus. The sequence continues at coordinate 143,458,830 of CM057349.1, forward strand.
TCCATCCCCTATTCTGATGAAGTCAAACCCATGACTGTCACGTCAGAAATAGATGATCTATCTCCGCTACATCTGCTCTAGTCTATAAATAGACATAAGCAACCTGTCCACCAATGCTTCCGCTGCTCCCACTGACTACGACAACCCTCTGGCAGAGTCATATACACGTACACTTCTGGAGCGAGTCCAGAACGACGCTATGCTCATCCTCCCGCCGGGTCTCGCAGCCTGGAACAACAGCAATGGTAACTGTGGGTAAACAAGAACTTCCCTGTCACCGTCCTTGAGGCTACCGTAGTGCCTCTCGGGTGCCTGAAGTTACCCACCTTATCTGCGGAGTGGCCAATGGAATGTCAATCCAGATTGAATCTTTAGGTTCCTTATCAAATCTTCAGTAATCGTTTGTGGTTCTGGAATCACTTCCAGTTCTACCATACTCCCACTACTGTTTTCTGAAAAAATCCATTTTTAATAAAACTGTGGCGAGTCTAGAACAATATCGCTATTGTTCATCCAGATGGTAGAAAGTCAACCCTCGTCATAGCCTGGGTCAACCCACAAACAGCCATTACAGAAACGTGCCTTGAGTTGTCCAGTGTCTGGTTTTAATCATAAACCGGACAACTCCCCGTACCTTAACATCGTTAAGATATGAACTGTTCTATATCCAATATAGAAACAGAGGCACTGATTTAATTGAACCAGATTCAAATCATGCAGCTGTCCCCAGCGCATGTCAACTAAATGGAAGGAGGCCGATCAGCGTTACTCAACTTAGGAATACTTCCAATTATGAGTAACCTGAAAGAGAAGCAAGATCTCTTTATCATTACTATCAACTGAATACCATACACAAGTATCTACATCTTCGATCTCTTTGAAGAATCCCGATACTTGCTATACCTGGTTCTCTACTCTATTCAAATACCTATAACTTCTCAAAATTTGGACCCTGTGTTTCCGCGAAACACCTGTCTAAAAACTAGAGAAGTCATAAGTAAACCGAATATAGTACGAGGACCAAGCCCTCTGTCCTGATGGACCCTGGACAACATACAATCCTTTGTATAAGTCCCTTGAGTCTGATAACTCATTCACTGTGTGTCATAGGTTGAAAACTGTACTTATGGTTAAGAAGAATTACACCGCTGTTCAATGCTCCTTACCTAACCATCCACTGATATAGGTAAATGTCATAGACATAATTTCAAAAAGGTACATCTCACTCTATGAAAATAGACGTACAGATATATCAATTTGAAATTGGTGCATAACTGCGGATATTCAAAACCAAATATTTGCCAACCGGCAAACAGCCCAGGTGATTTCCTCAAATATCACCGATTACAACGAATCCCGATATAATGAGGATAATCACCCAATTCCCAATAACTTACTCCCACTCATCATCTGTAAAACCATACAGATGTGAGAATCGTACCTGGTAAATACATACCCTGGAGTAAGTATCTAATCGGGAAATCAGTTTTCCTTTAACATTACACAGTGAAACTGAAACATTGAAATGTTCCGATGGGGTATTCTGGTATTCCTAGTAATGCCTCTTCCAAATTCACGACTGTAACCGTATAGTTCTTTGCCACCTCTCCAAATCCCTTCATATGTCTTTAGTCTTTACCTTCTGCACACCCTTTTAGGCCAAATGGTTTTCTTCCTTCCCTACCGTTCGGCACCAGCCTATGGTTTGGAAGAAGACTATCCAATAAGCATAATGGGTGTACTGTCCCAATCCTAGGAACACTCGCAATGAGAGAGGGTGAAGATAAAAGACAACCGAATAAACCATATTCCTATTTCTCCTGAACCATAATCCATCCCCGAGCTGGAACAAGTTCCATTCAAGTTCGTATATAACCATACGATGGAGTATCCAAATAAACTGTGGATCTTCGTAGTGATACGGAGTGTCCTGGAGAAATACAAAGGTGACGTGGGAGTGGTAACGAAATATTTGGTTTGGTCGTGAATATCTGTCGCAATTTACTTTGCCCTCTTACTAATCCCTTGCTTTGTCTGAACCCAATACCTTCTGCACACCATCGTTATGCTAATTGGTTTTCTTCATTCCCTACCGGTCGGCACCAGCCTAAGGTTTGGAAGAAGACAATCCAATTTGCGTAATAGGTGTACTACCCCTAAACCAAGGAGTACTCGTAACCTGAGAGAGGGTAAAAGGAAAAGACAACTGAATAATCCTATCCGTTTTCTCCAGAACCGGAAACCATCCTCGAATAAATTCTTTCGAGTTCGTATCTAACCATACGATGGTTTTGTCCAATGGAAGTGGACGTTCGTAGTAAAACGGGGTGTCCTGGAGAAAAGGGTAAAAGTAGGAGTGGCAATGAGGTTTGCAACTCTGACAATCCAAAAACCGGTGTTTAAGAAGGTTCGGTCAACTTGGTCATTGAGTCAAAGTCTTAGGGTCGGGTCAATGGTCGCTGCCAAAGAGAGAGAGAAAAGAAACACTCAGCGTGCACTCTAACCTAGATCAGAATGGTCACCAATTTATCTAATCTGGAAACCTCCCACTGTACCTCAAATTCTCCTCCAAACCTGAAAGAAGAATTAGTCGGGGTCACCCAAGGAGTAAACTAACTCATCAGTGGGAATCGGGATCCAACTCTCATCGCATGACAACGTGACGGAATCCGCTCACGGTATCACACTCCAGAAGGTATGCGCATATCTGGCAAGTTTCAGTTCTTTTGAAACTCCCGATGTGATTTCTGCCCCATGCTCTTATGACCTTGACTTTGGCCAACATATCATAAGTCACATGTCAAGTTCTACCCGTCATTCTCCAGGTTAATTTGAATCCACCCGTACCTACCCTTGACTTTGGACAAAATGGCAGTACGACTGTCCCCAACCAACGCATCTATCTATGCTGTATATGAATACCCAATAGCTACCAATCACTGTGTCTTGACTTTGGCCAACATACACAGCTTGAATACTATTGACCACCCATATGAAACGACGGAGGGCTACGAATGGTTTTTGGCGAAAACCTTTAACGTAATGAACTTGATATCGTTGAAGGAACGGATAGCTTTTAAAAATATAGTGACGAAAACCTTCGCTAAAGAGGTCACTCCCGGTGAAGGGATCTCGGCTCTTTCCCCGTAGAATGAGGTGCAGGATATTCCAACTGAATACCACGGTGCAAAGCAAAAGCAATCGGCTATAGTGAAGTTAATGCCCTGACGCAAACTTTTGTCCAAGGGGTCACTCCCGGTGAAGGGATTTCGGCCCTTGCCTCGTCGACTGAGGAGCAGGATATTCTAAATGAATACCGCGATGCAAAACAAAAGTGAACGTCCTTGCAATAACAGCCTTTTGAAAAGTGTTCCAACAACATCAGATTAGGTTTGTTTTTAACTTGCATTGATCCGAATCAACGCAGTCCCATCAATTGATCACACCACAAAGAACGAAAATATACTGATGTACGTATATGCCATCCGCATTCGCCACTGGATCCCGTCATTACCCGTTAGGTTAGCTTACTAACGACAGAGCGGGAACTGGACTAGCGCGGATGCAAAACATATACAACATCTACTAATATATATACCAATATATTATATTTCGCTCAAGGCGTAAAAGAAATGCAACATCACAGAGAATGAACAGCATCACAGAAACAATACAGATATCTGGGATCCCCGGGTTTCACAGAGCCACTACTGAAACCCGACGTTCCCCTGGTCGTGTGGATAGCCTGTGCAATGAAATCCTAGACCCCTACGGGCGCGGCAAGTTACCCGCCAAACCCTGAAGCGAGGCAGCCCACTTCAGCAACGTGAATGGACCACCCAGCACTTCACGGAATCCGGTAACTTGGGCACCCCTCCTGGGTCAACCTGTACCCCCTACGAGTGCGGCGAATAGCCCGCCAATCCTAGAGTGAAGCCCCCTCCGTCCCAATGCCATGAGATGCGGGCTTGTTGCCCTCCAGAACCCGGCTATCCGTGCACCCCTCCGCGGGGCAATCCTAGTACAGAAAGTAAAATATACATACAACGGGTACATCGACCGCAACCAGGTCGTGCCCCAAAATAATAATACAATCAGGCAGTGACGGCAGTCCACATGTCGGACGCTCGCCCCGCAATATCAAATGTACATAATACACCAAAACTGTACTAGCATTGCATCCAGGCTATCCCCACGACCGATCCGCAACATCACAGCAAAAACAAAACATCAACGTGAAAGTCACGTTCGCAAATCCGTCTAACCGGGCTATAGCAGTTAGACCGGATTTACCGATCAAGTGACATTCACGGTCGCAGATATAATGTAAATACTGTGAAAAATGTGTTTAAAATATCCGATCGATCAAAAATTAACAAGTGGGCCCCCAATCAAAACTGTAGCACTCACAGAAAACCTGGGCCCAATTTTAATATTCCAAAACCCATATTTTAAGCCCAGAAGGCCTCTGTAAAAAATTGGTGAAGTGATCTCCACAGTATGCGGCGGAAGGGCGGCGGGAAGGGGGTTTTCGCGGCGGTTCCGCGCTCCAACTGTGGAGTTACTTCGTCGAATTTTTACAGAGCTCTTAGATTTTCCAGTACATCAATATTTTACAACCTGAAAAATTTTTCGACACCAAAAATTTCCAACAGAAAACTGATGCTAACAAAAATGTAGTTTTGGAACATTCGATCGATCGAAACAGAAAAACACACTACACCAAGCTAGACTAAGTTAATGGCGAGGCTCTGATACCAATGTAAGTGCACGGCGGCGCCCCGGCCGTCAATCCGACGCCGGAATGCGGAAGCGGTGATAAACTTTAATTTTCTTGAATTGGCAAACCGCCGCGCACTAATACCCGGATCGAACCATTAATTAGTCCTAGCTAACTACAAGAAAGGGAATAGAGATATACCGACGATCCAAGTCCTCCGGTCTTCTCGTCATGGTCCCGATCTCCTGCGGAAAGTCCTGTCTCCTCCTCGTCGCCGGAAGTGCACCACATCGCCTACTTTGTTTACGGGCTCCCACCTCAATGCCGAGGCAACTCGGGCACGAAGCCGGCTACTCGACGTGCCCAAGGTTCGCTGTAGAATATGTAGTCCTCAAGTCTCACTTTTGGGGTTGTAGGAATTGCCTTTTGGTGGAGGTATGAAACATGAACTTTTTCTAGGTGAACTTGGGGATTTTTCTAACATGAAATGAACAAAAATCCCCATGAGAAATTCTTGGACAGCCCCATATCAAGAGTGGCCGGCCAAGTCTAGAGAGGAGAGTGAGAATGAGAGTGTGTGCCAAAGAAAATGAGTGGAGCAACCATCATATCCATGAGAGAGAGAGAGGAATGGTTATGATGCAAAAGGGAATGATCACAACAATAATCCCACACTCAACCAACCTCACCCCTCATCATCATCAACCATCATGCCTACTAAAAGTCAAGCCATCATGAGAAGGAGAAGTCAATGATGGTGCACATCATGAAAACCATCATGATGCCAAAATAAGCAAAGACCCCCTCCACAAAAAGCCTATTTGCAACAATGCAAATAAACCCTCCTCCACCAATCTTCGGCCAATGAACGGAACAAAGGAAATTGGCCGAAACGGAAAGCAAACTGGCAACTCCAGAAAACTGGTCCCGTAATAAATTACAGGAAAACCCCGATACTGTGCATACACACCTGCATCTGTATTTCGACCGAAATACAAATGCAATGAGACAAAATCTACACTGTACTATACTAGAATCCGGCTTATACCAAAACCGGCTAGTAATATCTGTTCGATCCTGATCCGTGCAATACCGCACGTATCTGATCGAACCCTGCCATATAACCATACGGCCTATAGTACAGACTGTCCGATCCTGATCCGTGCAATACCGCACGTATCTGATCGGACCTTGCCATATCTCCATACGGCCTCTACAACCTTTCGCCCGAAAGCTGAGTAACTGAATGTGGGGGACTCTAAAGACTCATCAATACCTTGGTTGTGGATTTAACCACTAGCACGTCAGAGGTATAAGCCAATACGTAACGGGCTACCAAGTATTGACTAAAAGGGACGTCTGTGAGTGAACTCAGCCTGACAACCCTACTGAGCCTGTCAGTGACAATATCCGTACAGTCCGGTCCGTTCGTCTATGAGTATCGCATGGCGGGCCTAGGCGGTTGGTAAAAGTCAGACTCCCAAAAGCGGTACAAGTCGTGTCGGAGTGTAGCCCAGAACACCCTGAGATACTACTGGAATACCTACCAGTAAATCTCCTTGCCTTGGCCAAGGACTTTGTGTAATGGCTCTCCTAGACACAGCACGACCTCACCCTCAATACCGGGAGAGACGAACCCCTGAAGATACGCTCACTGTCTCCATGTGGCTCGGGACTGTACCCAACTAAAACCTGTTTGCACGACTCCTTTGAGCCGTGGTAGGGTAGTAATCAAAGTACAGTGGGAACTCACACGAGACAAATGACGATCCCCAGGTCGATGAACTAACCTGCACACATGTCACCAGGGAACTGCCATCTGACGTCTGGTATATGACCAACTAGCATGTTCCCGGCGAGTCCTGTCCGGTGTACTCATAACCCAATGAGCACCTGTATACATCTTAGGTGATCCAACTGACACCAGTGGCTTGTGAGACCGGCCACTGCCCCTCGTCGGGGTCTCGACTGTATACACTAGTCTACTATGGAGAATCGATGCCCTGTCTCGAAACTCTCACGACTAGGGACCTTTTAAGGATATGCTTATAGACCCCCAGCTCCCACTTATATGATCGCCCTCATACTGCTGGTGGTCAAGCAAGAATCCTAGGGGCTCTATCAACGTGTAATAGCAACCTGTAAGGTCACCTAAAACAGTACACGATGATAAAGATGAACCAGATAGCAAACTATCATCTCGAGTAAGACTGTCCTACCGGGATAGGTCCTCCCTCAATCATTGCAATCACGTACCTGTGATCCAATAATTGACTCTGAGGGCACTATCTCCAACAAAAATCATGTGTAACCCCTATGCACGAAATCAAATCAAAAATCTCAAATCATATAAAACCAAATCAAGTGTACTGGGTGTGTACTAAACAACATCAATACAACTGATATATGAAACACAAATAGAATGAAGGTACATACATAAAATACCAATCGTAGAACAAAAATCCTCAAAATACAAAAATCCAATCAATGAAAATATGAAATTCAAATCACTAGATCACAATCGTAAACACTATCGTCAATGCGCGCATCTTTCCTCTGATGTCGGCTGCTTCAAACTCGTCCCTTCGTAGCTATGCAGACTGCGCTACCAACGACAACACTCATATCTAGAGTCTCCCACGTAGTCGATCCCTTCACCTGATATCCGGACTACATTAAACTTTTCTATCGATCCATCAAAATCCCATAATTCCCCGAGAGCTCAACACTCAAGTACAGTTTAAAAATATCCGGTACATACCCCAGCATCGATGATCCAGCCATAGAAGGGCAAACCCAAGCCTCACTAATGGCACCGCGGAACTGCCGTAAACCCTTAGGTTCAAGGGCGTTCTCGGGGTCATTATGTCGAGTTAGGGTTTCATTCTTCTAGAGGTCCATCGAAATACCTGCATGTTCTTCCGAATACCTTAAACTTGGGAAAATGGTTTTCTGATAATCGTTCGAACCCTTTAACTTCATCCGGACGGCATGTGAATACCCTTCGTCCGCACGCTAAGCAATGTTTCAATCCGCAAGAATAACCAATACTCTATTTGTTATCGCATTCGAGCCGCAGCTCCCTCTGCCAGTGCGCCCCGTGGTAACTGGAACCACCCTCCGACATCGACGAAGATAGATCAAAGGAACGAATGAAATACGGTGCAAACAAATGTACATCTTAAGGCTCCTTAAGCAGAGTAGCGTATCGTAAGTATGCCGCGGACCATACCCACGGTACGTTACTCTACCTAAATCGCCTACTCCATCAACCAAGGGTCACCTAGACTTATACAGGGTTAAACCTAGCGCTCTGATACCAACTTTGTCACGACCCGAAAGTACGGAACGTGACCGGCACTTAGATTACGAAGCGTCTAGAGGCGCCACGTAACTAAGTAAGCCGAAGCCCAGAAATCTAAACCATAAAAGAAGAAGAAGAAGAAAAAGAAAACAAGTCTAAAAACATCAGCAAATTTTACCAAAAATTTCGGCAGAGTCTCCTCTGTAAAAACTGGCCCCCAAACGGGTACAACAAGTATAATATACATAAACAATAAAAAGCATCCCCAAACGGGAGCTAGCTCAACGCCAATAGGCGGAAACAACCACAACAAGCACAATAATATACAACGCCAAGGGGCGAGGCTCAAAACTCAAAAAGAAAACAAAGCCACCAGATCAGAATAATACATGCGCGACTCTAAGGTCGAAATAAAAGACCGGTCCAATAAACTTATCAATTAATACAAGTATGGTTGATGGAGCTTACTAGATACAAATGAATGAATAAAATACAATGGTGGTTCAGAAACAAGTGAACCAACCTACCGTGCAAATCACCCTGAAATAAAAGATGTGCCAGCAAACTGCCCGGGAAACCTGTACATCGAACCTGTAATAAAATTTGGCACAACGGGGGTGAGTTGCCAACTCGTGAGTAGAAGACATCTACAAAAAGAAATCGAATGCACGACGCTATCCTAGGTCATAATAATACACTACTAAATCTCAATCCTCTAGTAATAGCAGGGTAATACTACGTGCAAGTGCAGATACTCCGTGCTCGTGTCAGTGCCTCATATAGTACTATGTTGTATGAATGGATATGCATGCACCATGAATGTAAAATAAGCAATCCTGAAATCCAGGTATATCTGTATAAGAAATCTTTGGCTGTTATCATAGTAAAATGTGTATAAGAATCTGAAATCTCAACAATGAAATCCATGAAAATCCGTGTCAAGTATCGACACAAACATGTAAATCTCAAGTCTCATAGTCTCAATACCTCGGGCTCCGTCAGTCCGGATCGGCCCATAATCAAATCTCACGGCAACTGTCGGTATCCTCCGGATATCCGCCGCGCCAGACATCACCGGTAGGTAGCCTTCCCCTGCCAGGCTCATCGTCTACAACTCGAATTTCTTGCCCCGGGGTACCATACCGGGTCCACCATGTACCCGAGACGGTTCATCCACTCCTCGAATCGGGTCTCGAAATCCAACAGAAAACATAAAATCTCATGGTGGACGACACATACATCACGAGAAAACCGCAACTTTGTTTAAAAAGAGAGGAGGAGAGAGAGAGAGAAGTTTTTATATATTTTTGCGGTTTTCCCCAAAAATCCAGAAATCTCACAGAAATCCAAATCTCAAAATCATGAGTAAATATATGATAAGTGTCGGCATATGCCCATAATACTGTGTGATAACATGAAAATATGAATGCATGAATGTCTACGTAATAAATATCATGTCTATGTTAACATCAGCGAGTAATCACAATATTATATCGGTTTAGTTGTTAACTGATTCTATCAATAAAAGTTAATCTGATCTAAAGTGTACGTGACATAGCAATTACCGATGATGATGTGTGTGAGCCGGCAAATAAGTGTGCGTGGAATATGCGCATCATCGGTAATGGTGCTGGTGTCCTAACAGGTAAGGTTTATACTGATTATAGCAACATATGTAAGAACATGCACCATGATGATTACAGTATGAATGTAAATACAGATGTGCATTATCCACTTCTCTGCGAAATACGAGTACAACTACCACTATGTGAGTCGAACCTAAACTAGTGTCCATCTAACATCCTAAGGAACTAAACCTAAGAAACTAGTCAGTAAGAAACTAGAGGCTACCTAAGGTCTGAATCAATATCTCTAATAGTCGGCGATCCCGCCTCAATAGCGTCACGTACGTAGTACGGCTTCCTCGAATCAAGAGTGCGGATCAATCATCATATCTAAGCCTCGTACGGTAAAATCCATCGTACGGCATCCCAATATCGGGGTACGGGTCAAGTATCTCCTAAGTGCCTCATCATTCGTATAATGTCATCATCAAAACATCTCATGATCAAGGTGCTAAACTGTAATCCCATACATCAAACATATATCATTGCCATCGTAAAATGCTTAATTAGTTTATCCTCAGAAATGTCATGTCATATGTATCAAATTGTGATTAAGTCATACTGATATCATATCGTCTTCAAGTTACATCTATATGATATCGACATCAGGTCACACATATATGATGTCGTAATCAAGTCATACATATCCCAAATCGTGATCAATCACAAGTTACAATCCGGGTACTATTTTAGAGTCCTATGTATCACAATATCATCACTACCCATTATAATTTATATATACCTGTTCATTATCTCATTCTCTAATGATCCGCTAACACTTAATACGACTGTATAGCCAAGGATTCACGGCATCAAGCCCAGTTATACTGTTTCATCATATCTCAGATGTCATATCACATCAATGAATCCCATGTACGTGTTGTATATATATATATATATATATATATATATATACATATACCTAGTTCTATATATATATACACTTATACGTACACACCATGTCGAGTTTCAGTGTCTGCGTGTGTGTTTCTATCTGAAACCTACGAACCTCCTCCAAGGTATTCATCCTCTGGTATGCTTTTCCTAAATCAGTCTAGTCCAGCCTAGGGTCATTGCTAGGGTCCTACTCATTAAGAATCTAGGGTCACATCTGGTTTCCTAATGTCAATAAGTACTATTCCTATTCTATGTTGCGGGGGTGCTAAACGCCATCCACCCGACTTCCCCCCGTAGATATACATCTACTCACCTGGTCCAAGTCTGCCCAAGACGGTGTCGCCATCCTCCTCTTCATCGCCCGCAGTCCACTTGAAGGGTACCTAAACGCAAACATATAAATAGTATCGTAAACCGAATCACATACAAAAGTCAAACGAGACAAGGAACAAGCATAGGTTAAAACCTATGTCCCGTCCACGCAAAAGAACCAAATACCGCTCGATATCGGCGTACAAACTCCGATGGATCGAGATAACATCATCAAACAACTTGTAGTTTTAAAACACATTACTTATACTATAAAACATGATTAAATCCATCGAAACCCGAAAACCTATCAAACCGTCCAATTTCGCAAAACCCGAAAATGCCAGTTTACCGTTTTTCATCAAAACTTAACATTTAAATGAAACCAATGGTCATAAAACTCATTAAATAGCATTACTAGACTATACAAACCACTACTATATTTTTATTACACAATTTTTTATTGATTTGAAATTTCTAGTTTGCATCCTTTAACAATTTTCAACATTTTAAAGCAAAATACCACAATTCCACCACAAAACATGATTTCGCATGAATTAATGTCTTAAACTACAATTCATGATGATAGTGATATAATAAAACCATAATTATATTTTTAATCTCATTTATATAGAAATTTCTAAAATCTAGTTTACAAAATTAGCAATTTTTATCACAATTATCAATTATCCATAGAAACTAGCAATCAAACTAGGTTTTTCTTTCCACCAACAAGTTAATACTCTTATTAAGACCAAAATATAGTATTACCAATATTAATTGAGATTTATTTCACCAATAATTAGGTTTTATAGAAACCTAATTATTGGTGAAATAAATCTCAATTAATATTGGTAATACTAACCTAGTTAGCAAAATTTCCTAATTTAAACCATTTTCAATGAAAAATTTACAATTCATCAATCATGCAAGATTTTACAAATCCAAAAGTGTTAAACTAACTATTATAACCCTAAATAATTAACAAAAATCATAACTTGAATTTAGAAACCCTAACTTGAATTTTTAAAATTGAACATAGAACTAATTCATTAAATCTAATTAAGCTTAAATGAACATCTAAAACAATAAATCAAAAGAAAGAAATTATACCTCCCAAAATATGAAATCCAAACTAGAAATGAGCCTCCAAAATGCATGCTTTCCATCTCCAAAATCCATGTAAAAATGAGTAAGGAATAAAGGGTATGAAATAAATAGGATTTTGTGGAATTTTAATGGAATTTTTGATGTATTTTTGATAATTTTTGAATAAAAAAGAGGTGGAAAATGGGGGGGGGGCAGCCATGGTGGGGTTGTGGCCGGCCTAAGTGAGGAGAGTGAGAGAAAGAAGAGAGTGTGCAAAGTGTGTGGAAGTTTCAAGAAGAGAAACATCATTAAAAGTCTTTTCATGTATTTATTTATTTATTTATTTACTATAGCAACTCAAGAAAGCTCTAGAAATTAGGAAAAAATTGCAAATAAATTTTGTATGATACACACTAATTTCTAATATGCCATGGTTCATTTTTACAAATTAAAACCATTTAAATTTGTAATTTACACTAATTTAGTGTAAAAATAAAGCTTATGTTAATATTTAAAATAATTAATTTAGGAAAAATATTTTATTAAACTAAAAATTTATAAGTGGCTAAATAAACACCATTTACTAGTAATTTCATAATTAAAATAGATATTTTTAAAATTATAATGAAAAACAATCACGGTTGTGTTTTACGAAAAATACATTTTACTTTACCGAAAATCCTAAAATTCACTTAAACACTTTTATTCATTTAATTATTTATTTAATCATTTTTAAAACGTTACAAATACAACCTTACTCTCTGCCACTTCTTGTAGATACAAGGTTCATCTGGATTTTTGACGAAATCAAACTCTTTGATAACGACGTCAAAGCAGATGTTCCAACTCCGCGATGCTTGCTTTAATCCATAAATGGATTTAAGCAGCTTGCACACCTTCCCGCTGCTCCCACTGTCTACGAAGCCCTCTGGCTGAGTCATGTACACGCACTCTTCTAAATCACCATTTAGAAAAGCGGTCTTAACATCCATTTGCCAGATTTCGTGGTCATGATATGCAGCGATGGCAAGCATGATTCGGATGGATTTAAGCATAGCCACTGGAGAAAAGGTTTCGTCATAGTCCACACCTGGTCTTTGACGAAAACCCTTTACTACAAGTCTAGCTTTGAATGTCTCCACTTTCCCATCTACACCAAGTTTCTTCTTGAAGATCCACTTGCTCCCAATGGGTTTTACCCCTTCAGGAGCAACTTCTAAAGTCCATACTTTGTTGGTGTACATGGATTCCATCTCGGACCGCATAGCATCCAGCCATTTCACTGAGTCCCTACTCGTGATGGCCTGCTCGAAGCTAGTTGGGTCATCATCCTCCATGATGCAATCCTCGCTTCCACCATCAATGAGAAAACCGTAGTATCTCTCAGGTGGACGAGAAACCCTACCAGATCGGCGGAGAGGCTGAGGTTCGTCGGGTACTACCGAATCTTCTGGTTCCACTAAATCTTCAGTTATAGTTTGTGTTTCTGGAACTTCTTCCAGTTCTACCTCAGAGCCACTAATCTCTTTTGCAAGAAATTCCTTTTCTAAAAAGGTGGCATGTTGAGCAATAAACACTTTTTGTTGTTCACTGTGGTAGAAGAGATATCCATTTGAATGTTTAGGATATCCCACAAACTTACATAGAACTGACCGTACCTCGAGTTTGTCTGGATTTTGCCTTTTGACATAGGCCAGACAACCCCATATCTTAACTCGTTTAAGACATGGTCTCTTCCCACTCCATATCTCATATGGTGTGCTAGGTACAGATTTAGTTGGAACTTGATTCAATAGGTATGCCGCTGTTTCAAGCGCATCCCCCAGAAGGAAATAGGTAACTCAGCTGTACTCATCATAGAGCGCACCATATCTAATAGGGTGCGATTCCTCCGCTTCGATACACCGTTGTGCTGTGGTGTATAAGGAGGAGTAAGCTGAGAGAGAATCCCATTCTCTTTTAGGAAGTCCAGAAATTCATTGCTCAAGTATTCACCTCCTCGATCAGATCGAAGGATTTTAATACTTTTTCCGGTTTGTTTCTCGACTTCTTGTTTATATTCTCTAAATTTCTCAAAAGCTTCAGACTTGTGTCTTATCAAGTACACATGTCCGTATCTTGAGAGATCGTCAGTGAATGTAATGAAGTACGAAGAACCATCCCTGGCATGTGTAGACATGGGACCGCATACATCACTATGTATTAGTCCCAAGAGTTCGGTAACTCTTTCTCCGTGTCCCGTAAACGGAGTTTTGGTCATCTTGCCTTTGAGACATGACTGGCAAGTGTCATAAGATGAAAATTCGAATGGTTTCAAATACCCATCCTTATGCAACTTAGCCAGTCGTGTCGCATTGATGTGACCCAGTCTACAATGCCATAAGAAGGATTCGTTGAGTTCAGAACTCTTCCTCTTGTGTGTGTTTGTTATGCTCAGAATTGTTGATTGATTTAGAACATAAATGCCATTGCATAACGTGCCTGATCCAACCAACTTTTGGTTATGGAAAATGTTCATAACATTGTCCTGTAATACAAAATTATATCCCTCTTTACTTAATAAAGAAACTGATATAATGTTGCATATCAGGTTCGGCATGTAATAGCATTCGTTCAGAACCAATGTATTACCAGTTGGTAATACAAGGTGATATTCCCCGACAGTCTTAGCTGCAACAATTGCACCATTTCCAACTCTTATGTCTTTATCACCTTCTCCAAGTTCTCTACCTTTTCTAAGCCCATGTAACTGATTACATATATGGGATCCTGACCCGGTATCTAATACCCAGGACGTAGAGCAAATGGAGAAACAGTTCTCAGTAACGAACACACCCGAAGAAAATGCATCAACATGTACTTTCTTCATTCGGGTGGCATGGGAATCCTGGTATTCCCCTATATCCTGTTCATTCCTATAACTCTTATAAGAATGAACGGAACCAACGTTCCTCAGCACAGTATAACATGCGGGTTCGGTCAATACATCCATATTATTATCTTGATTAAGGCATGAAATGGTCGCTACCTGGAGAGAGAGAGAAGAAAACACTTTAGCGTAAGCTCGTGCAAGATCAGATTGGTTATTATCTTATCTAATCAGGATGGCTCCCACTGCTTTTTATCAAATCTTCCTTCAAACCCTAAAAGGAAAGACTAGCCGGGATTAATTACACACTACAAGTTCGCCAATCTTTCAGCCAGGCCAGTGTCGGTACTTTGAGGGAGGTCCCCCGTGCTTTCGCACGAACCTAATTAATGTAAACCTCGTTTTCCCAGAGGCGTAACCTCGTTGACACCTTTCTAGACACCTACTTGATCGGCTAATTGCAATGTGCAAAACTCTCCCAGGAGTAACTCTTACTCGCAGTGGGTATCGGGATCCAACTATCTCATAGAAGGTATGCAATCTCATTACAAATTTCAACACTTGAAATTCCCGATAATATTTTGCCCCTAGTGTTCCATGACCTTGACAGAGGTCAACAAATCATAGTGCACTAGTCAAGTTCAACCCGTCATTTCTTGATTGAATCAAACCCACTCGCACGACCCTTGACAGAGGTCAAAAAGGTCGTACGACTACCCTAATCCAATCACATCACATGCTTTGCAGATAATTACTAGTTAGCTACCGCACACTACGCCTTGACAGAGGTCAACAAACGCAGCACGAATACTAAATAGTCTTTATCTGAAATGACGGAGGGCTACGACAGGTTTTTCTGAAAACCTATTGCGTAATGAACTTGATATCGTTGTAGAATCAAATGAAGTTTTGAAATGGAGTGATTTTGAGGCTTTTCCAGTTTCGCTAAAGGGGTCACACCCGGTGAAGGGATCGTCGGCCCTTTCCTCGTCGAATGAGGTGCGGGATATATCATATATATCACTGTGCAAAGCAAAACTCAAAAACAATCAAAAGCAAACCGAGTGTGTAGCATCTGCCAGTTATTGCTAAAGGAGTCACTCCCGGTGAAGGGATCTCGGTCCTTTCCCCATCGAATAAGGTGCAGGGTATATCATATATACCGCTATGCAAAGCAAGAACTGTAGCTACCTGTTTTGTTTAAAATCTGATTCTACAACATCTTAGGTTTCTTTTCTTTCATTAATCACATTAATGAAGTCCCATCATTTAAATACCTAAACATCACAGATAGATATGACGTACACTTATGCCATCCGCATTCGCCTCGATGTCCCCTCGTGCACCGTTAGGTTAGGTAACTAACGACAGAGCAGGGCAGGGCTAGCGCGGGTGTAAAACATAAGTAACATCTATATAATATATCATATATACCATATACTATATCCATCACAGAATCACAACACAGATATCGCAGCAGAAGAAACATATGAAATATTGGATATACTAGGACGTCCGTGTTTTCAATACGAGCCAGTATAAAACACGGATTCCACGGTTGTGATGAATAGCCAATCCCACACCTCTAGACCCCTACGAGAGCGGCAAGCAACCCTGCCAATTCTAGGGTTAGGAGACCCGGACTTGACTCCTCGAGTTGGTCTCCCACTGGACCCCAGAACCCGGTTACTTGTGCTCCCTTCCTTGGGTCTATCCTAATGCGGAAAAGTAAATAATATACAAAGGGTGACAACTTCCGCTACCTGGAAGTGCCCCAAATAAAAGAATATTACATACAAGTTTTTACATGAATGAAAATGAAAAACACTCATCTCACATAAAAACCCTCGGCTATTCGAACACGACGATCCAATATAACATATCCAGCAACACATAACATCACATGTCATCAACGTAAGTAAGTATGCATACCACAATTGTCGTTGACATATAGCAACGAAACCGGCGATTCACATATTACACTTACGGTCACAGAAAAGAAAGTGTAAAACTACAACAGTTGGAATCCGCAACCTCTTTAGACATCACATGCCTAACAGTTACAAACCCCGCATTTTAGTCTCATTATCGAAAACTTTTTTCAATATCGTATGGGACTAAACTGCTAGATTTATAACATTCATCCAGTTATCTCATAACTGTTTGTGAATTCCAATTAATGTATCACATTCCAGATAAACAGAAAATGTTAAACTTTCCGATCGAACAGTCGAATACCCAAGTTTTCCCGATACAGCTCAACACATGAAATAAGTCTAACAACATTCAGTTCGTGCCTCAGTACCAACGGTCCAACCGTAGAAGGGTCAAGCCAACGCCTCACATGTAGCACGCCGTACTGCCCCAAACCCGAAGGTTCAAAGGGCAGTTCAAGACGGTCACATAATCGAGTTAAGGTTTGTTGTCTTCTAGAGGGTCCATCGCGTTACTTGCACTACTTAGAACGTCGTTAAACTACGGAAAAATCCAACACTTGGAAATTTCCCGACAGGGGAAAAATTGGGTATTTATATCCGGTCGAACTTTTTAACATATTCTGAAAATTATCCGGAAATACACAAAAGACGAAATTTGATAATCCGATCGAAATACCGAATCCCCAAAACAACCCTGGAAAATTCAACTCTTGAATGAATATTAAAAATTCCCAGGAAAACCACCACAGAAAAATGAGAATTATTGTGAAAATTAAAATGCACAAAACGACAAAAGCGCCGCGCATCCGCCGCACGGGCCATGCTCGTGCCGCGGATCCGCGGCTCTTTGATGGAATTACTCCATCGAAATTCACAGTAATTCTTAGATTAGCCTGCTGATTTTTCTGCATATTTTTAATGTGGAAAAATCCCCGATTTTAGAAAAAGGACAGAGAGCATGTTTGGTTTGGGGTTTCGGGTTCGTTCGGGCTTCAAACTGCGTCTAGACTTCGCCTAAGGCTCTAGCTAGGCTCTGATACCACTGTCGGGTTCCTAGGCATCCTAATGAAGTCTCACAAGGCATCAACCATGGCAATTTCAAAAATTATTGGTGCCGAGAAACCCTAACACGGATCGTTGACTAGATGTTTAGGCGAAAAGAGAATCTAGTTAACTACTTAACTAAAAGTTAGATGCTACAACCTTTGTAGATCCAGTTCCCCACTTCCTTAGCTCCACGTGGGTGTGCTCTCGCTGTCCATCATGAATCCTAGACTCATTCGTCGGCTTTATCGGAAAAACGGGCGAGCAAGGTCGTCGGCTTCGTGTCAAAGACGATCGACGTCGAGGTTGCACAAGTTCAAGCTCCGACTTCACCAAGTTGTGAAACTTGTGAAGAAAACATCCAAAACCACTTGGCAAGAGGTAGAGGATGAAGAAATAGGAGGTGGGTTCACTTTAGAATTGGATTTCACTCACTTTTACTCAAGTTGCCATTGATGGCATCAAGCTTTTCTCTTGAAGATGAAGATGAAGAAGCAAATAGAATATGATAAGTATATGTGAAAAAGAATAATAAAATCAAATACTTATCATGTTATAACCTAGGTTAAGTGTAGAGAATAAACCATGGTCACTTGGATGGGTTAGGGTTAAGCATGAAGATAAGGATGGTTACAAAAGTCAAGGCTTCATGAAGCTTCAACTAATGACAAAGAAAGCCACCATTCTTATCTTTATCTTTTCCAAATAAATAAATAAACAAATAAATAAATAAATGAATATGCAAAACCCTAATTATAAAATTAACCATGGATTAATTCTATATACTTAACTAAATGATCAAGTATCATCAAACATGATACAAAAAGTGCACAAAAGCATATCACATATACAATGTGTATTAAGTGAGAAAAATCCGTTTAAAGTGAACCAATACTAGTTAATGTAAAGTAATATATCAAATATATAATTATACATTAAATCATTAAATCAACACTTGATTCAATGATCCGGTCATGTCGCACATGACCGACTAGTATTCAATGTATCGGCTTATCGAATCGATCTTCGATTCGATAACTAGGTTATATCACATACAACCAATCGAAACATTAATCGCGAGAATGAAATAGGGTATCACATACACGCATTATTCTCGGTCCTGTACATATCTCATATGCGCTCCTATTTCGTTTCGCTTGAACCAGGAAACCTCTGTGTAGGACTCTAAAGACTCGTCAATACGCCGGTAGCAGATGATGATCATATCAAGCACCCACAAGCCGCAAGCGGTCTGCTAAACGTAACGGCCATCTGGGTATTGAGCGATCAGAAGATCGACGAGCTTGCCCGCTCACACTCCTGTGAATCCAACCAGTAACACTTACCGTACAGTCCGGTCTGTTCGTCTGATACGTCGCATATCAAGTCTAGGGGTGGTATACGTCAGACCCCAATAACCGATAAGTCGTGCCGAAGTAAGGCTCATAACGGGTCAAGAAACTACTGGTAACACTTACCAGCAAATCTCTGATCAGCCCTGGCCAGGGACTTCCCTGTTACGGCCAATCGAGCACAGCGCAACATCAACCCCCAATACCGGGAGAGACGAAACCCCTCCTATCGCTCATTGCCTCCATGTGACTCGGGACTGTACCCAAAGACCACCGTTTTGCACGCCCTCATGGACGTGGTAAGATGGAGATCAAAGCACAGTGGGAATCACACAAGACTCTATGACGATCTCGGGTCTACAGACTAACCTGTACAAGTGTCACCTGAGAACTGCCATCTGACGTGAGGTATAATACCATCTGGGAGTTCTCGGCGAGTCCGTCCAGTATACCCAGTCTCCACTGAGCACCCGTATACCATCTCTGATGTCAAACACCAATGGATATGGGATCATCCATTGCCCATCACATGGGTCGAGAAGCGTATACGCTAGTCTACACTGGTATATCGATGCCCCGTCTCGATACACCCACGACTAGGGACCTTGAAGGATGTACTTATGGACTACCATGTCCCTACTAGTATGATCTGCATCATAGTCCAGGTAGTCAAGTACACATCCTAAGGGCTTTTCCAACATGTAACTATAAGACAGTTTAAAGAGACAAGTGTACATGTTAAGATAAAGAGTAACCAGATAGCATACTATTATGTCGAGCAAGAAAGTCATCTCTATATATGTCCAAGCATCCAATATAATATACCTCATCTGTACAATACTGGCCTATAGGGCATACATACAACTAACAATATCTGGTGGTTGGGTGTCATGACAGCTTTTCTAAATGATGTTTTAGAAGAGGGAGTCTATAAGTACACAGCCAGAGGGCCTCGTAGACATTGGGAGCAGCGGAAACGTGTGCAAGATGTTTTATAGGATAAAGCAGGCATCGCGGAGTTGGAACGTCTGTTTTGATGAATTAGTCAAAGAAGTTGACATCATCAAAATGGTAGATGAACCTTGTATAAACAAAAAGGTAGTAGGGAGTATGGTGACGATCCTCGTAGAGTACGTGGATGACATGCTCTTGATAGGGAAGGAGTTTCCTATGCTACGCTCGATCAATCTCCGCTTATCACAATGATTCTCCATATAGGATCAAAGTGATACCTACTAAATCCTAGGTTTTGGATCTATGAGATAGATCTAAATGGATGTTAGGATTCTCACTAGTTGTAGTGAGAAGGTATCAATCGATCCTGGGGAGAATCACTGGAATGGTTCCAGGGTGATAAAGACGACTGAATGTCAGTCACAGGCATTGTCTTTACCCTCAGTAAAGGGACGGTATGTTAGAAGAGTTCTAAGCTAGATACCGTGACATACTAGACGATAAAGGCAGGATACATCGCTACTTAAGATGCTACCAAGGAGGATGTTTGGGTGTATATTGGTTCATGAGATGAACTACGTTCCAACCATTGTGAGACAATAGAGTTGTGGCTTATGCCAAGGAACGTCCGTCCCATCAGTGATCCAGACATATTCTAAGGCAGTGTCACCTGATCATGGAGATGGTTGATCTCCAAGGAGATCGAGGTTAGGAGAGTAGACTCAGAGGACAACACAGCGGATCCACTCACAAAGGCCTGTTCCCAGAGAGAGACTTTTATGGGATAGTTGAGTATGAGATACTGCAACCACTGTTATCAGATGGCCCTAGTGCAAGTGGGAGATTGTTAGTTATATGTATGCCCTAGAGGCCATTACTATACATAGGATGTATATTGTAGTGGATGCTGGGACATATATATGGAGGACTTTCGTGCTCGACATGATAGTATGCTATCTGGTTGATCTTTACCTTAACGTGTACACTGATTGTCTCCCTGTTACATGTTGGTAAAGCCATTAGGATCTGTACTTGACTACCTGGACTATGATGCGGATCATACTAGTGGGGACATGGTAGTCCATAAGTACATCCTTCAAAGTCCCTAGTCGAGGGTGTATCGAGACGAGGCATCGATATACCAGAGTAGACTAGCGTGTACCTTCTCGACCCATACAGATGGGCGATGGATGATCCCATATCCATCGGTGTTTGACATCAGAGATGATATACGGGTGCTCAGTTGAGACTGGGTACACTGGACGGACTCGCCGAGAACTCCTAGATGGTATTATACCTTACGTCAGATGGCAGTTCTCAGGTGACACTGGTACAGAGTAGTCCGTTGACCCGAGATCGTCATAGAGTCTTCTGTGGTTCCCACTGTGCTTTGATTTCCATCTTACCACGTCCAAGAGGGCGTGCAAAACGGTGGTTTTTGGGTACAGTCCCGAATCACATGGAGGCAATGAGCGATAGGAGGGGATTCGTCTCTCCCGGTATAGGGAGTTGATGTTGCGCTGTGTTCGATTGGCTATAACCGGAAATCCCTGGCCAGGGTTGCTGAGATTTACTGGTAAGTGTTACCAGTAGTATCTCGAACTGTTATAGACCTCATATCAACACGACCTATCGAGCTATTGGGGTCTGACGTTTACCATCCCTAGGCGAGATATGCGACATATCAGACGATCAGACCGGACTGTACGGTAGTGTTACTGGTTGGATTCACTGGAGTGTGAGCAGCTTGCTCGTCGATCTTCAGATCGCTCAATACCCGGGTGGCCGTTACGTTTAGCAGACCGCTTGCGGCTTGTGGGTGCTTGATATGATCATCACCTGCTGCCGGCGTATTGATGAGTCTTTAGAGTCCTACACAGAGGTTTCCTGTGTAGGGTTCCTAGGCACCCTAATGAGGTCTCACAAGGCATCGAACATGCCATTCTCAAAAATTCTAGGTGCCGAGAGACCCGACTACGGATCGTTTGCTAGAAAATTAGGCGAAAAAGCTAACTAGTTAACACTTAACTATAAGAATCGGAAATACAACCTTTGTAGATCCGGTGCTCCACCTCCATAGCTTCGCAACGAAGTCGTCTCCGCTGTCCAAAAGGAATCCGGGCTCTAGAGTCGGCTTCATCGAAGAAGAAACGGGCTAGGTCGTCGATGTCCATGCCGAAGATGATCTACGTCGAAGCATCGCAAGATCAAGCTCTCACTTCACCAAGTCAAGAAACTGCAGGGTTCCTAGGCACTCAAGTGAGGTCTCCCAAGCCATCAACCATGGCAATTTCAAAAATATGGTGCCTACAAACCCTAGTGTACGGATCGATAACTAGATGTCTAGGCGAAAAGAAAGCTAGCTAACAACTTAGCTAATGAGAATACAGAAATACAACCTTTGTAGATCCGGTGCTCCACCTCCACGGCTCCGCAACGATGTCGTCTCCGCTGTCCAAATCAAATCCGGGCTCTAGAGTCGGCTTCGTCGGAGAATGGGCAAGCTAGGTCGTCGATGTCCATGCCGAAGATGATCTACGTCGAGGCATCGATGAATCAAGCTCCACCTTCACCAAACCGTGAAAAGTTGTGAAGGAAACACACTCTACTACTTGGCAAGAGGTAGAGGATGAAGAAATAGGAAGTGGGTAGACTTTAGAATTGGATTTCTCACTCTTATGCATCAATCACCATTGATGGAGGTGAAGCTTTTCTTCTTCAAGTCAAGGAAGAAGAAGAAGAAAGCTTATGAAAAGTTATGATAAGATTATTAGAAAATGAAAAGAATTATCTATTCTTATCATAACTAAACCATAGTTAGATGTAGAGAGTTAATCATGGTTAAAGAATGGTTAGGTTTAGACAAGAAGACAAAAATGGTTGCTTTGGTCAAATGTTCATGAAGCTTCAAAGAATACAAACAAATAAAGCCACCATTTTCTCTTCATCATATTTCTTTTGCTAAAATAACAAAATGGATAAATAAATGAATAAATAAATAAGTAAATGAAGCAAAAGAAAACCCTAACCATTGACCAACCATGGTTTAAACCATACACCAAACAATCATGTATCATCAAACATGATACAATCAAATGCACAAAAGTATATCACATATACAACTTGCACATCCGAGCGAGAAAATCCATCTTAAGTAAACCGATACTAGTTAATGCAAAGTAATATATCAAATATATAATTATACATTAAATCATTAAATCAACACTTGATTCAATGATCCGGTCATGCGCACATAACCGACTGGTATCCAATATATCGGCGTATCGAATCAACGCTTGAATCGATAACTAGGTTATATCGCATACAACCATTCGATATATTTATCGCGAGAATAGAATACGGTATCACATACTCGTATTATTCTCGGTCCCGCACATATCTCATATGCGCTCCTATTTCGTTTCGCTTGAGCCAGGAAACCTCTGTGTAGGACTCTAAAGACTCGTCAATACGCCGGCAGCGGATGATGATCATATCAAACATCCACAAGCCGCAAGCGGTCTGCTAAACGTAACGGCCACCCGGGTATTGAGCGATCTGAAGATCGACGAGCAAGCCCGCTCACACTCCAGTGAATCCGACCAGTAACACTACCGTACAGTCCGGTCTGATCGTCTGATATGTCGCATATCTCGCCTAGGGGTGGTAAACGTCAGACCCCAATAGCTCAATAAGTCGTGTCGATATGAGGTCTATAACTGTTCGAGAAACTACTGGTAACACTTACCAGTAAATCTCAGCAACCCTGGCCAGGGATTTCCTGTTATAGCCAATCGAACACAGCGCAACATCAACTCCCATATACCGGGAGAGACGAATCCCCTCCTATCGCTCATTGCCTCCATGTGACTCGGGACTGTACCCAAAGACCACCGTTTTGCACGCCCTCTTGGACGTGGTAAGATGGAAATCAAAGCACAGTGGGAACCACACAAGACTCTATGACGATCTTGGGTCAACAGACTACTCTGTACCTGTGTCACCAGAGAACTGCCATCTGACGTGAGGTATAATACCATCTGGGAGTTCTCGGCGAGTCCGTCCAGTGTACCCAGTCTCTACTGAGCACCCGTATATCATCTCCAATGTCAAACACCAATGGATATGGGATCATCCATCGCCCATCTGTATGGGTCGAGAAGGTATACGCTAGTCTACTCTGGTGTATCGATGCCCCGTCTCGATACACCCTCGACTAGGGACTTTGAAGGATGTACTTATAGACTACCATGTCCCCACTAGTATGATCCGCATCATAGTCCAGGTAGTCAAGTACAGATCCTAAGGGCTTTACCAACATGTAACAGAGAGACAATCAGTATACACGTTAAGGTAAAGATCAACCAGATAGCATACTATCATGTCGAGCAAGAAAGTCCTTACTATATATGTCCCAGCATCCACTACAATATACATCCCATGTACAGTAATGGCCTCTAGGGCATACATATAACTAACAATCTCCCACTTGCACTAGGGCCATCTGTAGCAGTGGTTTGAAGTATCTCATACTCAACCATCCCATAAAAGTCTCTCTCTGGGAACAGGCCTTTGTGAGTGGATCCGCTGTGTTGTCCTCTGAGTCTACTCTCCTAAACCTCGATCTCCCTGGAGATCAACCATCTCCATGATCAGGCGATGCTGCCTTAGAATATGTCTGGATCACTGATGGGACGGACGTTCCTTGGCATAAGCCACAACTCCATTGTCTCACAATGGGAGGAACATAGTTCATCTCATGAACCTATATACACCCAAACAGCCTCTTTGGTAGCATCTTAAGTAGCGATGTATCCTGCCTTTATCGTCTAGTATGCCACGGTATATAGCTTGGAACTCTTCCAACATACCGTCCCTTTACTGAGGGTAAAGGCAATGCCTGCGACTGACATTCAGTCGTCTTTATCACACTGGAACCCTTCCAGCGATTCTCCCCAGGATCGGTTGATACCGTCTCACTACAACTAGTGAGAATCCTAACATCCAATTAAATCTATCTTATAGATCCAAAATCCAGGATTTAGTATGTATCACTTTAATCCTATATGGAGAATCATTGTGATAAGCGGAGATTGATCGAGCGTAGCATAGGAAACTCCTTCCCTATCAAGAGTATGTCATCCACGTACTCTACGAGGATCGTCACCATACTCCCTACTACCTTTTTGTTTATACAAGGTTCATCTACCATTTTGATGATGTCAAACTCTTTGACTACTTCATCAAAACAGATGTTCCAACTCCGCGATGCCTGCTTTATCCTATATAGCATCTTGCACACGTTTCCGCTGCTCCCACTGTTTATGAAGCCCTCTGGCTGTGTACTTACAGACGTTCTCTTCTAAATCAATATTTAGAAAAGCAGTCATGGCACCCAACCGCCAGATATCGTAGTCATGGTATGTAGCCGTGGCAAGTAGGATTTGGATGGACTTAAGCATAGCTACTGGAAAAGGTTTCATCATTATCCACGCCTGGTCGATGACGAAAACCTTTAACAATTCTAGCTTTGAAAGTCTCAACTTTTCCATCTACACCAAGTAATCTTCTCAAGATATACTTGCTCCTGATGGGGATTTAACCCTTCAGATATAGCAACCAAAGTCCATACTTTGTTGGTGTATAAGGATTCCATCTCAGATCGATAAACATCCATCCATTCTTACAGAGTCTCACTCTTGATGGCCAGCTCGAAACTAGTTGGGTCATCATCTCATGATGCAATCCTCGCTCCCACTGTCATAGAGAAACTGAAGTATCTCTCAGGTGGGTGAGGAACCCTACTAGATCGGCGGAGAAGCTGAGGTTCGTTGGTATCTACTGAATCCTTTGGTTCTATCAAATCATCAGCTGTAGTTTGTATAGTTGGAACCTTTCCAGTTGTACATAACAGATCTTGCCTCGAGCTTGTCCGGATTTTGTTTTTAGACATAGGCCGGACAACCCCAAATCTTAACTAGCTTAAGATATGGGCTCTTCCCTTTCCATATCACATATGAAGTGGTAGGCAATTGATTTGATTCGAATCCTATTCAATAGGTATGCAACTTCATAAGTGCATAACTCCCAGAAGGAAAAAGGTAACTCAGTAGTACTCATCATAGAGCACACCATATCAAATAGGGTGTATCTGCTCCGCCCCGATATACCATCGTGCTATGGTGTATACGGAGCAGTAATGCTGAGAGAGAATCTCATTCTCCTTTAGAATAGTCCAGTATTTCCGTGCTCAAGTATTCTCCTCCTTGATCACATCAAAGGACATAATACTTATACCCGTTTTAGTTCTCTACTTCTAACTTATATTCTGTGAATATCTCAAAAGGTTCGGACTTGTGTTTCAACAGAAACATATGTCTGAATCTAAAGAGATTATCAGAGAATGTAATGAAGTATAAAGAACCAGTCCTGGCATGTGTAGACAGGAGACCTTACATACATCATCATGTATCGGTCCCAAGAGTTCATTAACTTTTTCTCTGTTTCCAATAGACAGAGCTATGGTCATCTTATCTTTGTGACATGATTGGCGAGTTGCATAAGATGTAAATTCAAAACGACTTAAATATACATCTAAATGTAACTTCATCCAGTCGGGTCGCATTGATCTGACCTAGTCTACAATACCTCAAGAAGAATCCGTTCATTTCTGAACTCTTCCTCTTGTGTGTGTTTCATATACTAAGAACTGTAGTTTGATTTAGAACATCAATGCTTTTAGATAACGCACCTGAACCGATCAACTTTTGATATAGGAAATGTTCAAAACATTATCCAACTATACAAAATTTTATCATTTCTTTACTAATAAAGAGACTGATATGATTTTGTATATCAGGTTCGGTATCTAATAGCATTTGTTCAGAATCAATGTATTGGTAATACAGGGTGACAGTGACCAACAGACTTGGCTGCAACACTTGCCCCGGTTTCTGTCTCATGAAACTTATCACCCGTTCTCAGTTTTTCTACCTTTTTGTAGCCCTATGTAACAGATTACATATCTGGGATCCTGATCCGGTATCATATACCCAGGATGCAGAGGACACTGAGAAACAGTTCTTTGTAATGAACACACCCGAAGGAGATGCATCATATGCACTTTCTTCGTTTGGGCGGCATAGGAATTCTGGTATTCCCCTATTTCCTGCTCTGTCTTATAACAATTATAAGTTGGAGCGGGACCAACGTTCCCCAGCTCAGTATAACAAGCGGGTTCGGTCAATAATCCGTTTTATTATCTTGATTAAGGCGTGATATGGTCGCTACCTGGAGAGAGAGAGAAGAAAACACTCAGCGTGCGCTCTGTCAAGAATAGATTGGTTATTATTTTATCTAATCAGGATGGCTCCCACTGCTTTTTATCAAATCTTCCTTCAAACCCTAAAAGGAAAAGACTAGCCGGGATTAATTACACACTACAAGTTCGCCAATCTTTCAGCCAGGCCAGTGTCGGTACTTTGAGGGAGGTCCCCCGTGCTTTCGCACGAACCTAATTAATGTAAACCTCGTTTTCCCAGAGGCGTAACCTCGTTAACACCTTTCTAGACACCTACTTGATCGGCTAATTGTAATGTATAAAACTCTCCCAGGAGTAACTCTTACTCGCAGCGGGTATCGGGATCCAACTATCTCATAGAAGGTATGCAATCTCATTGCAAATTTCAACACTTGAAATTCCCGATAATATTTTGCCCCTAGCGTCCTATGACCTTGACAGAGGTCAACAAACCATAGGCTGCTAGTCAAGTTCAACCCGTCATTTCCTGATTGAAGTAAACCCACCCGCACGACCCTTGACAGAGGTCAACAAGGTCGCATGACTACCCTAAATCAATCACATCATATGCTTATGCAGATAAGCACTAATCAGCTACCGCACACTACGCCTTGACAGAGGTCAACAAACGTAGCACGAATACTAACTAGTACTTATCTGAAATGACGGAGGGCTACGACAGGTTTTTCTGAAAACCTATTGCGTAATGAACTTGATATCGTTGTAGGATCGAATGAATTTTTGAAATGGAGTGTTTTTGAGGCTTTTCTAGTTTTGCTAAAGGAGTCACTCCCGGTGAAGGGATCGTCGGTCCTTTCCTCGTCGAATGAGGTGCGGGATATATCACATATATCGCTGTGCAAAGCAAAAACTCTTAAAAGCAATCAAAAAACAAACCGAGTGTGTAGCATCTGCCAGTTATTGCTAAAGGAGTCACTCCCGGTGAAGGGATCTCGGTCCTTTCCTCATCGAATAAGGTGCAGGATATATCTCATATACCACTGTGCAAAGCAAGAACTGTAGCTACCTGTTTTATTTTGAAATTCGATTCTACAACATCTTAGGTTTCTTTTATTTCATTAATCACATTAATGAAGTCCCATCATTTAAGTACCTAATCATCACAGATAAATACGACGTACACTTACGCCATCCGCATTCGCCTCGATGTCCCCTCGTGCACCGTTAGGTTAGGTAACTAACGGCAGAGCGGGGCAGGGCTAGCGCGGGTGTAAAACATAAGTAACGTCTATATAATATATCATATATACTATATACTATATCCATCACAGAAACATCACATGATCACATCACAGATATCGCAGCAGAAGAAATATATGAAATATTGGATATACTAGGACGTCCGTGTTTTCAATACGAGCCAGTATAAAACACGGATTCCACGGTCGTGATGAATAGCCAAACCCACACCCCTAGACCCCTACGAGAGCGGCAAGCAACCCTACCAATTCTGGAGTTAGGAGACCCGGACCCGATTACTTGTGCCCTCCTCCTTGGGTCTATCCTAGTGCGGAAAAGTAAATAATATACAAACGGTGACAACTTCCGCAACCTGGAAGCGCCCCAAATAAAAGAATATTACATACAAGTTTTTACATGAATGAAAATGAAAAACACTCATCCCACATAAAAACCCCCGGCTATTCAAACACGACGATCCAATATAACATATCCAGCAACACATAACATCACATGTCATCAACGTAAGTAAATATGCGCATCCCAATTGTCGTTGACATATAGCAACGAAACCGGCGATATCACATATTACACTTACGGTCACAGAAAAGAAAGTGTAAAACTACAACAGTTGGAATCCGCAACCACCTTAGACATCGCATGCCTGACCGAATGAATTACTTAGACATCGCATGCCTAACAATTATAAACCCCTCATTTTAGTCTCAAAATCGAAAACACTTTTCAATATCAAGTCGGGCAATTCAACAAGATTCCCGACATCCTGATCGAATGCTCGTCGCAAACTTCAGTAGACGGCCGCACCCCTGATACCGTCGACGAAGTGCACCAAGGCGGAACACCGCTACCGCGAGCACCCGAACGGATGCTTTCGGCGACGGGGTTCTCCTACAGTCACTTGGTCGGGGCTATGGAGTGAGGCTGTCTATTAAGTTTACCCGGCGAGTATCCGCGTACGCTACGTGATTGCAACGGACTTTTGATCACATCAAAATTCCGTGGCAACCGATCAAGTGAGACTAAATTGCTACGTTTATAACATTCATTCAGTTATCATATAACTCATTGTGAATTCCAATTATTGTATCCCATTCCAGATAAACAGAAAATGTTAAACTTTTCGATCGAACAATCGAACACCCAAGTTTTCCCGAAACAGATCAACACATGAAACAAGTCTAACAACAT
The DNA here is from genome assembly GCA_030015575.1 of Agapanthus africanus. Lineage (NCBI taxonomy): Eukaryota > Viridiplantae > Streptophyta > Magnoliopsida > Asparagales > Amaryllidaceae > Agapanthus > Agapanthus africanus. The sequence goes on from CM057349.1 coordinate 143,488,639, forward strand.
TCCGTTCGTGCCTCAGTACCAACGATCCAGCCGTAGAAGGGTCAAGCCAACGCCTCACATGTGGCACGCCGTACTGCCCCAAACCCGAAGGTTCAAAGGGCAGTTCAAGACGGTCACATAATCGAGTTAAGGTTTGTGTCTTCTAGAGGGACCATCGCGTTACTTGCACTACTTAGAACGTCGTTAAACTACGGAAAAATCCAACACTTGGAAATTTCCCGACAGAGGAAAAGTTGGGTATTTATATCCGGTCGAACTTTTTAACATATTCTAAAATTTATCCAGAAAGCCACACAGACAAAATTTGATACCCCGATCGAAATACCGAATCCCCAAAACAACTGCAGAAATTTCAACTCTTGAAAAATTATTAAAAATATCCAGGAAGACCAACACTGGAAATTAAGAATTACTATACAAATTCTGATCCCAGAAAAGACAAAACGGCCGCCCTTCCGCCGCACAAGCCAAGATTGTGCCACGGAAGCGCGGCGCATTAAACGAATTGGGTGCACGAATTTTACAGTATTTCATATATTCACCTGCTGATTTTTCTGAACATTTTTAATGTGGAAGAAGACCAGATTTTAAAAATTGTACAGAGAGCAACTTTGAATCGGGGTTTCGGGTTCGTTCGGACTTCAATTTCCGTCTGGACTTCGCCTAAGGCTCTAGCTAGGCTCTGATACCACTGCAGGGTTCCTAGGCACTCAAGTGAGGTCTCCCAAGCCATCAACCATGGCAATTTCAAAAATATGGTGCCTACAAACCCTAGTGTACGGATCGATAACTAGATGTCTAGGCGAAAAGAAAGCTAGCTAACAACTTAGCTAATGAGAATACGGAAATACAACCTTTGTAGATCCGGTGCTCCACCTCCACGGCTCCGCAACGATGTCGTCTCCGCTGTCCAAATCAAATCCGGGCTCTAGAGTCGGCTTCGTCGGAGAATGGGCAAGCTAGGTCGTCGATGTCCATGCCGAAGATGATCTACGTCGAGGCATCGATGAATCAAGCTCCACCTTCACCAAACCGTGAAAAGTTGTGAAGGAAACACACTCTACTACTTGGCAAGAGGTAGAGGATGAAGAAATAGGAAGTGGGTAGACTTTAGAATTGGATTTCTCACTCTTATGCATCAATCACCATTGATGGAGGTGAAGCTTTTCTTCTTCAAGTCAAGGAAGAAGAAGAAGAAAGTTTATGAAAAGTTATGATAAGATTATTAGAAAATGAAAAGAATTATCTATTCTTATCATAACTAAACCATAGTTAGATGTAGAGAGTTAATCATGGTTAAAGAATGGTTAGGTTTAGACAAGAAGACAAAAATGGTTGCTTTGGTCAAATGTTCATGAAGCTTCAAAGAATACAAACAAATAAAGCCACCATTTTCTCTTCATCATATTTCTTTTGCTAAAATAACAAAATGGATAAATAAATGAATAAATAAATAAGTAAATGAAGCAAAAGAAAACCCTAACCATTGACCAACCATGGTTTAAACCATACACCAAACAATCATGTATCATCAAACATGATACAATCAAATGCACAAAAGTATATCACATATACAACTTGCACATCCGAGCGAGAAAATCCATCTTAAGTAAACCGATACTAGTTAATGCAAAGTAATATATCAAATATATAATTATACATTAAATCATTAAATCAACACTTGATTCAATGATCCGGTCATGCGCACATAACCGACTGGTATCCAATATATCGGCTTATCGAATCAACGCTTGAATCGATAACTAGGTTATATCGCATACAACCATTCGATATATTTATCGCGAGAATAGAATACGGTATCACATACTCGTATTATTCTCGGTCCCGCACATATCTCATATGCGCTCCTATTTCGTTTCGCTTGAGCCAGGAAACCTCTGTGTAGGACTCTAAAGACTCGTCAATACGCCGGCAGCGGATGATGATCATATCAAACATCCACAAGCCGCAAGCGGTCTGCTAAACGTAACGGCCACTCGGGTATTGAGCGATCTGAAGATCGACGATCAAGCCCGCTCACACTCCAGTGAATCCGACCAGTAACACTACCGTACAGTCCGGTCTGATCGTCTGATATGTCGCATATCTCGCCTAGGGGTGGTAAACGTCAGACCCCAATAGCTCAATAAGTCGTGTCGATATGAGGTCTATAACTGTTCGAGAAACTACTGGTAACACTTACCAGTAAATCTCAGCAACCCTGGCCAGGGATTTCCTGTTATAGCCAATCGAACACAGCGCAACATCAACTCCCATATACCGGGAGAGACGAATCCCCTCCTATCGCTCATTGCCTCCATGTGACTCGGGACTGTACCCAAAGACCACCGTTTTGCACGCCCTCTTGGACGTGGTAAGATGGAAATCAAAGCACAGTGGGAACCACACAAGACTCTATGACGATCTTGGGTCAACAGACTACTCTGTACCAGTGTCACCAGAGAACTGCCATCTGACGTGAGGTATAATACCATCTGGGAGTTCTCGGCGAGTCCGTCCAGTGTACCCAGTCTCTACTGAGCACCCGTATATCATCTCCGATGTCAAACACCAATGGATATAGGATCATCCATCGCCCATCTGTATGGGTCGAGAAGGTATACGCTAGTCTACTCTGGTGTATCGATGCCCCGTCTCGATACACCCTCGACTAGGGACTTTGAAGGATGTACTTATAGACTACCATGTCCCCACTAGTATGATCCGCATCATAGTCCAGGTAGTCAAGTACAGATCCTAAGGGCTTTACCAACATGTAACAGAGAGACAATCAGTATACACGTTAAGGTAAAGATCAACCAGATAGCATACTATCATGTCGAGCAAGAAAGTCCTTACTATATATGTCCCAGCATCCACTACAATATACATCCCATGTACAGTAATGGCCTCTAGGGCATACATATAACTAACAGAAACTTGTGAAGGAAACACACTCTACTACTTGGCAAGAGGTAGAGGATGAAGAAATAGGAAGTGGGTAGACTTTAGATTTGGATTTCTCACTCATATCATCAATCCACCATTGATGTAGTCTAGGTTTTTCTTCTTGAGTTGAAGGAAGAAGAAGAAGAAATGATATGATAAGAATAATTAAAAAGAAAAGAATAATCCATTCTTATCATAACATAACCCAAGTTAAATGTAGAGAATTGACCAAGGTTAAAGAATGGTTAGGGTTAAGGAGATGAGACAAAAATGGTGACTTCATGAAAGCTTCATGAAGCTTCATGTTGAAAACAAAACTAGCCACCATTTTTGACTTCTTTTCCTTTTCTCATTTATCTTTTAAATGAAAATGAAAAGATAAATGAATGAATAAAAGAAAACCCTAATCATTTACTTAACCTAGGTTTAATTCATTACACTTAACAAAAAAGATATGTATCATCAAACATGATACAATCAAGTGCACAAAAATATATCGCATATACAATGCGCACATCCGAGTGAGAAACTCCATCTTAAGTGAACCGATACTAGTTAATGCAAAGTAATATATCAAATATATAATTATGCATTAAATCATTAAATCAACACTTGATTTAATGATCCGGTCATATCGCATATAACCGACTAATATCAACAGTAACAACTTATCGAATCAATACTTGATCCGATAACCCGGCTATATCGCATATAACCGATCAATGTCACATATCACGAGAATCGAATACAGTATCACATACTGGTATCATTCTCGGTCCCGCACATATCTCATATGCACTCCTATTTCGTTTCGCTTGAGCCAGGAAACCTCTGTGTAGGACTCTAAAGACTCGTCAATACGCCGGCAGCAGGTGATGATCATATCAAACACCCACAAGCCGCAAGCGGTCTGCTAAACGTAACAGCCACCCGGGTATTGAGCGATATGAAGATCGACGAGCAAGCCCGCTCACACTCCATTGAATCCAACCAGTAACACTACCGTACAGTCCGGTCTGATCGTCTGATATGTCGCATATCTCGCCTAGGGGTGGTAAACGTCAGACCCCAATAGCTCGATAAGTCGTGTCGATATGAGGTCTATAACAATTCGAGAAACTACTAGTAACACTTACCAGTAAATCTCAGCAACCCTGGCCAGGGATTTCCTGTTATAGCCAATCGAACACAGCGCAACATCAACTCCCTATACCGGGAGAGACGAATCCCCTCCTATCGCTCATTGCCTCCATGTGACTCAGGACTGTACCCAAAAACCACCGTTTTGCACGCCCTCTTCGACGTGGTAAGATGGAAATCAAAGCACAGTGGGAACCACACAAGACTCTATGACGATCTCGGGTCAACAGACTACTCTGTACCAGTGTCACCAGAGAACTGCCATCTGACGTGAGGTATAATACCATCTGGGAGTTCTCGGCGAGTCCGTCCAGTGTACCCAGTCTCTACTGAGCAGCCGTATATCATCTCTGATGTCAAACACCAATGGATATGGGATCATCCATCGCCCATCTGTATGGGTCGAGAAGGTATACGCTAGTCTACTCTGGTATATCGATGCCCCGTCTCGATACACCCTCGACTAGGGACTTTGAAGGATGTACTTATGGACTACCATGTCCCCACTAGTATGATCCGCATCATAGTCCAGGTAGTCAAGTACAAATCCTATGGGATTTACCAACATGTAACAGAGAGACAAACAGTTTACACGTTAAGGTAAAGTGTAACCAGATAGCATACTATCATGTCGAGCAAGAAAGTCCTCCCTATATACGTCCTAGCATCCACTACAATATACATCATATGTACAATAATGGCCTCTAGGGCATACATATAACTAACAATCTCCCACTTGCACTAGGGCCATCTGTAGCAGTGGTTGTAGTATCCCATACTCAACCATCCCATAAAAGTCTCTCTCTGGGAACAGGCCTTTGTGAGTGGATCCGCTGTGTAGTCCTCTGAGTCTACTCTCCTAACCTCGATCTCCCTGGAGATCAACCATCTCCATGATCAAGTGATACTGCCTTAGAATATGTCTGGATCACTGATGGGACGGACGTTCCTTGGCATAAGCCACAACTCCATTGTCACACAATGGCAGGAACTAAGTTCATCTCATGAACCAATATACATCCATACTGCCTCTTCGGTAGCATCTTAAGTAGCGATGTATCCAGCCTTAATTGTCTAGTATGCCACGGTATCCAGCTTGGAACTCTTCCAACATACCGTCCCTTTACTGAGGGTAAAGACAATGCCTGTGACTGACATCTAGTCGTCTTTATCACCCTGGAACACTTCCAGTGATTCTCCCCAGGGTCGATTGATACCTTCTCACTACAGCTAGTGAGTATTCTAACATCCATTTAGATCTATCTCATAGATCCAAAATCCAGGATTTAGGAGGTATCACTTTGATCCTATATGGAGAATTATGGTGATAAGCGGAGATTGATCGAGCGTAGCATAAGAAACTCCTTTCTTATCAAGAGTATGTCATCCACGTACTCTACGAGGATCGTCACCATACTCCCTACTACCTTTTTGTTTATACAAGGTTCATCTACCATTTTGATGATGTCAAACTCTTTGACCAATCCATCAAAACAGATGTTCCAACTCCGCGATGCCTGCTTTATCCTATAAAGCATCTTGCACATGTTTCCGCTGCTCCCACTGTCTACGAAGCCCTCTGGCTGTGTACTTATAGACGCTCTCTTCTAAACATCATTTAGAAAAGCTGTCATGACACCCAACCACCAGATATCGTAGTCATGGTATGTAGCCGTAGCAAGTAGGATCTGGATGGACTTAAGCATAGCCACTTAGAAAAGGTTTCATCATCATCCATACCTGGTCAATGATGTAGACCTTTAACAAGTCTAGCTTTGAAAGTCTCAACTCTTCCATGTACACCAAGTAATCTTCTCAAGATATACTTGCTCCTGATGGGGATTTAACCCTTCAGATATAGCAACCAAAGTCCATACTTTGTTGGTGTATATGGATTCCATCTCAGATCACTAAGCATCCAGCCATTCTTACAGAGTCTTACTCTAGATGGCCAGCTCGAAACTAGTTGGGTCATTATCTCATGATGCAATCCTCGCTCCCACTTGATTGAAACATTTTCTGATGTGTATATGTAAAAAGTAACGACAATCAAAAAATTATATTGACCGCAATCAAACTACGGTGTCGGATGTAGTTAATGACTGAGTGCGGATCGTCCACAGGGATTGCACAATTCAATTGTATTTTGATACGTTTGAAATGAAATGTTAAGCAACAATAAACGAAAACATGATTCAAGATGTGATTTGTATTCGAGTGTCACTATTCTTTACTCAAGAATCAAGAAACTATAAACAATCAAGAATCGGTTGTTTTGATAATATTTCCAATCAACAATCAAGAATATAAGAGAGGCTCGTAGGAATCGATCGGATCTTTAGACGTGATGTAATCTAAAGGGTATCGTGTTCTTGTCCTTCGAAGAATTGATACTAGATCAATGGTGATCGACGAGAGTTAGGGTTTTCTTGATGAAATTAGGGTTTCATCTCTTAACCCTTGTTCTTTCGAGGATACCATTTATATTCTAGCCTCTAGCAATTTCAAGAAACGATCGAAACTCCCCAATCTCGAGCGATGTCGATCAAGAAAGCATCGCAACGAATTGGGTCGTCGATTCTTGAACTTGCTAGGGTTTACAAACTCGTGGGATTCAAGAATCGATTATAAATTTGTTACATCATCATACTAAAGATCGTCTCGACTCCTCGACGAGCGGAGTTTTATTCACACATCACCACACAGATAATATTCAAGAATTGTAAAGATAACATGATGCGGAATTTAAAGAAAACAAGATAAAAGAATATCACCTTTTATTTAATCAACAATTTCAATACATTCTTTCAAGAATCTACAAGAAGAAGAAATCGATCGTTGACTCGGCTTCGCTCGTCTCCGTGGATCGTGGATCTACTTTGATCTCTTGCCCGATTGAAGATCGGCTCGGCTCATAAAAGGGTTGAAGGCATCTTGCTTGGCTTGCACTCAAGATCTTGAATTGTGGTTGGATTTAGGGTTAGGGTTTCCTACAAGCTCTCTCACTAAACTTGAGGAAGAAGAAGATGAAGAATGGGATTGATTTTCTAAACTTTCCCAAGGTTGCCAACCTATCAAATGAGTGAGCCTAGGGTCTTATTTATAGAACTCTCAAACCCTAGGTTTAGGTTTGAATTAGAACTTTCCCTCCCAAAGTTTGTTGAAGAGTTTCTAGAAGGAATTTGTTAGGAGTTAGCTTAGGGTTTAAGCTAGGGTTTAGGGAAAGTTCTAGAAGTATTAGGCTAGTTTAGGTGTTTGCTGATCTGGAGGAAGTATCTGGAATATTCTGGAAGTTTGTGAGCATTATTGAGCTGTAGCCACTGAAACAGGAGTTTTGGTGCAATTTAAGGAGCTGAGTCACTGGGCCCGCCGCGCAACCGCCGCAATAACCAGGTATTGGCCGCGCTTCCGCCGCGCATTGATGGGCTTGGGCCTTGGGCTTTCTTCTGTGGTCTTGGGCTGCTGTTTTTAGCTTCCTTTGATGTTTAGATTTGTATTTCCTCTTCTGTGTTGATACCAGATTTGAGTTAAGTGAGATTACGAGCAATTGTAATGGTCGAGCACTGTAATGATCGAGCAAGCTTCTCTTTTCCTGCACAGACTTCGAAACAGGGGTTGCAAGATATGGAAAATATGCTATGTAATGCAATGCAGTCAATTTCCCTAGAAATGCCGGTTTTAAGGTCGAATACATGTAATCTGATATTTTGCGACCGATTTGCTAATATGTGAATTATGAATACCGTACACTTCTATATGGATGCAAATGATGAGGAAATTGCCGGTTAAAATATGCAATATTTTCGACTGATCAAATACCCCCAAACTTAATTTCGATCGTCTCGAGCGAATGTTTTATTAAAACGAGAAGGAGAAAATAAAGAAAGAGAAAAACTAACTAGCACACTTTCGTAGGCAACACGATTGCACTGAGCACGTGCAACAAGCCTTTAAACCTCTAGGTGTCCCTAGTAGGAGGAGTGTTGTCTCCTGAGGGTTTTCAGCGGATTGCACCCACAAAATCCAATAATAAAAGCAAGATCATGAATATTACATTTAAAGAAGAGAATCGTAAAAGAAAAGCTTTGAAAATTAGGGTTTCTAACTAAGCTAGCTTTTCGGTTGTCATGAGCCCTATCTTAATGGTCATGAAAAGATGTTAGAAATCACGTCCTCCCTCAATAAAACATCGTCTTATTCTTCATTCCTATCTTTCTTCCAAACATCGATCATATAACCCTGCGTGTGTGTAAAGAACATCCCTACACCCGGAGAATTCAATTCAAGCTATCATACTCTTGCCCATCAACCTCAGTACTCTTTTTTTTCTTTTTTGTTCGATGAGCTCACACACTTTCATGCGACCGTTAATACTTCTTGAGGTACTAACCGACCGATTACTCATGTGCTTGCTTATTTGGTGTATTTTCCTAGTCTTGCACCACCTTAGGTATAGCAGTGACTCCCAGACCAGTTGGCCTTAGGGCACTAGATGAAAAAGCACCCTCGCTATATATTTTTTTATTCCCTTGGTGATAACAAACCAGTGTCCATTTTTCTCACCATATTTTTTTTTTCATACTTTTGGCTTTAAGACAAGAGCATTTCAAGGTATTCTCTACTATCCCAGGCTTCAAGACGTGTGTAAGTGCGAATAGCAGGGTAGCCACGTTCAAAATGTTTGGCTTCCAGAATAGAAACTATTTTTCAGACTTATTTTTATCCTCAGATTAGTGACGTCCTTCATCTTACTAACCCTTGGGACAACGGCTCATAACTACTTATTACTAGTTCGTATAAGAAAACTTCTAATTTTCTTAGTTTTCTAAAAATTTTCTAATCTCATGGATGTAATTTTTCACTATCTAAACTTTCATTATCTTATTTATATACAAAAAAGGTAAATATTAAAATTATTTTTATATTTGAAAATTTTTAAATTTTTTATGGGTTTTGAAAATTTTTCAATTTTTATAGATTTTTAAAAGAAATGTTTTGTGCTTATGCAGATGATATGCAAATGATGCGAAAATAAGCACAAACCTCCCCCAAACTTGTTTTCAACAGTGTCCTCACTGTTGCCGACAGCTATATCTATAAAACCTGTAAATCTGGGGGGAATTATTAGTGGGGGCAAAATATATAAGTGAAGAACTTCCCCCAAACTTATCTTTCACTCACCTTCATTCAAAAAAATTGATGCAATGATATACTGGACATGAAGGTGAGACGGAGGAATTTTAATCCAAATAAACTGGCTCTTGTAAGAACAAGAGCTCCTCCGTGGGGTCAGTGGAAAAATACGGCTTTAGTCTATGTCCATTTACTTTGAAAAAGGTGCCGTTTTTAACATTTTCAACTTCTACTGCCCCGTGCGGGAATACAGACCGCACAACAAATGGTCCCTTCCATCGAGATCGGAGCTTACCCGCGTGAAGGTGTAATCGTGAATCATAAAGAAGGACTTGTTGACCAGGTAAAAATGTTTTCCTTAAAATGCTTTTATCGTGAAAAACCTTAGTCCTATTCTTTGTGATTACAGCATTATCATAAGCTTCATCGCGGAGTTCGCTTAGCTCGTTAAGTTGCAGCTTCCGAAAGTTGCAAGCAAGGTTTAGATCAAAATTTATTTCCTTTATAGCCCACAATGCTTTATGTTCTATCTCAACAGGTAGATGACATGCTTTACCAAAACTATCCTATATGGAGACATTCCTAGGTCGGTCTTATATGCAGTCCTGAATGCCCAAAGAGCATCCGTCAATTTGGTCGACCAGTCTTTTCTATTCTTAGCAACAGTTTTCTCCAGGATAAGTTTGATTTGTCTGTTTGAGATCTCAGCCTGCCCGCTTGTTTGGGGATGATAGGGTGTAGAAAGACGGTGGTTGATTGAGTATTTTCGCATCAGAGTCTCGAAAGATCTGTTGCAGAAGTGTGTCCCATTATCGCTAATGATAGCGCGTGGGTGTCCAAATCGCGAAAAGATATTCTCTTTTAAGAACTTAATGACAACTTTCCTGTCATTAGTGCGACATGGAATGGCTTCTACCTATTTTGAGACATAATCAACCGCCAGCAATATGTACAGATTCCCAAAGGAGTTGGGAAAAGGACCCATAAAATCAATGCCCCAAACATCAAACATTTCAACAACCAAGATGGGTTGCTGAGGCATTTCATTCCTCTGAGATATTCTACCCGTATACTGACATTGTGTACAAGTTTTGCAATACTCAAATGCGTCCTTGAATAAGGTCGGCCAGTAAAATCCACATTGCAAAACCTTTTCCGCAGTCTTTCTAGGACCAAAGTGACCCCCACAGGCCTGATCATGACAAAATGAAAGAACACTCTTGAACTGTTCATTTGGGACGCACCGGCGAATGATCTGATCAGGACAATATTTAAACAAATAGGGCTCGTCCCAGTAAAAGTGTTTTACTTGGGAAAGAAAACGGTATTTGTCCTGTTTTGACCAATCGCTCGGTATAAGTCCCGTGGCATAATAGTTCACAATATCCCTGAACCATGGTTCAGCGGATATGCTCAAGAGTTGTTCATCAGGGAATGAGTCATTGATTGGCAGGGTCACAGGGGAAGAAACGATGCGTGAAAGGTGGTCAGCTACTACGTTTTCACATCCTTTCTTATCTTTGATAACAAGATCAAATTCTTGTAACAGTAGGATCCAACGTATTAGTCGACCTTTTGCATCTTTCTTCGCCAGAAGATGTTTTAAAGCGGAATGGTCAGTATATACAACTATAGGTGAGCCGATTAAGTAAGGCCTAAATTTTTCCAATGCAAATACAACCGCTAAAAGCTCTTTCTCGGTGGTTGTATAATTGATTTGCGCATCATTCAGGGTCTTACTAGCATAGTAAATCACGTGTGGCATCTTTTCGATGTGCTGTCCTAAGACTGCACCTACTGCAAAATCAGATGCGTCACACATCAGCTCAAAGGGGTAGTCCCAATTTGGTAATGATAAAACGGGGGCTGAAGTGAGTGAGTGTTTAAGTGAGTCGAAAGCTGTCTCGCAATCCGAGTCAAAATGGAAGGTCGTATCCTTGCCCAGGAGTAGTGTTAAAGGTCTAGCAATTTTGCTAAAGTCCTTTATGAATCTCCTATAAAAGCCCGCATGGTCAAGGAAAGAGCGAATATCTTTGACGCTTTTGGGATGAGGGAGGTTTTGAATGACATCTACTTTAGCTCTGTCAACCTCAATGCCTTTCTGTGAAATGACATGTCCAAGTACTATTCCTTCTTGGACCATAAAGTGGCATTTTTCCCAGTTTAATGTCAAGTTCTTCTCTTTGCAACGAGTAAGAACAGCGTCCAGATTCGCTAGGCAATCAGAAAAAGAGTCTCCAAAAATCGAGAAGTCGTCCATAAAGATCTCCAAAAAATTCTCTACCATATCAAAGAATATCCCCATCATACACCGCTGAAAGGTAGCGGGAGCATTGCATAATCCGAAGGGCATGCGACTGTAAGCAAAGGTACCAAAAGGACAAGTAAAAGTGGTTTTATCTTGATCCTTTTTGGCGATGGGGACCTGATTGTAGCCTGAGTATCCGTCCATAAAACAATAAAACTCTCGTCCCGCTAAGCGTTCCAGCATTTGATCAATAAATGGTAGAGGAAAATGATCTTTCCTCGTAGCAGCGTTGAGTTTTCTATAATCGATGCATACACGCCACCCAGTTTGGGCGCGTGTCTGAATCAACTCATTCGCTTCATTTGTGATAACTGTGATGCCGGATTTCTTAGGAACGACATGTATAGGACTCACCCACTGGCTATCGGAGATGGGGTAGATAATACCATTATCTAAGCACTTGACGATTTCTTTCATGACAGCTTCCTTCATGATAGGATTCAACCGTCTCTGTGGTTCTCGGGTCGGTCTGGCATCATCCATCACATGTATATGATGTTCAACTATCAAGGGACTAATCCCTTTGATGTCCGCCATACTCCAACCAAACGCCTCTTTGTTAGATCTCAATACCGATAAAAGGGCATTCTCTTGCTCTGATGCAAGAGAAGCGGAAATGATAACCGGTAATGACTCGTTCTCACCAAGATATGCATATTTCAGGTGAGAAGGTAAAATTTTGAGATCTAACTCAGGCGGAGAAATGATAGAAGGAAGGGTCATAGATTGATTTTTGGATCTACAAAGAAGCTCAGAGCCTGTGAAAGATACAGACTCGGGTGGAGAAAAGTCAGAAGTGCAGGACTCATGTGTAGCTAAAGTGTCCTCACTAAGATCTTGTGCAAAGTCAAACAGAGATGTGCTAATGTCATCGAGATCAGTAAAGCAAAGATCCTCAGCTCCACAACTATCGGGAGCGATCTCATGGACAGAGCACACATCTAAAATATGAGCAGAGGGTTCTGATGGCTGACTTCCAACTTTATAGATATTTAGTTCAATGGTCATATTTCCAAATGATAAATTCATTGAACCATTTCTACAGTTTATAACAGCGTTGGAAGTGGCAAGGAAAGGACGACCTAAAATCACCGGAATTTAGCCCCGGGGGTTTGCTACAGGATGTGTGTCAAGCACAATGAAGTCTACAGGGAAAAAAAATTCCCTGGCCTTTATTAACACATCCTCTAATTCACCCCTTGGTTTGGTGATAGATCGGTCTGCCATCTGGAGAGTGCAATGAGCAGGTTTCAGCTCTCCAATCCCTAATTGCTCATAGACAGAATAAGGTAACAGGTTAACACTTGCGCCAAGGTCTAAAAGAGCACGATTTATGTTTTTACCCCCAATCGAAATCGATATTGTAGGACAACCTGGGTCCTTTCTTTTCTTTGGAAGCTGGGGTATAAAAGCAGTGCTGATATTATTAGACATAAAGACCTTCTTCGGCACTTGGGTCTTCCTCTTCCTAGTGCACAAGTCCTTAAGAATCTTCGCATAAGCGGGGACTTGCTGAATCGCATCTAGGAGAGGGATATTGATGTTAACCTGTTTGAACATCTCTAAAATTTTCTCCATATGAGGACTCGTTCTGTTAGCCCTTAGCCGGTTCGGGTAAGGTGCTTTCGCAATAAGCGCGGGGTCCATCACAGGAGAAGGAAAGGGGGGTAGACGAGGTCCCAAAGGAGGTGTGGGGACCGTCTGTGGAGAACTATAAGGGTTGGGTGAAGGTGTTGAGCCTAGAGGGAAATGGAGAATAGGCTCGTGCGAAGGTGGTTTGGTAGAAGAAGAAGGATCAGAAGGTGAAGTGTGTGTATGTGGGAAAGTCTCAGCCGGGGTGTTGATATGATTTTCAGTATCATCAATACCTTCCCCGACATGATTATTCAGCACTCTTCCCGATCTCAACGTTGTAATGGCATTTACATTGTAATGCCCAGGATTCTGTAGGGGTTGAGAGGGAAGTTTCCCTTTTTCTCTCGCACTCATTTCGGCTTTTAAGCGTGCGATTTCAGCTTCCATCGTGCGAATACTCTCAGCTTGGGACGCTGAGTTTTTCTTTATTTCACTGACGGAAGATCTAACCTCAGTCGAAACATCCATGAAATTTGATAAAAGTGATTTCATGGTTTGAGTGAATTGAGAGAACTCGTCAGAACAGGACTGCATAGGATTAGACTGTGCAGGAGTGTTGCCCTGATTTTGGAAATTTTGTGACTGGTAGGGGTGCTGAGTGAGTTGTAGGGGTTGCTGTTGTGGTGGAGGAAGAGCCCTTTGAAATTGATTCGTGTTTGGAACCGTGTTTTGAGATTGGTTTTGGTTCCAAGCAAAATTCGGGTGGTTCCTCCAACCCTGATTGTAACTGGAAGAATATGGATCGTTTCGAGGTCTTTAAAATGCGGCATTAGAATGCTCGTGACCTTGAAACGCAGAGTTTAATGGACATTCTTCCGTTAAATGTGACGGATCAGAACAGCACCCACAAACAGTTTTGGGGAGCGACATTGGGTTTAGGGAGGCTGCTGCAAATTTGTGTTCCATAGCGTCGAGCTTCTTTTGCATTGCTGCCATTTCAGCTCGAACACCTATGGACACATCTATTTGGTGTACGCCACCCCTATTCAATGGTTGTGTTCCACTCTCCCAAATTAGTGATTTTTCAGCGAACTCTTCTAAGTATCGCCAGGCTTCCCCATCATCCTTAGTCATAAATGTACCTTGACACATGTTTTCAAGGCTCTGTTTAGTGCTAGGGTTACTGCCCTCATATATGATTCGGCAAAGCTCCCATCTCGGGATGCCGTGATGAGGACATTGAACCAATAGATCCTTGAAACGTTCAAAGTATTTTGAAAATGGTTCGGCAGGGAGCTGGGCAAATTGGTTCAGTTCGCTACGGATTCGAGCCGTCTTTTGGACTGGGTAAAATTTCTTAAGGAATGCAGCGACGAATTCTTCCCAATTCGTAATAGAGTGTGCGGTGGTGTTGTATAGCCACTTCTCGGCTATATCGCACAAAGTAAATGGAAGAAGTCGTAGACGCATCGCATCCACTGAAAGTTGAGACGTACCCATCATTGCGCATACGTTTTCAAATTTGGTAATGAAAACGTAAGCGTCCTCGGTCTCGAGTCCGTGGTATTTGGGTAAAAGATTGATATACTGGGGCTTAATCTCAAAGTTATCCCCATTGGCTGGTGGTGTGGATAAGCAGGTCGAAAGAGGACCTCTATGTGGATAGCATCTTTCCTGGAGAGAAATGTGGGGTGGATTAGGATTCTGCGCACCAACGGACGGTGGCAGATTAGGGTTAAAGAAGTTTGATGGATTCGGATCCATCGGTGTGGGTATGGTAGTGGGTAAAGAAAAGGTAAATGGAGAATTATCGACTTCGGAGTCGATAAAAGGTACGCGGACTAAACAGGCACTAGAATCCCGTGTCCAGCCTATCTTGCACTAAAAAGGGTTAGTACAAGTGGCAGCGTTGACTTATAATTAGGGATGAATGAATGCGGTGTTTGCTTTTGAAAAAGGGACGGATTTTGAAAAAATGATGCGACAAAACAAATGCAGCACACAAACCCTAGAATCTGATGGTCACCTAGGTCCGATCTCTAGACCGCTCCTAACTGCCAAAAGACAAGCCGCAGGATAGAATCCTCCACTGCCTCTTTGTCCCCCTGTGGCCGGATAAGTGCCAGGTAAGTGGGAAGGAACCACCACTACAGTGGACCTAATTAATAACCACTAGCCTTAGACACACTCGCCTTAGGCACCACAAGAAAACGCGGATAAGCAATGAATTACCCACGACCTTCTCTTGTCCTATTGAGCGCGACAGTCCTTAGAGTCTTCTCTAGATTTCTTTTAGTTAATGGAGGTAATGCGGATGCAAGTTTGACGATTTTCGGGGCCTAGGAAGGGTAATGAAATCCCCACCTAATTTGGATTTGGTCGTGCCCCTTAATTTCCGTATTAATATGCAAACAACCAAAAATAAAAAACACGCACAATTTTAATTTGTTTTTTTTGCGGCGCAGCGATTTATTTGCAAAGAATCCTGCAGCAAAGGGTTAATTGGAGCTAAAAAGGGAGAGGGGAGAGAGCAAGAAATCACCTGCACTGAAAATTTTTCAGTGATCCTTCAAGACTGCGGCGCTTCTGCCGCGTATGGTAGCTTTGTGCCGCCCTTCCGCGCTCCCACAGTGAGTTCACTGGATCAAATTTCTTCAGGGAGTCTCTGTTGGCTCCCTAAGCTCTGAGGTATATTCCAAAAATTTTTATCACAGCCCAGAATGCTCCAGATCACCTTGCAGTCAAATCACAACACACGTGTAAGAGTTTGTACGAATTTTGATTTCAAGAAGTAAAATGTAATAATTCTTTCACTTCAAACTAAAATTGCAAATGAATTAGTGCGATCCCCGGCAACGGCGCCATTTTGATTGAAACATTTTCTGATGTGTATATGTAAAAAGTAACGACAATCAAAAAATTATATTGACCGCAATCAAACTACGGTGTCGGATGTAGTTAATGACTGAGTGCGGATCGTCCACAGGGATTGCACAATTCAATTGTATTTTGATACGTTTGAAATGAAATGTTAAATAACAATAAACGAAAACATGATTCAAGATGTGATTTGTATTCGAGTGTCACTATTCTTTACTCAAGAATCAAGAAACTATAAACAATCAAGAATCGGTTGTTTTGATAATATTTCCAATCAACAATCAAGAATATAAGAGAGGCTCGTAGGAATCGATCGGATCTTTAGACGTGATGTAATCTAAAGGGTATCGTGTTCTTGTCCTTCGAAGAATTGATACTAGATCAATGGTGATCGACGAGAGTTAGGGTTTTCTTGATGAAATTAGGGTTTCATCTCTTAACCCTTGTTCTTTCGAGGATACCATTTATATTCTAGCCTCTAGCAATTTCAAGAAACGATCGGAACTCCCCAATCTCGAGCGATGTCGATCAAGAAAGCATCGCAACGAATTGGGTCGTCGATTCTTGAACTTGGTAGGGTTTACAAACTCGTGGGATTCAAGAATCGATTACAAATTTGTTACATCATCATACTAAAGATCGTCTCGACTCCTCGACGAGCGGAGTTTTATTCACACATCACCATACAGATAATATTCAAGAATTGTAAAGATAACATGATGCGGAATTTAAAGAAAACAAGATAAAAGAATATCACCTTTTATTTAATCAACAATTTCAATACATTCTTTCAAGAATCTACAAGAAGAAGAAATCGATCGTTGACTCGGCTTCGCTCGTCTCCGTGGATCGTGGATCTACTTTGATCTCTTGCCCGATTGAAGATCGGCTCGGCTCATAAAAGGGTTGAAGGCATCTTGCTTGGCTTGCACTCAAGATCTTGAATTGTGGTTGGATTTAGGGTTAGGGTTTCCTACAAGCTCTCTCACTAAACTTGAGGAAGAAGAAGATGAAGAATGCGATTGATTTTCTAAACTTTCCCAAGGTTGCCAACCTATCAAATGAGTGAGCCTAGGGTCTTATTTATAGAACTCTCAAACCCTAGGTTTAGGTTTGAATTAGAACTTTCCCTTCCAAAGTTTGTTGAAGAGTTTCTAGAAGGAGTTTGTTAGGAGTTAGCTTAGGGTTTAAGCTAGGGTTTAGGGAAAGTTCTAGAAGTATTAGGCTAGTTTAGGTGTTTGCTGATCTGGAGGAAGTATCTGGAATATTCTGGAAGTTTGTGAGCATTATTGAGCTGTAGCCACTGAAACAGGAGTTTTGGTGCAATTTGAGGAGCTGAGTCACTGGGCCCGCCGCGCAACCGCCGCAATAACCAGGTATTGGCCGCGCTTCCGCCGCGCATTGATGGGCTTGGGCCTTGGGCTTTCTTCTGTGGTCTTGGGCTGCTGTTTTTAGCTTCCTTTGATGTTTAGATTTGTATTTCCTCTTCTGTGTTGATACCAGATTTGAGTTAAGTGAGATTACGAGCAATTGTAATGGTCGAGCACTGTAATGATCGAGCAAGCTTCTCTTTTCCTGCACAGACTTCGAAACAGGGGTTGCAAGATATGGAAAATATGCTATGTAATGCAATGCAGTCAATTTCCCTAGAAATGCCGGTTTTAAGGTCGAATACATGTAATCTGATATTTTGCGACCGATTTGCAAATATGTGAATTATGAATACCGTACACTTCTATATGGATGCAAATGATGAGGAAATTGCCGGTTAAAATATGCAATATTTTCGACTGATCACCACTGTCATAGAGAAAACGAAGTATCTCTCAGGTGGGTGAGGAACCCTACTAGATCGGCGGAGAGGCTGAGGTTCGTTGGTAACTATTGAATCCTTTGGTTTTATCAAATCATCTGCTGTAGTTTGTATAGCTGGAACCTTTCCCGTTGTACATAACAGATCTTGCCTCGAGCTTGTCCGGATTTTGCTTTTCAGACATAGGCTGGACAACCCCAACTCTTAACTAACTTAAGACATGGGCTCTTCCCTTTCCATATCATATATGAAGTGGTAGGCAACTGATTTGGTTTGAACCTTATTCAATAGGTATGCAGCTTCTCAAGTGCATAACCCCTAAAAGGAAATAGGTAACTCAGTAGTACTCATCATAGAGCACACCATATCATATAGGGTGTGATTGCTCCGCCCCGATATACCATCGTGCTATGGTGTATACAGAGGAGTAATGCTGAGAGAGAATCTCATTCTCCTTTAGAATAGTCCAGGATTTCCGTGCTCAAGTATTCTCCTCCTTGATCACATCAAAGGACATAATACTTATACCCATATTTTGGTTCTCTACTTCTAACTTATATTCTGTGAATATCTCAAAAGGTTCGGACTTGTGTTTCAACAGGAACATAGGTCTGAATCTCGAAAGATCATCAGAGAACGTAATGAAGTATAAAGAACCAGTCCTGGTATGTGTAGACAGGGGACCTATATACATCAACATGTATCATCCCAAGAGTTTATTAACTCTTTCTCTGTTTCCAGTAAACGGAGCTATGGTCATCTTATCTTTGTGACATGACTGGCGAGTTTCACAAGATGTAAATTCAAACTGATTTAAATATGCATCTATATGTAACTCTAGCTAGTCGGGTCACATTGATCTGACCTAGTCTACAATGCCTCAAGAAGAATTCGTTCATTTCTGAACTCTTCCTCTTGTGTGTGTTCTGTATACTAAGAACTGTAGTTTGATTTAGAACATCAATGCTTTTAGCTAACGTGCCTGAACCGATCAACTTTTGATATAGGAAATGTTCAAAACATTATCCAACAATACAAAATTTTACCATTTCTTTACTAATAAAGAGACAGATATGATTTTGTATATCAGGTTCGGTATCTAATAACATTCGTTCAGAATCAATGTATTGGTAATACAGGGTGACAGTGACCAACAGACTTGGCTGCAACACTTGCCCCGTTTTTTGCCTCATGAAACTTATCACCCGTTCTCAGTTCTCTACCTTTCTGCAGCCCTATGTAACAGATTACATATCTGGGATCCTGATCTGGTATCACATACCCAGGACGTAAAGAATACTGAGAAACAGTTCTGTATAATGAACACACCCGAAGATAATGCATCAGCATGCACTCTCTTCGTTTGGGCGGCACGGGAAATCTGGTATTCCCCAATTTCCTGCTCTGTCTTATAACAATTATAAGTTGGAGCGGGACCAACGTTCCCCAGCTCAGTATAACAAGCGGGTTCGGTCAAATAATCCGTATTATTATCTTGATTAAGTCGTGATATGGTCGCTACCTGGAGAGAGAGAGAATAAAACACTCAGCGTGCGCTCTGTCAAGAATAGATTGGTTATTATTTTATCTAATCAGGATGGCTCCCACTGCTTTTTATCAAATCTTCCTTCAAACCCTAAAAGGTAAGACTAGCCGGGATTAATTACACACTACAAGTTCGTCAATCTTTCAGCCAGGCTAGTGTCGGTACTTTGAGGGAGGTCCCCCGTGCTTTCGCACGAACCTAATTAATGTAAAACTCGTTTTCCCAGAGGCGTAACCCCGTTAACACCTTTCTAGACACCTACTTGATCGGCTAATTGTAATGTATAAAACTCTCCCAGGAGTAACTCTTACTCGCAGCGGGTATCGGGATCCAACTATCTCATAGAAGGTATGCAATCTCATTGCAAATTTCAACACTTGAAATTCCCGATAATATTTTGCCCCTAGCTCGCTATGACCTTGACGCATGCCAAACAACCCATAGTCTGCTAGTCAAGTTCAACCCGTACATTTCTTGATTGAATTAAACCCACCCGCACGACCCTTGACGCATGCCAAACAACGCCGTACGAATACCCTAATCCAATCGCATCATATGCTGGCAGATAAGCACTAGTTAGCTACCGTACACTACGCCTTGACGCATGCCAAACAACCGCAGCACGAATACTAACTAATACTTATCTGAAATGACGGAGGGCTACGACAGGTTTTTCTGAAAACCTATTGCGTAATGAACTTGATATCGTTGTAGAATCAAATGAATTTTGAAATGGAGTGTTTTTTAGGCTTTTCTAGTTTTGCTAAAGGAGTCACTCCCGATGAAGGGATCGTCGGTCCTTTACTCGTCGAATGAGGTGCGGGATATATCATATATATCACTGTGCAAAGCAAAAACTCTTAAAAGCAATCAAAAGACAAACCGAGTGTGTAGCATCTGCCAGTTATTGCTAAAGGAGTCACTCCAGGTGAAGGGATCTCGGTCCTTTCCTCATCGAATAAGGTGCAGGATATATCATATATACCTCTGTGCAAAGCAAGAACTGTAGCTACCTGTTTTATTTTGAAATTCGATTCTACAACATCTTAGGTTTCTTTTATTTTCATTAATCACATTAATGAAGTCCCATCATTTATATACCTAAACATCACAGATAAATACGACGTACACTTATGCCATCCGCATTCGCCTCGATGTCCCCTCGTGCACCGTTAGGTTAGGTAACTAACGACAGAGCAGGGCAGGGCTAGCGCGGGTGTAAAACATAAGCAACGTCTATATAATATATCATATATACTATATACTGTATCTATCACAGAAGATCACATGATCACATCACAGATATCGCAGCAGAAGAATCATATGAAATATTGGATATACTAGGAGGTCCGTGTTTTCAATACGAGCCAGTATAAAACACGGATTCCACGGTCGTGATGAATAGCCAAACCCACACCCCAAGACCCCTACGAGAGCGGCAAGCAACCCTACCAATTCTAGAGTTAGGAGACCCGGACTCGACTCCTCGAGTTGGTCTCCCACTGGACTCCAGAACCCGTTTACTTGTGCTCCCCTCCTTGGGTCTATCCTAGTGCGGAAAAGTAAATAATATACAAACGGTGACAACTTCCGCAACCTGGAAGTGCCCCAATAAAAGAATATTACATACAAGTTTTTACATGAATGAAAATGAAAAACACTCATCTCACATAAAAAACCCCGTCTATTCAAACACGACGATCCAATATAACATATCCAGCAACACATAACATCACATGTCATCAACGTAAGTAAATATGTCCATCCCAATTGTCGTTGACATATAGCAACGAAACCGGCGATATCACATATTACACTTACGGTCACAGAAAAGAAAGTGTAAAACTACAACAGTTGGAATCCGCAATCACCTCAGACATCGCATGCCTGACCAAATGAATTACTTAGACATCGCATGCCTAACAATTATAAACCCCGCATTTTAGTCTCATTATCGAAAACACTTTTCAATACCAAGTCGGGCAATTCAACAGGATTCCCGACATTTTGATCGAATGCTCGTCGCAAACTTCAGTGGACGGCCGCACCCCCGATACCGTCGACGAAGTGCACCAAGGCGGAACACCGCTACCGCGAGCACCCGGACGGATGCTTTCGGCGACGGGGTTCTCCTACAGTCACTTGGTCGGGGCTATGGAGTGAGGCTGTCTTTTAAGTTTGTCCGGCGAATATCCGCGTACGCTACGTGATTGCGACGGACTTTTGATCACATCAAAATTCCGTGGCAACCGATCAAGTGAGACTAAAGTGCTATGTTTATAACATTCATTTAGTTATCTCATAACTTCTTGTGAATTCCAATTATTGTATCTCATTCCAGATAAACAGAAAATGTTAAACTTTTCGATCGAACAATCGAACACCCAAGTTTTCCCGGTACAGCTCAACACATGAAATAAGTCTAACAACATTCCGTTCGTGCCTCAGTACCAACGGTCCAGCCGTAGAAGGGTCAAGCCAACGCCTCACATGTGGCACGCCGTACTGCCCCAAACCCGAAGGTTCAAAGGGCAGTTCAAGACGGTCACATAATCGAGTTAAGGTTTGTTGTCTTCTAGAGGGTCCATTACGTTACTTGCACTACTTAGAACGTCGTTAAACTACGGAAAAATCCAACACTTGGAAATTTCCCGACAGGGGAAAAATTGGGTATTTATATCCGGTCGAACTTTTTAACATATTCAAAAAATTATCCGGAAAGACAAATAAACAAAATTTGATACCCCGATCGAAACACCGAATCCCCAAAACAACTCAGAAAATTCAACTCTTGAAAAAATATTAAAAAATCCCAGAAAAATCACCACTGGAAACTAACAGTTACTGTGCAAAATAATTTAAATATTGTGGCCGTACGGCCGCGGAACCGCCGCATGAGCTATTGCTCATGCCGCGGATCCGCGCTTGAAAAATTGAATTGGGCCTCCAAAATTTACAGTAACTCTTAGATGTTTGTGATGTGTTCTCTGCATATTTTTAATTTTGAAAAAGACCAGATTTCAGAAATCGTCCAGAGAGCAATTTTGGGTTCGGGTTTTCGGTTCGTCCGGGTTTCAAATTCCGTCTAGACTTCGCCTAAGGCTCTAGCTAGGCTCTGATACCACTGTAGGGTTCCTAGGCACCCTAATGAGGTCTCACAAGGCATCGAACATGCCATTTTCAAAAATTCTAGGTGCCGAGAGACCCGACTACGGATCGTTTGCTAGAAAATTAGGCGAAAAAGCTAACTAGTTAACACTTAACTATAAGAATCGGAAATACAACCTTTGTAGATCCGGTGCTCCACCTCCATAGTTCCGCAACGAAGTCGTCTCCGCTGTCCAAAAGGAATCCGGGCTCTAGAGTCGGCTTCATCGAAGAAGAAGCGGGCTAGGTCGTCGATGTCCATGCCGAAGATGATCTACGTCGAAGCATCGCAAGATCAAGCTCTCACTTCACCAAGTCAAGAAACTTGTGAAGGAAACACACTCTACTACTTGGCAAGAGGTAGAGGATGAAGAAATAGGAAGTGGGTAGACTTTAGATTTGGATTTCTCACCTCATATCATCAATCCACCATTGATGTAGTCTAGGTTTTTCTTCTTGAGTTGAAGGAAGAAGAAGAAGAAATGATATGATAAGAATAATTAAAAAGAAAAGAATAATCCATTCTTATCATAACATAACACAAGTTAAGTGTAGAGAATTGACCAAGGTTAAAGAATGGTTAGGGTTAAGGAGATGAGACAAAAATGGTGACTTCATGAAAGCTTCATGAAGCTTCATGTTGAAAACAAAACTAGCCACCATTTTTGACTTCTTTTCCTTTTCTCATTTATCTTTTAAATGCAAATGAAAAGATAAATGAATGAATAAAAGAAAACCCTAATCATTTACTTAACCTAGGTTTAATTCATTACACTTAACAAAAAAGATATGTATCATCAAACATGATACAATCAAGTGCACAAAAATATATCGCAAATACAATGCGCACATCCGAGTGAGAAACTCCATCTTAAGTGAACCGATACTAGTTAATGCAAAATAATATATCAAATATATAATTATGCATTAAATCATTAAATCAACACTTGATTTAATGATCCGGTCATATCGCATATAACCGACTAATATCAACAGTAACAACTTATCGAATCAATACTTGATCCGATAACCCGGCTATATCGCATATAACCGATCAATGTCACATATCACGAGAATCGAATACAGTATCACATACTGGTATCATTCTCGGTCCAGCATATATCTCATATGCACTCCTATTTCGTTTCGCTTGAGCCAGGAAACCTCTGTGTAGGACTCTAAAGACTCGTCAATACGCCGGCAGCAGGTGATGATCATATCAAACACCCACAAGCCGCAAGCGGTCTGCTAAACGTAACGGCCACCCGGGTATTGAGCGATCTGAAGATCGATGAGCAAGCCCGCTCACACTCCAGTGAATCCAACCAGTAACACTACCATACAGTCCGGTCTGATCGTCTGATATGTCGCATATCTCGCCTAGGGGTGGTAAACGTCAGACCCCAATAGCTCGATAAGTTGTGTCGATATGAGGTCTATAACAATTCGAGAAACTACTGGTAACACTTACCAGTAAATCTCAGCAACCCTGGCCAGGGATTTCCTGTTATAGCCAATCGAACACAGCGCAACATCAACTCCCTATACCGGGAGAGACGAATCCCCTCCTATCGCTCATTGCCTCCATGTGACTCGGGACTGTACCCAAAAACCACCGTTTTGCACGCCCTCTTGGATGTGGTAAGATGGAAATCAAAGCACAGTGGGAACCACACAAGACTCTATGACGATCTCGGGTCAACAGACTACTCTGTACCAGTGTCACCAGAGAACTGCCATCTGACGTGAGGTATAATACCATCTGGGAGTTCTCGGCGAGTCCGTCCAGTGTACCCAGTCTCTACTGAGCACCCGTATATCATCTCTGATGTCAAACACCAATGGATATGGGATCATCCATCGCCCATCTGTATGGGTCGAGAAGGTATACGCTAGTCTACTCTGGTATATCGATGCCCCGTCTCGATACACCCTCGACTAAGGATTTTGAAGGATGTACTTATGGACTACCATGTCCCCACTAGTATGATCCGCATCATAGTCCAGGTAGTCAAGTACAGATCCTAAGGGCTTTACCAACATGTAACAGAGAGACAAACAGTATACACGTTAAGGTAAAGTGTAACCAGATAGCATACTATCATGTCGAGCAAGAAAGTCCTCCCTATATACGTCCTAGCATCCACTACAATATACATCATATGTACAGTAATGGCCTCTAGGGCATACATATAACTAACATCCTGGCTCAAGCGAAACGAAATAGGAGCGCATATGAGATATGTGCGGGACCGAGAATGATACAAGTATGTGAAACTGTATTCGATTCTCGCGATTTATAACATTGATCGGTTATATGCGTTATAGCCGAGTTATCGGATCAAGTGTTGATTCGATAAGTTGTTACTATTGATACTAGTCGGTTATATGCGATATGACCGGATCGTTAAATCAAGTGTTGATTTAATGATTTAATGTATAATTATTTATTTGATATATCACTTTGCATTAACTAGTATCGGTTCACTCAAGATGGATTTTCTCACTCGGATGTGCGCATTGTATATGCGATATATTTTTGTGCACTTGATTGTATCATGTTTGATGATGCATGATTGCTAGGGTTTTTGTGTAAAGATCAAACCATGGCTACATGTTAATGGTTAGG
Source organism: Agapanthus africanus (assembly GCA_030015575.1). Taxonomy (NCBI): domain Eukaryota; kingdom Viridiplantae; phylum Streptophyta; class Magnoliopsida; order Asparagales; family Amaryllidaceae; genus Agapanthus; species Agapanthus africanus. The sequence continues at coordinate 143,513,759 of CM057349.1, forward strand.
GTTTTGTTTTATTCACTTATTTATTTATCTATTGTTTTTGGAAAATGAAAGGCATGAAAAAAATGGTGGCTTGATTTGTATTCTTGTTGAAACTTCATGAAGCTTTGACTTGGTCACCATTTTTGTCTTCATACCTAACCTAACCATTCACTTAACCTTAGTTTAATCTATACACTTGACCATGGTTTACATTATGATAAGTTTTCATTTTCTTTTCATTTTAAATAACTTATCATAATATTATCTTCATCTTCTTCATCTTCTTTCATGAAGAAAACCTTTCTTCATCAATGGTGATTGATGAAAATGAGTGAGAAATCCAATTCTAAAGTCTACCCACTTTCTATTTCTTCATCCTCTACCTCTTGCCAAGTAGTAGAGTGTGTTTCCTTCACAAGTTTTCTTGACTTGGTGAAGTTGGAGCTTGATCTAGCGATGCCTCGACGTAGATCATCTTCGGCACGTCGTCGATGACCTAGCCCGCTTCTTCTCCGATGAAGCCGACGCTAGAGCCCGGGATTGCATGAGGACAGCGGAGAGGACTTCATCATGAAGCCATGAAGGTGGAGGACCGGATCTACAAAGGTTGTATTTCCGTATTCTTGTAGTTAAGTGTTAACTAGTTTGTTTTTCGCCTAAACTTCTAGCCAACGATCCGTATTAGGGTTTCTCGGCACTGTTAAATTTTGAAACTGGCATGGTTGATGCCTTGTGAGACCTCTTGAGGGTGCCTAGGAACCCTACAGACGGGACTAGCACGGGTGCAAAACATAAGCAACGTTTATTATATATCATATATACAACAATAAAGCATTTGTCTCAGGCATATAAAATGATCACATCACAGTATATTTGCAGCAGAAGAAACATATGAAATATTGGATATACTAGGAGGTCCGTGTTTTATTTTGAGCCTTTATAAAACACGGATTCTATGGTCGCGATGAATAGCCAAACCCACATCCCTAGACCCCTACGAGAGCGACAAACAACCCTACCAATTCTATGGTTAGGAGACCCGGTCTCGACTCCTCGAGATGGCCTCCCTCTGGACCTAGAACCCGATTACTTGTGCTCCCCTCCTTGGGTCTATCCTAATGTGGAAAAATAAATTGTCACGACCCGAAATAGCATGTGACTGGCCCTTAAATCATATGAAGTCTATAGGATCCCATCTAATTCAAGTAAGCCAAAAGTCCAGAAATCTAAAACCATTTTAAATAATAAATAAAGGAAAACTTGTTTAAAAGCAAGTGGTTTTAATAGCATAAGCCGAATTATGCATTTTTAAAACATCAAGTCATTTCTGAAAATTTCGGCAAAGTTTCCTTTGTAAATACTGGCCCCGAATAGGGTACAACATGAATAATATGAATAAAGGTATCCCCAAGCGGGAGCTACCTCTTCGTCCATTGATGGTCACAACCACGCAAGTAATATAATTTACAACGCCAAGGGCGAGGATCAAAACTTAAAAGGGAACTCAAAACAACAAGAAAACCATAATAATACAAGCGTGACTCTACGGTCGAAATATTATAGAACTGGTCTTCTAAGTCTATAAATAATACAAGTCTGGTTGATAGAGTTTACTAGATACAACTGAAATAAATACATGTACAATGGTGGTCACGATGCAAGTGAACCCACCTACCAAAGCAATCATCCGGAATGAAGCAGTGTGCCAGCAAAACGGCAATGAAACCAGTACGGGAAAACCTACAAGAAATTGTGGCACAACGGGGGTGAGTTACCAACTCGTGAGTAGAAAACATCACAAAGCAGAAATCGTATGTATGACTCAATCCTAGGTCAATACGATCAGTAATATATATCCTCAAAATGATAACTTCTGAAGCATGATAAGGTGGCAATGGTAAACATCTATACATAAGTGTAATACCAAGTGCTCGTGCCAGTGCCTCAGGTAGCAACATATCATATATATAAGGTATGATCAATATAATCAGCATGAAACAGTGTCGACTATATACTCAAGTCTATAAGTATGTGGATATCATCCAACTATGTAATCAATGCCTGTATGCATGTGGATCTCGTCTATGGGTCAACCAATGACACAACAACATCATGCACGTAAATATCATAAAAGCATATGCATGAAAGTATAAGAATATAAATCAACGTGTATCCCTCACGACACAACAAAATCATGGAACCTGAGTGTCTAGTATCGACACTCAAAAACATCATGAAACCCGTGTCTACAATCGACACGTAAATCCTCATATCTTGGGCTCCGTCTGTCCAGATCGGCCCACGGGCTCCGTCATTCCGGATCGGCCCATATCATCTCTCGACTCCGGTCGGTATCCTCCGGGTATCCGCCGAGCCCAAATATTGTCACCGGTAGGTAGTAGTCTCTCTGTCAGGCTCATCGTCATCCCCACGAAATCTCTCTCTCGCCCTGGGGTACCATACCGGGCCCACCATGAACCCGCAAACAGATCCTCCTCCTTATCGAATCGGGTTTCTATCATACGTCTCAGAACCGAGAAAATACATGGTGGACGTACTGAAATATCATATCAAGAGAAACCGGGTTTTCAAACAATGCATACTTTCTTTAAATAATACCTCGGTTCTCAAATCCAGAAATCACATAAAATCCAAAACTCAATGCATAAATCCCTGTAATGTGATGTATGCAGCATAAAGTCGTACTATGAGCAACAAGGGAAAACCGCTCTTTTAAGTGGATCCAGTTTTAAAAATGTAACACGCGGTCCCCAATTCTCCAAAGTCAAGCCAGCATCATCTATGTATGTACAAGTGGTATATACACAAGTATGAGTGTACAATATGCCTGTGCGCCAATATGGATGTACAAGTAGGTATATACGCAAGTATGAGTGTACAATATGCATGTGCGCCAATATGGATGTACAAGTAGGTATATACGTAAGTATGGCATGCAAGGAGTCATATCCTGATGCAACAATCCTACTGTGTAGTGACATGGCAATTATCGATGATGAAGTGTGTGAGCCGGCAAGCAGGTGTACGTGGAGCATATGCATTATCGGTAATGGTGCTGGTGTCCTGACAGCATGGGTTTTAATATAACAATAAAACGCAGTTAAGCACGCAATGCGATGCGAATAAAAGAAATATGCGGAAAATGAATAATAAACGCAACAGTGAAGAATCTATATTAAAATATACGAGTCATAAAGTTTTGCTATTTGAAATAACACGAATCGTGGTGTTTAGAAAAATAAGGGCTACGGTGTTTTTAAGAAAAGGTACGGCCTTTGAAATATCCGTAGAATCCCTTGGCCTGTCTTTAAAATATTCACGATTCGTTAGTTTTGAAATAGGTATGACTCGAGTCTAGTCTAACATCTACAAGTAAGTACAGGCTAAACTAACAGGCTAATCGAAAGGATAAGGAAAACCACCAAAGTCTGAGTCGATACATATAAATATAATAGTCGGTGATCCTGCCTCAATAGCATCACGTACGATACAATATATAACATGACTTCCTCGAGTCAAGAGTGCGGATGTATCATCAATATAAAGCTTGTACGGTAAATCCATCGTACGGCATCCCAATCTGGGTACGGGTTGAATCTCACATTTATCTCATCAATTATCTGGTATTCTTATCATTATATCTCATGAATTGGGGGTACTGATCTAAGTCTAGTACAAACTGATACCATCTGCATATATATATGTGTATGAAAACACACGCCTAAAGGCCCGCTAAAATCTCATGTCGTATCTCATAATACGAATCAAAACATATCACCGATCTCATGGCATCATGCCTAATCTCATCGACTCATCTCCAAATATCATCCACTATCCTCATTATCCATGTGTATGTGTGTGTGTGTGTATATATATATATACATATATGCCTAGTCCCATACCTATGTGTGTGTGTGTCTATATATATATATATATATATATATATATATACGTATCCCCATAAATGCATAAGTAATAATAATAATGCATGCAAGGGTGGGTGTGTGCGTGTGTGCAAACCTATTCTATGTTTTGTAGGGTTCCTGGGCACACAGTAGAGGTCTCACAAGGCATCAACCATGCCATTTTACAAAAATATGCTGCCGAGAAACCCTAGTTAACGGATCGTTGCTAGAAATCTAGGCGAAAAGAAAACTAGTTAACACTTAACTACTAGAATATGGAAATTACAACCTTTGTAGATCCGGATATCCACCTCCACGGCTCTGCAACGAAGTCTCCTCGCTGTCCAAGTCGAACTCTGGGCTCTAGCGTCGGCTTCATCGGAGAATGAACGGGCTTGGTCATCGACGACGATGCCGAAGATGATCTACGTCGAGGCATCGCTAGATCAAGCTCCCATTTCACAAAGTGATGAAACTTGTGAAGAAAACACACTCTACTACTTGGCAAGAGGTAGAGGATGAAGAAATAGGAGGTGGGTTCTCTTTAGAATTGGATTTCTCACTCTCAAGCTCAAGTTGCCATTGATGGCCTCAAGGTTTTAAACTTGAAGATGAAGAAGAAGATGAGCTAGAATTATGATAAGTCTATTTTAAAATGAAAAGAAAAACAATACTTATCATAATCAAACTAAGGTTAAGTGTAGAGAGCAAACCATGGTAACTGGGAATAGTTAGGGTTTAGCATGAAGACAAAATGGTCTTTGAGTCAAACCTTCATGAAGCTTCATCAAGCTTCATGACAAAAAGAAAACCATTTTGTTTTCATAAAATTATTTAAATAAAAAGGAATGGATAAATAAATGAGTGATTAAAACAAAACCCTAATTATCTACTTAACCATGGTTTTATTCTTTATACTTAACCATATAAACATGCATCATCAAATATGATACATACAAGTGCACAAAAGTATATCACATATACATCATGCACACCAAGTGAGAAAATCCATATAAAGTGAACCCATACTAGTTAATGCAAAGTAATATATCAAATATATAATTATACATTAAATCATTAAATCAACATTTGATTCAATGATCCGGTCATGTCGCACATAACCGACTAGTATTCAATGTATCGATTTATCGAATCAATGATTCGATAACTAGGTCATATCGAATATAACCAATCGAAACATTTATCGCGAGAATGAAATGCGGTATCACATACACGCATTATTCTCGGTCCTGCACACATCTCATATGCGCTCCTATTTCGTTTCGCTTGAGCCAGGAAACCTCTGTGTAGGACTCTAAAGACTCGTCAATACGCCGGTAGCAGATGATGATCATATCAAGCACCCACAAGCCGCAAGCGTTCTGCTAAACGTAACGGCCATCCGCGTATTGAGCGATCAGAAGATCGACAAGCTATCCCGCTCACACTCCTGTGAATCCAACCAGTAACACATACCGTACAGTCCGGTCTGTTCGTCTGATACGTCGCATATCAAGTCTAGGGGTGGTAAACGTCAGACCCCAATACTCGATAAGTCGTGCCGATGTGAGGCTCATAACGGGTCGAGAAACTACTGGTAACACTTACCAGCAAATCTCTGATCAGCCCTGGCCAGGGACTTCCCTATTACGGCCAATCGAGCACAGCGCAACATCAACCCCCAATACCGGGAGAGACGAAACCCCTCCTATCGCTCATTGCCTCCATGTGACTCGGGACTGTACCCAAAGACCACCGTTTTGCACGCCCTCATGGACGTGGTAAGGTGGAGATCAAAGCACAGTGGGAATCACACAAGACTCTATGACGATCTCGGGTCTACAGACTAACCTGCACAAGTGTCACCTGAGAACTGCCATCTGACGTGAGGTATAATACCATCTGGGAGTTCTCGGCGAGTCCGTCCAGTGTACCCAGTCTCCACTGAGCACCCGTATACCATCTCTGATGTCAAACACCAATGGATATGGGATCATCCATCGCCCATCACATGGGTCGAGAAGCGTATACGCTAGTCTACTCTGGTATATCGATGCCCTGTCTCGATACACCCACGACTAGGGACCTTGAAGGATGTACTTATGGACTACCATGTCCCCACTAGTATGATCTGCATCATAGTCCAGGTAGTCAAGTACACATCCTAAGGGCTTTACCAACATGTAACCATAAGACAGTTGTCACGACCCGAAAGTACGGAACATGACCGGCACTTAAACTACGAACGTCTCGAGGCGTACGTAATCTAAGTAAACCGAAAACCCAGAAATCCAAACCAAGAAAGATGTAGAGTGCAGGAAAAACCAACTTAAAACAAGTAGTTTCAATAGCAAAAGCCGAATTAGGCGGTTTTAAAAACATCAAAAATTTCCCGAAAATTTCGGCAGAGTCTCCTTTGTAAATACTGGCCCCCAAATGGGATACAACATGAATAGTATACGAAATCAATAAAAAGGCATCCCCAAGCGGGAGCTAGCTCTTCGTCAATCGACGGTCACAACCACATAAGCAATATAATATACAACGCCAAGGGCGAGGATCAAAATTCAAAAGGAAACTCAAAAACCACAAGAAAACCACAGAAATACAACGTGCGATTCTAAGGTCGAAAGAATAAACATCACTGGTCTCTATCTCAAATAAATACATGTTTGGTTGATGGAACTTCTAGATACAACAGAATAATAATATACAAGATATAAAATAGGGGTACGATACAAGTAAACCCACCTACTAGCAAATCACCCGAAGGAAACTATGCCCGCAAGCCGTAAAGAAACCTGTACGGCAAACCTGCAAGAAACTGAAGCACAACGGGGGTGAGTTACCAACTCGTGAATAGAAAAACATCCACGAAAAGAAATCGCATAAATAACGCAACCTAGGTCAATGATCATAATATATCCTCAATTATATATATAACATGCAACCTATAACAAGGCTAGGGTAAACATCTAACCCGAGTGTAATCTCATGTGCCCGTGTCAGTGCTTCAGATAGCAATATATCATATGAATGAGGTATGAATGCATGAAAACAGAATGCATGTAAAAGAAGAACTGTTTTCATAATTTAGTGAGATTTCCTTTGTATTTTTAAAATGAGATATCATAATGAAATCAGCATAAAACAGTGCCTAGCATCGGCACAAAACGTAATCCCAATATCTTAATATCTCTGTATCACAGTCTCTGTACCTCAATATCTCAAAATCTCAATGTCTCAATCACAATATCTAGGGTGCCGTCAGTCTAGACCGGCCCCTACCATCCATCTCAAGACCACGACGGTATCCTCCGAATATCCGACGCGTCGGGTAAAATCACCGGTAGGTAGTGTTCCCCTGCCAGGCTCACATCGTCATCATCACGCGCTTCTTGCCCCGGGGTACCTTACCGGGTCCACCATGTACCCGAAACGGTTCATCCGTCTCCTCGAATCGGGTCTCGAAATCCATCAGCAAACTCATGGTGGACGATTCATACATCATGGGAAAACCGCACTTTTTATTTTAAAAGAGAGAAAAGGTTTATTTATGTTTTTGCGGTTTCCTCCAAATCCAGAAAATCTCATGGAAATCCGAATCCAAAACCTCAATAACACGTAAAATAGTGAATATATGCATAAGAATCCATGAATGCGGCATAACAATGAATAACAGTATGCACGAAGTGACAAGTAACAACTACAATGTTAAGCTGGCATATAAGGCAGGTACACTAATATCATGTCAAATTACTAACTAACAAGCTAAGTCAAGCAATAATATTTTCTAAGGTGTATGTGACATGGCAATTACCGATGAAGATGTGTGTGAGCCGGCAAGTAAGTGTACGTGGTACATACGCATCATCGGTAATGGTGCTGGTGTCCTAATAATATGATATCAACATTGCAATAAGAAATTATAACATAAGTATGCGATGCGAAGCAAACCACAATAATAAGCGGAAGCTGAATACTAGATGCAACTGTAACTAACCTGCATTAAGCTAATATAAGTCCTACAAATGGTGCCTTTTGAAATAACACGAATCATGGGGTTTTGAAAATAGGGGCTACGGTGTTTTTATGAAAAGATACGTCTTTTGAAATGTCCGTAGGATCCCTTGGGCTGTCTTTTAAAATACCCACGATTCGTTAGTTTTTGAAATAGGTAAGAACCGACTCTAATCTAACAACTAAACTAAACAAAAGGGCTAAGCTAACAAGCTGGACTACAGGTAAAGAAACCGCCTAACATCTGAGTCGATCCATATACATACCTGTATATATATTAGTCGGTGATCCCATCTCAATAATATCATATCCGATACCATATCTATAATCAGACATCCCAAGTCAAGAGTGCGGATCAATCATCAAAATATAGCTCGTAAGTAAATCCGTCGTACGGCATCCCCAAATCTGGGTACGGGTCAATATCATATTCCTCACACTATTCCTCAGGTATCCTCTTTATCCAAGATCATAGTCTAGGGTACTGACCTATGTCTAGTACAATACTAATATCCTCAATATACTCATGATCTGACTACTGATCGACAATCTCGTACAAACCGATATCGTCAGCACAATCATCATCAAGGGGTATACATCGCCCGATACGGCCTAATATCAATATCTTAGCATATCATATCTTATATCACGATCACATGTCGACCATTTTATTTATAACACTATTCACCCGTATCGCCGCCCCAAGATCTGCTATAACCCCAGGACGTACCTCAAGTACGAATCCTGCCATATCACTGATATCACAACCACAAAACAAATCTCGTCGACTCAGCTCAATCCCAATATCATCCTCAAATCCGTATGTGAACACATAGTCCCATACCCATATGAACACATAACTATAAAGAATCCCATGAGCACATATAAATAGGAATGTATGCAAGTATGTATGTGTGTATGTGTAGTGCAACACTACCCTAGGGTTCGCAACACTAAAGTAATCCAATACACCAATATCCATCCTAACATCGTTATTAATCCCAAATAACATATAATAAATGCTGGTGTGTATACGCATCCATATACACCACCACGGACTGCGGGGGTGCTATACGCCATCCACCCGACTTCTCCCCGTACATATAAATCTACTCACCTGGTCCTCGCTCGCCGGTGCCGACGTCGCCACGCGCTTGCTTGTCCTCTCGAAGTCTACATGGGGTACCTACATATCAAAACGCACCATATCGCATTAAAATCCGACTCATGACCAAAACGACGCACGAATCCCACATAGGTCAAAACCTATGGTTGCTCTTACAAACCAACCCAAAAACCCTCGACGTCGGCGTGCAAACGCCCGACCATCGAGAAAGCTCCCAACACACTCATTTGTACAATTACAAGCACTAAGTATAATATAAAATAGCTTAAAATTCACAAAAAACCCAATTTCACTTAAAAGGTCATTTTTTTCGAAAATCTAGCAAGCACAAATCACCGTTTTTGTACAAAACATGATGTTTTAACAATTCTAGTGACCAAGATGATAACTTAATATCTTAATTATGCCATAGAAACCATTACGTAAATTTTAAACCCACAATTTAATTCGATTTCAAAAGCCTAGTTTGCAATATTAACCAATTTTAACAATTTTATAGCAAAAAAAATGCACAAACTACAATCTAGCTTGGATTTTCATGAACTAAAATATTAAACTACAATTTTAAATGTTAATAATGCCAAGAATAACCTATTTAGATTTTTAACTCACCTCCTTACCTTGATCACTTAAATCTAGTTTGAAAAAATAGCTTGATTAGAACAATTTACAAGTCACATTATGCAAATTGACAACTATATTACATTTTGCATGTCTTAAAATATTAAACCACACTTAACTAACTTGATTTATTTATAAAAAAACTAACTTTAGTTCAAACCCTAATCTTCAAATTTCAAGTTTGAAATTAGAACCATAATAGAACACTAAAGTTAGTTAAATTGAAGTCATTAATCTACAATTAACCATTGGGTTAGGATTATACCTCACAAACCAAGAGAGCAACCTTACAACCATGGCTCCAAAAATGGTCCCAAGCTCCAAGATCCATGCTACTATGGCCAAGGAATAAAGGGTAGAGATTGGATTTGGAGTTTGTGAGGTTTTTTGATGGATTTTGTTGCATTTTGCAAGGATTTTGACTTGGAAAGAGATGAAAATTTTGGAGGGGCTGCTGCTGGATTGTGGAAGGTGGGGCTCGGCCAATTTTGATGAGGGGAGAGAGAGAGTGATGGTGTGTAGTAGTGGGAAAAATTATAAGTCAACACAAGACACATACCTCATTTAAACCTTCATGCTTTCTTTTTTTCTCATTCTTTTTTTTTGGGTGTGATAAGAAGTGAGGTTGAGAGAGGGGCTGCTGGGAATGGATTCGGCCAATCAAGGTAGTGTGTATGTGTGTGTGAATGGGTTGAATTTCTAAGTCAAAAAAAACCTTCCTTCATTATTGCAGCACACTAGTTAATTCAATTTTTTTTTTCATTTTATCACCAAATCAACTTCAACCTAGAATTCTCAAGAAACATGGAGGCAAAGTGAGAAAAGAGAACATTTTATCAACTTGTATTTAAGTTGTCATGGTGCACAAAACTTGTATTAACCCATTCCAGTTTGTAATTTCTCCTAATTAAATGTATTAGTGACGGCTTAAAATAATAATAAAACAAATTTTTTTCAGAAAATTTGAAATTTCACCAGTGGCTCAATAAACACCAAATACTAGCAATTACATAGCTAGAATATGTATATTTAATTTTTATAATAAGATATTTGTATTTTGACTTTTTACAGAAGACCCCCTTATTTTACCGTTTTTTCGAAATTTCACCGAAACGATTTTCAAAACGTTACAATCTTTCCCCCTTAAAGAAATTCGGTCCCCGAATTTAAATTAAAACTTCCCCCAAATACTAAAATATTTTAGCCAAAACCATCAAATCGCCGGGGCTCCGAAATCATAAATACATAAAACAAATCGTAGCGCAACGCATGCGCATGAAAAATGAGCATATAACTCAAATCAGAACTCCGTCAAGCATCCCTCAATCATCGGAGTCATGGGGAAGACATCAATACCAAATCCAAAGCAAAACCAATATGATATAACTCGAAACTATACATGTAAAATATATTCAGGTACTGTCCTCTGACTAGTCCTGCTCAGTACGAAAACACATTGCAATTATCATAAAAAAAACGTACTGCTCTATATGAAATCAATCCCAAAATACGCGTATGAATACTACGTGCGTCTGGTGCGCACGAAAATCAAAATCCAAATATGTGCCATACATATGCACAGAAACAACATCTAAGTGCATCGGGTGTGCACGAAACATCTGTCATAGGCAACATGTGTGCCTGACAGCAAAATCAGGTGCATCTGACATACACGAAAAATCTTGATTTAGTGCATCTGGTATGCACCAAAATCACACTTCAAAACATGCGCCCAACATGCGCGAAAATCCAAATCAGGTGCATCCATCGTGCACGAAATCATGAAATCCAATATCAAGTGCCGAACATGCGCAAAATCAAATCAGGTGCACAAAACAAATATCGAACATCACCATCGAAATCAAAGTCCAAGGCATCTAAATGCACAACATACGTAACACTGCACTGCAAGCATATATGAACTATACCGCGTGCAAAAACCAAATCGTGTGCGTATATACGCACAAAATCAACTCAAATGTCTAAAACCGTAAAATCGCAAACATGTGAAACTAAGCACGAAAACGATATCAAGTGAAACACTGTGCAAAGATCGTAAATCCTCAATCATCAAAATCAAATCATGCGAATCAATCACCCAAAACATCGAAATCAATAATGGCGGAATAGTACCGCTCAAGTGCATCCTCTAAGAATCTCGGACCAACTGTCGCGGTCACTAGTGGGACGTCTCGTCGATGATCATGAACTCTGGCCTGCTGGTGTGCGTAACATGACCACTCCTGGGTCTAAGTCTTCTCGTAATTTGTCCCAGAAAGGACCTGTCGAGGTCTCTCCCAAATCTCGCCTCTGCCGAACTGTCCGAAAGTCATCGTTCCTTACTAGATCTGTTCTCGTTCCAGAACGGCTGCATACTCATCACGACTCCTTCTGGAAGGTAAATCCAAGTACCATGCCTCGGCATGCACATCGCATCTCTGATGTCGGCGGAGTGGAACGTTATCTCATCTAGATCTGGTACGAACCTCTTACTTCACTTTCCTCTGATGTCGTCTTCTTTGGACTCGTCTCGTCGCGGCTGCATGGACTGAGCTCCAACGGCTATCCTCGTATCTGGAGTCTCCCAAGAAATGCATCTCACCACCTAGCATCCAAATTAAGTCGAGCCATCCGATCGAGTCGTCAAAACCTCATAATCCCCCAAGAGCTCAACATCTTGGGCACAGTTTAATAGTATCGAGTACATACCACAGCATCGGTGGTCCAGCCGTAGAAGGGCAAACCCAAGCCTCACTAATGGCGCCGTAGAACTGCCGCAAACCCGAAGGTTCAAAGGCTTTCACACGGTCATTAAGTCGAGTTAGGGTTTCATTCTTCTAGAGGGACCATAGAATTGCCTGCATGTCTTTCCGACTACTTAAACTTGGAATAATAGGTTTCTGACATTTGATCGTCTCTGTCGACTCTCAACGTCTCCGTGTGAAGTCGTCTCTTGCTGGAATCAATCTATCTGATGACCTCTCATCGGGTAGGCGAATGAGCCACATGTCCTAGTCATTCATCCTCGGGTGACTAGCGACCTTCTATCATCTCTTAGTACAACTTGTACTGCAATAGTTCCAACATATAGGGTGATATCTCGTCGCTCGCAGCAACAACTGGCTCACTCGTCTGCACGCTGAACAGTGCCTCAATCATCATGAGTAAGCAATACACCAACGGTCATCAAAATCTGGCTGGCCTCTATCATTGGCTCAATCCTCTAGTGTCGATCCGCACATCCGAGTAACCTCATAAAGGCGATTCGCCAAATGCTCGTGGCGCGGAAACACAGTAAAAAGACACATCTCCGCAATCATGTGTCGTCGGAATTTCGCCCTGGTCAGTCCTCGTTCATGACGAGCTCGTGCTGACCGCAACTCTAGCTGTAGCTCTCCCTGCCCGTAATCGTGGCAGCAAAACCATAACTGGTACTGATGAGGCTAGATCGGAATGAATATAATACTGAACAAAGAAATGTACATCCTAAGGCTTCTTAAGTGGAGTAGCGTATCGTAAATATGCCGCGGAACATACCTACGGTACGTCACTCTACTTTAGTCACCTATTCCATCAACCAAGGGTCATCCTACGCTCCGAAGGTAAAAACCTAACGCTCTGATACCAACTTTGTCACGACCCGAAAGTACGGAACATGACCGGCACTTAAACTACGAACGTCTCGAGGCGTACGTAATCTAAGTAAACCGAAAACCCAGAAATCCAAACCAAGAAAGATGTAGAGTGCAGGAAAAACCAACTTAAAGCAAGTAGTTTCAATAGCAAAAGCCGAATTAGGCGGTTTTAAAAACATCAAAAATTTCCCAAAAATTTCGGCAGAGTCTCCTTTGTAAATACTGGCCCCCAAATGGGATACAATATGAATAGTATACGAAATCAATAAAAAGGCATCCCCAAGCGGGAGCTAGCTCTTCGTCAATCGACGGTCACAACCAAATAAGCAATATAATATACAACGCCAAGGGCGAGGATCAAAATTCAAAAGGAAACTCAAAAACCACAAGAAAACCACAGAAATACAACGTGCGATTCTAAGGTCGAAAGAATAAACATCACTGGTCTCTATCTCAAATAAATAAATGTTTGGTTGATGGAACTTCTAGATACAACAGAATAATAATATACAAGATATAAAATGGGGGTACGATGCAAGTAAACCCACCTACTAGCAAATCACCCGAAGGAAACTATGCCCGCAAGCCGTAAAGAAACCTGTACGGCAAACCTGCAAGAAACTGGGGCACAACGGGGGTGAGTTGCCAACTCGTGAATAGAAAAACATCCATGAAAAGAAATCGCATAAATAACGCAACCTAGGTCAATGATCATAATATATCCTCAATTATATATATAACATGCAACCTATAACAAGGCTAGGGTAAACATCTAACCCGAGTGTAATCTCATGTGCCCGTGTCAGTGCTTCAGATAGCAATATATCATATGAATGAGGTATGAATGCATGAAAACAGAATACATGTAAATGAAGAACTGTTTTCATAATTTAGTGAGATTTCCTTTGTATTTTTAAAATGAGATATCATAATGAAATCAGCATAAAACAGTGCCTAGCATCGGCACAAAACGTAATCCCAATATCTTAATATCTCTGTATCACAGTCTCTGTACCTCAATATCTCAAAATCTCAATGTCTCAATCACAATATCTAGGGCGCCGTCAGTCCAGACCGGCCCCTACCATCCATCTCAAGACCACGACGGTATCCTCCGGATATCCGACGCGTCGGGTAAAATCACCGGTAGGTAGTGCTCCCCTGCCAGGCTCACATCGTCATCATCACGCGCTTCTTGCCCCGGGGTACCTTACCGGGTCCACCATGTACCCGAAACGGTTCATCCGTCTCCTCGAATCGGGTCTCGAAATCCATCAGCAAACTCATGGTGGACGATTCATACATCATGGGAAAACCGCACTTTTTATTTTAAAAGAGAGAAAAGGTTTATTTATGTTTTTGCGGTTTCCTCCAAATCCAGAAAATCTCATGGAAATCCGAATCCAAAACCTCAATAACACGTAAAATAGTGAATATATGCATAAGAATCCATGAATGCGGCATAACAATGAATAACAGTATGCATGAAGTGACAAGTAACAACTACAATGTTAAGCTGGCATATAAGGCAGGTACACTAATATCATGTCAAATTACTAACTAACAAGCTAAGTCAAGCAATAATATTTTCTAAGGTGTATGTGACATGGCAATTACCGATGAAGATGTGTGTGAGCCGGCAAGTAAGTGTACGTGGTACATACGCATCATCGGTAATGGTGCTGGTGTCCTAATAATATGATATCAACATTGCAATAAGAAATTATAACATAAGTATGCGATGCGAAGCAAACCACAATAATAAGCGGAAGCTGAATACTAGATGCAACTGTAACTAACCTGCATTAAGCTAATATAAGTCCTACAAATGGTGCCTTTTGAAATAACACGAATCATGGGGTTTTGAAAATAGGGGCTACGGTGTTTTTATGAAAAGATACGTCTTTTGAAATGTCCGTAGGATCCCTTGGGCTGTCTTTTAAAATACCCACGATTCGTTAGTTTTTGAAATAGGTAAGAACCGACTCTAATCTAACAACTAAACTAAACAAAAGGGCTAAGCTAACAAGCTGGACTACAGGTAAAGAAACCGCCTAACATCTGAGTCGATCCATAAACATACCTGTATATATATTAGTCGGTGATCCCGTCTCAATAATATCATATCCGATACCATATCTATAATCAGACATCCCAAGTCAAGAGTGCGGATCAATCATCAAAATATAGCTCGTACGTAAATCCGTCGTACGGCATCCCCAAATCTGGGTACGGGTCAATATCATATTCCTCACACTATTCCTCAGGTATCCTCTTTATCCAAGATCATAGTCTAGGGTACTGACCTATGTCTAGTACAATACTAATATCCTCAATATACTCATGATCTGACTACTGATCGACAATCTCGTACAAACCGATATCGTCAGCACAATCATCATCAAGGGGTATACATCGCCCGATACGGCCTAATATCAATATCCTAGCATATCATATCTTATATCACGATCACATGTCGACCATTTTATTTATAACACTATTCACCCGTATCGCCGCCCCAAGATCTGCTATAACCCCAGGACGTACCTCAAGTACGAATCCTGCCATATCACTGATATCACAACCACAAAACAAATCTCGTCGACTCAGCTCAATCCCAATATCATCCTCAAATCCGTATGTGAACACATAGTCCCATACCCATATGAACACATAACTATAAAGAATCCCATGAGCACATATAAATAGGAATGTATGCAAGTATGTATGTGTGTATGTGTAGTGCAACACTACCCTAGGGTTCGCAACACTAAAGTAATCCAATACACCAATATCCATCCTAACATCGTTATTAATCCCAAATAACATATAATAAATGCTGGTGTGTATACGCATCCGTATACACCACCACGGACTGCGGGGGTGCTATACGCCATCCACCCGACTTCTTCCCGTACATATAAATCTACTCACCTGGTCCTCGCTCGCCGGTGCCGACGTCGCCACGCGCTTGCTTGTCGTCTCGAAGTCCACATGGGGTACCTACATATCAAAACGCACCATATCGCATTAAAATCCGACTCATGACCAAAACGACGCACGAATCCCACATAGGTCAAAACCTATGGTTGCTCTTACAAACCAACCCAAAAACCCTCGACGTCGGCGTGCAAACGCCCGACCATCGAGAAAGCTCCCAACACACTCATTTGTACAATTACAAGCACTAAGTATAATATAAAATAGCTTAAAATTCACAAAAAACCCAATTTCACTTAAAAGGTCATTTTTTTTCGAAAATCTAGCAAGCACAAATCACCGTTTTTGTACAAAACATGATGTTTTAACAATTCTAGTGACCAAGATGATAACTTAATATCTTAATTATGCCATAGAAACCATTACGTAAATTTTAAACCCACAATTTAATTCGATTTCAAAAGCCTAGTTTGCAATATTAACCAAGTTTAACAATTTTATAGCAAAAAAATGCACAAACTACAATCTAGCTTGGATTTTCATGAACTAAAATATTAAACTACAATTTTAAATGTTAATAATGCCAAGAATAACCTATTTAGATTTTTAACTCACTTCCTTACCCTGATCACTTAAATCTAGTTTGAAAAAATAGCTTGATTAGAACAATTTACAAGTCACATTATGCAAATTAACAACTATATTACATTTTGCATGTCTTAAAATATTAAACCACACTTAACTAACTTGATTTATTTATAAAAAAACTAACTTTAGTTCAAACCCTAATCTTCAAATTTCAAGTTTGAAATTAGAACCATAATAGAACACCAAAGTTAGTTAAATTGAAGTCATTAATCTACAATTAACCATTGGGTTAGGATTATACCTCACAAACCAAGAGAGCAACCTTACAACCATGGCTCCAAAAATGGTCCCAAGCTCCAAGATCCATGCTACTATGGCCAAGGAATAAAGGGTAGAGATTGGATTTGGAGTTTGTGAGGTTTTTTGATGGATTTTGTTGCATTTTGCAAGGATTTTGACTTGGAAAGAAATGAAAATTTTGGAGGGGCTGCTGCTGGATTGTGGAAGGTAGGGCTCGGCCAATTTTGATGAGGGGAGAGAGAGAGTGATGGTGTGTAGTAGTGGGAAAAATTATAAGTCAACACAAGACCCATACCTCATTTAAACCTTCATGCTTTCTTTTTTTCTTTTTCTTTTTTTTTTGGGTGTGATAAGAAGTGAGGTTGAGAGAGGGGCTGCTGGGAATGGATTTGGCCAATCAAGGTAGTGTGTATGTGTGTGTGAATGGGTTGAATTTCTAAGTCAAAAAAAAACCTTCCTTCATTATTGCATCACACTAGTTAATTCTATTTTTTTTTTTTCATTTTATCACCAAATCAACTTCAACCTAGAATTCTCAAGAAACATGGAGGCAAAGTGAGAAAAGAGAACATTTTATCAACTTGTATTTAAGTTGTCATGGTGCACAAAACTTGTATTAACCCATTCCAGTTTGTAATTTCTCCTAATTAAATGTATTAGCGACGGCTTAAAATAATAATAAAACAATTTTTTTTCAGAAAATTTGAAATTTCACCAGTGGCTCAATAAACACCAAATACTAGCAATTACATAGCTAGAATATGTATATTTAATTTTTATAATAAGATATTTGTATTTTGACTTTTTACAGAAGACCCCCTTATTTTACCGTTTTTTCGAAATTTCACCGAAACGATTTTCAAAACGTTACAACAGTTTAAAGAGACAAGTATACATGTTAAGATAAAGAGTAACCAGATAGCATACTATCATATCGAGCAAGAAAGTCATCTCTATATATGTCCAAGCATCCAATATAATATACAACATCTGTACAATACTGGCCTCTAGGGCATACATACAACTAACATGTTTTGCGACTAAGAAATCAACCACGACACTATTTTCCAAATACACCAACATTTATCCCATGATCTTCTAAGATCCTACTTGCTAATCATCTAAGTTCGCAAAACACATGTATACATATATAACATATCATAAGCTATACTACAAACAGCGGGGGTGCTATATGCCATTCACCCAACTTCCCCCGTAGATATACATCTACTCACCTGCTCTTGCTTGTCGATGTCGATGTCGCCACGCCCCTCCTTGTTGCTCCGAACCCACTCGAAGGTACCTATATGTATACCACAAGACATCATAAATGGAAATAGCGCACGAAAACCAAATCAGCATGCTTATCGTTCATAGGTCAAAACCTATAGTCTCGCATGAAAGAATAGCCAAACCAACCCTCGACTGTCGATGTACAAACGTCAACCCATCGAGTTAAAACCAAATTCCTAAAATCCAGAATTCAAAATACGCAAAACATAACCCGAATCAAAACAACAACTATAGAAAGTGGTCCCAGATTTTAGTTAGAGTGAAAACAAGGTTCACAAACAACACTAGGGTATAGTATATAGGGTATATGACCTACAGAAGCAACCTGGGCACCCAACACACCAATGTGGCCGGCCCCTATCCTTCAAATTTCGGCGAGCTCGGCCTCTAAGTCTTGGATGGGATTCGTTTTGGTAGTGTGGTCTCGTGGTGTCTTAATGCAGTCTCTAAAGTTGTTTTCTTAACTCGTAATAATCCCAGGTCACTCCAGATTTCCCTGCACACCCTAAACACTCACAACACCGACATGATCAAATTCTGTTTTGGGTTTCTGATTTGGTATTTGTTTTTGGTCTGGGTTTCTAGCACCAAGGGAGGTTTAAGGTCACCACTAAGGTCTATAAACACAACCACAACTCAAAAATCCCTCAAACCCTAACTTATGATTTTCAAAGTTCACTAAACGGCGCCCAATCACTTATAAACATGTATCTAAGCTAAAGTGAAAGAAAAACTACACAAATGGGGAAGAGATTACCTCATTTGGCACTCATGAATCCCCTAGAGCATCAAAATCTCATTTTTCTTTGTCAATAGTGTAGCTTGTGAGCTTGTGCATGTTTTTTATGAAATGGAGATAGAGTTTTGGTGTTGATTTGATGATATTTTTGGGGTTTGAAGTGGAGGGGGAGTGAGGTGCTGCCATGGGTGAAGAGGGAGGAGAAAAGATGAAGAAGATGATGAAGGAAACAAAGTGTTATGGTTCAAGGTTGACCCCTCACCTCTCTCTCTCTCACCCATACCTTATTGTTTAATCATTTCCTTTTTCTTTCCTTTTCTTTTCTCTTTGCAATAGGAAACCCAAAACAAATAACCATACACACAAGAATCATGTACGAAAAATGTAACAAGTGTGAAAATGATGTGGTGCATGTCATGTGCACAAAACCGGATTAATGCAACATTAGAGATATTTAATCGCGATTAGCATTAAAATAGTGTATAATTAATCATAAAAATTTATAATTACATAAATCACATAAAGCACCATCATTTCAGTAATTTCTATAATTTTCCAATTTATCAGTATTTAATTATACTGCACTATCAAAATATTTAATATATTATTATTTAATTATAAAAATCCCCGAAAATAATATTTTATTTTTCTGAAATGTTACAATCTTCCCCCTTTAAAGAAATTTGGTCTTCGAATTTAAATTTAAACCCCTCAAATACTAAAACATTTCTGTAAAAATCCAAGTCGTCGGGGCTTCGAAATCATCAATACATAAAACACATCGTAGCACAATGCATGCGCATGAACAATGAGTAGATAACTCAAAATCAAAACTCCATCAAGCATCCCGCAATTATCGGAGTCATGGTGAAGACACCAATGTCAAAATCCAAAACGAAACCAATATGATGTACACAAACTATACATTTAAATATCATTAAAACATCGAGAAGAGATGCATGCTAAAACCTTTTTAAATTGTTGTGCGATGCATGTAACACGGCACCGTGGCGGACGTTTATTGTAAGAAAATAGCTATATCTATATATATCCTTTGTTTAATATGCACGTCTCGCCGTTTTGAAAATAATTTAGAAGGGTTTCCTTGTTTTTAAACATTTTGTTTCATCTCAGACACGTAGGTACATACTGAGACTGTAGCTCCCTTTTTGGAAATCCCTTCGACAGCTATCAATGCATGCAAAGTATATCCAGGTACTGTCCTCTGACTAGTCCTGCTCAGTACGAAAACAAATAGTAAATATCATAAAAACATACTGCTCCATAAGAAATCAATCCCAAAATGTGCATAAGAATGCCGCGTGCGTCTGGTGCGCATGGGAATCAAAATCAATGAATGTGCCATACACGTGCACAAAACCAACATCTAAGTGCAACGGGTGTGCACGAAACACCTGTCAGAGGCAACGGTGTGCCTGACAGCAATATCAGGTGCATCTGATATGCACAAAGTATCCCGATTTAGTGCATCTGGTGTGCACCAAAATCGCATCTCATAACATGCGCCCAACATGCGTGAAAATCCAAATCAGGTGCATCCATCATGCATGAATAAAATCTAAATCATGTGCATCCAACATGCACGAAATCATAAAATCCAATATCAAGCGCCGAACATGCGCAAAATCCAATCCAAGCGCGCCAAATATGCGCAAGAATCCAAATCAAATGCACAGAGTGCACGAAATGAACATCAATATCATAATCGAAATCGACGGTATATAATAAACCTCAATCCAAATCAGGCATACCGCGGTATATAATCTCACAACCATGTGCATCGGCGTGCACAAATCAAATCAAAACTCTAAAAGTGCATGAAACTATGCCGAAAGCACAAGTCAAATCATATTCATATCATAGGCATGAAATCAAAATCAACCTCTCGACTGACATCAAATCGAAGTCAAGTGCAACCGTAGTGTAAAAAATCTCAATCATGCAAACAAATCGTCCAAAATTCTGAAATCCAAAAATGACGGATGCGTGATATTCGAACCACCAAATCCCAGATCGTAAACATTGCCGTCGATATGCCCTTCCTATAAGTCCACGTTGCTCACCCCGGTTCTTACGGGGAGGCGGAAACGGCGGAAAACAATGATTTTAGCGCAAGGCAACATGGACTAAAAGTCGGATCTTTGCTAAACTAGAAACTAGTAAACACTTAGAGGTTTAGCTACTATGCTGTAGGAAGTATACCTCACGGAACCGGTCCTTCGGGTCTTCATCCCTCTGTCCCACTCGTCCATCCAAGCTCCAAGCGTCGATCCGGACCTTGGGCACCTCCGCGGCCTTCTTGAGTCGAAGACGATCCACCCGAGAGTTGTACACTAAGCTTCGCCTCAAGCCAAGGCAACTAGGGCAAGGAGATTGCTAATCTAAATGCCTTAGAATGTGTAGAGGAGATGTATGGATGTATTTGTCTTTGTGGATTCTTTTTCTCTCAACACATGAGATCAAAAGAAGAGATCAAGAGGAGGAAGAAGAAGGAAAAAGTTTGCAACCATGGAGCTTTTCTTTTCTTCTCACTTCATGAGAGAGAATGAGAAGAGAATAATGAAAAAATTAAACCAAAATGAAATGAACCATGGTTGCAATAATACACAATAATCATCATTACTAATCCTATCATGAAAGACTTGATGGCACATTGAATTGACCATTATCATAACACAAGAAATAAAAGGAAAATAAAAGAAGAGTGTGGATCTCTCTTGAAGGTCAATGGTCAACATGGTCAACAAGGTCAAGAGAGATCTAAGTGGTCAAATGGTCAATGCAATTAGCCATCACTAATCTATCACTAAAAGGATTAGTAAACAATGCCTCTGGCTCATAACGGTTTTGACCAAACGAACTGTCAAAACCCTAATGAGTGTGCCACATTATGGTTTTGGCCGAACCAACTGCCAAAACCCTAATGGGGCACCTCCACCTTCATCGCTCCTCAAAACTGTGCATGCACACCTGCATCCGCATTCCGTAGAATGCGAATGCACAGAAGACAAATCAAATCCATTTGGGCAATACTAGGATCTGGCTTAAACCAAAGCCCACTAGTATTGCCTGTCCGAACAGCATACGCACACAAGTGCACGTAAGTGATCGTAGCCCTGCCGTAAAACCATACGGCCTCTACACGTTTCGCTCAGTGCAGGGAAACTCTCTGTGTGAGACTCTAAAGACTCGACACTACGCTGGCAGTGGGTTTAACCACAGACCGCAAGCGGCACTAGCTATACGTAACGGTCCCCAGGTAGATGTCGATAAGAAGGCCGATGAGATAAACCCATCCGAACTCCTACTGAGCCTGTATGTGACAATCTCCATACAGTCCGGTCTGTTCGTCTGATACATCGCATGGTGGGCCTAGAGGGCGGTGAACGTCAGTCCCCTAATAGCGGTACAAGTCGTGTCGGAGTGTAGCCCAGAACACCCTGAGATAACACTGGAAACCTACCAGTATATCTCGCATGCCCTGGCCAGGGACTACTTGTGTAATGGCTCTCCTAGACACAGCGCGATGTCAACCCCCAATACCGGGAGAGATGAATCCTGTCTAACCGTCACTACCTCCAAGTGCTTCGGGACTGCACCCAACTACTACCTGTTTGCGCGACTCCTTTGAGCCGTGGTAGGGTAGTAATCTAAGTACAGTGGGAACACACTCGAGACGAAGTGACAGTGTCAAGTCAGCGGACTAAGCTGTACTCATGTCACCTTGGAACTGATAACTGACGATAGGTATAATACCAACCAACAGTTCCCGACGAGTCCTGTCCAGTGTACTCATAACCTAACGAGCACCCGCATACTATCTCAAGTACGACATACTGACGGCTGTGGGACAGACCGTCTCCCCCGCTGGGATGAGAAGCACATACGCTAGTCTACTCCGGAGTATCGATGCCCTGTCTCGATAGTCCAACGACTAGGGACCTGTATAAGGATGTGCTTATGGATTACCCAGCCCCCACAAGTGTGAGCGCCATCACAACGCTGGTAATCAAGCAAAGATCCTAAGGGCTCTACTAATATGTATACAAGCGATATGCTAAAAGAAACACATGCACATATTGAAGTAGAAACAAACCAAGTAGCATACTACCATTTTGAGCAAGATTGTCTATACAACTGTGAATATCCCAAGCTTCCATCAAGTAATATACAAGCTAGTATGATACAGTAATGGCCTCTAAGGCATATACACTAACAATCTCCCACTTGCACTAAGGCCATGTACTGGCGTATCGAAGACCTATCATCTCAATCAGCCGCTCGAACTTAGTCTGGGCTAGGGCCTTCGTGAGTGGATCTGCAGTGTTGTTCTCCGTATTTACTCTCTTCACCTCGATCTCCCAGCGATCTACGATCTCCCTGATCAGGTGGTACCGCCTCAAAATGTGCCTGGACTTCTGATGGGACCTGGGTTCCTTCGCTAAAGCTATAGCTCCGTTGTTGTCGCAATACAGCGGTATTGGATCAACAATGGTAGGAACCACCTGAAGCTTCGTGAGGAACTTCTTCATCCAGACAGCTTCCTTTGCGGCATCGCTAGCAGCTATGTACTCCGCTTCCATAGTTGAGTCAGCAACGGTCTCCTGCTTGGAACTCTTCCAGCAAACCGCCCCTCCATTGAGGGTAAAGACATAACCCGACATGGACTTGGAGTCATCCTTGTCACTCTGGAAGCTGGAGTCAGCAAAGGCCTCGAGCTGGAGGTCTTTTCTTCCATACAACAAGAACATCTCCTTAGTCCTTCTCAGGTACTTGAGAATGTTCTTTACCGCTATCCAGTGTTTCTCCCCTGGGTTCGACTGATACCGGCTTACAACGCTCAATGCGTATGCTACATCTGGTCTGGTACACAACATCGCATACATTATAGAGCCTACCGCAAAAGCGTAGGGTATGATAGACATGCGATCCCTTTCCAAATCAGTCTTGGGAGCATCTCTTTGGAGAGGGTGATCCCGTGACAAGCCGGTAAATTACCGCGCTTGGAATCTTCCATACTGAACCTTTTCAGTATGGTGTCAATGTACCTTGACTGTGAAAGTCCCAACATCCTTTTAGATCTATCACGATAGATCTGGATCCCCAGAATGTAGTTGGCATCGCCCAGGTCCTTCATGGAGAACCTCTGCAACAAGAATCCTTTGACTGACTGTAGCATAGGAATATCATTTCCTATTAGGAGAATGTCATCCACGTACAAGATGAGGAATACCACAGTTCTCACTACAATCTTACTGTAAATGCATGGTTCATCTGGATTTTTGATAAAGTCGAATTCTTTGACAGTATCATCAAAGTAGATGTTCCAACTCCGTGATGCCTGCTTAAGTCCATAAATGGACTTGAGCAACTTGCACACTCTACAGCTACTCCCACTCTGATTGAATCCCTCTGGCTGATCCATATAGACGCACTCTTCCAAATTTCCATTTAGGAAAGCCGTCTTTACGTCCATCAGCCAGATTTCATAATCGTGGAAGGCAGCAATGGCAAGAAGGATCCGAATGGATTTCAGCATAGCCACTGGAGAAAAGGTCTCGTCATAGTCCAAACCAGGTCTTTGACGAAAACCCTTTGCAACAAGTCTAGCTTTATAGGTCTCAACCTGCCCATCTACACCAATCTTCTTTTTGAAGATCCATTTGCAGCTTACGGGTTTTACCCCTTCTGGAGCAAAGTCCAAAGTCCAAACTTTGTTGGTGTACATAGACTCCATTTCGGCCCGCATTGCATCCAGCCATTTTACCGAGTCACCGCTCTGAATGGCTTGCTGGAAGCTAGTAGGCTCACCATAATACATAGTGCAATCCTCTCTATCCCCGTCAATGAGAAAACCGTAGTATCTCTCGGGCGGATGAGACTGCCTACTACTCCTGTGGAGTGGCGCTGGGATGTCCTGTTCTTTCGAACCCTATGGTTCTACCAAGCTTTCAGTAATAGCTTGTGGTTCTGGAATTTCTTCCAGTTCTATTGCGCTCCCACTTATCTGATTTTCCAAAAACTCAGTTTCCAAGAAGTGGGCATGATGAGAAACAAAAACCTTTTGTTTCTCTGCGTAATAGAAAAGATACCCCTTGGAGTTCTTTGGGTATCCCACAAACTTGCGCTGTACCGAACGTGCCTCGAGCTTGTCCGCATGCTGCTTTTTTACAAAAGATGGACACCCCCATGTCTTAAAGTGTTTAAGACTGGGTTTCTTCCCACTCCACATCTGATATGGTGTGGTAGGCACTGACTTAGTAGGAACTTGGTTCAAAAGATATGCAGCTGTTTCTAGTGCATAACTCCAGAAGGATCGCGGCAACTCAGCCTTACTCATCATGGAACGAACCATATCCAATACGGTTCGATTCCTTCTTTCCGATACACCGTTGTGTTGTGGTGTGTATGGAGGAGTAAGTTGAGAGAGAATTCCATTCTCTTTTAAGAAGCCCAGAAACTCGGCATTCAAGTATTCGCCACCTCGATCAGATCTCAGTGTCTTGATACTTTTGCCTGTTTGTTTTTCAACTTCATTCTTGTATTCCGGAAATTTCTCAAGGGCCTCAGATTTGTGCTTCATTAAGAAGACATGCCCATACCTAGAGAAATCATCTGTGAAAGTAATGAAGTATGAATAACCACTTCGCGCATGTGTAGACATTGGACCACACACATCACTGTGTATGAGTCCCAAGAGCTCGCTCGCCCTTTCTCCGTGTCCAGTGAACGGAGTCTTTGTCATCTTTCCCATGAGACATGATTCACAAGTGGCATAAGACTGGTACTCGAACGGATCCAAGTATCCTTCTTTATGTAACTTTGTCAACCGTGTCTCATTAATGTGACCCGGTCTACAATGCCTTAAGAAAGCCTGATTTAATTCCGGAGACTTTCTTTTAATTGTGTTCTGGACACTAAAGACCTGAGCTTGATTCAAAACGTATATACCGTATTTCAATGTACCTGACCGAATCAGTACTTGATTTAGGTGGATGTTTACTACATCGCTTACAAAAGTAAAATCATATCCTTCCTTAGAAAGTAAGGATACAGATATGATGTTACAAGTCGCACCCGGCACATAAAAACAGTCACGCAGAATCAATATCTGCCCAGTTGTCAGTCCTAGATGATATTCCCCTACGGACTTAGCATACATGCTCATTCCGTTAGCAACCCTGAGAGTCATATCACCTATCCTGATAACCCTACGGTTTCTCAAGCCTGTAACGAATTACAGATATGAGATCCTGATCCGGTATCCAATACCCAGGAAGTAGGGTTAACTGACATACAGTTCTCTATCACAAACACACCTGAAGCCGAAGCCACAACATGCTTCGAATTCTGGCTACTGGCTTTACAGGCCCTGCAATCCTTCTGCCCATGTTCATTCCCGTAACAATAGGAACATCCCTCTTTTACTACATCTGTTCCTGAAACTTCTGCCCTTCCCTTTCTTTCTACTTCCCTAGTTTCCTTTAGGGTAGTAGGTAGAGACCGTTGAACTAAGTCAGCATCTGACCCGTTCTTCAACGTGGTCTTCAGGCCCGAGAGCTCAAAAGAGCTGGTCTCTGTAAGGACGTTGCCCCCTACAGATGACCCGATAGCCAACCTCGCTGGAAGCAATTCGTTCGAGGTCTCATATCTTGCGATACGAGATTGCTCTCCATATAAAACTTTGTTATGGAGGAAGATAGAAGCTGAGTCCATCTTCTCGTGCTGCCTCTGGTATATACCATCAACTGAGGCTAACACGAGGCACTTGGCTTTCGCACAGTCTTCTTCCGATGTCCTACGAATATCAATATCCGTGACAGGGGAAACTAGACCTGAGACGGCAGGGGTTGGATCAGTCAAGAGGTGTCCCGGCTTGTCCTGGGCAATGGACATCTGGACAAACCTTTGCCAGTCATAACAGTCAGATTCAGTCATTTTATTATCTAGATGTAACCTAGGTGCGGTCACAGGGTCGCTGCAATTAAGAGAGAGAAGAAAACACTTAGCATGATGCTCTTGCAAGTTTAGATTGGTTTTTAATTTATCTAAACAGGATGGCTCCCACTGTCTCTCGAATCCCTCCTCAAACCACAAAGGAAGAATTAGTCGGGATCTTTCTCACCGTACAATACTTGCTTAACCGTTCAGCCAGGCCAGTGTCGGTACTTCGAGGGAGGTTTTCCAACGCTTTCGCGAAGTTCCTTAATTAAGTAACCTCTTTTCCCTATGGGCGTAGCCCCGCTAACACCTTTCTAGACACCTACTAGGTTTATAGCATTGATCGTTAAGTGAGAGTTTTCCCGAGGAGTAGCATATACTCACAGTAGGATCGGGATCTAAATATCATCGCATGATAAAACCGAAGGAATCCTACCAGAATCATCACACTCCAAATGGTATGCAGCGCTAGCAAGTTTCAGTACTTTTGAAACTCCCGATGTAGATTTTTGCCCCATGCTCTTATGACCTTGACTAAGGCCAACAAATCATAAGTCACATGCCAAGTTCTACCCGTCGTTATCCAGGTTAATTTGAACCCACCCGTATATACCCTTGACTATGGCCAACAAAGCAATACGACTGTCCCAAACCAACGCATTCTATCTATGCAACATATGAATACCCACCAGCTACCAAACACTGTGCCTTGACTAAGGCCAACAAACACAGCTTGAATACTGTTGAATATTCATATGAAACGACGGAGGGCTACGGATGGTTTTGGCGAAACCGTGAACGTAGTGAACTTGATATAGTCGATGGAACGAGATAGCTTTTAAAAGGAGTGGTTCAAGCTCCGCGTTTAAAATGCTTATTTTTTGAAAAGAACCGAGTGGTTTTCAAAGTGTTCCAACGACTTTTTGTTGGTTTATTTTCTTGCATTAGTTCTTTTAATGCGTCCCATCATTTAATCCTACCATTGCAGAAAACAACCAAAATATGACGTACGCTTATGCCATTCGCATTCGCCACGGGGCCCCGTCATCACCCGTTAGGTTACTTAACTAACGACGGAGCGGGGGCTGGGCTAGCGCGGCTGTAAACCATAAGCAATGCCTAAATGGTTATCATATATAAATATATAGCAATGATAGACATTACAGATCACAGATGAACACTTTGGATATACTAGGAATCCGCGATTCGTTCGAGCCTGCAACGAAAAACGGATTACACGGTCGCGATGAATAGCCAAACCCCATCCTAGACCCCTACGGGTGTGGCAAACTACCCGCCAAGTACCCGAAGCGAAGCAACCTCCCTCAACTCCGTGAGTAGGCCACTCGGCACTTCGAGATACCCGGTAGTTTGTGCACCCCACCATGGGTCTATCCTAGGAGCAAAAACAGTAAAAAGAAATTATACAATGACGGCTACAACCCCGACCCGGTTGTGCGGCCAAATAAATAATATTACATCAATTTACAAACTTTACAATGAATGAAAGAAAAAGAAACTCTCATCTCACACCCATTCCCGGCTATTCATCCGCGACAATCCACCGAGTTCATATACACAAACCATCAACATTACAGATCACAGATATGTATAACCCTCACTAATCGACGTATAGCGATTAGCGGACGTTCAATACATATATTACATCACAGATAATATACATTAGCCAAAGAGTACGGAATATCGATCAAAATACGGAGTTTTAGCCACCCGAAAAGTCAATTTGCTCTCTGGAAATTCTGGGTGGAAAAAACATATCTTAAAAATCCCAAAACATCCAAACTAAAACACTGCAAAAAACCAGGTCCACGACCGAGTCAAATCGGCCGCGGAGCCGCGGCAATAGCACGCTATTGCCGCGGAACCGTGGTGGTTTGGTCGGTTCATGGGACCGTTTTTCTGCAGTGGTTTTAGAAAACCCTGAGACGAATTTTCATGTATGTTAAAATAATTTTTGAACAGTAAAAAATTCGACAGAAAGTTGAGGTTTTGCGGATGTGTTTTGCGACTTTTTTTCCGATCGATGTTCTTAACACTTTGCTAACTTACTAGTTTATGTTTAGCCTGGCTCTGATACCACTGTAATTCCACGTTGCTCACCCCGGTTCTTACGGGGAGGCGGAAACGGCGAAAAACAATGATTTTAGCGCAAGGCAACATGGACTAAAAGTCGGATCTTTGCTAAACTAGAAACTAGTAAACACTTAGAGGTTTAGCTACTATGCTGTAGGAAGTATACATCATGAAACCGGTCCTTCGGGTCTTCATCCCTCTGTCCCACTCGTCCATCCAAGCTCCAAGCGTCGATCCGGACCTTGGGCACCTCCGCGGCCTTCTTGAGTCGAAGACGATCCACCCGAGAGTTGTACACTAAGCTTCGCCTCAAGCCAAGACAACTAGGGCAAGGAGATTGCTAATCTAAATGCCTTAGAATGTGTAGAGGAGATGTATGGATGTATTTGTCTTTGTGGATTCTTTTTCTCTCAACACATGAGATCAAAAGAAGAGATCAAGAGGAGGAAGAAGAAGGAGAAAGTTTGCAACCATGGAGCTTTTCTTTTCTTCTCACTTCATGAGAGAGAATGAGAAGAGAATAATGAAAAAATTAAACCAAAATGAAATTAACCATGGTTGCAATAATACACAATAATCATCATTACTAATCCTATCATGAAAGACTTGATGGCACATTGAATTGACCATTATCATAACACAAGAAATAAAAGGAAAATAAAAGAAGAGTGTGGATCTCTCTTGAAGGTCAATGGTCAACATGGTCAACATGGTCAACAAGGTCAAGAGAGATCTAAGTGGTCAAATGGTCAATGCAATTAGCCATCACTAATCTATCACTAAAAGGATTAGTAAACAATGCCTCTGGCTCATAACGGTTTTGACCAAACGAACTGTCAAAACCCTAATGAGTGTGCCACATTATGGTTTTGGCCGAACCAACTGCCAAAACCCTAATGGGGCACCTCCTCCTTCATCGCTCCTCAAAACTGTGCATGCACACCTGCATCCGCATTCCGTAGAATGCGAATGCACAGAAGACAAATCAAATCCTTCTGTGGAATACTAGGATCTGGCTTAAACCAAAGCCCACTAGTATTGCCTGCCCGAACAGCATACGCACACAAGTGCACGTAAGTGATCGTAGCCCTGCCGTAAAACCATACGGCCTCTACACGTTTCGCTCAGTGCAGGGAAACTCTCTGTGTGGGACTCTAAAGACTCGACACTACGCTGGCAGTGGGTTTAACCACAGACCGCAAGCGGCACTAGCTGTACGTAACGGTCTCCAGGTAGATGTTGATAAGAAGGCCGATGAGATAAACCCATCCGAACTCCTACTGAGCATGTATGTGACAATCTCCGTACAGTCCGGTCTGTTCGTCTGATACATCGCATGGCGGGCCTAGGGGGCGGTGAACGTCAGTCCCCTAATAGCGGTACAAGTCGTGTCGGAGTGTAGCCCAGAACACCCTGAGATAACACTGGAAACCTACCAGTATATCTTGCTTGCCCTGGCCAGGGACTACTTGTGTAATGGCTCTCCTAGACATAGCGCGATGTCAACCCCCAATACCGGGAGAGACGAATCCTGTCTAACCGTCACTGCCTCCAAGTGCTTCGGGACTGCACCCAACTACTACCTTTTTGCACGAATCCTTTGAGCCGTGGTAGGGTAGTAATCTAAGTACAGTGGGAACACACTCGAAGCGAAGTGACAGTGTCAAGTCAGCGGACTAAGCTGTACTCATGTCACCTGGGAACTGATAACCGACGATAGGTATAATACCAACCAACTGTTCCCGACGAGTCCTGTCCAGTGTACTCGTAACTTAACGAGCACCCGCATACTATCTCAAGTACGACATACTGACGGCTGTGGGACAGACCGTCTCCACCGCTGGGATGAGAAGCGCATACGCTAGTCTACTCCGGAGTATCGATGCCCTGTCTCGATAGTCCAATGACTAGGGACCTGTATAAGGATGTGCTTATGGATTACCCAGCCCCCACAAGTGTGAGCGCCATCACAACGCTGGTAATCAAGCAAAGATCCTAAGGGCTCTACTAATATGTATACAAGCGATATGCTAAAAGAAACACATGCACATATTGAAGTAGAGACAAACCAAGTAGCATACTACCATTTTGAGCAAGATTGTCTATACAACTGTGAATATACCAAGCTTCCATCAAGTAATATACAAGCTAGTATGATACAGTAAAGGCCTCTAGGGCATATACACTAACACTTCCTTCGCAGTCGAGAAGGTGTCGGTGCATCCAACGCTAGCAGAGCAAGATATCTACTTGCCTCCTTTTCATGGTCTGGCGTCTGGTGCCTTAGGCTCTTATCTCTCACTGCGAATTGCTAGATATATAGCTCCTCGGCTCAATGGCCCAATATGGAATGACGACAGAAACAGTCCCGCTCTGGCACATCCTGTAAAGATCTCTGGCCAACTATCTCGTCGACGATGCCGAATTCTGGCCTGCTGGTTGTGCACAATATGACCTCTCCTGGGTCCATGTCTTCTCGCATAGTATTCCAGAATGGTCCTATCGAGGTCTCTCCTAAATTTCGTTTTTGCCGAACTGCCCGGAGGTTACCCCATTACTATATCTGTTTCTTGTTCCAGAACGGCTGCATTCTCATCGCGACTCCTTCGAGAAGATATATCAATAATCAACGCCTCTGCATGCGTATCTTATCTCTGATGTCAGCGGAGTGGAACATCTTCTCGTCGAAATCTCGTGCGAACTCTTTACTCCACTTTTTCTCTAATGTCGACTGCTTCGGACTCGTCTCTTCATGGCTCCATGGACTGTGCTCCAACGGCTATACTCGTATCTGGAGTCTCCCAAGCAATGCATCCCATCACATGATATCCGAAAGATGTCGAACCATTTGATAGATTCATCAAAACCTCATATTCCCCCAAGATCTCAACATCTTGAGTATAGTTTAATAGCATTCTAGTACATGCCACAGTACCTATGAACCAGCCGTAGAAGGGCAAACTCAAGCCTCATTAATGGCACCGCTGAACTGCTACAAACCCTAAGGTTTCGAAGCATTCTCATGGTCATTATATCGAGTTAGGGTTTCATTCTTCTAGAGGGTCCATGGAATTAGTTGCATGTTTCTCCGAATACTTTAAACTTGGGGAAAAAATGGGTTTCTTATATTCGATCGTCTCTTAGCGACTCCCAACGTACTTGTGTGAAGTCGTCTCTAGCTGGAATCAATCAATCTGATGACCTCGCAACGGGGTAAGCAAACGAACCACAAGTCCTATTCATTCCTCCTTGGTGACTAGCGATCCCCTATCATATCTCTAGGTACAACTCGTGCGGCATTAGCTCCAAACATCTGGGGCGATATCTCATCATTCGCAGCAGCAACTGGCTCATTCGTCTGCACGCTGAACAGTGCCTCAATCATCAAAATAATTGGTGCATTGACGGTCATCACATGCTGGCTGTCCTCTGGCAATAGCCTGATCCTCTGGTGCTGATCTACATGTCCGAGAAATCTCGTAAAAGCGATCCATCAAACGATCATGGCACGAAAACACAATAAAACAACGCCTCTATGCAATCGTATGTCCCTGGAATCATGCCCTGGTCAGTCCTCGTCCGTGACGAGCTCGTACTGATGCAACTCTAGCCGTAGTTCTCTCTCTGCCCGTGAAATGGTGCCAGCAAAACCAAAAACCGATATCGATGAGGATAGATCATAGGAATAAATATAATGTTGTGCAAGGAAATGTACATCCTAAGGCTTCTTAAGCGCAGTAGCGTATCGTAAGTATGTCGCGGAACATACGCACGGTATATCACTGACGGTCACAATCACGCAAGCAATATAATATACAACGCCAAGGGCGAGGATCAAAACTCAAAAGGGAACTCAAAACAACAAGAAAACCATAATAATACAAGCGCGACTCTACGGTCGAAATAATATACAACCGGTCTTCTAAGTCTATAAATAATACAAGTCTGGTTGATAGAGTTTACTAGATACAACTGAAATAAATACATGTACAATGGTGGTCATGATGCAAGTGAACCCACCGACCAAAGAAATCATCCGGAATGAAAGCAGTGTGCCAGCAAAGCCGCAATGAAACCGGTACGGCAAAACCTGCAAGAAGCTGTGGCACAACAGGGGTGAGTTGCCAACTCGTGAGTAGAAAACATCATAGAGCAGAAATCGTATTTATGACTCAATCCTAGGTCAATACGATCAGTAATATATATCCTCAAAATGATAACGTCTGAAGCATGATAAGGTAGCAAAGGTAAACATCTATACATAAGTGTAATACCAAGTGCTCGTGCCAGTGCCTCAGGTAGCAACATATCATATATATAAGGTATTATCAATATAATCAGCATGAAACAGTGTCGACTATATACTCAAGTCTATAAGTATGTGGATATCATCCAACTATGTAATCAATGCCTGTATGCATGTGGATCTCGTCTACGGGTCAACCAATGACACAACAACATCATCCATGTAAATATCATAAAAGCATATGCATGAAAGTATGAGGATATAAATCAACATGTATCCCTCGCGACACATCAAAATCATAGAACCTGAGTGTCCAGTATCGACACTCAAAAATATCATGAAACCCATGTGCAGCATCGACATGTAAATCCTCATATCTCGGGCTCCGTCAGTCCAGATCGGCCCACGGGCTCCGTCAGTCCGGATCGGCCCATATCATCTCTCGACTCCGGTCGGTATCCTCCGGATATCCACCGAGCCCGAATACTGTCACCGGTAGGTACTAGTCCCTCAGTCAGGCTCATCGTCATCCCGACGAAATCTCTCTCTCGCCCCGAGGTACCATACCGGGCCCACTATGAACCCGCAAACGGACCATCCTCCTCCTCGAATCGGGTTTCTATCATACGACTCAGAACCGAGAAAACACATGGTGGACGTACTGAAATATCATATCAAGAGAAACCGGGTTTTCAAATATTGCATACTTTCTTTAAATAATACCTCGGTTCTCAAATCCAGAAATCACATAAAATCCAAAACTCAATGCGTAAATCCATGTAATGTGATGTATGCAGCATAAAGTCGTACTATGAGCAACAAGGGAAAACCGCTCTTTTAAGTGGATCCAGTTTTGAAAATATAACATGCGGTCCCCAATTCTCCAAAATCAAGCGAGCATCATCTATGTATGTACAAGTGTTATATACGCAAGTATGAGTGTACAATATGCCTATGCGCTAATATGGATGTACAAGTAGGTATATACGCAAGTATGAGTGTATAATATGCCTGTGCGCCAATATGGATGTACAAATAGGTATATACGCAAGTATGGCATGCAAGGAGTCATATCCTGATGCAATAATTCTACTGTGTAGTGACATGGCAGTTATCGATGATGAAGTGTGTGAGCCGGAAAGCGGGTGTACGTGGAGCATCTCATCGGTAATAGTGCTGGTGTCCTCACAGCATGTGTTTCAATATAACAATAAAACACAGTTAAGACGCAATGCGATGCGAATAATAAGAATATGCGGAAAATGAATAATAAACGCTACAGTGAAGAATCTATATTAAAATATATGAGTCATACAGTTTTGCCATTTGTAATAATACGAATCGTGATGTTTAGAAAAATAAGGGCTACGGTGTTTTTAAGAAGAGGTACGTCCTTTGAAATATCCATAGAATCCCTTGGCCTGTCTTTAAAATATTCACGATTCGTTAGTTTTGAAATAGGTATGACTCGAGTCTAGTCTAACATCTATAAGTAACTACAGGCTAAACTAACAGGCTAATCGAAAGGGTAAGGAAAACCACCTAAGTCTGAGTCGATACATATAAATATAATAGTCGGTGATCCCGCCTCAATAGCATCACATACGATACAATATATAACATGACATTCTCGAGTCAAGAGTGTGGATCTATCATCAATATAAAGCTCGTACGGTAAATCCATCGTATGACATCCCAATCTGGGTACGGGTCGAATCTCACATTTTGTAAGTGCACGGCGGCGCCCCGGCCGTCAATCCGACGCCGGAATGCGGAAGCGGTGAAAAACTTTAATTTTTGCGGACTTAGCAAACCGGCACCACCGTGCACTAAACACCCGGATCGTAACCATTAACAAGTCTAAGCTAACTAGAAGATGGGTTAGAGATATACCGACGATCCAAGTCCTCCGGTCTTCTCGCCATCGTCCCGATCTCCTGCGGAATGTCCCGTCTCCTCCTCGCCGCCGGAAGTGCACCACATCGCCTACTTTGTTTACGGGCTCCCACCTCAATGCCGAGGCAACTCGGGCACGAAGCCGGCTACTCGACGTGCCCAAGGTTTGCTGTAGAATGTGTAGTAGAGGATTGTGTCTCATTTGGGGTTCATGGAGGTGCCTTTTTGGTGGAGGGATGATACAAGGATTATGTGGAGGAACTTGTAGGCTTTTGGAGCATGAAATGAACAAGATTTCCACCCTCAAAAAACTTGGACAGCCCTTCCAAGGGGAAGGCCAGCCATGACATAAAGAGAGGAGAGAATGAGAGTGTCATATGCAAGATAATGAGAGAGCCATCCAATAATACCAAAAGGGAGAGAGAGAGAAGACTATCATGCAAAAGGAAATGATCACCAAATCAAAACCCACACTCAACCACCTACCACCAACCTCATCATCAACAACCATGATGATATACAAAGTCAAGCAATCATGAGTTTATGAAGTCAAATGATGGGACAAGTATCATGACATGATAATATGCAAAGACCCCCTCCACAAATGCTTATTTGCAACAATGCAAATAAGCCCTCCTCCACCAATCTTCGGCCAATGAACGGAACAAAAGAAATTGGCCGAAACGGAAAGCAAACTGGCAACTCCAAAAACTGGTCCCGTAATAAATTACAGGAAAACCCCGATACTGTGCATACACACCCGCATTTGTATTCCGACCGAAATACAAATGCAATGAGACAAAATCTACACTGTACTATACTAGGATCCGGTTTATACCAAAACCGGCTAGTAATATCTGTTCGATCCTGATCCGTGCAATACCGCACGTATCTGATCAAACCCTGCCATATAACCATACGGCCTATAGTACAAACTGTCCGATCCTGATCCGTGCAATACCGCACGTATCTGATCGGACCTTGCCATATCTCCATACGGCCTCTACAACCTTTCGTCCGAAAGCTGAGTAACTGAATGTGGGGGACTCTAAAGACTCATCAACACCTTGGTTGTGGATTTAACCACTAGCACGTCAGAGGTATAAGCCAATACGTAACGGGCTACTAGGTACTGACTAAAAGGGATGTCTGTGAGCGAACTCAGCCTGACAACCCTACTGAGCCTGTCAGTGACAATATCCGTACAGTCCGGTCCGTTCGTCTATGAGTATCGCATGGCGGGCCTAGGGGGTTGGTAAAAGTCAGACCCCCAAAAGCGGTACAAGTCGTGTCGGAGTGTAGCCCAGAACACCCTGAGATACTACTGGAATACCTACCAGTAAATCTCCTTGCCTTGGCCAAGGACTTTGTGTAATGGCTCTCCTAGACACAGCACGACCTCACCCCCAATACCGGGAGAGACGAACCCCTGAAGATACGCTCACTGCCTCCATGTGGCTCGGGACTGTACCCAACTAAAACCTGTTTGCACGACTCCTTTGAGCCGTGGTAGGGTAGTAATCAAAGTACAGTGGGAACTCACACGAGACAAATGACGATCCCCAGGTCGATGAACTAACCTGCACACATGTCACCAGGGAACTGCCATCTGACGTCTGGTATATGACCAACTAGCATGTTCCCGGCGAGTCCTGTCCGGTGTACTCATAACCCAATGAGCACCTGTATACATCTTAGGTGATCCAACTGACACCAGTGGCTTGTGAGACCGGCCACCGCCCCTCGTCGGGGTCTCGACTGTATACACTAGTCTACTAATGGAGTATCGATGCCCGGTCTCGAAACTCCAACGACTAGGGACCTTTTAAGGATATGCTTGTAGACCCCCAGCTCCTACTTATATGATCGCCCTCATACTGCTGGTGGTCAAGCAAGAATCCTAGGGGCTCTATCAACGTGTAATAGCAACTTGTCAGGTCACCTAAAGCAGTACACGATGATAAAGGTAAACCAGATAGCATACTATCATCTCGAGTAAGACTGTCCTACCGGGATAGGTCCTCCCTCAATCATTACAATCACGTACCTGTGACCTAATAATTGACTCTGAGGGCACTATCTCTAACACATTTATCTCATTAATTATCTGGTATCCTTATCATCATATCTCATGAACTGTGGGTACTGATCTAAGTGTTAGTTATATGTATGCCCTAGAGGCCATTACTGTACATACGATGTATATTGTAGTAGATGCTTGGACATAAATAGGGAGGACTTTCTTGCTCGACATGATAGTATGCTATCTGGTTGCACTTTATCTTAACATGTACTCTGATTGTCTCTATGTTATATGTTGATAAAGCCCTTAGGATGAGTACTTGACTACCAGGATTATGATATAGATCATACTAGTAGGGACAATGTAGTCGCTAAGTACATCCTTCAAATGTTCCTAGTCGTAGGTGTATCGAGACAGGGCATCGATATACCAGAGTAGACTAGCGTATAGCTTCTCGACCTATATAGATGGGTGATGGATGATCCCATATCCATTGGTGTTTCACATCAGAGATAGTATACGGGTGCTCAGTGGAGACTGGGTATACTGAACGGACTCGCCGAGAACTCCCAGATGGTATTATACCTAACGTCAGATGGCAGTTCTCTGGTGACACTGGTACAGGTTAGTCTGTAGACCCGAGATCGTCATAGTGTCTTGTGTGATTCCTACTGTGCTTTGATTTCCACTTTTCCACGTTCAAGAGAACATGCAAAACGGTGGCTTTTGGGTACAGTCCAGAGTCACATGGAGGCAATGAGCGATAGGAGGAGTTTCGTCTCTCCCAGTATAGGGAGTTGATGTTGCGCTGTGCTCGATTGGCTATAACAGGAAGTCCTTGGCCAAGGCTGCTTCAGAGATATACTGGTAAGTGTTGTCAGTAGTTTCTCGACCCATTATGAGCCTCATATCAACACGACTTATCAGGTTACTGGGGTCTGACGTTTACCACCCCTAGACGAGAAATGCGACATATCAGACGAAGAGACCGGAATGTATGGTAGTGTTACTGATTGGATTCACAAGAGTGTGAGCAGGCTTGCTTGTTGATCTTCTGATCGTTCAGTACCCGGGTGGCCGTTACGTTTAGCAAACCGCTTGCGGCTTGTGGATGTTTGATATGATCATCACCTACTGCCGGCGTATTGACGAGTCTTTAGAGTCCTACACATGGGTTTCCTGGCTTAAGAGAAACGGAGTAGGAGCGCATATGTCCAGGACCGAGAATGATACGATATGAGATACTGCATTCTATTCTCGCGATGTGTGACATGGATGGTTATATGTGATATAGCCGGGTTTTCAGATCAAGTGTTGATTCGATAAGATGTTACATTATGATATTAGTCGGTTATATGTGATATAGCCGGATTATTAAATCAAGAGTTGATTTAATAATTTAATGTATAATTATATATTTGATATATTACATTACATTAACTAGTATTAGCTCACTAATGATTTCTTTTCTCACTTTGGATACATTGATGTATATGTGAAATAAGTTAAATGTATCAAGCTAGGTTACAAATGCAACTAGGGTTTATGAGTTTTAAACCATGCTAGGGTTAAGATTAGGGTTTGTATTTATAATTAAGTTATTCAAATAATGTGGATATTTTTCATGAAAGATATTTGATGAAAGGTTGTAGAAGCTTCAAGTCTTCTTTGACTTTATCCACTCCTTTTGTTTAGCTTAAGATATTTTTGACCTAACCATTAACCATAGCATATGGTTAACTCTCTACAAGGGTTATGCATGACATGCTTAACCCTTGGTTGCATTATTAACCTCACCAATAATTCATTTGATGAGTTACTTCTTCTTCTTCTTCTTCATCATCAAAGCTTTCTAGCTCTAATGGAGGTATGAGAAAAAGTGTGAAAAAATTAATTCTAAAGTGAGCCCACTTCTGACTTCATCATCCTCTACTACTTGCCATTTAGTATAGGGTGTTCTCTTCACAAAGTTCATGACCTAGTGAAGAAATAGCTTGGGTTAGTGTCTCCTCAACATAGATCATCTTCGGTCTCGAAGTCATCGAAGCAAGCATGTTCGTTTCTTCGTGGAGCCACTCTAGAGTCTGGAGTTTACGATCGCAGTGAAGAGGACTACTGTAAGACTATGGTAGCGCCCCGACCGTCTTTCCGAGGCCAAAATGCGGAAACGAAAATTTTTCTTAACTTGAAAACCGGTGCTATCGTATGCTTGAAACCCGGATCGAACCATTAACCTACAACTAGCTATCAAGAGAGAGGGTGGAAAGGCTATACTGAGTGATCCGTGTCCTTCGGTCTTCGGCCACCATCCCAAGCTCCACACGGCATCTCCGGTCTTCATCTCCTCGTCGGAAAGGGCACCACATCGAGAAGTCTTTTTACGGGCTCCCGCTTCGTCCGAAGCAACTCGAGCACGAAGTGTGTTAGCCGACGTGCCCAAGGTTGAAGTAGAGTATGTTGTGACCACTTTGTCTCTTTGCATCCATGGTTTGGATGGAGGTTGAAGTTGTTGCCATTGGAGGAAGACAATGAGCTAGAGGAAGAAGAAGAAGAAGAGAAAGCTTTCTCATCTTTTCTTTTCTTTTGTGAAAGGTTCCTAGGCACTCTCAAGAGGTCTCACAAGGCATCAACCATGTCAATTTCAAATTTTTAGGGTGCCGAGAAAACCTAACACGGATCGTTGACTAGAAGTTTAGGCGAAATACTAATCTAGTTAACATCTTAACTAAAGGAGAGAGGCTACAACCTTTGTAGATCCGTTTCTCCACTTCCTAAGCTCCACGTAGGCGTCTTCTCGCTATCCATCTCGAATCCCGAACTCAAACGTCGGCTTCATCGGAGAATTGGGCGGACTAGGTCGTCGGCTTCGTGCCGAAGACGATCTACGTCGAGGCATCACAAGTTCAAGCTCCGACTTCACAAATTTGTGAAACTTGTGAAGAAAACACCCAAAACAACTTGGCAAGAGGTAGAGGGTGAAGAAATAGGAGGTGGGTTCACTTTAGAATTGGATTTCTCACTTTAGAACTCAAGTTGCTATTGATGGCATCAAGGTTTCTTTCTTGAAGAAGAAGATCAAGAA
This sequence comes from Agapanthus africanus, assembly GCA_030015575.1. Lineage (NCBI taxonomy): Eukaryota > Viridiplantae > Streptophyta > Magnoliopsida > Asparagales > Amaryllidaceae > Agapanthus > Agapanthus africanus. The sequence continues at coordinate 143,554,229 of CM057349.1, forward strand.
GAAGAAAGAATATGATAAGTGATGAATTAAAATGAAAATAAATCAATACTTATCATAAGCTAACTAAGGTTAAGTGTAGAGAATAGACCATGGTAAGTGGGAATGGTTAGGGTTAAGCATGAAGACAAATGGTCTCTTTGGTCAAAGCTTCATGAAGCTTCAACAACCTTCATGATAAAAAGAAACCATTTTCTTTTCTTTTATCTATTTAAATAAATAAAGAATGGATAAATAAATAGATGAATAACACAAAACCCTAACCATTATCATAACCATGGTTTAATTCTTTGCACAAACCCAAGTAAGTATGTATCATCAAACATGATACAATCAAGTGCACACAAAAGCATATCATATATACAATGTGCACTTCAAGTGAGAAAATCCTTTTAAATGAACCAATACTAGTTAATGCAAATTAATATATCAAAAATACAATTATACATTAAATCATTAAATCAACACTTGATTCAATTATCCGGTCATGTCGCATATAACCGACTAGTATACAATGTATCGATTTATCGAATCAATGATTCGATAACTCGGTTATATCGCATACAACCAATCGAAACATTCATCGTGAGAATGAAATACGGTATCACATACACGCATTATTCTCGGTCCTGCACATATCTCATATGCGCTCCTATTTCGTTTCGCTTGAGCCAGGAAACCTCTGTGTAGGACTCTAAAGACTCGTCAATACGCCGGGTAGCAGATGATGATCATATCAAGCACCCACAAGCCGCAAGCGGTCTGCTAAACGTAACGGCCATCCGGGTACTGAGCGATCAGAAGATCAACGAGCTAGCCCGTTCACACTCCTGTGAATCCATCCAGTAACACTTACCGTACAGTCCGGTCTGTTCGTCTGATATGTCGCATATCAAGTCTAGGGGTGGTAAACGTCAGACCCCAATAACCGATAAGTCATGCCGATGTGAGGCTCATAACGGGTCGAGAAACTACTGGTAACACTTACCAGCAAATCTCTGATCAGCCCTGGCTAGGGACTTCCCTGTTACGGCCAATCAAGCACTGCGCAACATCAACCCCCAATACCGGGAGAGACGAAACCCCTCCTATCGCTCATTGCCTCCATGTGACTCGGGACTGTACCCAAAGACCACTGTTTTGCACACCCTCATGGACGTGGTAAGGTGGAGATCAAAGTACAGTGGGAATCACACAAGACTCTATGACGATCTCGGGTCTACAGACTAACCTGTACAAGTGTCACCTGAGAACTGCCATCTGACGTGAGGTATAATACCATCTGGGAGTTCTCGGCGAGTCCGTCCAGTGTACCCAGTCTCCACTGAGCACCCGTATACCATCTCTGATGTCAAACACCATGGATATGGGATCATCCATCGCCCATCTCATGGGTCGAGAAGCGTATAAGCTAGTCTACACTGGTATATCGATGCCCCATCTCGATACACCCACGACTAGGGACCTTGAAGGATGTATCTATGGACTACCATGTCCCACTAGTATGATCCGCATCACAGTCCAGGTAGTCAAGTACACATCCTAAGGGCTTTACCAACATGTAACTATAAGACAGTGCAAAGAGACAAGTGTACATGTTAAGATAAAGAGTAACCAGATAGCATACTATCATATCGAGCAAGAAAGTCATCTCTATATATGTCCAAGCATCCAATATAATATACATCATCTGTACAATACTGGCCTCTAGGTCATACATACAACTAACATTTTGTTGTGATGCTATATTAGAATGAGAGACTGTGCCTTGAAAAATAATATGAGAGCTAACCATATGCCAATAAATGGCAGCCCCTCTCTCTCTCTTCCTCTCATATCATCACTAATCAATCCATTAATGTGACACATTTGCTAAAAAAGAGACCATGACTCATGATACAAGTCCATGTCATATTAATGCATTGTCATGATGATTTCTAGCTCATTATTTCCTTAAGCAAACATTAATCCAAATGATTGCCACAACAAAAAAAAATCCGGCAACATCTAAAGTAAACTCGTGATGGATCACAAGGATACCCCTCACCTGTATATACATACCTGCACCCGCATTCCGACTGAATGCGAATGCGATGAGACTAAAGTAATCCAACAAATCTAATACTAGGATCCGGCATAAACCAAAGCCCACTAGTATGATCCGTCAGATCATGATCCGTGAAATACCGCACGTATAAGATCGAACCCTGCCATATATCATACGGCCTCTACAACGTTTCACTCGAAACTTGAGAAACTGTCTATGGGGGACTCTCAAGACTCGTCAATATTTTGGCTGCGGATTTAACCACTAGCACGTCAGAGGTATTAGCCGTACGTATCGAGCTACCAGGTATTGACCAAAAGGGAGGTCGATGAGCGAACTCATCCTGACACCCTACTGAGCCTGTCAGTGACAATATCCGTGCAGTCCGGTCCGTTCGTCTATGAGCATCGCATGGCGGGCCTAGGGGGTTGGTAAAAGTCAGACCCCCAAAAGCGGTACAAGTCGTGTCGGAGTGTAGCCCAGAACACCCTGAGATACTACTGGAATACCTACCAGTAAACCTCTTGCCTCGACCGAGGGCTTTGTGTAATGGCTCTCCTAAACACAGCACGACCACACTCCCAATACCGGGAGAGACGAACCCCTGCAGATTCGCTCACTGTCTCCATGTGGCTCGGGACTGTACCCAACTAAAACCTGTTTGCACGACTCCTTTGAGCCGTGGTAGGGTAGTAATCAAAGTACAGTGGGAACTCACACGAGACAAATGACGATCTCAGGTCGATGAACTAACCTATACACATGTCACCAGGGAACTGCTATCTGACGTCAGGTATAAGACCAACTAGCATGTTCCCGGCGAGTCCTGTCCGGTGTACTCATAACCCAATGAGCACCTGTATACATCATTGGTGAACCAACTGACACCAGTGGGTTGTGAGACCGGCCACCGTCCCTCGTCGGGGTCTCGATTGCATACACCAGTCTACTCTGGAGTATCGATGCCCTGTCTCGAAAACTCCCACGACTAGGGACCATTTAAGGATGTGCTTATAGACCCCAGCTCCTATGTATATGATCGCCATCGTACTTGTTTGTTGCGGATTTGTCGTGGTGGATAGCCTGGATGCAATGGTAGTACAGTTTGGTTGTATATGTACATTTGATATTGCGGGGCGAGCGTCCGACATGTGGACTGCCGTTAATGCCTGTTTGTATATTATTCTTTTGGGGCACGACCGGGCTGAGGTCGATGTACCCGTTTTATATTTTACTTTCTGTATTAGGATTGACCCAAGGAGGGGTGCCCAAGTTACTGGATTCCGTGAAGTGCTGGGTGGTCCATTCACGTTGTTGAAGGGGCTGCCTCACTTCAGGTTTTGGCGGGTAACTTGCCGCGCCCGTAGGGGTCTAGGATTTCATTGCGCAGGCTATCCACATGACCAGGGGAACGTCGGGTTTCAGTAGCGGCTCTATGAAACCCGGGGATTCCAGATTATCTGTATTGTTCTGTGATGCTTATTACATTTATGTGATGTTGCATTTTATCACGCCATGAGCGATTATTATATATTGATATATATACTAGTAGATGTTGTATATTTTTTACACCCACGCTAGTCCAGTCCCCGCTCTGTCGTTAGTTAAGTAACCTAACGGGTGACGACGGGACCCAGTGGCGAATGCGGATGGCATATACGTACATCATATTTTCGTTCTTTTGTGGTGTGATCAGTTGATGGGACAGCGTTGATTCGGATCAATGCAAGCTAAACATACCTATTCTGATGTTGTTGGAACAATTTTTCAAAAAGCTGTTATTGCATGGGCGTTCTCTTTTGTTTTGCACAGTGGTATTCGGTTATGAATATCCAGCACCTCAGTCGACGAGGCAAGGGCCGAGATCCCTTCACCGGGAGTGACCCCTTGGACAGAAGTTTGTGTCAGGGCAATAACTTCACTATAGCCGATTGCCTTTTGCTTTGCATCGTGGTATTCATTTGGAATATTCTGCACCTCATTCTACGGGGAAAGAGCCAAGATCCCTTCACCGGGAGTGACCTCTTTAGCAAAAGGTTTTCGTCACTATATTTTTATAAAAAGCTATGCAGTTCTTTCAACGATATCAAGTTCATTACGTTAAAAGGTTTTTCGCCAAAAACCAAACGTAGCCCTCCGTCATTTCAGATTAGTATTGCTTAGTATTCGTGCTACGTATGTCATGCTCAGCCGAGGCGTAGTGTGCGGTAGCTCTGTAATGCTTTTCTGTCTTATGGATATGTGATTGTTTTGGACAGTCGTACGTTCATTTTGGCTCAGTCAAGGACTCATGCGGATGGGTCTAATGCAGTCAAGATAATGACGGGTTGAACTTGACTAGGATCCTTTGATATGTTGGCTCAGTCAAGGTCACTTGGGTCCTAGGGGTAAAAACACACATCAGGAGTTTCTAAAGAAACTAAAACTTGCCAGGCATGCACATACCTTCTGGAGTGTGGTGACTTGAGTGGATTCCATCAAGTTATCATACGATGATAGTTGGATCCCGATTCCCACTGATGAGTTGGTTTACTCCTCGGGTGATCCTGACTAATTCTTCTTTCAGGTTTGGAGGAGAATTTGACGATACAGTGGGAGGTTTCCTGATTAGATAAATTGATAACCATTCTGATCTAGGTTAGAGTGCACGCTGAGTGTTTCTTTTCTCTCTCTCTTTGGCAGCGACCATGGCCCGACCCTATAGTATGACTCAGTGACCAAGATTAACCGAACCTTCTTAAAACACTGGCTTTTGGATTGTCAGAGTTGCATACCTCATTGCCACTCCTACTTTTACCATTTTCTCCCGGACACCCCGTATTATTACGAACATCCACTTCCATTGAATAAAATCATCGTATGGTTATATACGAACTCGAAGGAATTTATTCGAGGATGGTTTCCGGTTCTGGAGAAAACGGATAGGACTATTCAGTTGTCTTTTCCTTTTACCTTCTCTCACGTTGCGAGTGTTCCTTGGATTAGGACGGCACACCTATTACGCTTATTGGATAGTCTTCTTCCAAACCATAGGCTGGTGCCAAACGGTGGGGAATGAAGAAACCAATTAGCCTGACGATGGTGTGCAGAAGGTATTAAGTAAAGACAAATAAAGGGATTAGTAAGAGGGCAAATTAAACTGCGACTGCTATTCACGACCAAACAAAGTATTTCTTCGCTAATCCTACATCACCTTTGTATTTCTCCAGAACACTCCATATCACTATGAAGATCCACAATTATTTGGATACTCCATCGTATGGTTATATACGAACTCGAAGGAACTTGTTCCAGTTTGGGGATAGATTCTGGTTCAGGAGAAATAGGAATAAGGTTTTATTCAGTTGTCTTTTATCTTCACCTTCTCTCAGGTTACAAGTACTCCTAGGATTAGGAGAGTACACCCATTATGCTTATTGGATATTCTTCTTCCAAACCATAGGCTGGTACCGAATGGTAGGAAAGGAAGAAAACCATTTGGCCTAAAGGGGTGTACAGAAGGTAATGACTAAAGACATATAAAGGGATTTAGAGAGATGGCAAAGAAATATACGGTTACAGTTGTGAATCTGATAATGGAAGAGGTATTACTAGGAATACCCGGATACCCCTTCGAAACATTTATATGTTTCAGTTTCACTGTGTATTGTTAAAAGAAAACTGATTTCCCAATTAATTCTTGCTCCAGGGTATGTATTTACCAGGTTTGATTCTCACATCTGTATGGTTTTACAGATGATGAGTGGGAGTAAGTTATTGGAAATTGGGTGATTAACCTCACTATATCGGGATTCGTTGTAATTGGTGATATTTGAGGAAATCGCCTGGGTTGTTTGCCGGACGGCAAGTATTTGGTTTTGATTATCCGTTGTTATGCACCATTTCAAATTGATATATCTGTACGTTTATTTTTATAGAGTGAGATATACCTTTTTGAAATTATGTCTATAACATTTACCTATATCAGTGGATAGTTAGGTAAGGAGCATTAAACAGCGGTGTAATTCTTCATAATCATAGTACAGTTTTCAATCTACGACACACAAGAAATGAGTTATTAGACTCAGGGGACTTATACAAAGTATTGTATATTGTCCAGTGTCCATTAGGACAGAGGGGTTGGTACTCGTACTATATTCTGTTTACCTGTGACTTCTCTAGTTCTTAGAAATGTGTTTCGTAGAAATGCAAGGTCTAAGTTTTTGAGAAGTTATAGGTATAAGAATAAAGTAGAGAACCAAGTGTTGCAAGTATCAGGATTCTTCAAGGTGATCGAAGATGTGGATACTTGTGTATGGTATTCAGTTGATAGTAATGATTAAGAGAACTTGCTTCTCTTTCAGGTTACTCATAATTGGAAGCACTCCTAAGCTGAGTAATGCTGATCGGCCTCTTTCCATTTAGTCGACATGCACTGGAGACAGCTGCATGATTTGAATCTGGTTCAATTAAATCAGTGCCTCTGTTTCTATATTGGATATAGAACGGTTCATATCTTAACGATGTTAAGGTACGGGGAGTTGTCCGGCTTATTCTTAAAACCAGACTTTGGATAACTCAAGGCACGTTTCTGTAACGGCTGTTTGTGGGTTGGCTCGGGCTATGACAAGGGTTGATTTTCTACCATCTGGAAGATCAATAGTGATATTTTTCTTGACTCGCCACAGTTTTAATAAAAATGGATTTTTTCAGAAAACAGTAGTGGGAGTATGGTAGAACTGGAAGTGATTCCAGAACCGCAAACGATTACTGAAAAATTGATAAGAACCTAAAGATTCAATCTGATTTGACATTCTATTAGCCACTCCGCAGATATGGTGGTTAACCTCAGGAACTCGAGAGGTACTTCGGTATGCTCAAAGACAGTGACAGGGAGGTTCTTGTTTACCCAGACTTGCCATTGCTGTTGTTCCAGACTATGAGACCCGGCAGGAGGATGAGTATAGTATCGTTCTGAACAAGCTTTAAAAGCGTACGTGTATATGACTCTGCCAGAGGGTTGTCACTGTCAGTGGGAGCAGCGGAAGCAAAGTGGACAAGTTGTTTATGTCTATTTTATGGACTAAAGAAGATATAGCGGAGATAGATCATCTATTTCTGATGTGAGAGTCATATGTTTGACTTCATCAGAATAGGGGATGGATCTGTTAAGAAGGTAGTAGGGTGTGATGTCCTGGTATTTGGATGACATACACAGAGTAGGAAGTGATGTTCCTATACTACAATCGGTTATACTTTGGTTGTCACACAGTGGTTTCTCCACATAGGACTTTGATATTATATCAGACATTCTGGTTATTAGGTCTATGGTTTTAGATCTAGATTTGGGTAGTTTCCCAATCTGGGCATTTAGACAGCATTCTAAAGGTATTTAGAATGGACGACTCCAGGCATGGTAGTGTACCTGCAGGTGATGGAGTCACCCTCTCTAAAGGTGTCTTACAGACTAAAGGGGAGAGGGATGTGCATAATTGGCAGATCACTTGCTTAGGTAATTGAGTCAATCATGAGATGTTAAGTACCACACCAGATATTGTTTTTACAGTAGATGCAATAAGTTGATATTAATCTATTCCTGGAGAAACGATCGGAAGCAGTTTTAGAACATAAGTGGATTTTCTACGGATATGATAACGACAGCCTCATTCAGTGAGACGGTTATCATTCCAGGCTTCCAAGGTGACCTGGATGACAGAGTGGCTGTCAGAGTTATAGTTTTTTCCTCTGATGAAGGGCAGTATTTTGGACAGGTGGTCCAAGAGGACACTGAGGGAGGCATGACGCAGGATACTGATTAATTTTAGTTGACAATACAGTCTAAGAAGTTTGGATTTGGAGTTCATTTATGAGTTAGGTCCCATCAGATATCCAGACATATTCTAAGACAGGTATTGCTCATTTCGGGAGATGTCTTTCTCCGCGAACTTGAGATAAAGAGAGACATAGAAAGAAACATCGGGGCGGATCCACTAGCTGAGGCTGTTTCTCGAATGCAATAGTTTCGCAAACGGGTTTTGTGAGACTGATTAGTAGAGGAGTTGGGTGCTTGGTATCATACGGGCTGTGAGTATGCGACATCGCAATAATTAGCCTTGAGTGCAAGTGGGAGATTGTTGGATATAGTGCCCTCAGAGTCAATTATTGGATCACAGGCACGTGATTGCAATGATTGAGGGAGGACCGATACTGGTAGGATAGTCTTACTCGAGAGGTTTGTATACTATCTGGTTTGTCCTTATCATCGTGTACATGCTTTAGGTAACATTGTGGTTCATTATTACACGTTGATAGAGAATAGTATGCTGCCATGGTTTGTCTTTATTATCGTGTACTGCTTTAGGTGACCTTACATGTCACTATTGCGCGTTGATAGAGCCCTTAGGATTCTTGCTTGACTGGGTTAATAGCCTAAGGAGGGGTGCCCAAGTTACCGGATTCTGTGAAGTGCTGGGTGGTCCATTCACGTTGTTGAAGGGGGCTGCCTCGCTTAAGGTTTTGGCGGGTAACTTGCCACGCCTGTAGGGGTCTAGGATTTCATTGCGCAGGCTATCCATACGACCAAGGGAACGTCGGGTTTCAGTAGCGGCTCTTTGAAACCCGGGGATTCCAGATTATCTGTATTGTTCTGTGATGCTTATTACATTTCTGTGATGTTGCATTTTATCACGCCATGAGCGATTATTATATATTGATATATATACTAGTAGATGTTGTATATGTTTTACACCCGCGCTAGTCCTGTCCCCGCTCTGAGTGCGGAGAATAGCCCGTCAATTCTAGAGTGAAGCCCCCTCCGTCTCAAAGCCATGACATGCGGGCCCGTTGCCCTCTAGAACCTGGCTATCTGTACACCCGGAGCGGGGACTGGACTAGCGCGGGTGTAAAACATATACAACATCTACTAGTATATATATCAATATATAATAATCGCTCATGGCGTGATAAAATGCAATATTACAGAAATGTAATAAGCATCACAACTACTACACGGAGCTATTGAAGTGAATGACCGTTCTACAAAGGTTGTATTCCTTGTTCACTTTTCATTTGCAAAGTGTTTGCTTTAGTATTTCATATATTTCTAGTTTACGATTCATGTTAGGGTTAGCTAAAACGGCAAAATTTTATTTTGGCATGGACGATGCCTCCCGAAACCTTGCTGCCGTCGTAGCTAACCCTGCACTAAGTCTAGTACAAACTGATACCATCTGCATATATATACGTGTATGAAAACACACGCCTAAAGGCCCGCTAAAATCTCATGTCGTATCTCATAATACGAATCAAAACATATCACCAATCTCATGGCATCATGCTTAATCTCTTCGACTCATCCCCAAATATCATCCACTATTCTCATTATCCATGTATAGGTATACGTATATATATATTTATCCCATACTTATGTGTGTATATATATATATATACATATCCCCATATACGCACAAGTAATAATAATAATGCATGCAAGGGTGTGTGCGCTTGTGTGCAAACCTAATCTATGGTTCGCGACTAAGAAATCAACCATGACACTATCTTCCAAATACACCAACATTTATCCCATGATCTTCTAAGATCCTACTTGCTAATTATCTAAGTTTGCAAAACACATGTATACATATATAACATATCATAAGCTATACTACGAACTGCGGGGGTGCTATACTCCATCCACCCAACATCCCCCGTAGATATATATCTACTCACCTGCTCTTGCTTGACGATGTCAATGTTGCCACGCCCCTCCTTGTTGCTCCGAACCCACTCGAGGGTACCTACATGTATACCACAAGACATCGTAAATGGAAATAGCGCATGAAAACCAAATCGGCACGCGTATCGTTCATAGGCAAAACCTATAGTTTCGCATGCAAGAATAGCCAAACCAGCACACGACTGTCGATGTACAAATATCAACCCATCGAGTTAAAACCAAATTCTTAAAATCCAGAACTCAAAATACGCAAAACATAACTCGAATCAAAACAACAACTATAGAAAGTGGTCCCAGATTTTAGTTAGAGTGAAAACAAGGTTCACAAACAACACTAGGGTATAGTATATAGGGTATATGACCTACAGAAGCAACCTGGGCACCCAACTCACTAATGTGGCCGGCTCCTACCTTTCAAATTCCTGCGAGCTCGGCCCCCTAGTCTTAGATTGGAATCGTTTTGGTAGTGTGGTCTCGTGGTGTCTTAATTCAGTCTCTGAAGTTGTTTGCTTAACTCGTAATAATCCTAGGTCACTCCAGATTTCCCTGCACACCCTAAACACTCACAAAACCGACATGAACAAAATCTATTTTGTGTTTTCAGGTTTGGTATTTGTGTTTGGTCTGGGTTTCTAGCACCAAGGGGGGTTTAAGGTCACCACTAAGGTCCATAAACACAACCACAACTCAAAAATCCCTCAAACCCTAACTTAATATTTTCAAAGTTCACTAAACAACGCCTAATCACTTCTAAACAAGTATCTAAGTTAAAGTGAAAGAAAAACTACACAAATGGTGAAGAGATTGCCTCATTTGGCACTCATGATTCCCCCAGAGCATCAAAATCCCATTTTTCCTTGTCCAAAGTGTAGCTTGTGAGCTTGTGCATGTTTTTTGTGAAATGGAGATGGAGTTTTGGTGTTGATTTGATGATGTTTTTAGGGTTTGAAGTGGAGGGGGAGTGAGGTGCTGCCATGGGTGAAGAGGGAGGAGAAAAGATGAAGAAGATGATGAAGGAAACAAAGTGTTATGGTTCAAGGTTGACCCTTCACCTCTCTCTCTCTCTCACCCATACCTTATTGTTTAATCATTTCCTTTTTCTTTTCTATTCTTTTCTTTTTGCAATAGGAAACCCAAAACAAATAACCGTACATACAAGAATCATGTAGGAAAAATGTAACATGTGTGAAAATGATGTGGTGCATGTCATGTGCACGAAACCGGATTAATGCAAGATTAGCGATATTTAATCGCGATTATCATTAAAATAGTGTATAATTAATCATAAAAATTTATAATTGCATAAATCACATAAAGCACCCTCATTTCAGTAATTTCTATAATTTTTCCAATTTATCGTTATTTAATTATACCGCAAATATTTAATATATTATTTAATTATAAAAATCCCCAAAATTAATATTTTATTTTTCTGAAATGTTACATAAACAATATACAATGGTGACATCATCCTCAACCCGGAAGTGCCCCAATAAAAGAATATTACATACAATGAATTTTACATGAATGAAAATAAAAACTCTCATCTCGCATAAAATCCCCTGCTATTTAAAACATGACGATCCAATATAATATATCACAGCAAGACATGACATCACACGTCATCAACGTAAGTAAATATGTCTATCTCAATTGTCGTTGATATATAGCAACGAAAACGGCGATATACCACATATTACACTTACGGTCGCAGAAAGTAAAGTGAAAAACTACAACATTTGGAATCCACAATTACCTTGGACATCGTAAACCCAAAATATCACATATTACGGATTTCATGCCTAACTATATGAATTCTACATATTGTATCACATTACAGAAAAAGCTAGACGATGTTAAACATTCCGATCGAATCAACAAACACCCAAAAATTCCCAAATGCTCAACACTTGAGCATAGTTTAGAAGTGTTCATCACATATCACAATAGTAGTGAACCAGCCGTAGAAGGGTCAAACCAACGCCTCACACGTGGCAATGCTGAACTATCACAAACCCTAGGGTTTAGAGGCGGTTCTGACGGTCACATAATCGAGTTAAGGCTTTTGTTCTTCTAGAGGGTCTACTGCATCACTTGCACAGTTTTTGAATTTTCTTTAACTATGAAAAAGATCCAACTCTTGAAAAAATTTCAGCAAGGTAAAAAGTCGGTATTTGATATCTGATCGATCTTTTTAATACCGTCTAAAAATAACCGAAACAAAAGCTAGAATTACGAATATGAAACACTCCGAATTGCCTTTGCTAAAAGATAACATCACATGAAAAATTAGCAAACACAAACAACACCTAAAGTACCACGATCCAGAGACTTAAACACTATACAAATTTCAGACCCTGAAGATCCGATCTGGCCGGTTTTGCACTTCATGATCTCGGCCAAAATCCGAGGGGTTGGGATTAAATTTGTACGGTGTTCATATTGTATCTCATACATCGTTCTGCAATTGTTTGGAAATTTTTTTAACACTCTGAAAAATTTACAGAAACTAGGATTTTACGTCAGGTGTTTCGGAGTTGTTTCGGTTTCGTAATCCTACACTTATCCGTTCAATTCCCTTGCCAGGCTCTGATACCACTATCGGGATACCTACAACGAAAGCAAGGTTTTGGATGGCATCTCACATGCCAATTTCAAATTTTACCATTATAGATAACCCTAAACCTAGGATCTTAACTAGTGAATCAAACAAAAACCAACAAGTAAATATCTTTACTTCTAAGAGTCAGAGATTACAACCTTTGTAGTCCGTTCCTTCGCTTCATAAGCTCTGAGTTGAGGTCCCTTCACTGCGATCATCAAGAACCCGGACTCTAGAGAGGCTCCACGAGGTGAATGAGGCATCTTGCTTGAAGTCTTCACATTCTAAGATGATCTACCTTGAAGAAACACTAACCCAAGCTCACACTTCTCTAATGAAAGTATTAGTGAAGTGAACACCCTAATCTAAGTGGCTAGAATAGATGAGGATGATGAAGTAGGAATTTTTCTCTCTTTTGTTTTCTATTTCTCACTTTGTTCCATCACAAACTAAAAATCAAGCAAGCTCTTTTGTGAACTTAAAGAAGATGAAGAAGAATGAGTGATGAAAAATGAATTATTGTTGAGATTAGAATTGCAACCCAGGATTAAGCATTTCATGATTAACCCTTGTAGAGACTAAACCATAGGTTAGGGTTAGGTTTGGGTTAATAAATATCAAGTAAATATCAAGAAAGTTTGACAAAGTCAATAAAAGAAAATATCTCTTCAATTTGGTATAAACCCAGAACATAACATTAACCCTAATCCAAACCCTGGCATGGTTTAATCTCAAAACCCTAGTTGCATTTGTAACCCTAACATGTTACAATATTATATATCTCATATATAATATATAATGTAACATAAGAAAATAATACAATTAACATATATCACATATATATCAATGTATTACCAAGTGAGAAAAAGAATCATTTAAGTGAGCTTATATTAGTTAATCTAATGTAATATATCATATATATAATTATATATTAAATTATTGAATCAACACTTGATCCGATAATCCGGCTATATTACATATACCCGATTAATATAACATGTATCATTTTATCGAATCAACCCTTGATCCGATAACCCGGCTATATCACATATACCCGGTCAATATCACAAATCGTGAGAATAGAATACGGTATGTCATATCGTATTAATCTCGGTCCCGCACATATCACATATGTGCTCCTACTCCGTTTTGTCTGAGCCAGGAAACCTCTGTGTATGACTCTAAAGAATTATCAATACGCCGGCAGTATGTGATGATCATATCAAACACCAACAAGCTGCAAGCTGTCAGCTAAACGTAACAGCCACCCGGGTATTGAGCGATTAGAAGATCAACAAGCAAGCCTATACATACTCCTATGAATCCAACCAGTAACACTACCGTGCAGTCCGGTCTCTTCGTCTGATATGTCGCATATCCAGTCTAGGGGTGGTAAACGTCAGACCCCAGTAACCGATAATTCATGTCGATATGAGGCTCATAACGGGTCGATAAACTACTGATAACACTTACCAGTAGCACTCTATATTAGCCCTGGCCAGGGACTTCCAATTATAGCCAATCGAACACAGCGCAACATCAACCCCTAATACCGGGAGAGACGAAACCCCTCCTATCGCTCATTGCCTCCATGCGATTTGGGACTGACCTAAAAGCCACTGTTTTGCACGTTCTTGTGAACATGGTAAGGTAGAAATCAAAGCACAGTGGGAATCACACAAGACTCTATGAGGATCTCAGGTCTACAGACTAACCAGTACCAATGTCACCTGAGAACTGCTATCTGACGATAGGTATAATACCATCTAGGAGTTCTCGGCGGGTCGGTTCAGTGTACCCAGTCTCCACTGAGCACCCGTATACCTTCTCTGATGTCAAACGCTAATGGATATGGGATCATCCATCGCTCATCATATGGGTCGAGAAGCGTATACGCTAGTCTACTCTGGAGTATCGATGCCATGTCTCTATACTCTCTCGACTAGGAACAGTTATAGGATATACTCTTGGACTACCGTGGCCCCACTAGTATGATCTGCTTCATAGTCCCAGTAGTCAAGTACATATCCTAAGGGCTTTATCAACATGTGAGAGCAAGACAGTAAACCAATACGAGTCAACATGTTAAAACAAAGTGAAACCAAATAGCATACTATCATGTCGAGCAAGAAAGTACTCTATATATATATCCAAGCATCCACTATAATATACATCATATGTACAACAATGGTCTCTAGGGCATATATATAACTAACAGTGGCTCAGTACAATCTCGAACACGATGGTAGAAACTCCCACACCGGAAACATCCAGACGATGATTGCTGACCCTACTGGGGATAAGAGCTAAACAACTGGCCTCGTCCCCAGCCTCTGCTACTCCCACGACCTGAATGAAATCTGTCACGGCGTATAAACATCTGTCTCCGTACTGATACACAAGTACGAACCCTCTTCAGTTCCGGAATGACCGACGTCTCGGCAAGACGCTCCTCAACCAATAGGGCTGCGTCCACTGCGGCTGCATATGTGTCACAATGCTAGGCACTAATAGCGAGGAACAACTGGGTATCAGGTAGGACAACGTCCTGTCGCTGCGCTAGACTGGCCTCAACCAACGATCCCATCATCTGGCGCAAATCCCGCATATCGGCCTCTAGCCTAGTAATACGATCTAGCGAAGGTGGATCTATCTGCTCCTGTACAACGGGCGTACCGCCCTGGTCAGTCCTCGTCTCAGACGAGCCAACTCTGACCTTGGCTTTTGTGGCTGCTCTCTGCGCCCTCGTAGTCTTCGGTGGTATAATGGCTGGAAATGAAAACAGGATTCGATAAGAACACGGAAATCGAATCACAAGGATGTATATAATCACGGAAAAAATTTCAACCAACAAGTCTTAAGGTCACTTAAGTGGAGTACCGTGTCGTAAGTATGCCACGGAACATACACACACTACGTCACTCTGCTTAAGTTACCTACTCCATCATACCAAGGTCATCTTACACTCCGAAAGGTAAAACATTGCTTTGATACCAACTTTTTCACGACCCAAAATTTGGCATGTGACCGACACTTAAACCACGTGATGTCAACAGGCGTAATGTAAATTAAGTAAGCCGAAAACCCAGAAATCTAAACCATCAAAAGTAGTAAGTGATAAAAGATTGTTAAAAACATTTGGAAATCTCAAGTAAAAATCTTTAAAGTTTAAATTTATCTTTTTAAAAATGTCGGCAACACCTCCTTTGTAAAAACTAGCCCCGAAATGGGTATAAACATGAGATATAAGTAAAGTAACATATGATATAAATAAAACATCCCCAAACGGGAGCAAATCACGTCTAAAGACGGAAACAACCACCACAAGCATATATACGACGCCGTAGCGAAGAAATGAACAATATAAAGTGAAAACATCATAAGAGATAAAACTGCATAATAAAAGCCGGCTCACACGAGCTCGACACACAGAGTCACAAAATATACAATATCGTCCTCACAACTCGTCTCTAAGTCAAAACATGAAATGGTAGATGGAGAGTACTAAATACAATGAGAGATATACAATGAACATAAAATCGGATAACCGCAACCCACCTACAGCAAAACGGCTCACAGCCAACCGTAGCGGTATCCGCTGAAAAAAGATACAATAAGAAGTCCTGCTGCGACTACTCTGAAGGTCAAACCTGCAAAACACTATGGCACAATGGGGGTGAGTTGCCAACTCGTGAATAGTAAGTAACATCGTATAGATAATCACAGGTATGCACGTACTCTATCACATGCAATCTGATAGTATCAATATGATAATATGGATATGCAACAATCATGAAAGGAACTCTATCAGGTACTATAAATACATGAAGCAATGCATATCAACGAATGCTGAGTATGAGATAAAACATATCATTATCACGTATCATCATCGTGGAAAACTGGGTGTCCATCAACAACACCCTAAATCCCAATATCTCAGGCGCCATCACTCTGATCGGCACTCATATCCTGTAAATCTTATGGAACCTGAGTGTCCAACATCGGCACTCGAAAACATCATGAAATACTCGTGTCCAACATCGACACGCAAATACTCATCTCTCAGACGCCGCATACCCAGATCGGCCCTCAATATATCTCATGTCATAACTCCCAAACGGTATCCTCCGGATATTTGTCGGTCTCTATACTATCACCGGTAGGTAGTAGTCCCTCTACCAGCGTCACGACCCGCAGGATACAGAACGTGACTGGCACTTAAGTTACAACACGTCTCAAGGCGTCCGTAAAATAAGTAAGCCCAAGCCCAGAAATCAAAACCAAATAAGCAGTAGAGTGAAGCAAAAACCAATCAATTGAAAACGAATTTGTCAAATAAGTCATATCAACCTTTTTAAAAGAAATGTCCATTTTTCCCGAAAATTTCGGCAGAGTCTCCTTTGTAAATACTGGCCCCCAAAATGGATACAATAAGAATATATATGAATACAAAAATATAGGGCATCCCCAAGCGGGAGCTCGCTCTTCGCCACAAGGCGGTCACAAATCCCACGCAATATAAATCAGCAATATGCAAAATAAGCATAAAAAGGCATAAGTAAGAAGCAACATGTCGGCTCAAGTGAGCGCGACCCAAAGAACAATATACAAGCCCAAAAATCTCACTGTCTCGCCTCTAAGTCAATATACAACAGCACTGGTAGATACAGTAGATGGAGTACACTAGATACAATGAATGTATAAGGTGGAAGACAAAATAAACATATAACCCACCTACGAGCAAAAACCTCGAGTCTAGACAAAAGAAGCTAGTGCGCCCGCCGCTACTGTGCTGACGAAGCGGACCTACAAAAAGACTGTGGCACAACGGGGGTGAGTTGCCAACTCGTGAGTAATAAATAACATCTATAGAGGCTATCGCAAGCATGCACACAAGCATCCTAGCATCTATAATACAGGTATGGCAGGATATACTAGCAGGTATGTATGCAACATGAATGTACTAGTAGGTATGTATGCAATATGAATCAACTCGTGATCTGAATATGTAAGTATAAGAAATCATATTTTCTTTTAAGAATCTCTTTTGAAATGTCATTACAATACCAATGGGATCAACAAGAATCCGTGTCCAGCATCGACACCTCATAACTGTCTCAATCTCATGTACCCAAATCATAGTATCTCTGGCCTCAGCCGTCCGGCTGACCCATCTCAAATATCCATATCTCAACATCTCGTGGCCACGGTCGGTATCCTCTGGATATCCGCCGTGCCAAAAAAATCACCGGTAGGTAGTCCATCCCCTGCCAGGCTCATCGTCAGCAACACGAGCTTCTTGCCCCGGGGTACCTTACCTGGCCCATGTACCCGAGACGGTTCATCCAACTCCTCGAAACGGGTCTCGAAAACCACAGCAAACTCATGGTGGACGACACTTATATCACTAGAAAACCGCAATTTTTCATATTTTTAAAAAAGTAATAAATTTAGAAATTTTGCGGTTTTCCCCCGAAATCCAGAAATATCATAAATCTCAAGAAATCCTCATAAGTGCATATGTCAATGATAATAAATGCATATGCTATCATTAATCAAATTGCAATGTATGATTAATAGACTAGGCATGAACAAATGATATAATGATATACGTGCACATGAATAGCAATTCTACAATTTTATTTTAAGGATTTATTGCAATAGTACAGGTTTAAGTATCAAATATGGTGACAATATTCTAGATTATAAGTTATCTAGTGTCGTGGCATGGCAATTATCAGGGCGTGTGTGTACGCATGAATAGTGCTCGTGCTGAATATAAAAACCCTGGCAATGGTGCAGGTGTCCTATAGAATGGGTTCGCATATGTATGTCAAAATAAAGTATGGATATAGTTACTAATATCACTAGAAATCTTTAACTACTTAAACTATCAGGCGACCTGCGCCATCCAAACGATAGTCCCCCGTAGATGTTACATCTACTCACCGGAAATCCCCAGCTAGCTATGTCCAATCACCGCCTTTTCTTTTCGTGCCGCGTCAGAAGTCTCCGCGACCGATCCTGGAATTTGCACCAAAATAAAAATATAAGGTTACATATCATGAAACGACACAAATCTCAAACGAAAATATCAACATTCACAAGCTAGGCACAACGTGCACAAGGTGCGCGGAACAAACACGGAAATCGCAAAACTAACTAGAATCGTCGTTTTGGGATGCCCGGCAAAACTAAAACCCGATTAACCCAAATTCCGCATGCACACCTCCTAAATGTCATAGGAGATGCCAACAATATCATTAAGATCTCATAAATCAATCACCACAATATTTTACGAAAACCTAGTAAGCATGAATGCTAGAAAATTGGCGCAAACATCGCGGATTTGCGACGAAAAGACTACAATCAAGCTTGAACAACCAACCACACTACAAGTAATCTACAGCCCTCACATAACCCACATGCAATGCTTCAAATTCCCCTTTTTCCATAAACAAAACCCTTCTTGATTTTTATAAAAAAAAATTACAAACCAATTTCACACTTTAAAATTACTAAATTAGCATAATTTGAAGACCACATAAACAAAGTTACCTCTTTGATTTGGTTGTGTAGGAACTAGCAAGCAAAATAAATTTAATTAACCAAATAATGGTTTCTAAAACCCTAGTTTAAACTCAAGCCATGAACTTTAAAACCTAGACTAGAAATTAGCTAAACTTTTAACACTAAAATCATTTAATTAAAGGAATTAACCAAAAGAATTTAATTAGGTAGAAATTATATCTTAAGATCTAGAGATCTAGCAAGAAGTTTTGCCTCCAAAGATGGCCTCCTAGCATCCAAGATTCATTAAAGAAAGGCTAAGAAGAATGGATGACGGATTGACTTGAAATTGTGAAGTTTAAATGGAATTTTGGTGGAATTTTGATGGGTTTAGAAGGAAAATGAAAGGGGAAATTTTGGGGGCTGTTTTCTGCAGGTGGCTCGGCAGTGGGGTAGTGGGGAGAGGTGTGGGGGAGTTATGGAAAAAATTTCAAAGTCAAAAGACCAATCAATCAACAAAAACCCATACTCCAATTACTATATTTTAATCCTTCACATAACATTTCACCACAAGAGTTGAAGTCACAAAGGATGGGGGTTTCCTGCTGTGGTGGGGCCGGCCACAAGAGGAGTGAGGTGAGTGTGAGTGATTACAAAATGTTCTATGCAAAAAAAAAACCCCACTAGTTCATATTTGGAAGTTTTAGTTCAAAACAATTCTATTTTTGTTTTCCATAATAAAAACCAATTAGTACTTGAAATAAAATACTAAAAATTTATATTACAAACTAGATTTTAGTTGTCTTGGTTTTATTGATTAAAATTAGCCCATTCAAATTTGTATTTATCGCTAATTTAATGTATTTTTAACAGCTTAAAATATTATTAAAAATTGAAAAAAAGCGAAAATTTTTTAAACGACCAGAATTTTATAAGTAACGCATTAGCTACTAAAAACTAGCAATTACCTATCCAAATTAGGTATAATTAGGTCTATGCCGCAAAATAACTATAATGACGATTTACGGAAAAATACCAAATTTTCACCGATTTTCGGGAAAACACCAAAACGACTTTCCAAGGCGTTACAATCTTCCCCCCTTAAAGAAATTCGGTCCCCGAATTTAAAAATATTGCTACGCGTACCTTCAAAGAGATGGGGATATTTCTTCCTCATCTCGTCCTCGGTCTCCCAGGTGACCACCTCGCTGCTCGTGCCACGCCAAAGGACCTTGACGGTCGGTAAAACTTTCGATCTCAATTTCTTCACCTGCCGATCCAGGATGACCACCGGCTGCTCCGCAAAAGAAAGGTCACGCTCTAGCTGGACTGTCGGGTGCTGAATCGCATGCGAAGGGTCGTGAAGGTACTTGCGGAGCATCGAAACATGGAAGACATGGTGAACATCAGGAAAGCTGGGTGGACGAGCCAAACAATACGCAACTGCGCCGACACGCTCGAGGATCTCGAAGGGACCCACAAATCTGGGACTAAGCTTTCTTTTTCGCCCAAATCGCATCACGACCTTCATCGGAGAGACCCTCAGAAAAACATGATCGCCAACTGCGAACTCTAGTCTGCGACGGCGTCAGTCCGCATGCAATTTCTGCCTGCTCTGAGAAGCTCTCATCCGGTCTCGAATCAACTGTATTTTCGCGGTCGTCTCCTCAACAAGCTACGGCCCCAATATACTGCTCTCGCTGAGCTCTGTCCAACAGACGGGTGATCTGCATCTCCTCCCATACAATGCCTCGAAAGGTGCCATCTGAATAGTATCCTGGAAGCTGTTGTTGTAGGAGAACTCCACTAAAGGTAAATGATGATCCCAGCTACCACCAAAGTCCAAGACGCACGCTCGGAGCATGTCCTCGAGAGTCTGAATAGTCCGCTCTGACTGGCCGTCAGTCTGCGGAGGAAATGCTGTGCTGAAACTCAAACGGGTGCCCAATGCCTCCTAATGTCTCTGCCATTGTTTGCTGGTAAACTGGGTGCCTCTATCGGACACGATACACGTCGGGACTCCATGCAGTCGTACAATCTCGTCGATGAAAATCAGGGCATACTGAGAAAAACTGAAAGTGGTCTTCACTGGCAGGAAGTGAGCCGCTTTCGTCAATCGATCCACGATCACCCAAATGGAGTCGTACCCTCGACTGGTCCTGGGTAGACCCACAATGAAGTCCATAGAAATCTGCTTCCATTTCCACTCTGGAATAGGCAAAGGCTGCAACTCTCCCGCGGGCCTCTGGTGCTCAGCCTTGACTTGCTGACAAGTTAGGCATCTCGACACGAAATCAGTGACGTCCCTCTTCATCCCATCCCACCAAAAGACATATCTCAAATCGCGGTACATCTTGGTGGAACCCGGATGAACGCTGTATGTCGATCTATGCGCCTCCTCAAGAATCTCACGTCGTAGTCCCTCAGAATCTGGTACGCATAATCGAGTCCCAAATCGCAGTACTCCCTGATCATCGATCACGAACTCGGAATCTCTGCTCTGCCTAATCTGCTCCATGATCTCTGAAAAACGGTCATCGCTGGGCTGTGCCTCTCGAATACGGTCAAGTAACTGTGGACGTGCACGAACATGCACAAGCTGTCCCCCTGTCGGAGTGAACTCAAACTCAACTCGACTGTCGCATAAAATCTGCCAATCTGGCGATGAATGCCTCTGTACTGCGCGTAAACAAGATAGACTACCTCCGGGCCTCCTGCTCAAAGCATCCGCCACTACATTAGCCTTGCCCGGGTGATACAAAATCTCGCAATCGTAGTCCTTTACTACTTCCATCCAATGGCGCTGTCTGAGATTCAGGTCTCGCTGCTGAAATATATACTTTAAGCTCTTGTGATCAGTGAATATCTGGCACGACTCGCCGTATAGGTAATGTCGCCAGATCTTAAGGGCAAAGACTACTGCATCCATCTCCAAATCGTGAGTGGGGTAGTTCTGTTCATGTTTCTTCAACTGCCGTGAAGCATACGTGATCACCCTATCGTGCTGCATCAATACGCACCCTAGCCCCACTCGTGAAGCGTCGCAATAGACTACAAATCCTCCTGATCCTGAAGGCAATGATAACACCGGCGCCGTAGTCAAACAAGTCCGTAGCTGCTGGAAACTGTGCTCGCACTACTCCGTCCAATCGAAAGGAACTCCCTTCCGGGTCAATCCGGTCAAAGGTGCAGCAATACGAGAGAAATCCTGAACGAATCGACTGTAGTAGCTAGCCAGGCCTAGGAAACTGCGGATCTCCGTAACTGATGTCGGTCTGGGCCACTGCTGAACGACCTCGATCTTCTTCGGGTCCATACATATGCCATCTCTCATAATCACATGACCTAAGAAACCAACGCTGTCCAACCAGAATGCACACTTGGAAAATTTTGTGAAAAGCTGGTGCTCCCTCAAAGTCTGCAACGTAATCCGCAAGTGCTGCTCGTGCTCCTCTTGGCTCCGGGAATACACCAAAATATCATCAATGAACACTATGATGAACAAGTCGAGATACGGCCTGAATATACGGTTCATCAAATCCATGAATGCTGCTGGGGCGTTGGTGAGTCCGAACGACATCACCAAAAATCATAGTGGCCATAGCGTGTGCGGAAAGCCGTCCTCGGTATATCCTCCTGTCGAACGCGCAGCTGATGGTATCCTGATCACAAGTCGATCCTCAAAAAATATCCTGCCCGTTGAAGCTGGTCGAACAAATCGTCGATACGTGGTAAGGGATACCGGTTCCGTACGGTAACTTTGTTCAGCTGGCGGTAGTCGATACACAAACGCAAACTGCCGTCCTTATTCTTGACAAACAGGACCGGAGCACCCCACGGAAAAATGCTAGGTCGAATAAGCCCCTTATCTACCAAATCCTGCAACTGATCCTTCAGCTCTCTAAGCTCCACCGGGGCCATCCGATAAGGCGGTATAGAAATAGGCCCCGAGCCGGGAATCAAATCAATGCAGAACTCAATATCGCGCTTAGGCGGTAGTCCAGGCAGCTCATCAGGGAAAACATCAGAGAACTCATTAACAATCGGAACCTGGTCCAAAGGAACCT
The DNA here is from genome assembly GCA_030015575.1 of Agapanthus africanus. Taxonomy (NCBI): domain Eukaryota; kingdom Viridiplantae; phylum Streptophyta; class Magnoliopsida; order Asparagales; family Amaryllidaceae; genus Agapanthus; species Agapanthus africanus. Next base: position 143,577,166 of record CM057349.1, read on the forward strand.
CTGCAGCTCGAGTATCACAAATATATGCTAAGAATCCCTGACATCCCTTTCGCAAGAGCTGACCAGCGCGAAGAGACGAAATCAAGCTGGGAAGGGTGACGCTGCGGTCTCCCTGAATAATAAAGACTGGCTCTTCCGGAAAGCTAAATCTGACTGCCTTCTCACGGCAGTCCACTAAAGCATAATAAGTGGCCAGCCAGTCCATGCCCAGAAGCACATCAAAGTCCAACATATCGAGGAGAATCAAATCAACCGACGAATCCCTCTCCCCGATACGAACAGAACACAATCGAAACACAAAACGAGCGACAAACGACTCGCCTACCGGAGTAATAACAACAAGCGGCTGATCTAACGATGATGACTCACGGCCCAATATCGGTGCAAAGTGTGTAGGTACGTACGAATGTATAGAACCTGGGTCGAATAATACTCGCGCATCGAAAGAACATACTGGCAAGGTACCTGTCACAACGGCATTGGATGCCTGCGCATCCTGCGGTGTCAAGGAGAAAACTCGGGCCTGTCCCCCACCAATAGCTGGCTATCCTTGGCCTCAGCCTCGGCCTCCTCGTCCTCTCTGAATAGGACCGCCACGTCTACGGCCACTGGGTGCACTTTACTGACGTGGAGCATCGCCTGTGGTAGGAAGTAGAGCTCTCTAAGGAGGAGTTGGTGATGGTGGTAAGGTCACATGTGGAACTGTCGCCGCTCCCTGCCGTCTCGCCGGACAGTCTCTGATAAGATGGTGCGGACTCCCGCACCCATAACATCCTGGCGACGGCTGCTGTCCCTGTGGATATGAATCATATAACTGACCCCGTCCAATTCCTCTGCCAGGCCCATCTCTCGGAAAGAGTCTGGCCCGCTGCCTCTGCTACGGCACATCGGTGCGAATCCTCTTCGGCCCAGAAACGGCCGAAGTCTGTGATATGCGTGCCTCCATCCGTAATGCCGTATCCATAGCAGCTGAATAAGTGTCGTAGTGCTGGGTGCCAATAGCAAGAAACAGCTGGGTGTCAAGTCCCTGCACGAACCTCTTCACTCTCTTTTCTTCAGTATCCCCCAAATACGAAGCATATCTGGACAACTCCGTGAACTGGACATCGTACTCAGACACCGTCATCCCTGGGGTCTTGATCAAAGCTTCAAAACTGCGAGCCCTAGCGTCACGAACGCTCTCTGGGAGGAAACGAGCTAGAAAGACTGCTGTAAACTCGGCCCAAGTCATAGGCGGTAGACCTGCAGCTCGACCTCTCACGACTGACTCCCACCATATCTGCGCGAGGCCCTCTAGACGGAAACTCACGAGCTCCACTCATCGATCGTCCGAACATCTGAGCGAACGGCAGATCCTGGCTAAACTGTCAAGGAATGTCTGCGGATCCTCTGCTACATCGGTGCCCATGAAGACTGGAGGTCTCAGCCTCATGAAATCCTGTAGCGATACTGGGATAGCCACGGTAGTAGTAGTAGGAGCAACTGTCTGGGTAGCAGGCACCAGGGTAGTCAGTGATGTGATAGGTACGTCCTCCGATCTCAGTTCACGACTGGCCGCTACTAAGGATCCCACCATCTATCGTAACTCCTGCATACCTCCCATCATCTGTCGTAGCTCCTATATACCAGACTCTAGCCTATCCATGCGGCCTAGGGAATGCGGATCAGTCTGTCCCTGAGGCATAGGTACGCCACCCTGCTCGGTCCTCGTCTCGGACGAGCCTGCTCGGATCTCATCTCGGGCGGCAGCCCTCTGCGCTCTCGTAGCCTTCGGCGGCATAGTGGCTGGTACAGGAAACAGGATAATAAGAATAGTGCAATAGAATCATAGGATACAAGGAATTGAAGAAGGAATTCAAGCAAGTATATCCTAAAGTCACTTAGACGGAGTACTGTATCGCAAGTATGCCGCGGACATACAAATGCTACGTTACCCTGCTTAAGTCACTTACTCCATCTACCAAAGGTCATCCTACACTCAGAAAAGTAAAACCTACCGCTCTGATACCAACTTTGTCACGACCCGTAGGGTACGGAACATGATTGGCACTTAAGTTACGACACGTCTCAAGGCGTCTGTAAAATAAGTATGCCCAAGCCCAGAAATCAAAACCAAATAAGCAGTAGAGTGAAGGAAAAACCAATCAATTGAAAACGAATTTATCAAATAAGTCATATCAAGCCTTTTTAAAAGATATGTCCATTTTTCCCGAAAATTTCGGCAGAGTCTCCTTTGTAAATACTGGCCCCCAAAATGGGTACAACAAGAATATATATGAATACAAAAATATAGGGCATCCCCAAGCGGGAGCTAGCTCTTCGTCACAAGGCGATCACAAATCCTACGCAATATAAATCAGCAATATGCAAAATAAGCATAAAAAGGCATAAATAAGAAGCAACATGTCGGCTCAAGTGAGCACGACCCAAAGAACAATATACAAGCCCAAAAATCTCACAGTCTCGCCTCTAAGTCAATATACAACAGCACTGGTAGATACAGTAGATGGAGTACACTAGAAATAATGAATGTAAAAGGTGGAAGACAAAATAAACATATAACCCACCTACGAGCAAAAACCTCGAGTCCAGGCAAGGTAGGCTAAAGAAGCTAGTGCGCCCGCCGCTACTGTGCTGACGGAGCGGACCTGCAAAAAGACTGTGGCACAACGGGGGTGAGATGCCAACTCGTGAGTAATAAATAACATCTATAGAGGCTATCGCAAGCATGCACACAAGCATCCTAGTATCTATAATACAGGTATGGCAGGATATACTAGCAGGTATGTACGCAACATGAATGTACTAGTAGGTATGTACGCAATATGAATCAACTCGTGATCTGAATGTGTAAGTATAAGAAATCATATTTTCTTTTAAGAATCTCTTTTGAAATATCATCACAATACCAATGGGATCAACAAGAATCTGTGTCCAGCATCGACACCTCAAAACTGTCTCAATCTCATGTATCTATATCATAGTATCTCTGGCCTCAGCCGTCCGGCTGACCCATCTCAAATATCCATATCTCAACATCTCATGGCCACGGTCGGTATCCTCTCGATATCCGTCGTGCCAAAAAAATCACCGGTAGGTAGTCCATCCCCTGCCAGGCTCATCATCAGCAACACGAGCTTCTTGCCCCGGGGTACCTTACCGGGCCCACCATGTACCCGAGACGGTTCATCCAACTCCTCGAAACGGGCCTCGAAAACCATAGCAAACTTATGGTGGACGACACTTACATCACTAGAAAACCGCAATTTTTTGTATTTTTAAAAAAGTATTAAGTTTTAGCAATTTTGCGGTTTTCCCGCGAAATCCAGAAATATCATAAATCTCAAGAAATCCTCATAAGTGCATATGTCAATGATAATGAATGCATATGCTATCACTAATCAAATTGCAATATATGTTTAATAGACTAGGCATGAACAAATGATATAATGATATACGTGCACATGAATAGCAATTCTACAATTTTATTTTAAGGATTTATTGCAATAGTACATGTTTAAGTATCAAATATGGTGACAATATTCTAGATTATAAGTTATCAAGTGTCGTGGCATGGCAATTATCAGGGCGTGTGTGTACGCATGAATAGTGCTCGTGCTGCATATAAAATCCCTGGCAATGGTGCAGGTGTCCTATAGAATGGGTTCGCATATGTATGTCAAAATAAAGCATGGATGTAGTTACCAATATCACTAGAAATCATTAACTACTTAAACTATCAGGCGACCTGCGCCATCCAAACGATAGTCCCTCGTAAATGTTACATCTACTCACCGGAAATCCCCAGCTAGCTATGTCCAATCACTGCCTTTCCTTTTCGTGCCGCGTCCGAAGTCTCGGCGACCGATACGGGAATTTGCACCAAAACAAAACATAATGTTACATATCATGAAACGACTCAAATCCCAAACGAAAATATCAGCGTTCACAAGCTAGGCACAACGTGCACAAGGTGCGGGAAACAAACACGGAAATCGCAAAAACTAACTAGAATCGTCGTTTTGGGATGCCCGGCAAAACTAAAACCCGATTAACCCAAATTCCGCATGCACACCTCTTAAATGTCATAGGAAATGCCAACAATATCATCAAGTTCTCATAAATCAATCACCACAATATTTTACGAAAACCTAGTATGCATGAAAGCTAGAAAATTGGCGCAAACATCGCGGATTTGCGACGAAAAGACTAAAATCAAGCTTGAACAACCAACCACACTACAAGTAATCTACAACCCTCACATAAGCCACATGCAATGCTTCAAATTCCCCTTTTTCCATAAAGAAAACCCTTCTTGATTTTCATAAAACAACAATTACAAGCCAATTTCACACTTTAAAATTACTAAATTAGCATAATTTGTAGACCACATAAACAATGTAACCTCTTTGATTTGGTTGTGTAGGAACTAGCAAGCAAAATAAATTTAATTAACCAAATAATGGTTTCTAAAACCCTAGTTTAAACTCAAGCCATGAACTTTAAAACCTAGACTAGAAACTTGAAATTGTGAAGTTTAAATGGAATTTTGATGAGTTTAGAAGGAAAATGAGAGGGGAAATTTTAGGGGCTATTTTCTGCAGGTGGCTCGGCAGTGGGGGAGTGTGGAGAGGTGTGGGGGAGTTGTGGAAAAATTTTCAAAGTCAAAAGACCAATCAATCAGCAAAACCCAATACTCCAATTACTATATTTTAATCCTTCACATAACATTTCACCTCAAGAGTTGAAGTAACAAAGGATGGGGGTTTCCTGCTGTGGTGGGGCTGGCCACAAGAGAAGTGAGGTGAGTGTGAGTGATTACAAAAAGTTCTATGCAAAAAAAAAACCCACTAGTTCATATTTGCAGGTTTTAGTTCAAAATAATTCTAATTTTGTTTTCCATAATAAAAACCATTTAGAACTTGAAATAAAATACTAAAAATTTATATTACAAACTAGATTTTAGTTTTCATGGTTCTATTGATTAAAATTAGCCCATTCAAATTTGTATTTATCGCTAATTTAATGTATTTTTAACTGCTTAAAATAATATTAAAAATTGAAAAATAGGGAAATTTTTTTAAACGACCAAAATTTTATAAGTAACTCATTAGCTACTAAAAACTAGCAATTACCTATCCAAATTAGGTATAATTAGGAATATACTGCAAAATAACTATAATGACGATTTACGGAAAAATACCAAATTTTCACCGATTTTCGGGAAAACACCAAAACGACTTTTCAAGGCGTTACAGCCGGGCTCACTACCTTTTTATACGAGTCTTCTTGCCCCGGGGTACCTCACCGGGTCCACCATGTACCCGCAGAAGGTGCCTACCGCTCCTCGAATCGGGTCTCTAACACAAGTCTCAGAACCGCAAAAACTCATGGTGGATGCACTGAAATATCATATCAAGAGAAATCGGGTTTTCAAAACAATGCATACTTTCTTGAAATATTACCACGGTTCTCAAATCCATAAATCACATGAAATCCTTATCTCAATACGTAAATCCATGAAATATGATATATGCAACATAAAACAGTAATATAAGCATATCAAGAGAAAACCACTCTTTTAAATGAATCACGTTTTTAAATATGTCATGCGGTTCCCAATTTCTCCAAAATCAAATCCAACATCATATAAAGGTGTATATGTAGCTACAGCAAGGTATGAGTGTATACATGTAAGTATATACGCATGATGCATTTCATATGCGCAATAGAACAAGAATGAATGTATCAATATCGATAACAATACAATACCACATATGTGTATAGGTTGTGCGTGTGATGGAAATTACCGACGGTGTGGGTGTAGCATACAATTTAGTGCTCGTGTAACATGAACCGTAAGTAATGGTGCAGTGTCCACTAGGTACTAAGTCAAGGTACAACAAGTAATGATATGTAATGATGCTCATGCACAATCAACATATAGGAATATAAACATGCGGCCATAATATTATATCAAGCCCTGACGCATAACGCCATACGGGCGATTTTCCCGTAGATGTTAAATCTACTCACCTGTGATCTCGAGCTAAGTAAATCCGATCACCTGCTTCCCTTTCTTCGCAGCGTCCGAAGTCCCTTCCTGCGATCCTATTAACACAAAACACAATAACGCGTGAGTTTAGCAAACTACGTAACAATAACGAACACAACGCCAATTTATCGAATTGGTTCCCTTAGGCTACAAAAGGGTTCGCTTAGCGGCTAACGTGTATGTCGACATCACCAAAACAGACCCACGACAGCAAGCTACCCTAAACACTAAAGCTACGTCGGATCAATCGTAACGCGCGTCGTCGAAACACTAAAAACGAGCTAATCGATCCCAGATTTTACATACTGTCACAACCTAAAAATCTAGCAGTACCAAATATCCTAAAACAACTGCAGACAGCTACCTACAAAAACACAACACCTCTGTCCCCCTAACAGCCGAGGTCGCCGGATTTTGCCTAAGTCTCGCCGGCCAAAACTGGTCAGGCGGGGTTCGTGGTTCAGGTGTACTCTCAGGGAAACTAGCACAACACCACTACATCGCTAGATTTTCCAGTAAACACTCGTAGTGGTAAAGGGTTACAGACATCCTAAACGACACTAAAAAATACGATATTACACCAAAACATTATCATTACGGTTCTAATTAACAACTACTAAGACACACAACATTATAAACTCCTAATTAACAGTTTAGAGTCAATACCTATCCACACTTGCTCGAAACCCTAGCTTCCCATGCTCCAAGTGATCCTAGTGGCTTGATCTTGACTTGTGAAGGGTTTTAGTGGGGTTTAATGGAAATTTTGTTTGGGTTTGTGAGGGTTGGGTTAGGATTTTAGTGTAGGGATGAGGGGGAGGAAATGAGATGAGAAAAAATAATTGAGAATGAAGAGAGAATGAGATAATGTGAGTGAAGTGAGTGAGGGTGAGGGAATGAGGGTGTGAGTTTAGTGTGTGCCATGCCTCTCTCTTCTCTCTCCTTATTTAATGCATGCCATGCTTGCCCATGCCTCATGATGCCATGCCACCCTTTCTCTCCCTCTCTCTCAAGTCAACAAATTTTCAAACCTCTTTTAATTTAAAAACTAAATAATTAACTAATTACATAATACTTAATGGAATGGGGTTAATATGCCATGGCTACTTAAGCATGGTTAACCCTAATTAACCCTAGGTTAACATGCATATGTGTGTGCAAGCCCAAAATAAATATTAATAAAAATATTAATTAATTTTTATAAAATATTTGAAAACTATTTTTTTCAACTTTTTATTAAAAACCCGCATTATCGCTTAATTAACACTAATCACATCCTAAGGTGTTACATCCGATGGTTGGGATGAGTTCCCGAGGACGTGTTCGGCTAGATATCTTCTACAGAGTGATGAAGATACCGAGTTCGTAATTTCGAGTCCGTGTGAGAGACTCCGGAATGACTGTAGCCGAGAACAATTGCAGTGCGCAGATAGCATGACGTGACGTCAGAGTGGGCGATAATAACGACGAGTGGAACAGCCACGATCCGAAATTTAGTTCGTGACCGGAACTTAAATCACACACGTCTAAAGGCGTAACGTAATTTAAGTAAGCCGAAGCCAGGAAATCTAAACCTTTTTAAAGAAAATAAAAGAGGTGAAGTTTTGAAATAATGGTATGATGAAATCAAATGTTTTCTTAAATGCATAGATAATGGAACATGAAAAATGCAAGTGGAATTTACTAGTTGAAAAACATGTTTCGTCTTTCAAAAATTTGGGCAGCACCTCCCTTGTATATTTTGATCCAAAACCACATATACATAATAAGAATAAAGGCATCCCCAAGAGGGAGCTATCTCTTCGCCAATCGGTGGAATCACAACCACGCAAGTCAGGAATATAAGTATATGATGCCCAATGGCGAAGATCAACACAAAGGATAATGAATAAAGCAAGACATCAACCCACCAAGCGAACATATAACCCATCGTTCTAGGTCTCGCAACCACAAGTCTTGCAAAGTCTTACTATTTATACAAATACTAGTTTCTGATTGATGGAGTTAACTTGATACAACAGGAATAATAATACAAGAGTGGGAACGATCCAAATGTCCCACCTACCAAAGCAAATCACCCGAAAGCAAGCTGTGTGCTAGCGATACCGCTACTGATCCATGCTGTCAACCGGCAAGAACAGTGGCACAACGGGGGCGAGTTGCCAGCTCGTGAGTAGAAAACATCAGCCGGTAGAAATCGAATAAAACAACGACTCGTAGGTCAACTATATCATAAAGGTAATACTATGATATCTAAGATGACCGTATCTGCATATATGCCAACAATATAAATAAGGCCTGTATGTATATGGATATCATCCACGTGTCCATCAATGACACAACAGCATCATGGATCCTGCGTGTCCAACATCGACACTCGAAACACCATGAAAGAATATGTATGTAAATATGAGGATATCAATCAACGTGTGTTCATCAACGACGCATCAAAATCATGGAATCTGAGTGTCCAACATCGACACTCGAAACATCATGAAACCCGTGTCCAACATCGACATGTAAATCCTCATATCTCGGGCTCCGTCAGTCCGGATCAGCCCACGGGCTCCGTAAGTCTGGATCGGCCTATATCATCTCACGACTCCGGTCGGTATCCTCCGGATAACCGTCGAGTCTAAATACTATCAGCGGTAGGTAGTGCTCCCCTTCCAGGTTCACCGCCTAACTATACGAGCCTTCTTGCCCCGGGGTACCTCACCGGGTCCACCATGTACCCGCAGACGGTGCCTACTGCTCCTCGAATCGGTTTTCACATACAAATCTCAGAACCGAGAAAACTCATGGTGGACTTCTCGAAATATCATATCAAGAGAAACCGGGTTTTTAAAATAATATATACTTTCTTTTGAAATATAACCACAGTTCATAAATCCAGAATCTCATGAAAACAACATCTCAATGCATATAATCGTAAAGCATGTTGTATGCAAACATAAAACAGAAATGTGAGCATATCAAGTATATCTGTCATGACCTGAAATTGGCGACGGCCCTTAAACTACGTAACGTCTCCAGGCGTAACGTAATTCAAGTAAGTCGAAAACCCAGTAATCAAAACCTTCAAAAGTAGTAAGTGATAATAACATTGTTAAAACATTTGAAATCTCAATCAAAGTTCTTTAAAGTCCAAATTTACTTCCTTAAAATTTGGAAGCACCTTCTTTGTAAAACAAGCCCCTAAAAAGGGTACAACTAAAGATATAAGTAAAACATCCCCAAACGAGAGCAAATCCACGCACAAAGGCGGAAAATAACCACCACAACAGATATACGACACCGTAGCGAAGAAAAGACGATATAAATAAAACTTCATAAATGACACCCAGAGTCACAAAATAATATACAATATCGTCCTCACAACTCGTCTCTAAGTCAATACATGAAAATTGTAGATGGAGAGTACTGGATACAACGAATATACAATGAGCAACATCGGATAACCGCAAAACCCACCTATAGCAAAACTGCACCCAATCAGCCGTAGCGGTATCCGCTGCAAAAGATGATACGATAGATGAAAGCCCTGCCTATGACTGCTCTGAGGGACAACCTGTACAACCCTGTGGCACAACGGGGGTGAGTTGCCAACTTGTGAATAGTAAATAACATATGCAGGTAATCGCAAGTATGCACGTACTGCGCTAATCTATTACATGCAATCTGATAACAATAAATGGCAATATGTATATGCAACAGTCATGAAAGGTACTCTATCAGGTACTACTAATACATGAAGCAATGCATATCAAATAAATGCGGAGTACGGAATAAAACACATCCTGTAAGTCTCATGGAACCTGAGTGTCTAACATCGACACCCGAAAATACTCATATATATATGGCTCCGTTCGGGCACATAGGCCCCTCACATCGGGCACATAGGCTCCTCACATCGGGCATAATATCGGCTCTCATATCGACCATAATATCAGCCCACATATAAAATGAATAAGTATATTTGCATAGATCATTATTATGATATATTATGTAGGTGTACATATATAACAGCGTTCCATACCACTGACACACACACACACATGTAAATATACATATGTATATCAGCGTCCTATACCACTGATATATATACGCAGGATTAAAACATCCAGAAAACATCATATGAAAACCATATTACAAATGCAAAATCCATGAAATATAATATATGCAACATGAAACAGTAATATGAGCTTATAAAGGAAAAACCGCTATTTAACTGCAACAAGTTATTAAGTATCATGTGGTTCCTAATTTCTCCGAAACCAAACGCAACATCATATAAAGGTGAACATGTAACTACAACAAGGTGTATGAGCATGTACCTATCAATAATGATGTAATACCATACGGATGTATGTGTACCTATATCAAGGTATAAGGGTGTACATGTAAGTATGTATGCAAGATATACATGTAGCTATGTCTCATATGTGTATATACCTATCTCTAATGGTACAATACTATATAGGTATATGGGTAGCTAGTATGTATGCATGTCAAGGCATATGTGTAAGCACGTAGGTATACAGGTATGCTATATGTCATATGAATAATGGAATGTGAATCAATGTCTCAATGTCCCTAACCATACAATATCACGTATGCATTGGTGTCAACTATATCTCGTATGTATATGGGTTGTGTTTGTTATGGCAATTATCGACGGTGTGTGTGGCATGCAATCAGTGCTTGTGCAACATGAGCCGTCAATAATAGTGCAATGTCCAAACACAAAAAGTAATAATATGCAATGAAGTTTACGCGCAAACTCTAAATGTGCAATATAAACATGCGACTAATATCATATCATATCTAGCCCAGACACATAATGCCATACGGGTGATCCCCCTGTAGATGTTAAATCTACTCACAGATGATCTTGGGCTAAGTAAAACCAACCACTCGCTTTCCCTTCTTCGAAGCGTCCGAAGTCCCCGCCTGCGTCCCTAAGATCATAAAACAATAATATAACAAGTTCGTATTAGCAATCGACTAATAACACGTACAAACTACGTTTGACCGACGTATCAACTCCAAACATACTCTCAAGTGTTCGTCTAGTGGCTAACATGTGTAGCGACACTACGAAACCAACTCAAGAGCAACAGCTATACAACAACATGAACCGTGTCGGATAACGTAACGCGCGTAGTCGAAATACTAGAAAACAAGCAAAGTGATCCCAGATTTTGCTACACAAACAATTTGTAAAAGTTGCACGTACCACAAGACCACACACAACCCTAGAGACCCCCAGACCAAAACACAACCCTCCCAGCTCCTACTCTGGCCGCAAATTGCGGCTAGAACCAATAAATCTGCGGCTATACAGAAAGGGAATGGGCTCAGGTTTTTATGGTGGGTTCTAAATCACTACACAAGGTCACTGTGATGGGAACTTTTCCAACAAATACCTGGTTTGATAGCAGATCATCCGAGACCCAAATCTACACTAAAAATACAATATTTGCATGAAACTAAACTTTACGCGTTCTAAACTAAAACTAACAAGCTACACAACATTAAAAGCATCTAATTAACAGATAAAGATTATTACGTACCCCCACAAGCTCAAAGATCCTAGCTTTCCAAGCTCTAAGGAATCTTAGAGGCAAAACAAGTCATTAGAAGTGATTCGGCTTAGATTTTGTGAAGTTTAGTGAAGTTTTTGTGATGGGAAGGTAAGTGTTCAGTTGAGGGTTGAGGGAAATGAAGAGAAATGAGAATGAGATCAAATGAGAGAGAGAATGAGAAAAATGAGAGGATGAAATGATAAAGAGAGAGAGAGAGAGAGAGAGGTGAGTGTAGGGTGAGTGCACCACCATCAATAAATGCAAGCATGACTCACCATGCCACCTCTTCGCATATCCAAAACCAATGGAAATATCTTACACAAATATCTAGATGTTTAGGTTAAGGTTAAGCAAGGATAGGAATAGGTTAAGGGTTTAACTTAAGGTTGTCATGGTTACAAAACTAGATTAACACAAACAAACCCTCATATTAACATGCACAAGTGTGCAAACCATAACAAATAATAATAAATTATTAATTAAATATTATAAAATGTGAGAAAACCGATATGGTAAACTTTTTACAGGAAACCCGCACTATCGCTTAATTAACACTAATCGAAATTCTAAGGTGTTACAATCTCCCCACTTATAGATAATTCGCCCCGAATTTAAAATTCTTACTATGCATACCTTCAAAGAGATGAGTGCAAATCATCCACATCCCGTTCGTAGCATCCCAAGTGATCTCCTCACTAGACGGCTATGCCAAAGAAAAACCTCCACAGATGGCAAGACCTTTGACCGAAGTTTCTCCACCTGCCGATCCACTAACACCATCGGCTTCTGGTGAACGAAAAGATCACGTCAAAGCTAAATGGTCTGGTGCAAAATCATGTGAAAAGGTCATGAAGGTATTTTCAAGTATCAACACAAGGAATACGGGGTGAATACTCAAAAAATTGGGCGAAAGTGCTAAATTATAGGCAACGGTACTAACTCGCTAAAGGATTTCAAAAGGACCTACAATTCTGGGACTAAGCTTCCCAAAACTCAACACGCCATTTCATCTGAAAAATCTGTAGGAATACGTGATCTCCCACTGCGAACTCAAGTTTGCGACTACTACGGTCGGCATAAGACTTCTGTCTGAACTGGGATGCTCTCATCCTGACCTTAATCAACTGGATTTTCTCCGAAGTCTCTTGATTAGCTAGGGTCCAAAAATCCTGCTCTCACAGAGTCAGTAAAACAGACTGGCGATCGACACAACCTACACGCAAGGCCTAAAAGTTGCCATCTGAAATGTCTCCTGATAACTGTTATACAACCTACACGCAAGGCCACGTAGGAGAACTCCATCAGTGGCAAGTGACGATTCCAACTGCCAACAAATAATTAGTACGTATACACAAGCATATCCTCCAGAGTCTGTATAGTCCGCTCTATCTGACCATCGGCCTACAGATGGAAAGTGGAGCTAAAGCTCAACCAGTACCCAAGGCTTCTTGAAGCTTCTGCCAAAGATGGCTAGTGAACTGGGTGCCTCTATCGGATACAACGCATGAAGGAACTCCGTGCAAACGTACGAACTTACCGAAGAACAATGAGAAAACTGAGCATAACCGGACAACAATTCACCCAAATGGAGTCATACCCTCGACTAGACCTGGGTATACACCACAACGAAATTCATGGAGATCTGCTCCTATTCCCACTCTGGAATGGTAAAAAGGTTGCAACTCTCCAGCCAGCCTCAAATTCTCAACCTTAGCTCGCTGACAAGCCAAGCACTTCAAAATGTAATTCGAAACTTCACTCTTCACCCCTGTCCACCAGTAACCAACTCTCAAGTCACGTTACATCTCGGTGGCACTTGGGTGAACACTGAAAGCTGACTGATGTGCCTGCTCTAGGACCTCGCGTCTCTACCAATCAGTATCAGGTACACGCCATCGAGTCCCTAATCATAGCACACCCTGGTCATAAATCAAGAACTCCGAATCTCTATCCAGCCGAACATGCTCAAGGTTCTCAAAAAAACGAACATCGGCGTGCTGTGCCTCACGACAATGATTAAGTAAAAGTGGACAAGCGCGGACATGAGCAAGATGTCCCCTTAGTAGAGGCAAACTTAAACTATACTCATCTATCGCACAAGAACAGTAAATCTACAGAAGAATGTCTCTGAACTGCGCACAACTGGAACAAGCTACCCCCGGGCCTACGACTCCAGCATCAGCTACCACAATTGCCTTGCCACGGGTAATAAAGGATCTCACAATCACAATCCTTCACAAGCTCCACCCAATAGCGTTGTCTCAACAATCAAAACCCGCTGCAGGAAGATGTACACAAAGCTCTGGTGGTCCGTGAAAATCTGACACGACTCCCGTACAAGTAGTGTCCCCAAATCTCCAGCGCAATACCACCATGGCCATCTCCAGATCATGAGTGGGATAAATCCTGCTCGTACTTCCTCCAACTGCCGGGAATATAAGTGATAACTCTATCATGCTACATCAATACACAATCGAGCCCCACTCGCGAAACATCACAATAAACGACAAGGTCGCCCAATTCAGAAAGCAAAGATAGAACTGGCGCTGTCTTCTACCAAGTCTTCAACCACTGAAAACTCAGCACGCATGCCTCAGTATAAGAAAAGGAACTTCCTTCCTGGTCAGCCCGGTCAACGGTGCAGCGATACACAAGAAATCCTACATGAAACGGCGGCAAAAACCGGCTAAGCCCAAAAAGTTGTGGACCTCTGTCCCTGATGCAATTCTGGGCCAAGCCGTACGGCCTCGATCTCTCTCGGGTCCATACGAATACCGTCTCCCGTAACCACATGACCAAGGAGTTCAACACTATCAAGCCTGAAGGAACACTTCGGAAATTTAGCAAACAGCTAGCGCTCTCCCAATGTTTGCAAAGCAATCCTCAAGTGCTGCTCATGTTCCTCTCGACTCTTAGAAGAGACCAGAATGTCATCTATCACACAACAATCCACTGGTCGAGGAAGGGCCTGAAGAATCTGGTTCATTACATCCACGAATGCTGCTAGGGCACTGGTGAGTCCAACGACACTACTAAAAACTCATAAAGCCCATACCACGCACAAAAGCAGTCTTCGGAATGTCATCACTCCAAACCCGCAACTAATGATGACCTGATCCTAAAACAAACTTAGAAAAATGTCTCGCACCCTGGAGCTGATCAAAGAAATCGTCAATGCGAGGTAAAGGATGCCTAATCCGTACCGTAACTCGGTTCAATTGACGAAAATCAATACAAAATATCAAACTTTTGCCCTTCTTCTTGATGAACATAGTAGGAGCTCCGCAAAGAGAAACACTCGGACGCAAAAGTCCCCCCATCTAGCAACTCTGCAGTAGATCCTTACGCTCCTTAAGCTCCGCCGGCTCATCTGGAACAACGTCGGAAAATCTCGCCCAAAAGAAACCCGGTCCAACGAGCCCACTGTGGCTCCGGTATCACGAATGGAAGCCAAGAATCCTCAACATCCCGTCCTCAAAAGCCGACTAGCGAAAAAGGCTAAAATCAAGCTGTGAGGGGCAGCACCACAGTCCCCATGCACAACAAGAACTGACTCACCGGGAAAACAAAACCCGACTGTCTTCTCATGGTAGTCCACAGACGCATAGCACGTACCTAACCAGTCCGTGCCCAGGTGAACGTCAAAGTCCAACATCTCTAGAATGATCAAATCGACGGACGAATCTCAATCTCCTACCCAATTGACACCTGACCGAAACATGTGTCGTGCAACCAAAGGATCGCTAACAGGAGTAAACACAACAAACGACTGATCTAGCATACACGACTCTCGGTCCAACCTCGGCACAATGTGTGTAGAACAAACGAGTGCAACAAGAAAACATACGAATAAGATTACCTGAAAACTCAGCATTGGACGCCCGCATGTCCCGATGAGTAGAAACAAACGCTCGTGTCTACCCTCTACCAGCAACTGACTGTCTTCCTCCTCTACCATCCTGTACTCTCGGAACAAAACCTCCACGACCATGACCTCTCTGAACATAAGTTTGACGCGGATCAACAGCAGGCGCAACAAGAGACTCTCCCTGAGGTGAAGGTGGTAAGGTATCATATGGTACAGCTGTCCCGCTATCACGTGGCTCAGTACAAACTCGAACATGATGACTCAAACTCCCGCACCGGTAACATCCAGATAAAAACTGCTGACTCTCCTGGGGATAAGAGCTAAATAGCTGTCCTCGTCCAAAGCCTATGCTACTCCCACGACGTAAACGAAATCTATCGCGGCGATTAAGCCTCTGTCTCTGGGCTGATACACCTATACGAGCCCTTCCCTGTCCTCAAACTCCCAAAGTCTCGGACAGACGCTCCTCAGCTAATAGGGCTACGTCTACTGGTGCTGTGTAAATAACACGATGTTGTGTGTTGATCGCAAGGAATAACTAGGTAAGAGGGGTGACAACCTCCTGTCGCTGCGCTTGACTGGGCTCAACCAACGACCTCATCGTCTGGCGCAAGTCCTGCATATCTGCCTCAAGCCTAGCGATACGATCTATCGAAGGTCGATCAATCTGCTCCTGTGCAACGAGCATACCACCCTGGTCAGTCCTCTTCCTAAACGAGTTAACTCTGACCTCGGCCCTCGCTGCCTCTCTCTGAGCCCTCATAGTCATCAGCGGAAAAAGGCTATAAATGAAAATAGGATTTGATAAAAACACAGAAATCGAATCACAAGGATATGTATCATCAAGGAAGGAATTTCAAGCAATTAGTACTTAGGTCACTTAAGCGGAGTACTGTGTTATAAGTATGCCGCGGACATACACACGCTTCATCACTCTGCTTAAGCTACCTACTCGATCATACCAAGGTCATCCTACAGTCCAAAAGGTAAAACCTAGTACTCTGATACCAACTTTGTCACGACCCGAAATTGGCACGTGACGGCTCTTAAACTACGTAACGTCTCTAGGCGTAACGTACTTCAAGTAAGCCGAAAACCCAGCAATCTAAACCATCAAAAGTAGTAAGTAATAAAAACATTGTTAAAAATTTTGAAATATCAATCAAAATTCTTTAAAGTCCAAATTTACTTCCTCTAAAATTTGGCAGCAGTTTCTTTGTAAAACAAGCCCCCAAAAAGGGTACAACAAAAGATATAAGTAAAACATCCCCAAACGGGAGCAAATCCATGCTCAAAGGCGGAAAACAACCACCACAACATATATACGACGCCGTAGCGAAGAAAAATACGATATAAATAAAACTGCATAAAAGACATCCAGAGTCACAAAATAATATACAATATCATTCTCATAACTCGTCTCTAAGTCAATACATGAAAATGGTAGATGAGAGTACTGGATACAACGAATATACAATGAGCAATATCGGATAACCACAAAACCCACCTATAGCAAAACTGCACCCAGTCAGTCGTAGCGGTATCCGCTGCAAAAGATGATACGATAGATGAAAGCACTGCCTCTGACTGCTCTGAGGGACAACCTGTACAACACCGTGGCACAACGGGGGTGAGTTGCCAACTCGTGAATAGTAAATAACATATGTAGGTAATCGCAAGTATGCACGTACTGCGCTAATCTATCACATGCAATCTGATAGCAATAAATGGCAATATGTATATACAACAGTCATGAAAGGTACTCTATCAGGTACTACTAATATATGAAGCAATGCATATCAAATAAATGTGGAGTACGGAATAAAATACATCCTGTAAGTCTTATGGAACCTGAGTGTCTAAAATCGACACCCGAAAATACTCATATATATATATAAATATATATATATATATGGCTCCGTTCGGGCACATAGGCCTCTCACATCGCGCATATAGGCCTCTCACATCGACCATAATATCGGCCCACATATCGACCATAATATCGGCCCTCATATCAACCATAATATCGGCCCTCATATCGACCATAATATCGGCTCACATATAAAATGAATAAGTATATTTGCATAGATCATTATGATGATATATTATGTAGGTGTACATATATAACAGCGTCCCATACCACTGATATATATACGTAAATATACATATGTATATCAGCTTCCCATAACATTGATATATATACGCAAGATTAAAACATCCAGAAAACATCATATGAAAACCATATTACAAATGCGAAATCCATGAAATATAATATATGCAACATGAAACGGTAATATGAACATATAAAGGAAAAACCGTTATTTAACTGCAACAAGTTGTTTAGTATCATGCGGTTCCTAATTTCTCCGAAACCAAACGCAACATCATATAAAGGGGAACATGTAACTACAACAAGGTGTATGAGCATGTACCTATCAATAATGATGTAATATCATACGGATGTATGTGTAGCTATATCAGGGTATAAGGGTGTACATGTAAGTATGTATGCAAGATGTACATGCAGCTATGTCTCATATGTGTATATATCTATCTCTAATGGTACAATACCATATAGGTATATGGGTAGCTAGCATATAGGCATGTCAAGGTATATGTGTAAGCATGTAGGTATGCAGGCATGCTATATGTCATATGAATAATGGAATGTGAATCAATGTCTCAATGTCCCTAACCATACAATATCACGTATGTATAGGTGTCAACTATATCTCGTATGTATATGGGTTGTTCGTGTCATGGCAATTATCGACGGTGTGTGTGCCATACAATCAGTGCTCGTGCAATATGAGCCGTCAATAATAGTGCAGTGTCCAATAGGTACAAGTCCAAGCACAACAAGTAAGAATATGCAATGAAGTTTATGTGCAAACTCTATATGTGCAATATAAACATGCGACTAATATTATATCATATCTAGACCAGACGCATAAAGCCATGCGGGCGATCCCCCTGTAGTTGTTAAATCTACTCACTGACGATCTTGAGCTAAGTAAAACCAACCACTTGCTTTCCCTTCTTCGCAGCGTCCGAAGTCCCGGCCCGCATCCTTAAGATCATAAGACAACAATATAACAAGTTCATATTAGCAATCGACTAATAAAAAGTACAAACTACGTTTGCCCGATGCATCAACTCCAAAGATAATCTCAAGTGTTCGTCTAGTGGCTAACATGCGTAGCGACACTACGAAACCAACTCAAGAGCAACAGCTACACAACAATACGAACCGTGTTGGATGCGCGTAGTCGAAATACTAGAAAATAAGCAATGTGATCCCAGATTTTGCTACACAAACAATTTGTAAAAGTTGCACATACCACAGGACCACACACAACCCCAGAGACCCCCAGACCAAAACACAACCCCCCAGCCCCTACTCTGTAGGGTTAGCTTAGCACCTTAGCAAGGTTTTGGCAAGCATCAACCATGCTATATTAAAAATTTTGGGGTGCTAAACAAACCAACCAAGTAATCGAACTAGAGAGTTAGGGTTAACTTTGCATGTAAACTACTTTACATCTAAGAGGGAGCGATTACAACCTTTGTAGTCCGTTCCTTTGCTTCATAAGCTCTGAGTAGTAATCCCTTTGCCGCGATCCATGATCTCCCAGACTCTAGAGAGGCTCCACAAGTCGAATGATCTATGCTTGCTTGAATTCTTTCTTTTCGAAGATGATCTACCTTGAAGAATCTCAAACCTAAGCTCTCACTTCTCTAATTAAGTATTAGTGAAGTGAACACCCTAATCTAAGTGGCTAGAATAGATGAGGATGATGAAGTAGGAATTTTGCTCTCTTTTGTTTTCAATTTCTCACTTTAAATCATCACAACACAAATAGCTAAAAAGCTTTTTCAAAGGAGGAAGTAGAAGAAGAAAGCTTTTGTAATGAATAATGAATTGTTGTGAGGTTAGAATTGCAACCATGGGTTAAAGATAACATCCTTAACCCTTGTAGAGACTTAACCATTTGCTATGGTTAGAATAAGGTCAACAAATATCTTAAGGAAGACAAAAATGGTAGACAAAGTCAAATAAGCCTACAAGCTTCCATCAAAATATCAACCATGGATAATTCCACCATTATTTGTATTTCCTTAATAATAATTATAATCCCTAATCTAACCCAAGCATGGTCTAAGTCTCATAAACCATTGTTGCAATTTTAACCTAGTACGTTACAATATTATATATCACATATATATAATATATAATGTAACAAAAGAAAATAATACAATTAACATATATCGCATATACATCATGTATTATCCAAGTGAGAAAAAGAATCAATAAAGCGAGCTTATATTAGTTAATGTAACGTAATATATCTCATATATAATTATACATTAAATTATTGAATCAACACTTAATCCGATAACCCGGATATATTACATATAGCCGACTAATATAACAAGTACCATTTCATTGCATCAACACTTGATCCGTTGACCCGGCTATATCACATATACCCGGCCGATATCACATATCGCTAGAATAGAATACGGTATCTCATATCATATTAGTCTCTGTCCCGCACATATCGCATATGTGCTCCTAGTCCGTTTTGCCTGAGCCAGGAAACCTCTGTGTAGGACTCTAAAGAATCGTCAATACGCCGGCAGTAGGTGATGATCATATCAAACACCCAAAATCTGCAAGCGGTCAGCTAAACGTAACAGCCACCCGTGTATTGAACGATCAGAAGATCAACAAGCAAGCCTATACATTCTCCTGTGAATCCAATCAGTAACACTACCATACAGTCCGGTCACTTCGTCTGATATGTCGCATATCCAGTCTAGGGGTGGTAAACGTCAGACCCCAGTAACCGATAAGTCGTGTCGATGTAAGGCTCATAACGGGTCGAGAAACTACTGATAACTCTTACCAGTAAATCTCTATATCAGTCCTGGCCAGGGACTTCCAGTTATAGCCAATCGAATACAGCGCAACATCAACTCCCAATACCGGGAGAGACGAAACCCCTCCTATCGCTCATTGCCTCCATGTGATTCGGGACTGTACCCAAAAGCCACTGTTTTGCATGCCCTCTTGGACATGGTAAAGTGGAAATCAAAGCACAGTGGGAATCACACAAAACTCTATGACGATCTTGGGTTTACAGACTAACCTGTACCGGTGTCACCGGAGAACTGCTATCTGACGATAGGTATAATACCATCCAGGAGTTCTCGGCGAGTCCGTTCAGTGTACCCAGTCTCCACTGAGCACCCGTACACCATCTTTGATGTCAAACACCGATGGATATGGGATCATCCATCGCCCTTCATATGGGTCAAGATGCGTATACGCTAGTCTACTCTGGTGTATCGATGCCCTGTCTGGATACACCATCGACTAGGAACAATTATAGGATGTACTCGTTGACTACCCTGGCCCCACTAGTATGATCTCATCATAATCCCAGTAGTCAAGTACATATCCTAAGGGCTTTATCAACATGTGAGAGCAAGACAGTAAACCAATACAAGTCAACATGTTAAAACACAGTGAAACCAGATAGCATACTGTCATGTCGAGCAAGAAAGTCCTCACTATATATATCCAAGCATCCACTATAATATACATCATATGTACAACAATGGCCTCTAGGGAATATATACAACTAACATACTCTGGCCGCAAATTGCGGCCAGAACCAATAAATCTGCAGCCATATAGAAGGGGAATTGGCTCAGGTTTTTATGGTGGGTTCTAAGTCACTACACAAGGTCACCGTGATGGGAACTTTTCCAACAAAAACCTGGTATGATAGCAGATCATCCGAGGCCCAAATCTACACTAAAAATACGATATTTGCAAGAAACTAAACTTTACGCGTTCTAAACTGAAACTAACAAGCTACACAATATTAAAAGCATCTAATTAATAGATAGAGATCATTACCTACTCCCACAAGCTCAAAGATCCTACCTTTCCAAGCTCCAAGGCATTTTAGAGGCAAAACAAGTCATTAGAAGTGATTCGGGTGAGATTTTATGAAGTTTAGTGAGGTTTTGTGATGGGAAGGTAAGTGTTCAGTTGAGGATTGAGGGAAATGAAGAGAAATAAGAATGAGATCAAGTGAGAGAGAGAATGAGAAAAATGAGAGGATAAAATGATAAAGAGAGAGAGAGAGGTGAGTGTAGAGTGAGTGCACCACCATCAATAAATGCAAGCATGACTCACCTTGCCACCTCTTCTCATATCCAAAACCAATGGAAATATCTCACGCAAATATCTAGAGGTTTAGGTTAAGGTTAAGCAAGGATAGGATTAGGTTAAGGGTTTAACTTAAGGTTGTCATGGTTACAATACTAGATTAACACAAACAAACCCTCACATTAACATGCACAAGTGTGTGCAAGGCATAACAAACAATAATAAATTATTAATTAAATGTTATTAAATGTGAGGAAACCGATTTGGTAAACTTTTTACAGAAAACCCGCACTATCGCGTAATTAACACTAATCGAAATCCTAAAGTGTTACAATATCATGCAACATAATATAGTGATGCGGGCATA
The DNA here is from genome assembly GCA_030015575.1 of Agapanthus africanus. Classification (NCBI taxonomy): domain Eukaryota; kingdom Viridiplantae; phylum Streptophyta; class Magnoliopsida; order Asparagales; family Amaryllidaceae; genus Agapanthus; species Agapanthus africanus. Next base: position 143,599,228 of record CM057349.1, read on the forward strand.
GCAAGTATATCATGCAGACGAGTCATATGACAGTACCGAACAATCAAGAGTAATAGCACGATATAGCAATTCTACTGTGTAAGTGACATATCAATTATCGATGATGAAGGTGTGAGCCGGCAATCTGTGTAAGTGTAACATACGCATCATCGATAATTGTGTAGGTGTACTGGCACATGTAAATGTAATAAAATGAGAATATCATGAACGTATCATAAAGTACATCGTAAGCGAAATGCTATAAGGTATACATATCTATAACATATCCGAGTCGATGAATCTATCAATCGGCAATCCAGCCTCATAACATCACGTACGGTAATACATCGTACGGCGGCATCAATAATCAGGGATTCTATCCACCTATATGACAATGAGGGTACGTACCTAATGTCTCGTACGACATATCACTCATTATTCACATCATTTTATATGTATATACCTATATCTCATATCACATCCTTATCCATCTCATATCATGGGACCGACAAAGGTATCAATTATCATATATCGACTCGCATCCGTATAACGCATATCAAACCAAGTCATCATATCTGATCATATACTCTGTTCATCATATCAATATCTCACATCAAGTAATCTTATATATATATATATATATATCTCATTTTACCGGTCTCATAACACATCTATCTCAATCTTATCATTTTCATCGATCTCATATCATATCCTTATACATCTCGTTTCATATTGTATATCAATCATATCCGCTCATATTATCTTATATCATCGCATACTAACTCTATTAACCATATCCATAAGTTTCTCACATGGTTTCTCTAACTATATTCTATATATCTGTTTCTATTTATAATTTGTGGAGGTGTTATACGCCATCCACCCGACTTCCCCCGTAGATATAAATCTACTAACCTTGATCCTTACTTGCCGAAGACGATGTCGTCAAGCTCTTCCTTGTTATCCGAAGTCCACATGAAGATGGCTACATATAAACACATAGCATTGTAAACACGAATCAGATATGGAAACTAAAACGGCACATGAAATCCACATTGGTTAAAACTTACGGTCTACGCGTGCAAGAACAAACATAAAAGCCATGTCGTTGACGTACAAACGTTCAACGATCGAATCCACAGTTCGAATACCAAAACCAAGTTATTGAAAACCACGAAACTCAAGAACAGCCACTCAGAAATCTAGCTCCAGATTTTTGGTCAGGTAAAATGGGGATAAACAAGCAATGCAGTGGGGGTAGTATATGGGGTATGTGAGCTACAGAATCAATTCCAACAACAACTCCCACAGATGACCCGGCGACATCACCCTAATTTCCGATCTGGCCAGCCCTTGAGGCTCTGTTTGTGTTCGTCTTCTCAGGTTGGTCTTCTAGTGCTCAATCTAGGTCAATGGAGTTACTAGTTTTTCTCGTAAAGATCTCAGGTCACTCCAGATTTCCTGTAGGCTCAAGATGTTCACAAAACCGACATTGAAACATCTAATTCAAGTTTTTGGTTTTGGTCACTGGCTTGATCTAGGTTTTAAAACAAAAGGGGTTTGTAGTCACCAATTACACTCACTTGCACCCTCACAACTCAAGAAACCCCTAAACTACATCTTGGAATTTTCCAAGATCACTAAACCTCACTAAATCAATTCTAAACTAAAATAGAAGATAAAGGAAATCAAATACTACACTAATGGTGAAAGAAATACCTCATTTGGAAACTCAAGAATTTTCTTGAGTTGCTCAAAGTCTTCAAAATCCAACTTTGAAAGGTCCAGTGGGTTTGTAGAGAGGTGGAGATCATTTTTAATGAAGGGAGTATAGGGTTATGGCAAGGTTTTGGAGATGAAATATGGAGGTAGAAGTGGAGGGAGTATGAGGGTGAAGGAGTTGAAGAAAAACAATGGGGGAGGAAAATGAAGGCAGCCCTCTCTCTCTCTCCTATCTTCACCCTCTCTTATTCTCACCCGCTCACAAGCCCATGCCTCACTCTCTCTCTCTCCAATAATTGTTTCCTTTTCTTTTATCTTTTTTCTTTTAAAGCCAAATATCAACAAATACAAATGAAACAACATGCAACAAAAATACAACATGTCTTGGTGCACTAACTATGATTAATTAAAAAGACGGATTTGGCCTAATCGCTATTAGTAGTGCACTAATCAATTTTTATTTAAACTGCATAAAATAAATTATAAAAATGCTAAATCCAATAAATATATTTTTAAATGAATAAATCATTTTAATATCCAATTATTTCACAAATATTGATATATATTTATACCATTTTACGAAATCCCAAATTCGCAAATTGGGTAGTTTTCGCGAAATATATTATTTTAATATTAAATTCCAAAAATAGTATTTTATATTTTCTGAAATGTTACTATCTTCCCCCCTTAAATAAATTCGGTCCCCGAATTTAAATTTAAACCCCCAAATGCTAAAAGCATTTCAATAATCAGCTCAAATCAACGGGGCTCCGAAATCAAGGAAGATATAGAAATACCATAGTGCATCGTGTGCGTCTGAAAACGAGTATGAGACTCAAAATCGAAATCCATCAAGCGTCACGCAAATCATCGGATTTGCACGCAAATCATCGGAGTTACAAAGAAAATATAGATCTCGAAATCCAATATGCACTAGTCAAATACTATAATATGTAAATAGTACGCATCCTTGGAAAAATCTCCTAAAACTGAATAAAACTCATGCAAAATCTTTTTTTGAACCGCCGTGTGATACGTAACTTACGGCACAAGTGACGGACACTCATTGAAAAGTAATAAATATACGTTTATATATGTTTTGCTCAAATATACGTTCCGCCCTTTTGAAATATCCCAAATGGTTTTCTTTTGTAAACGTTCATGTCGCTCGCAGACACGTAGGAAATAACGAGACTATAGCCCCTTTTTGAAAACCTCTTATTAAACTTTAATGAATGCAAAGTACTCAGGTACTGTCTTCAGATCTGTCCTGTTCGGCTACTACATAATATAGTGCCCATCATGAAAACAAGGTGCTCAAGAGCAAATCAGCCTCGAAAGGCGTATCCAACAATCACGTGCGTCTGGTGTGCACGGAACTCAAAGCCAATACAAGAAATACGAATGTGAACAAAACCAAACTAAGTGCAACGGGTGTGCACGAAAGTATCTGTCCCGTACAACGGGTGTGCACGACAATAATATTAAATGCATTTATAGTGCACGAAAATCTCAACCCAGTGCAACTAACATGCACGAATGAAAATCCCAATCAAGTGCATCCGGTGTGCACAAAATCATATCTCATATCATGCTCCCAACATGCGCGAAAATCCAAATTATGTACATCCGTCATGCACGATTGAAATATAAATCTAGTGCATCCAACATGGACGAATAAAATCTAAATCAAGTGCATCCGGTGTGTACAAAATTCCGCACCATGTGCTTAATATGCACAAAATCCAACCCAAGCGCGTCAGGTCCATATAAATCTAGTGCAACAAATGCACGAAAACTCATTCATATCTAAAATGCTCACAAAAACAACACCGGGTGTACCAAAGTGTATACAATCATAACTGTGTGCACTGCGTGCACAAAATCCATATCAATGCACTGCAAGCACATGCGAGCTATACCGAGTGCAAAAACTAAATCGAGTGCGTACCACATGCACAAAATCAAATCAACCGTATCATAAACCAACACACGGTGTCTAAAATATATACCAAGTGCAATAACTATGCACAAAATGCAAATACCCAGTAAGTGCAGCCATGGTGCACGAAAACAATATCATGAATCTCAATCATCAAAACTCAAATCCAAGCGAGATAAGAGTGATGCTCGGATCACAAACGCAAATCGCAATAAATGACATTGAGGTACACCTCCTACAATATCAAAAAATGTCGGTGCGCCCAAAACTGGCAGAGCAAGAACATCCGCTTGCCTCCTGCTCACGGTCTGGCGTCCTCTGTCTCTGGGTCCTTATTTCTCTGTGGATTACCAATCTCGCAATCCATCGGCTCGTCGGCCCGGTCAGGTCTACTAACGGAAACGATCCTTCTCTGACACTCCTCTGGTGTCACGACCCGAAAGTTCGGAACGTGACCGGCACTTAGATTACGAAGCGTCTAGAGGCGCCACGTAACCTAAGTAAGCCGAAGCCCATAAATCTAAACCATAAAAAAAAGAAGAAAAAGAAAACAAGTTTAAAAGCATCAGCAAATTTTCCCAAAAATTTCGGCAGAGTCTCCTCTGTAAAAACTGGCCCCAAACGGGTACAACAAGTATAATATACATAAACAATAAAAAGCATCCCCAAACGGGAGCTAGCTCAACGCCAACAGGCGGAAACAACCACAACAAGCACAATAATATACAACGCCAAAGGGCGAGGCTCAAAACTCAAAGAAAACAAACCACCAGATCAGAATAATACATGCGTGACTCTAAGGTCGAAATAAAAGACTGGTCCAATAAACTTATCAAGTAATACAAGTTTGGTTGATGGAGCTTACTAGATACAAATGAATGAATAAAAATACAATGGTGGTTCAGATACAAGTGAACCAACCTACCGTGCAAATCACCCTGAATGAAATGATGTGCCAGCAACTGCCAGGGAAACCTGTACATCGAACCTGTAATAAAATTTGGCACAACGGGGGTGAGTTGCCAACTCGTGAGTAGAAGACATCTACGAAAATAAATCGAATGCACGACGCTATCCTAGGTCATAATATTACACTATTATATCCCAATCATCTAGTAATAGCAGGGTAAAACTACGTGTAAATGCAGATACTCCGTGCTCGTGTCAGTGCCTCATATAATACTATGTCATATGAATGGATATGCATGCATCATGAATATAAAATAACCAATCCTGAAATCCAGAAATATCTGTATAAGAAATCTTTAGCTGTTATCATAGTAAAATGTGTATAGGAATCTGAAATCTCAACAATGAAATCCATGGAAATCCGTGTCAAGCATCGACACAAACATGTAAACCTCAAGTCTCATAGTCTCAATACCTCGGGCTCCGTCAGTCCGGATCGGCCCATATCATCAAATCTCACGACAACGGTTGGTCCTCCGGATATCCGCCGCGCCAGACATCACCGGTAGGTAGCCTTCCCGTGCTAGGCTCATCGTCTACAACTCGATCTTCTTGCCCCGGGATACCATACCGGGCCCACCATGTACCCGAGACGGTTCATCCACTCCTCGAATCGGGTCTCGAAATCCATCAGAAAACATGAAATCTCATGGTGGACGACACATACATCACGAGAAAACCGCATCTTATATTTTAAAAAAGAGAGGAGGAGAGAGAGAGAAGTTTTTTATATATTCTTGCGGTTTTCCCCAAAAATCCAGAAATCTCATAGAAACCCAAATCTCAAAATCATGAGTAAGTATATGATAAGTGTCGGCATATGCCCATAATACTGCATGATAACATAAAAATATGAATGCATGAATGTCTAAGTAATAAATATCATGTCTATACTAACATCAGAGAATAATCACAATATTATATCGGTCTAGTTGTTAACTGATTCTATCCATAAAAGACAATATGATCTAAAGTGTACGTGACATAGCAATTACTGATGATGATGTGTGTGAGCCGGCAAATAAGTGTGCGTGGAATATACGAATCATCGGTAATGGTGCTGGTGTCCTAACATGTATGGTTTATACTGATTATAGCAACATATGTAAGAACATGCACCATGATGATTACAGTATGAATGTAAAGACAGATGTGCATTATCCACTCCTCTGCGATATACGAGTACAACTACCACTATATGAATCAAACCTAAACTAGTGTTCATCTAACCTAATAAGGAACTAAACCTAAGAAACTAGTCAATAAGAAACAAAAGTCTACCTAAGGTCTGAATCAATATTTCTAATAGTCGGCGATCCAGCCTCAATAGCGTCACGTACGTAGTACGGCTTTCTCGAATAAAGAGTGCGGATCAATTATCATATCTATTCCTCGTACGGTAAAATCCATCGTACGGCATCCCAATATCGGGGTACGGGTCAAGTATCTCCTAGGTGTCTCATCATTCGTATAATGTCATCATCAACACATCTCATGATCAAGGTGCTAAACTGTAATCGCATACATCAATCATATATCATTGCCATCATAATATGCATCATTAGTTTATCCTCAGAAGTATCATGTCATATATATCATATTGTGATTAAGTCATACTGATATCATATCGTCATCAAGTCACTCCTATATGATATCAACATCAGGTCACACCTATATGATATCGACATCAGGTCACACCTATATGATGTCGTAATCAAATCATACATATTCCATATCGTGATCCATCATAAGTTACAGTCCGGGTACTATTTTAGAGTCCCAGGTACCTCAATATCATCACCACCCATTATAATTTATGTACACATGTTCATTATTTCATTCTCTAATGATCCGCTAACACTTAATACGACTGTATAGCCAAGAATCACGGCATCAATCCCAGTTATACTGTTTCATTATACCTCGGATATCATATCACATCAATGAATCCCATATACGTGTTGTATATATATATATACATATACCTAGTCTTATATATATATATACACATACACGTATACACCATGTCGAGTTTCAGTGTGTGCGTGTGAGTGTTTTTATCTGAAACCTACGAACCTCTTCCAAGGTATTCATCCTCTGGTATGGTTTTCCTAAATCAGTCTAGTCCAGCCTAGGGTCATTACTAGGGTCCTACTCATTAAGAATCTAGGGTCACATCTGGTTTCCTAATGACAATAAGTACTATTCCTATTCAACGTTGCGGGGGTGCTAAATGCCATCCACCCGACTTCCTCCCATAGATATACATCTACTCACCTGGTCCATGTCTGCCGAAGACGGTGTCACCATCCTCCTCTTCATCCCCTGCACTCCACGTGAGGGGTACCTAAACGCAAACATATAAATAGCATCGTAAACTGAATCACATACAAAAGTCAAAACGACGCAAGGAACAAGCATAGGTTAAAACCTATGTCCCGTCCACGCAAAAGCACCAAATATCGCTCGATATCGGCGTACAAACTCCGATAGATCGAGATAAACATCAACAAATAACTCGTAGTTTTAAAACTCATTACTTATATTATAAAACATGATTAAATCCATCGAAACCCTAAAATCCATCAAATCACCCGATTTCGTAATACCCGAAAATGCCAATTTACCGTTTTTCTTCAAAACATGACATTTGAATGAAACCGATGGTCATAAAATTCATTAAATAGCATAACTAGACTATACAAACTATTACTATATTTTTATTACACAAATTTGTATTAATTTGAAATTTCTAGTTTGCAACCTTTAACAATTTTCAACATTTTTCAAGCAAAATACCACAATTCCACCACAAAACATGATTTTGAATGAATTAATGTATTAAACTATAATTCATGATGATAATGATATAATGAAACCATGATTATATTTTTAATTTCATTTATTTAGGAATTTCCAAAATCTAGTTTACAAAAATAATGTATTTTATTACTATTTTCCAATTATCAAAGGAAACTAGTGATCAAACTAAGTTTTTCTTTCCATTAACATGCTAATATTCTCACTAAAACTAAAATCTAATGATAGCAACCTAAATTGGAATTTTATATTACCCACATATATATTTTATAAAAAACTAGTTAGCTAAATAGCTTAATTTAAACAATTTGAATACACAAATTATTATACAATAACCATGCAAGATTTTTCCACTTCTAAAAATGGTAGACTAGTTATTATAACCCTAATTAATTAATAAAAACCACCACTTGAATTTACAAAACCTAATTTGAATTTTAAAATTTGCAACAAGAATTAATCTAATAAATCTAATTATGCTTTAAAAGAAACATCTAATGGAAATAAAACAAAAGAGATAGATTTATACCTTCACAACCTCAAGTCCAAACATGAAAATGAGCCTAAAAAATGCATGCTTTCCCACTCAAAAATCCATGTAAAGAAGAGTAGAGAATAAAGGGTAGGAAATACATAGGATTTTGTGGATTTTTAATTGAATTTTTGATGGATTTTTGATGAATTTTGAACAAAAAATGAAGTGGAAATGGGGGGGGGGCTGCCATGGGTTTGTGGCCGGCCATGGTAGGAGAGAGAGGGAGAAAGAGAAAAGAGTGAAGAAAAGTGTAGAAGTTTCCCCCAAGTTATCTCTTCATTATGTCTTTTCATGATTTATTAAGTTTTCTTTTATTTATTTAATATAGCAAGTCAAGAAAACTCTAGAAAAATGTGAAAATTTGCAAATAAATTTTGCATGATACACACTAAATTCTAATATGCCATGGTTCATTTTTACAAATTAAAATCATTCAAATTTGTAATTTACACTAATTTAGTGTAAAAATAAAGCTTATGTTAATATTTAAAATATTTAATTAAACTAAAATTTTATAAATGGCTAAATAAACACCATTAACTAGTAATTACATAATTAAAATAGGTATTTTTGAAATTATAATTAAAAACAATCACGGTTTAGTTTTACGAAAAATACATTTTGCTTTACCGAAATTCATAAAATTCACTTAAACAATTTTATTCATTTAATTATTTATTTAATTATTTTTAAAACGTTACAATCTTCCACCCGTTAAAAAATTCGGTCTCCGAATTTAAATTAAAACTCCCCCTCCAAATACTAAAATAATTAGCAAAACACTCAAATCGTCGGGGCTCCGAAATCATCAATACATAACAAAACTCAACTCCGTCAAGCATAACGCAATCATCGGAGTTATGGCGAGAATAAAATATCAAAACCCAATATGAAAACCAATATAATATACATCAATCTATAACTTATATATATAGTGCGCATCATAGTAAAATCGTCCAAATGTCTGGATAAAGAAATATGCAAAAACCCCTTTTTTGAAAATCGCCGTGTGATGCACGCGTTACGGCATAAGTAGCGGACGTTTATTTAAAAAAAATAACTATATAATATATATATATATATATATATATATATATATATATATATCTTTTATTTAACATACACGTCCCGCCTGGTTACTAAATCAAATAGTAATGATTATAAAAAAAAACACACTGCTCAAACTGAAATCAATCCTAATCACTTCAATAAAATATCATGTGCGTCCGGTACGCACTGAAATCGAAACCAAATACAGATACCATGAATTTACATAAAAACAAAACTAAGTGCAACAGGTGTGCACCAAAAACATCTGTCAAGTGCAATGGGCGTGCACGACTCAAAATCAGGTGCATCTAATCTGCACAAAACCCCGATTTAGTGCATCTGGTGTGCACAAAATCGCATCAAGTGCGCCAAGTATGCGCAAGAATCCTAATCAGGTGCACATGGTGCACGAAAACATACATCGAATATCAAAATCGAACTCACAGTACAAAAATGCATGAAAACTAGGTCGAAACATATGTTAAAATCATGCGTAACCCATATGCACGAAATCAAATCAAAATCTCAAAATGTATTAAAACCAATTCAAGTGCACTGGGTATGTACTGAATAACATCAATACAACTGATATATGAAACACAAATAGAATGTAAGGAAGGTACACAAAAGAAATACCAATCGTATAACAAAATCCTCAAATTACCAAAATCCAACCAACGGAAATATAAAATTCAAATCACCAAATCACAATCATAAACAATATTGTCAATGTGCGCCTCTTTCCTATGATGTCGATTGCTTCGAAACTCGTCCCTTTGTAGCTGTGCTGACTGCGCTACTAATGGCAATACTCATATCTAGAGTCTCCCACGTAGTCGATCACTTCACTTGATATCTGGACTACATTAAAATTTTCGATCGATCCATCAAAATCCCATAATTCCCCGAGAGCTCAACACTCAAGTACAGTTTAAAAATATCCGGTACATACCCCAGCATCGATGATCCAGCCGTAGAAGGGCAAACCCAAGCCTCACTAATAGCACCGTGGAACTGCCGTAAACCCTAAGGTTCAAGGGCGTTCTCATGGTCATTATGTCGAGTTAGGGTTTCATTCTTCTAGAGGGTCCATCGAAATACCTGCATGTTCTTCCGAATACCTTAAACTTGGGAAAATGGTTTTCTGATAATCGTTCGAACCCTTTAACTTCATCCAGACGGCATGTGAATACCCTTCATCCGCACGCTAAACGATGCTTCAATCCTCAAGAATAACCAATACTCTAATGGTTATCACATTCGAGCCGCAGCTCCCTCTGCCTGTGTGCCCGTGGTAACAGAAACTACCATCCGACATCGACGAAGATAGATCAAAGGAACGAATAAAATACGGTGCAAACAAATGTATATCCTAAGGCTCCTTAAGCAGAGTAGCGTATCGTAAGTATACCGCGGATCATACCAACGGTACGTCACTCTACCTAAGTCACCTACTCCATCAACCAAGGGTCACCTAGACTTATACAAGGTTAAACCTAGCGCTCTGATACCAACTTTGTCACGACCCGAAAGTACGGAACGTGACCAGCACTTAGATTACGAAGCGTCTAGAGGTGCCACGTAACCTAAGTAAGCCGAAGCCCAGAAATCTAAACCATAAAAAAAAAGAAAAAGAAAACAAGTTTAAAAGCATCAGCAAATTTTCCCAAAAATTTCGGCAGAGTCTCCTCTGTAAAAACTGGCCCCAAACGGGTACAACAAGTATAATATACATAAACAATAAAAAGCATTCCCAAACGGGAGCTAGCTTAACGCCAACAGGCGGAAACAACCACAACAAGCACAATAATATACAACGCCAAAGGGCGAGGCTCAAAACTCAAAGAAAAAACAAACCACCAGATCAGAATAATACATGCGTGACTCTAAGGTCGAAATAAAAGACCGGTCCAATAAACTTATCAAGTAATACAAGTTTGGTTGATGGAGCTTAATAGATACAAATGAATGAATAAAAATACAATGGTGGTTCAGATACAAGTGAACCAATCTACCGTGCAAATCACCCTGAATGAAATGATGTGCCAGCAATTTCCAGGGAAACCTGTACATCGAACCTGTAATAAAATTTGGTACAACGGGGGTGAGTTGCCAACTCGTGAGTAGAAGACATCTACGAAAAGAAATCGAATGCACGACTCTATCCTAGGTCATAATATTACACTATTATATCCCAATCATCTAGTAATAGCAGGGTAAAACTACGTGTAAATGCAGATACTCCGTGCTCGTGTCAGTGCCTCATATAATACTATGTAATATGAATGGATATGCATGCATCATGAATATAAAATAACCAATCCTGAAATCCAGAAATATCTGTATAAGAAATCTTTAGCTGTTATCATAGTAAAATGTGTATAGGAATCTGAAATCTCAACAATGAAATCCATGGAAATCCATGTCAAGCATCGACACAAACATGTAAACCTCAAGTCTCATATTCTCAATACCTCGGGCTCCGTCAGTCCGGATCGGCCCATATCATCAAATCTCACGACAACGGTCGGTATCCTCCGGATATCCGCCGTGCCAGACATCACCGGTAGGTAGCCTTCCCCTGCCAGGCTCATCGTCTACAACTCAATCTTCTTGCCCCGGGATACCATACCGGGCCCACCATGTACCCGAGACGGTTCATCCACTCCTCGAATCGGGTCTCGAAATCCATCAGAAAAGATGAAATCTCATGGTGGACGACACATACATCACGAGAAAACCGCATCTTATATTTTAAAAAAGAGAGGAGGAGAGAGAGAGAAGTCTTTTTATATATTCTTGCGGTTTTCCCCAAAAATCCAGAAATCTCATAGAAACCCAAATCTCAAAATCATGAGTAAGTATATGATAAGTGTCGGCATATACCCATAATACTCCATGATAACATGAAAATATGAATGCATGAATGTCTAAGTAATAAATATCATGTCTATACTAACATCAGAGAGTAATCACAATATTATATCGGTCTAGTTGTTAACTGATTCTATCCGTAAAAGACAATATGATCTAAAGTGTACGTGACGTAGCAATTACCGATGATGATGTGTGTGAGCCGGCAAATAAGTGTGCGTGGAATATGCGAATCATCGGTAATGGTGCTGGTGTCGTAACAGGTATGGTTTATACTGATTATAGCAACATAGGTAAGAACATGCACCATGATGATTACAGTATGAATGTAAAGACAGATGTGCATTATCCACTCTTCTGCGATATATGAGTACAACTACCACTATATGAATCAAACCTAAACTAGTGTTCATCTAACCTCCTAAGGAACTAAACCTAAGAAACTAGTCAATAAGAAACAAGAGTCTACCTAAGGTCTGAATCAATATTTCTAATAGTCGGCGATCCAGCCTCAATAGCGTCACGTACGTAGTACGGCTTTCTCGAATCAAGAGTGCGGATCAATCATCATATCTATGCCTCGTACGGTAAAATCCATCGTACGGTATCCCAATAACGGGGTATGGGTCAAGTATCTCCTAGGTGTCTCATCATTCGTATAATGTCATCATCAACACATCTCATGATCAAGGTGCTAAACTGTAATCGCATACATCAATCATATATCATTGCCATCATAATATGCATCATTAGTTTATCCTCAGAAGTATCATGTCATATATATCATATTGTGATTAAGTCATACTGATATCATATCGTCATCAAGTCACTCCTATATGATATCAACATCAGGTCACACCTATATGATATCGACATCAGGTCACACCTATATGATGTCGTAATCAAATCATACATATTCCATATCGTGATCTATCACAAGTTACAGTCCGGATACTATTTTAGAGTCCCAGGTACCTAAATATCATCACCACCCATTATAATTTATGTACACATGTTCATTATCTCATTCTCTAATGATCCGCTAACACTTAATACGACTGTATAGCCAAGAATCACGGCATCAATCCCAGTTATACTGTTTCATCATACCTCGGATATCATATCACATCAATGAATCCCATATACGTGTTGTATATATATATATATATATATATACCTATACCTAGTCCTATATATATATATACACATACACGTATACACCATGTCGAGTTTCAGTGTGTGCGTGTGTGTATTTCTATCTGAAATCTACGAACCTCTTCCAAGGTATTCATCCTCTGGTATGGTTTTCCTAAATCAGTCTAGTCCAGCCTAGGATCATTACTAGGGTCCTACTCATTAAGAATCTAGGGTCACATCTGGTTTCCTAATGACAATAAGTACTATTCATATTCTACGTTGCGCGGGTGCTAAACGCCATCCACCCGACTTTCCCCCGTCGATATACATCTACTCACCTGGTCCATGTCTGCCGAAGACGGTGTCACCATCCTCCTCTTCATCGCCCGCAGTCCACATGAGGGGTACCTAAACGCAAATATATAAATAGCATCGTAAACTGAATCACATACAAAAGTCAAAACGACGCAAGGAACAAGCATAGGTTAAAACCTATGTCCCGTCCACGCAAAAGCACCAAATATCGCTCGATATCGGCGTACATGTTAGTTATATGTATGCCCTAGAGGCCATTACTGTACATAGGAAGTATATTGTAGTGGATGCTGGGACATATATAGGGAGGACTTTCTTGCTCGACATGATAGTATGCTATCTGGTTACTCTTTACCTTAACGTGTATGCTGATTGTCTCTCTGTTACATGTTGGTAAAGCCCTTAGGATCTGTACTTGACTGCCTGGACTATGATGCGGATCATACTAGTGGGGACATGGTAGTCCATAAGTACATCCTTTAAAGTCCCTAGTCGTGGGTGTATCGAGACGGGGCATCGATATACCAGAGTAGACTAGCGTATACCTTCTCGACCCATACAGATGGGCGATGGATGATCCCATATCCATTGGTGTTTGACATCAGAGATGATATACGGGTGCTCAGTAGAGACTGGGTACTCTGGACGGACTCGCCGAGAACTCCCAGATGGTATTATACCTCACGTCAGATGGCAGTTCTCTGGTGACACTGGTACAGAGTAGTCTGTTGACCCGAGATCGTCATAGAGTCTTGTGTGGTTCCCACTGTGCTTTGATTTCCATCTTACCACGTCCAAGAGGGCGTGCAAAACGGTGGTTTTTGGGTACAGTCCCGAGTCACATGGAGGCAATGAGCGATAGGAGGGGATTCGTCTCTCCCGGTATAGGGGGTTGATGTTGTGCTGTGTTCGATTGGCTATAACAGGAAATCCCTGGCCAGGGTTGCTGAGATTTACTGGTAAGTGTTACCAGTAGTTTCTCGAACAGTTATAGACCTCATATCGACACGACTTATCGAGCTATTGGGGTCTGACGTTTACCACCCCTAGGCGAGATATGCGACAGATCAGACGATCAGACCGGACTGTACGGTAGTGTTACTGGTCGGATTCACTGGAGTGTGAGCGGGCTTGCTCGTCGATCTTCAGATCGCTCAATACCCGGGTGGCCGTTACGTTTAGCAGACCGCTTGCGGCTTGTGGATGTTTGATATGATCATCATCCGCTGCCGGCGTATTGACGAGTCTTTAGAGTCCTACACAGAGGTTTCTTGGCTCAAGCGAAATGAAATAGGAGCGCATATGAGATATGTGCGGGACCGAGAATAATGCGTGTATGTGATACCGTATTCTATTCTCGCGATAAATGTATCGAATGGTTGTATGCGATATAAACTAGTTATCGATTCAAGCGTTGATTCGATAAGCCGATATATTGTATACTAGTCGGTTGTGTGCGACATAACCGGATCATTGAATCAAGTGTTGATTTAATGATTTAATGCATATTTATATATTTGATATATTACTTTGCATCAACTAGTATCGGTTTACTTAAGATGGATTTTCTCACTCGGATGTGCGCATTACATATGCGATATGATTTTGTGCATTTGATTGTATCATGTTTGATGATACATGTTTACTTGGTTAAGTGCAAAGATTTAAACCATGGTTAAAAGAATGGTTAGGGTTTCATTTCCTTTATTTATCTATTTATTTATTTATTTATTTATTATCTTTTTGGAAAAGGAAATGAGGATAATGGTGGCTTGTTTTGGATTGTAGTTGAAGATTCATGAACCTTTGACTTTGTCCACCATTCTTATCTCATGCTTAACCTAACCATTTGTTTTAACCCTAGTTGAATCTCTACACTTTACCATGGTTTAGTCATGATAAGTTTTGATTATTCTTTTCTTTTTCTTTTAACTTATCATAACATTTCTTCTTCTTCTTCCTTGCTTCAAGTGAAGAAAAGCTTACCTCATCAATGGTGATTGATGTTTTTGAGTGAGAAATCCAATTCTAAAGTTAACCCACTTCCTATTTCTTCATCCTCTACCTCTTGCCAAGTAGTAGAGTGTGTTTACTTCACAAGTTTCTTGACTTGGTGAAGTTGTGAGCTTGATCTAGCGATGCCTCGACGTAGATCATCTTCGGCATGGACATCGACGACCTAGCTTGCCCATTCTCCGACGAAGCCGATCCTAGAGCCCGGATTTGACTTGGACAGCGGAGAGGACTTCGTTGCGGAGCTATGGAGGTGGAGCACCGGATCTACAAAGGTTGTATTTCCGCTTTCTCATTAGTTAAGTGTTAACTAGTTCCTTTTCGCCTAGACATCTAGTTATCGATCCGTAGTTTAGGGTTTCTCGGCACCATTTTTTTGAAATTGCCATGGTTGATGGCTTGGGAGACCTCACTAGCATGCCTAGGAACCCTACAGTGGTATCAGAGCCTAGCTAGAGCCTTAGGCGAAGTCTAGACGCGATTTGAAACCCGAACGAACCCGAAAACCCAAACCCAAAATGCTCTCTGTCCTTTTTCTAAAAACAGTGATTTTTCATGATTAAAAATATCCAGAGAAATAAGCAGGAAAATATAAGAATTACGGCGCAAAATTGGGGCCATGAACAGTTCACTGTAGCGCGGATCCGCGGCATATTCCTTCATTAGGCGGCGGATTAGCGGCACAATGATGACGTCATCCTCCAAGATCAGCACAGTAACTCTTATTATTTTATTATGGATTTTCTGGGAATTTTTAATACTGTTTAAAGAGTTGAATTTTCTGCAGTTGTTTTGGGGATTCGGTATTTCGATCGGATTATCAAATTTCGTCTTTTGTGGCTTTCCGGATAAATTTTAGAATATGTTAAAAAGTTCGACCGGATATAAATACCCAATTTTTCCCCTGTCGGGAAATTTCCAAGTGTTGGATTTTCCGAAGTTTAACGACGTTCTAAGTAGTGCAAGTAACGCGATGGTCCCTCTAGAAGACACAAACCTTAACTCGATTATGTGACCGTCTTGAACTGCCCTTTGAACCTTCGGGTTTGGGGCAGTACGGCGTGCCACATGTGAGGCGTTGGCTTGACCCTTCTACGGCTGGACCGTCGGTACTGAGGCACGAACTGAATGTTGTTAAACTTATTTCATGTGTTGATCTGTATCGGGAAAACTTGGGTGTTCGATTGTTCGATCGAAAAGTTTAGCATTTTCTATTTATCTGGAATGGGATACAATAATTGGAATTCACAAGTAGTTATGTGATAACTAAATGAATGTTATAAACGTAGCACTTTAGTCTCACTTGATCGGTTGCCACGGAATTTTGATGTGATCAAAAGTCCGTCGCAATCACGTAGCGTATGCGGATACTCGCCGGGTAAACTTAATAGACAGCTACACCCCATAGCCCCGACCAAGTGACTGTAGGAGAACCCCGTCGCCGAAAGCATCCGTTCGGGTGCTCGCGGTAGCGGTGTTCCGCCTCGGTGCACTTCGTCGACGGTATCGGGGGTGCAGCCGCCTACTGAAGTTTGCGACGAGCATTCGATCAGGATGTCGGGAATCTTGTTGAATTACCCGACTTGGTATTGAAAAGTGTTTTCGATTTTGAGACTAAAATGCGAGGTTTATAATTGTTAGGCATGCGATGTCTAAGTAATTCATTTGGTCAGGCATGCGATGTCTGAGGTGATTGCGGATTCCAACTGTTGTAGTTTTACACTTTCTTTTCTGTGACCGTAAGTGTAATATGTGATATCGCCGGTTTCGTTGCTATATGTCAACGACAATTGGGATGGACATATTTACTTACGTTGATGACATGTGATGTTATGTGTTGCTGGATATGTTATATTGGATCGTCGTGTTTGAATAGCCGGGGGTTTTTATGTGAGATGAGTGTTTTTCATTTTCATTCATGTAAAAACTTGTATGTAATATTCTTTTATTTGGGGCGCTTCCAGGTTGCGGAAGTAGTCACCGTTTGTATATTATTTACTTTTCCGCACTAGGATAGACCCAAGGAGGAGGGCATAAGTAACCGGGTTCTGGGGTCCAGTGGGAGACCAACTCGAGGAGTCGAGTCCGGGTCTCCTAACCCTAGAATTGGTAGGGTTGCTTACCGCTCTCGTAGGGGTCTAGGGGTGTGGGTTTGGCTATTCATCATGACAGTGGAATCCGTGTTTTATACTGGCTCGTATTGAAAACACGGACGTCCTAGTATATCCAATATTTCATATGTTTCTTCTGCTGCGATATCTGTGATGTGATCATATGATGTTCTGTGATAGATACAGTATATAGTATATATGATATATTATATAGACGTTACTTATGTTTTACACCCGCGCTAGCCCTGCCCCGCTCTGTCGTTAGTTACCTAACCTAACGGTGCACGAAGGGACATCGAGGCGAATGCGGATGGCATAAGTGTACGTCGTATTTATCTGTGATGTTTAGGTACTTAAATGATGGGACTTCATTAATATGATTAATGAAATAAAAGAAACCTAAGATGTTGTAGAATCGAATTTCAAAATAAAACAGGTAGCTACAGTTTTTGCTTTGCACAGCGGTATATATGATATATCCTGCACCTTATTCGATGAGGAAAGGATCGAGATCCCTTCACCGGGAGTGACTCCTTTAGCAATAACTGGCAGATGCTACACACTCGGTTTGTCTTTTGATTGCTTTTAAGAGTTTTTGCTTTGCACAGTGATATATATGATATATCCCGCACCTCATTCGATGAGGAAAGGACCGACGATCCCTTCACCGGGAGTGACTCCTTTAGCAAAACTACAAAAGCCTCAAAAGCACTCCATTTTTAAAATCATTTGATTCTACAACGATATCAAGTTCATTACGCAATAGGTTTTCAGAAAAACCTGTCGTAGCCTTCCGTCATTTCAGATAAATGCTGTTTAGTATTCGTGCTGCGTTTGTTGGCCTCCGTCAAGGCGCAGTGTGCGGTAGCTAACCAGTATTTATCTGCTTATGCATATGATGCAGATTGAGTTAGGGTAGTCGTGTGACCTTGTTGGCCTCCGTCAAGGGTCGTGCGGGTGGGTTTGATTCGATCAAGAAATGACGGGTTGAACTTGACTAGTAGCCTATGGTTTGTTGGCCTCCGTCAAGGTCATAGGGTGCTAGGGGCAAAATATTATCGGGAATTTCAAGTGTTGAAATTTGCAATGAGATTGCATACCTTCTATGAGATTGTTGGATCCCGATACCCGCTGCGAGTAAGAGTTACTCCTGGGAGAGTTTTATACATTACAATTAGCCGATCAAGTAGGTGTCTAGAAAGGTGTTAACGAGGTTACGCCTCTGGGAAAACGAGATTTACATTAATTAGGTTCGTGCGAAAGCACGGGGGACCTCCCTCAAAGTACCGACACTGGCCTGGCTGAAAGATTGGCGAACTTGTAGTGTGTAATTAATCCCGGCTAGTCTTTCCTTTTAGGGTTTGAAGGAAGATTTGATAAAAAGCAGTGGGAGCCATCCTGATTAGATAAAATAATAACCAATCTATTCTTGACAGAGCGCACGCTGAGTGTTTTCTTCTCTCTCTCCAGGTAGCGACCATATCACGCCTTAATCAAGATAATAATACGGATTATTGACCGAACCCGCTTGTTATACTGAGCTGGGGAACGTTGGTCCCGCTCCAACTTGTAATTGTTATAAGACAGAGCAGGAAATAGGGGATTACCAGAATTCCCGTACCGCCCAAACGAAGAAAGTGCATGCTGATGCATCATCTTCGGGTGTGTTCGTTACAAAGAACTGTTTCTCAGTATCCTTTACGTCCTGGGTATGTGATACCAGATCAGGATCCCAGATATGTAATCTGTTACATAGGGCTACAGAAAGGTAGAGAACTGAGAACGGGTGATAAATTTCATGAGGCAGAAAACGGGGCAAGTGTTGCAGCCAAGTCTGTTGGTCACTGTCACCCTGTATTACAGTACATTGATTCTGAACGAATGTTATTAGATACCGAACCTGATATACAAAATCGTATCTGTCTCTTTATCAGTAAAGAAACGGTAAAATTTTGTATAGTTGGATAATGTTTTGAACATTTCCTATATCAAAAGTTGATCGGTTCAGGCACGTTATCTAAAAGCATTGATGTTCTAAATCAAACTACAGTTCTTAGTATATGAAACACACACAAGAGGAAGAGTTCAGAAATGAACGAATCCTTCTTGAGGTATTGTAGACTAGGTCAGATCAATGCGACCTGACTGGCTAGAGTTACATATAGATGTATATTTAAATCAGTTTGAATTTACATCTTATGAAACTCGCCAGTCATGTCACAAAGATAAGATGACCACAGCTCTGTTTAATGGAAACAGAGAAAGAGTTGGTAAACTCTTGGGATGATACATGTTGATGTATGTAGGTCCCCTGTCTACACATGCCAGGACTGGTTCTTTATACTTCATTACGTTCTCTGATAATCTCTCAAGATTCAGTCATATGTTTCTGCTGAAACATGAGTCCGAACCTTTTGAGATATTCACAGAATATAAGTTAGAAGTAGAGAACCAAAATGTGGGTATAAGTATTATGTCCTTTGATGTGATCAAGGAGGAGAATACTTGAGCACGGAAATCCTGGACTATTCTAAAGGAGAATGAGATTCTCTCTCAGCATTACTCCTCTGAATACACCATAGCTCGATGGTATATCAGGGCGGAGCAGATACACCCTATTTGATATGGTGTGCTCTATGATGAGTACTACTGAGTTACCTATTTCCTTTTGGGTGTTATGCACTTGAGAAGCTGCATACCTATTGAATAAGGTTCGAATCAAATCAGTTGCCTACCACTTCATATTTGATATGGAAAGGGAAGAG
This sequence comes from Agapanthus africanus, assembly GCA_030015575.1. Classification (NCBI taxonomy): domain Eukaryota; kingdom Viridiplantae; phylum Streptophyta; class Magnoliopsida; order Asparagales; family Amaryllidaceae; genus Agapanthus; species Agapanthus africanus. The sequence continues at coordinate 143,619,460 of CM057349.1, forward strand.
CCCATATCTTAAGCTAGTTAAGATTTGGGGTTGTCCGGCCTATGTCTAAAAGCAGAATCCGGACAAGCTCGAGGCAAGTTCTGTAATGTAGAACTGGAAAGGTTCCAGCTATACAAACTGCAGCAGATGATTTGATAAAACCAAAGGATTCAGTAGATACCAACGAACCTCATCCTCTCCGCCGATCTAGTAGGGTTCCTCACCCACCTGAGAGATACTTCGGTTTCTCTATGACAGTGGGAGCGAGGATTGCATCATGAGATGATGACCCAACTAGTTTCGAGCTGGCCATCAGGAGTAGGACTCTGTAAGAATGGCTGGATGTTTAGCGATCTGAGATGGAATCCTTATACACCAGCAAAGTATGGACTTTAGCTGCTATATCTGAAGGGTTAAATCCCCATCAGGAGCAAGTATATCTTGAGAAGATTACTTGGTGCACATGGAAAAGTTGAGACTTTCAAAGCTAGAATTGTTAAAGGTTTTCGTCATCAACCAGGCGTGGATAATGATGAAACCTTTTCCAGTAGCTATGCTTAAGTCCATCCAGATCCTACTTGTCACGGCTACATACCATGACTACGATATCTGGTGGTTGGGTGTCTTGACTGCTTTTCTAAATGATGATTTAGAAGAGAGCGTCTATAAGTACACAGCCAGAGGGCCTCGTAGACAGTGGGAGCAGCGGAAACGTGTGCAAGATATTTTATATGATAAAGCAGGCATCGCGGAGTTGGAACATCTGTTTTGATGAATTAGTCAAAGAAGTTGACATCATCAAAATGGTAGATGAACCTTGTATAAACAAAAAGGTAGTAGGGAGTATGGTGACGATCCTCGTAGAGTACGTGGATGACATACTCTTGGTAAGAAAAGAGTTTCTTATGCTACGCTCGGTCAATCTCCGCTTATCACTAGGATTCTCCATATAGAATCAAAGTGATACCTACTAAATCCTGGATTTTGGATCTATGAGATAGATCTAAATGGATGTTAGGATTCTCACTAGATGTAGTGAGACGGTATCAACCGATCCTGGGGAGAATCACTGGAAGGGCTCCAGGGTGATAAGGACGACTGAATGTCAGTCGCAGGCATTGTCTTTACCCTTAGTAAAGGGACGGTATGTTGGAAGAGTTCCAAGCTAGATACCGTGGCATACTAGACGATAAAGGCTGGATACATCGCTACTTAAGATGCTACCCTAGAAGCTGTTTGGGTGTATATTGGTTCATGAGATGAACTATGTTCCTACCATTGTGAGACAATGGAGTTGTGGCTTATGCCAAGGAACGCCGGTCCCATCAGTGATCCAGACTTATTCTAAGGCAGTAACACCTGATCATGGAGATGGTTGATCTCCAGGGTGATCGAGGTTTGGAGAGTAGACTAAGAGGACAACACAGCGGATCCACTCACAAAGGCCTGTTCCCAGAGAGAGATTTTTATGGGATGGTTGAGTATGAGATACTGCAACCACTGCTACAGATGGCCCTAGTGCAAGTGGGAGATTGTTAGTTATATGTATGCCCTAGAGGCCATTACTGTACATAGGATGTATATTGTAGTGGATGCTGGGACATATATAGGGAGGACTTTCTTGCTCGACATGATAGTATGCTATCTGGTTACTCTTTACCTTAATGTGTATGCTGATTGTCTCTCTGTTACTTGTTGGTAAAGCCCTTAGGATCTGTACTTGACTGCCTGGACTATGATGCGGATCATACTAGTGGGGACATGGTAGTCCATAAGTACATCCTTCAAAGTCCCTAGTCGTGGGTGTATTGAGACGGGGCATCGATATACCAGAGTAGACTAGCGTATACCTTCTCGACCCATACAGATGGGCGATGGATGATCCCATATCCATTGGTGTTTGACATCAGAGATGATATACGGGTGCTCAGTAGAGACTGGGTACACTGGACGGACTCGCCGAGAACTCCCAGATGGTATTATACCTCACGTCAGATGGCAGTTCTCTGGTGACACTGGTACAGAGTAGTCTGTTGACCCGAGATCGTCATAGAGTCTTGTGTGGTTCCCACTGTGCTTTGATTTCCATCTTACCACGTCCAAGAGGGCGTGCAAAACGGTGGTTTTTGGGTACAGTCCCGAGTCACATGGAGGCAATGAGCGATAGGAGGGGATTCGTCTCTCCCGGTATAGGGGGTTGATGTTGCGCTGTGTTCGATTGGCTATAACAGGAAATCCCTGGCCAGGGTTGCTGAGATTTACTGGTAAGTGTTACCAGTAGTTTCTCGAACAGTTATAGACCTCATATCGACAAGACTTATCGAGCTATTGGGGTCTGACGTTTACCACCCCTAGGCGAGATATGCGACAGATCAGACGATCAGACCGGACTGTACGGTAGTGTTACTGGTCGGATTCACTGGAGTGTGAGCGGGCTTGCTTGTCGATCTTCAGATCGCTCAATACCCGGGTGGCCGTTACGTTTAGCAGACCGCTTGCGGCTTGTGGATGTTTGATATGATCATCATCCGCTGCCGGCGTATTGACGAGTCTTTAGAGTCCTACACAGAGGTTTCCTGGCTCAAGCGAAACGAAATAGGAGCGCATATGAGATATGTGCGGGACCGAGAATAATGCGTGTATGTGATACCGTATTCTATTCTCGCGATAAATGTATCGAATGGTTGTATGCGATATAACCTAGTTATCGATTCAAGCGTTGATTCGATAAGCCGATATATTGTATACTAGTCGGTTGTATGCGACATAACCGGATCATTGAATCAAGTGTTGATTTAATGATTTAATGCATATTTATATATTTGATATATTACTTTGCATCAACTAGTATCGGTTTACTTAAGATGGATTTTCTCACTCGGATGTGCGCATTACATATGCGATATGATTTTGTGCATTTGATTGTATCATGTTTGATGATACATGTTTACTTGGTTAAGTGCAAAGATTTAAACCATGGTTAAAAGAATGGTTAGGGTTTCATTTCCTTTATTTATCTATTTATTTATTTATTTTCTTTTTGGAAAAGGAAATGAGGATAATGGTGGCTTGTTTTGGATTGTAGTTGAAGATTCATGAACCTTTGACTTTGTCCACCATTCTTATCTCATGCTTAACCTAACCATTTGTTTTAACCCTAGTTGAATCTCTACACTTTACCATGGTTTAGTCATGATAAGTTTTGATTATTCTTTTCTTTTTCTTTTAACTTATCATAACATTTCTTCTTCTTCTTCCTTGCTTCAAGTGAAGAAAAGCTTACCTCATCAATGGTGATTGATGTTTTTGAGTGAGAAATCCAATTCTAAAGTTAACCCACTTCCTATTTCTTCATCCTCTACCTCTTGCCAAGTAGTAGAGTGTGTTTACTTCACAAGTTTCTTGACTTGGTGAAGTTGTGAGCTTGATCTAGCGATGCCTCGACGTAGATCATCTTCGGCATGGACATCGACGACCTAGCTTGCCCATTCTCCGACGATGCCGATCCTAGAGCCCGGATTTGACTTGGACAGCGGAGAGGACTTCGTTGCGGAGCTATGGAGGTGGAGCACCGGATCTACAAAGGTTGTATTTCCGCTTTCTCATTAGTTAAGTGTTAACTAGTTCCTTTTCGCCTAGACATCTAGTTATCGATCCGTAGTTTAGGGTTTCTCGGCACCATATTTTTTGAAATTGCCATGGTTGATGGCTTGGGAGACCTCACTAGCGTGCCTAGGAACCCTACAGTACAAACTCCGATGGATCGAGATAAACATCAACAAATAACTCGTAGTTTTAAAACTCATTACTTATATTATAAAACATGATTAAATCCATCGAAACCCTAAATTCCATCAAATCACCCGATTTCGTAAAACCCGAAAATGCCAATTTACCGTTTTTCTTCAAAAATTGACATTTAAATGAAACCAATGGTCATAAAACTCATTAAATAGCATAACTAGACTATACAAACCATTACTATATTTTTATTACCCAAATTTGTATTTATTTGAAATTTCTAGTTTGCAACCTTTAACAATTTTCAACATTTTTCAAGCAAAATACCACAATTCCACCCCAAAACATGATTTTGCATGAATTAATGTATTAAACTACAATTCATGATGATAATGATATAATGAAACCATGATTATATTTTTAATTTCATTTATTTAGGAATTTCCAAAATCTAGTTTACAAAAATATAGCATTATATTACTATTTTCCAATTATCAAAGGAAACTAGTGATCAAACTAAGTTTTTCTTTCCATTAACATGCTAATATTCTCACTAAAACTACAATCTAATGATAGCAACCTAAATTGGAATTTTATATTACCCACATATATATTTTATAAAAAACTAGTTAGCTAAATAGCTTAATTTAAACAATTTGAATACACAAATTATTATACAATAACCATGCAAGATTTTTCCACTTCTAAAAATGGTAGACTAGTTATTATAACCCTAATTAATTAATAAAAACCACCACTTGAATTTACAAATCCTAACTTGAATTTTAAAATTTGCAACTAGAATTAATCTAATAAATCTAATTATGCTTTAAAAAAAACATCTAATGGAAATAAAACAAAAGAGATAGATTTATACCTTCACAACCTCAAGTCCAAACATGAAAATGAGCCTCAAAAATGCATGCTTTCCCACTCAAAAATCCATGTAAAGATGAGTAGAGAATAAAGGGTAGGAAATACATAGGATTTTGTGGATTTTTAATTGGATTTTTGATGAATTTTGAACAAAAAATGAAGTGGAAATGGAGGGGGGGCTGCCATGGGTTTGTGGCCGGCCATGGTAGGAGAGAGAGGGAGCAATAGAAAAGAGTGAAGAAAAGTGTGGAAGTTTCCCCCAAGTTATCTCTTCATTATGTCTTTTCATGATTTATTAAGTTTTCTTTTATTTCTTTACTATAGCAACTCAAGAAAACTCTAGAAAAATGAGAAAATTTTCAAATAAATTTTGCATGATACACACTAAATTCTAATATGCCATGGTTCATTTTTACAAATTAAAATCATTCAAATTTGTAATTTACACTAATTTAGTGTAAAAATAAAGCTTATGTTAATATTTAAAATAATTAATTTAGGAAAAATATTTAATTAAACTAAAATTTTATAAGTGGATAAATAAACACCATTTACTAGTAATTACATAATTAAAATTGGTATTTTTGAAATTATAATGAAAAACAATCACGGTTTAGTTTTACGAAAAATACATTTTACTTTACTGAAATTCATAAAATTCACTTAAACAATTTTATTCATTTAATTATTTATTTAATTATTTTTAAAACGTTACATCTGGTCTTCTCTCGGCCAATTAGCATGACCACTCGTAAGGTAGAACGTCACTGGCGTCGGCCTTTGGCCCCCTGAATACACATGACACAACTGATCCTCGGTGCAAATCTTATCGCAGCAGTGTCCTGAAAGGAACCTGCTCAAGGTCTCTTCTAATCTCGCCTATGCCGAACTATACGGAGGCTGGTACTCTTATATAATCTTTTCTCGTTTTCTTGACATCTGCGTTCTCAGCACGGCATTTCCTCGGGAACTGGCCGTATCCCAACACCTCTGTATAAATATCAGATCTCTAATCTCAACGGGGAGCAACAACAGCTTGTTAACATCTCGCACGAACCTCTTGTTCCACTCATCTTTATTATCGTCCACTTCGACGTCATGTCATGCTATCTGCGTACTGCAATTGTTCTCGGCTACAGTTAATCCGGAGTCTCTCACACGGACTCGAAATTACGAACTCGGTATCTTAATCACTCTATAGAAGATATCTAGCCGAACATGTCCTCGGGAACTCGTCCCAACTATCAGAGGAATATACTTTATTCATCCGCTCTCGATCAACTCACAACGCATCTGGGTAAGGTCCTTCTATCTAAAACTAGTCAACTTACTGATCTTCTATCGGAGCATCCAATGAACAAAGTCCTCTCTGGGTCGATCTACTCTATATCAACTCAACTGGGCCTGTGTCGGCGCATCAAGTCAGACGAATCATCTCAGTCGCTTAACTCAACTAAAGATAGACTAGTTATCTACTGTTGCATCTTTTCCTGAGAGCTCCAGCGTTCTCAGCTCGTAAGCTCTGGAAGCGACATCCCATCAATCTCAGCAACAGCTGAGTCATCTGTTTGCAAGGTAGACGACATCACAAACTCTGAGGTAGGCTGTACATCAAAAGCCCTCTCACAACTGGCAGCCTCTATCAGTGGCCTGATCATCCAGTGCAAAATCGAACACTCGCCTCAAACGAGAGGTCACAACACAAACACTAAATCTATACGTTCCCATGTCACCAGAAAACACGATGGTCTCTATGACAAGCTCGCCCTGACTGCATCACTAGCAGCAGCTTAATCTGCGCTCAAACCATGGTGACAGGAACCTCAAGCATTTATCAATGAAGGTAAATCAAAGGAACGATAGGAATCAACAGATTCAGAATGGATACATGATCATAAGGGGGAATGGAATCAATAAGAGTATGATCATAGGAACGAATAAAATGAAGGATCTCAAATGGATGTATAACCATGGGAACGAAGAGAATCACAGATCTCAAGATATGTACATCCTAAGGTCACTTAAGCGGAGTATCGTATCGTAAGTATGCAGCGGAATATACGCACGGTACGCCACTCTACTTGAGTTACCTACTCCATCAATCAGGATCAACCTATGTAACGAAAGTTCAGGTCTAATACCCCCATGTTCAAGTCTAAGTCCCGTAAGGTCAAGCCTAGGTTCCGAAATAGATTATACCCCAGACTCCACATAGTCAAACCTAGACTCGAACCAAGGTTAAACCTAACGCTCTGATGCCAACTTTGTCACGACCCGAAATTTAGTTCGTGATCGATACTTAAATCACAAAACGTCTAAACGCGTAACGTAATTTAAGTAAGCCGGAGCCCAGAAATCTAAACCTTTTTAAAGAAAATAAAAGATGTGAAGTTTTGAAATAATGGTATGATGAAATCAAATGTTTTCTTAAATGCATAAATAATTGAACATGAAAAATGCAAGTGAAATTTACTAGTTGAAAAACTTGTTTCGTCTTTTAAAAATTTGGGCAGCACCTCCCTTGTATATTTTGATCCAAAACCACATATACATAATAACAATAAAGGCATCCCCAAGCGGGAGCTAGCTCTTCACCAATCGGCGGAATCACAACCATGCAAGTCAGGAATATAAGTATACGACGCCCAACGGCGAAGATCAATACAAAGGATAATGGATAAAGCAAGACATCAACCCACCAAGCGAACATATAACCCATCGCTCTAAGTCTCGCAACCACAAGTCTTGCTAAGTCTTAATATTTATACAAATACTAATTTCTGATTGATGCAGTTAACTAGATACAACAGGAATAATAATACAAGAGTGAGCACGATCCAAATGTCCCACCTACCAAAGCAAATTACCCGAAAGCAAGCTGTGTGCCAGCGATACCGCTACTGATCCACGCGGTCAACCTGCAAGAACTATAGCAAAACGGGGGTGAGTTGCCAACTCGTGAGTAGAAAACATCAGCAGGTAGAAATCGAATAAAACAACGACTTCTAGGTCAATTATATCATAAAGGTAATACTATGATATCTAGGGTGACCGTATCTGCATATCTGACAACAATATAAACAATGCCTGTATGCATGTGGATATCATCCACGTATCCATTAATGACACAACAACAACATGGAACCTGCGTGTCCAACATCGACACTCGAAACATCATGAAAGCATATGTATGTAAATATGAGGATATCAATCAACGTGTGTCCATCAACGACACATCAAAATCATGGAACGTGAGTGTAGAACATCGACACTCGAAACATCATGAAACCCGTATCCAACATCGACACGTAAATTCTCATATCTCGGGCTCCGTCAGTCCGGATCGTCCCACGGGCTCCATCTGTCTGGATCGGCCTATATCATCTCACGACACCGGTCGGTATCCTCCGGATAACCGCCGAGTCTAAATACTATCACCGATAGGTAGTGCTCCCCTGTCAGGCTCACCGCCTAACTATACGAGTCTTCTTGCCCCGAGATACCTCACCGGGTCCACCATGTACGCGCAGATGGTGCCTACCGCTCCTCGAATCCGTGTTTCACATACCAATCTCAGAACCGAGAAAACTCATAGTGGACGTCTCGAAATATCATATCAAGAGAAACCGGGTTTTTAAAACAATACATACTTTCTTTTGAAATATAACCACGGTTCTCAAATCCAGAATATCATGAAAACAGCATCTCAATGCATATAATCATAAACTATGATGTATGCAAACATAGAACAGAAATGTAAGCATATCAAGTATATCATGCGACATAGTATAGTGGTGTGAGCATAGCAAGTATATCATGCAGACGAGTTATGTGACAGTACTGAACAATTAAGAGTAATAACATGATGTAGCAATTCTACCGTGTAAGTGACATAGCAATTATCGATGATGAAGGTGTGCGAGCCGGCAATCTGTGTAAGTGTAACATATGCATCATCGATAATTGTGTAGGTGTACTGGCACATGCATATGTAATGCAATGAGAATTTCATGAACGTACCATAAAGTACATCGTAAGCGAAATGCTATAAGGTATACATATTTATAACATATCCAAGTCGATGAATCTATCAATCGGCAATCCAGCCTCATGACATCACGTACGGTAATACATCGTATGGCCGCATCAACAATCAGGGATTCTATCCACCTATATGACAATGAGGGTACGGACCTAATGTCTCGTACGGCATACCACTCATTATTCACATCATTTTATATGTATATACCTATATCTCAGGTCACATCCGTATCCATCTCATATCATGGGACCGCCAAAGGTATCAATTATTACATATCGACTCACATCCGTATAATGACATATCAAACCAAGTCATCGTATACTCTTTTCATCACATCAATATCTCACTTCAAGTGATCTTATATATATATATATCATTTTACCGGTCTCATAACACATCTATCTCAATCTTATCATATTCATCGATCTCATGTCATATCCTTATACATCTCGTTTTATATCTTATATCAATTATATCCGCTCATATTATCTTATCTCATCGTTTACTAACTTTTTTAACCATATCCATAAGTTTCTCACATGGTTTCTCTAACCATATTCTATATATCGGTTTCCATTTAGAATTTGCGGGGGTGCTATACGCCATCCACCCGACTTCCCTCGTAGATATAAATCTACCCACCTTGATCCTTACTTGCCGAAGTCGATGTCGTCATGCTCTTTCTTGTTATCCAAAGTCTACGTGAAGATGCCTACATATAAACACATAGCATTGTAAACAAGAATCGCATACGGAAACTAAAATGGCACACGAAACCCACATAGGTTAAAACCTATAGTCAATGCGTGCAAGAACAAACATAAAACCCTTGCCATTGACATACAAACGTCCAACGATCGAATCCACAGTTCGAATACCAAAACCAAGTTATTGAAAACCACGAAACTCAAGAACAACCACTCAGAAATATAGCTACAGATTTTTGGTCAGGTAAAATGGGGATAAACAAGCAGTGCAGTGGGGTAGTATATGGGGTATGTGAGCTAAAGAACCAATTCCAACACTAACTCTCACAGATGACCTGACGACATCACCCTAATTTTCGATCTGGCCGGCCCTAGAGGCTCTGTTTGGGTTCGTCTTCTCAGGGTAGTCTTTTAGTGCTCAATCTAGGTCAATGGAGTTGCTAGTTTTTCTCGTAAAGGTCTCAGGTCACTCCAGATTTCCTGTAGGCTCAAGACGTTCACAAAACCGACATTGAAAAACCTAATTCAAGTTTTTGGGTTTGATCTAGGTTTTAACACAAAAGGGGTTTGTAGTCACCAATTACACTCACTTGCACGCTCACAACTCAAGAAACCCCTAAACTACACCTTGGAATTTTCCAAGATCACTAAACCTCCCTAAATGATTTCTAAACTAAAATAGAAACTAAAAGAAATCAAATACTACACTAATAGTGAAAGAAATACCTCATTTGGCAACTCAAGAATTTTCTTGAGTTGCTCAAATTCTTCAAAATCCAACTTTGAATGGTCCAATGAGTTTGTAAAGAGGTGGTGATCATTTTTAATGAAGGGAGTATAGGGTTTTGGAAAGGTTTTGGAGATGAAACATGGAGGTAGAAGTGGAGGGAGTATGAGGGTGAAGGAGTTGAAGAAAAACAGTAGGGGAGGAAAATGAAGGCGGCCCACTCTCTCTCCTATCCTCACTCTCTCTTATTCTCACCCCCTCATAAGCCCATGCTTCACTTACTCTCTCAAATAATTGTTTCCTTTTCTTTTCTCTTTTTTCTTTTAAAGTCAAATATCAACAAATACAAATGAAACAACATGAAACAAAAATGCAACATGTCATGGTGCACTAACCATGATTAATTAAAAAGACGGATTTGGCTTAATCGCTATTAGTAGTGCACTAATCAATTTTTATTTAAACTGCATAAAATAAATTATAAAAATGCCAAATCCAATAAATATATTTTTAAATGAATAAATCATTTTAATCTCCAATTATTTCACAAATATTGGTATATATTTATACCATTTTACGAAAACCTCAAATTTGCAAATTGGGTAGTTTTCGCGAAATATATTATTTTAATATTAAATTCCAAAAATAGTATTTTATATTTTCTGAAATGTTACAGGAACAAATGGTTCGTGTGAGATGTTAACGAGATGTTGTTACTCCCCGTTGAGATTAGAGATCTGATATGCATACAGAGGCGTTGGGATACGACCAGTTCCCGAGAAAATGCTGTGCTTAGAACGCAGATGTCCAGAAAACGAGAAAAAATTATGTAAGAGTACCAGCCTCCGTATATTTCGGCCTAGAAGAGATTGGAAGAGACCTAGAGCAGGTTTCTTCCAGGACACTGCTGAGATAATATTTGCACCGAGGATCAGTTATGTCACGTGTATTCAGAGGGCCAGAGGCCGACGCCAGTGACATGCTGCTTTACGAGTGGTCATACTAATTGGCCGAGAGATGACCAGAGGAGTATCAGAGCGGAATCGTTTCTGTTAGTACACCTGACCGGGCCAATGAGCCGATGGATTGCGAGATTGGTAATCCACAGAGAAAATGAGAACCCAGAGACAGAGGACGCCAGACCTTGAGCAGGAGGAAAGCGGTTGTTCTTGCGCTGCCAGTTTTGGGCGCACCGACAATTTTCGATATTGTAAGAGCTGTAGCTCATTGTCATTTGTTGCGATTTACGTTTGTGATCCGAGCATCATGCTTATATCGCTTGGATTTGAGTTTTGATGATTGAGTTTCATGATATTGTTTTCCTGCACCATGGCTACACCTGCTGGGTATTTACATTTTGTGCACAGTTATTGCACTTGATTTATATTTATACACCGCTACATCGGTTTGCGATTTGTGCATATCTATTGAACTTGATATTGATTTTGTGCCTTGGTTGCACGTGTTTGTGATTCCGTAGATTTCATACGGTTGATTTGATTTTGTGCATGTGGTACGCACTCGATTTGATTTTTGCACTCAGTATGGCTCACATATGCTTGCAGTGCATTGATACGGATTTTGTGCACATAGTTGCACACGTTTTTGATTTTATACAATTTGGTACACTCGGTGTTGTTTTTATACGCATTTGAGTTATTGATGCGTTTCCGTGCACTTGTTGCACCTGATCTGTATTTTGTGCATTTGTTGCACTAGATTTATACGCCATGCATTTTTTGCACCGGAGTTGTATTTCGTGCACTGAATGCACCGGATTTGTGTTTGGTGCATTTGTTGCACTGGATTTTTATTTCGTGCATTGGTTGCATTAGATTTATACTCGATACATTGGTTGCACCTGATTTATGTATTCGAGCATTTGTTTCACCAGATTTATATTTTGTGTGCGTTTGCACTTGACGTTCGTTTTCGTGCGCCTTACCGCACTGGGTATTTATTCCGACCTGACGCGCTTGGGTTGGATTTTTGCGCATACTAGGCGCTTGGTATTGGATTTCGTGCGCATTGGATGCACTTGAGTTAGATTTTATTCAGGAATGTTGGATGCACTTGATTTAGATTTCCTTTGTGCATGACTGGTGCACTTGATTTGGATTTTCACTCATGTTGGGCGCATGATATGAGATGTGATTTTGTGCACACCGGATGCATTCGATAGGGATTTTCATTCGTGCATGTTAGTTGCACTGGATTGAGATTTTCGTGCACAATAGAAGCACTAGATGTTGTTGTCGTGCACACCTGTTGCACTGGACAGATACTTTCGTGCACGCCCGTTGCACTTAGTTTTGCTTTTGTACATATTGTGGCACTTGTATTTGGATTTGATTTCCGTGTGCACCAGAAGCACATGATTATTGGATACGCCTTTTGGGGACGATTTTTCTTTTGAGCACTTTATTTTCATGATAGGCACTATACTATATAGTAGCCGAACATGACTGATCTGAGAACAGCACCTGAGTACTTGCATGCATAAAAAGTTTATCAAGAGGTTTTCAAAAAGGAGATATAGTCTCGCTATTTTCTACGTGTCCGCAAGCAACATGAACGTTTACAAAGGAAAACTTTTTGGGATATTTAAAAAGGGCGGAACGTATATTCAAGTAAAACATATATGAACGTATATTTATTACTTTACAAATGAGCGTCCGTCACTTGTGCCGTGAGTTACGCATCACACGGCAATTCAGAAAAGATTTTGCATGTGTTTTATTCAGTTTTAGGAGATTTTTCCAAGGATGCGTACCATATACGTATTATAGTAGTTGGCTAGTGCATATTGGATTTCAGTAGTGGATTTCGAGATCTGTATCTCTATTGTAACTCCGATGATTTGCGTGCAGATATGATGATTTGCCTGACGCTTGACGGAGTTCGATTTTGGGTTTCATACTCGTTTTCAGGTGTACTCGATGCGCTGTATTATTTCTTTACCTTCCGTGATTTCGGAGCCCCGTTGATTTGAGTTGATTATTGAAATCTTTTAGCATTTGGGGGTTTAAATTTAAATTAGGGGACCGAATTTATTTAATGGGGGAAGATTGTAACATTTAAGAAAATATAAAATATTATTTTTGGAATTTAATATTAAAATAATATATTTCGCGGAAACTACCCGATTTGCGAATCTAGGGTTTTCGTAAAATGTTATAAATATATACGAATATTTGTGAAATAATTGGAGATTAAAATGATTTATTCATTTAAAAATATATTTATCGGATTTGGCATTTTTTATAAATAATTATATGCAGTTTGAATAAAAATTGATTAGTGCACTATTAATCGCGATTAAGCCAAATCCGTGTTTCTGCATTTTTTTCCATGATTAGTGCACCATGACATGTTGCATTTGGTTGTATGTTGTTTGTTTGGTATTTGTTGATATTGGTTTCAAAAAGAAAAGATATGAGAGTGTATTATTGAGGAGAGAGAGGGGGGACCAAATGATGACATGAGGCATGTCATGAGAGAGAGTGAGGGTGAGAATAAGAGGGAAGAGAGAGAGAGAGAGAGGGCTTCCCATTTCCTCACCCCCTATCGTTCCACCATCATCTTCTTCAACTCATACTCCCTCCACATCTACCTCTAGGTATCATCTCAATTTCTTCACCAAAACCCTATACTCCCTTCATTAAAGTTGATCCCCACCTCATCCTCACCACTTTGGACCTTTCAAAGTTGGATTTTGAAGACTTTGAGCAACTCAAGAAAATTCTTGAGTTGCCAAATGAGGTATTTCCTGCACCATTAGCTTAGTAATTTAGTTGCTTTAGTTTCTATTTTTGTTTAGAATTGGTTTAGTGAGAACTAATGATCTTGGAAATTTACAAGATGAGCTTTTAGGGGATTTATGGTTTGTTAAGGTATAAGTAGTGACCACAAGCTTGTTAGTATATTTCTGGACCAACAGTTTGCATAGAAAATACAAGACTTAGAATTGTACCAAGTCGGTTTTGTGGTATTTTATAGCCTACATGGTATCTAGAGCTACCTGGGGCATTTTAAAGAAAATCTAGCAAGTCCATGGACCTAGGCAAACGACCAGAAGACCACCACCCAAATACGAGACCATTCTACCTCAACATGGCTGGCGAGCTCGGATGATGTGGCACTGTCGCCGGATTTCCAGTAGGCAATGGGGTTGGGTTTTTGGCTGTAGCTCCTAACCCCTATAACCTATTCCATGTACTTGCTAGTTTAATCCCAATTAACCTGAGGTGAGATCTGGGAGTGATTTCCTAAGTTGCTGAATATGGTATTTGTGATTTATGAATTTGGGATTTGATATTGTATTGGGTCGTTTGATATTTGTACGTCAACGACGAGGGTTGTTTGGTTGCTTTTGCATGCGTAGGCTATAGGTTCTAACCTATGAGCGCACCGTGTGCCGTATTGGTTTTCCGGACTTAATTTTAATAGCATTGCGACTGTGTATTTATTATAGGTGCCTTCGCGTGGATTCTGAGATGACGAAGCACATCGAATATGGCTGAACAAGGAGTTCCGCAGGTGAGTAGATTTATATCTACGGGGGAAGTCGGGTGGATGGCGTATAGCACCACCGCAATTATTGATATGTGATTTGTAATTTGGAGACAAGAAATGCCACGACTTAGGTTATAGTTAATGGCTTTAGTGTGAAATGATATGATAGAATGGATGTCTTGATTTAATATATAAGGATGTGAAACGTAAATATGAATCACAATATATGAATATATGTAGTTGCAAGAGAAAAAGTGATATGAGATTATAGTGGCATTGTATAGATCGATAAATACGACATGAGATTTATAAGATGAGTTGATGTGAGATATTGATGTATGAAAAGAGTATATGATGAGATATAATGACTTGGTTTGATATGTCGTTATACGGATGCGAGTCAATATATGATAATTGATACCTTTGCCGGTCCCATGATATGAGATTGATACGGATGTGACCTGAGAGATATGTATATATATATGGTTAATGATGTGAATAATGAGTGATATGCCGTACGAGACGTTAGGTCCGTACCCTCATTGTCATATAGGTTGATAGAATCCCTAATTGCTTAATTCCGCCGTATGATGAATTACCGTACGTGATGAGTTTTATCTGATGATTGATCCATACCCTTGACTAGAGGATGTCGTACGATGTATTATACCGTACGTGATGTTGTGAGGCTGGATGCCGATTGATAGATTCACCGACTCGGATATGTTGTAGATACGTATACCTTGTAGCATTTTTCTTGCGATGTACTTTATGCTACGTTCATATTATTCTCATTGCATTACATATACTTATGCTAGTACACTTAGACCATTATCTATGATGCGTATGTTACACTTACATAGATTGCCGGCTCACAAACTTTCATCATCGATAATTGCTATGTCACTTACACAGTAGAATTGCTACATCATGCTATGATATATTGCTATGCTCACATCATTATGCTATGTTTCATGATATACTTGTTATGTTCACATCACTATACTTATCGCATGATATACTTGATATGATAAC
Source organism: Agapanthus africanus (assembly GCA_030015575.1). Lineage (NCBI taxonomy): Eukaryota > Viridiplantae > Streptophyta > Magnoliopsida > Asparagales > Amaryllidaceae > Agapanthus > Agapanthus africanus. The sequence goes on from CM057349.1 coordinate 143,635,082, forward strand.
ATTTCTGTTCTATGTTTGCAAATATCATGCTTTACGATTTTACACATTGAGATTGTAGTGTGTTTTTTGTTACCCCATTGAGATAGGAATACGCGCGTGCTTGTCTGGCGCTGTACAGATTCCTCTTGCCTAGGGTAGGCGGGGGTTTATTGATTGTAGGGATCCAAATCACCGGCATCCGCGGACTAAGCTGCCGTTAATTACCCCTTGCCTTTAGAGCGAGAGAACCTCCGATTGACGGGTCAAACAGGTTATGCAAACTCAATGTGCAGTGTTTTGTTTTGAAGGGGTTTTGGATATATCGGGGGCCCCGCAGAGTTTTTACGGGCTGGGGGTCAAGGGGCTAGCAGCCCCCATGCGGTGTGCAAGGCAGCGCCCTATTAGAAATTTTTTCTAATGGGGGAGGTATTTTTAGTGTGGAGTGTATATAAAATGAGGGGGAAATGGCGTCCAAAGGACGCATGGGAGAAGGCTCTAGCGCCTTACGTGCCTGGCACGCGGGCGCAAGGCGCTAGCGCCTCACGTGCCTGGCACGCGGGCGTTGGGCGCAAGGCGCCAGCACCTCACGTTCCTGCCACACGGGCTCTGGGCGCATGGCGCCAGCGCCTCACGTGACTGGCATGAGGGCGCTGGGCACATGCCGCCAGTGCCTCATGTGCCTGGCACGTAGGCACTGGGGATAAGGCGCCTGTGGAAAATAAAATGGGGGGGGTGGGCTAAGCCCCCAATACTGGAAGTTGTACTCCTATTGACTTTTGGAGTTAAACTCCTTAAAAAAAGATATATTATTATTGTTTGTTTATTTTTATGGAGTTAAACTCGCAGAAACCTTGATTTGTGGAGTTAAACTCCAGGGAATCTTTGTAAATGTTCAAGGGGACACCTTTCTTCTCCCTTGAGCCTTAGATCTTTCCCAAAATAGGATCTTTAGAGTTGAGTCTCCTTCCTCCTCTTTTGTTGGTCAAATCTTGGAGAACAAGAGGGGTGAGATTTTAAAAATCTCTCCTTTTGAAGATCGATGGAAGATCTGAGCTCCCTTTTGTGGGTTTTGTGGTGGAAAACTATTTATTTTTGGAAGAGGAAGAGTTAAACTCTTGATTTAATTCAAAAAAAGAAGGCTTAGAATCTTGAGGAAGGAGAAGGAGGAACAAAAAACCCTAGAGTTTTAGAGAATGAAAAGTTGTCATAGGTATTTTCATCATGTTTGCCTTTATAGGCTACACACTTTACATATAGCCCCTTGGGCTTTGCCAAATGGCACTTGTGCCACCCCATGCCTTATGTGCTTAATTCTTTTGCACATGAGCCATGAGCTTTACAAAAATTTGGCATTATGCCTATTTTTCTTACGTTTATTCATAAAAAAATATACACCAAAATTATTTATTACAAAATTTTTATTTTGGCATGGGGGAGGCCGGCAGCTTCGTGTTCGGGCTCGATCCGGGTATTGGCCCACTTGACCCGGGCTTGGGCCCACTTGGCTTGGGATTGACTTTGATTTTGACTTGGTCAACCGGGGTGTAAATTTTGACCCCAACAAATTGCCCCCATCAATAAATGCACACCACATATATGGGTTGTGTGCATGAAATTGATGGATCTTCTTTCGCGTGGAGGTCGACTTGATCTGGTTCCTGTTTTGACGACGTGGAGGTTGATGCTGCCATTTTTGCTACATGGATAGTCGGTGCTGCCCGTTTGCAGCTTGGACGGTCGATACTGCCCTTTTAGCGACGTGGACGGTCGATGCTGCCGTTTTACCGACTTGGACGGTCGGTGCTGCCCTTTTAGCGGCTTGGACGGTCGGTTCTGCCCTTTTTACAACGTGGACGGTCGGTGCTGCCATTTTAGTGATGTGGACGGTCGGTTCTGCCCTTTTTATGACTTGGACGGTCGGTGCTGCCATTTTAGCGACGTGGACGGTCGGCGCTGCTCTTTTAGCGACTTGGACGGTCGGTGCTGCCCTTTTAGCGACGTGGACGATCGATGTTGTATTTTAGCGACTTGGACGGTCAGTGCTGCCCTTTTAGCGACTTGGACGGTCGGTTCTGCCCGTTTTGCCACGTGGACGGTCGGTGCTTCCATTTTTTCGACGTGGACGGTCGGCGCTGCCTTTTTAGCGACTTGGACGGTCGGTTCTGCCCTTTTTGCGACTTGGACGGTCAGTTCTGCCTTTTTTACGACGTGGACGGTCGGTGCTGCCATTTTAGCGACGTGGAAGGTCGATGCTTGATATGGCTTGCTCCGGTTCTTACGGTGTCAGAATTCGATTTGACTTGCTCCGCTTTCCGCGGTGTCGGGATTTGGGTTGTTTCCGAGGTGGAGCTTGATTCCGCCAGGGAGGTCGTTGGTTGTCTTGCTGACTTGATATGATTTGGGTTGACATCAGCATCGCTATACTGGAATATAGTACCAGGAGCGAATCATCATCTGTCATGACCGGATTTGGGGATTTTCGTTTTGGTTTGGCATCAGCATCGTTGCACTGGAATATGGTACCAGGAGCGAATCATCATCTGCCATGAGGAGATTTCCCTCGTTCCCAGTTTAACGACTTAGGGGTCATCTGTTCCAAGTTTAACGACTTAGAGGTCATCTATTCCTAGTTTAAAGACTTAGGGGTCTATTGGATTGGAGTTTGGAATTTTGGGGTTAGGGTAGGCATCTGCGTTGCTAACACCGAAGCACGTGTGCCAGGAGCGATTCATCATTTGCCTTTTCCTGTTGGGGAGTGATGGCTTAGGAGACAGGTTTAGGTCCCTATCACCTAAGGCTTTTCAATTTTATGAGCTGTAAGGGTCCTATAAAAGAATTTTCTTTCTACAAGTCGAAAGGATCTCGTAGGTGTACTTTCTCCTTAGGAGTCGTGGGGACTCCCAAGTGTATTTTTCCTTTGTGAGTCGTAAGGATCCCATGAAGGTGTTTTCTTACGAGTCGTCAGGATCCCGTAAGTTTTTTCTCCTCATGTATCGTGAGGACACATGAGTGGGTCTTCCTAAATGGAGCATAATTCCAAGGGCGGAGACCAGCCGCGTAACTGGTGGTTGCAGTGGGGCATGGGTATGATGAGAATTATTTGAGCCCGTGGATTGTATACGGTAGTCAACTTGCGGACCAACCGTAGGGCTGGGAGAATTTTAGGAGATTGGATTTTGATTGGCATCAGCATCGCTGCACTGGAATATGATATCAGGAGAGACTCATCATTCGCCATTTGGGGACTTAGAATTTGGATCATGTTTGGCATCAGCATTGTTGCACTGGAATAATGCCAGGAGCAACTCATCATTTGCCCCAGGAGGACTTTTTGGGTCGGCAACAACACCGCTAACACTGAAGTAATGCAAGGAGTGACTCACCATTTGTCGCTGATCGTTGGGGAGCGATGGCTCAGGAGACGGGTTTAGATCCCTATCACCTAAGGCTTTTCAATTTTATGAGCCGTAAGGGTCTCATAAAAGCATTTTCTCCCTGCGAGTCTTGGGGATCTCGCAGGTGTATTTCTCCCTAAGAATCGTGGGGATTCCTAAGTGTGTTGCTCCTTTATGAGTCATAAGTATCTCACGCGAGGATTTTCTCCTCACAAGGTCGAGAGGACTTTGCAAGTGTATTTCATCTCTTTTCATGAGTTTGCGCCCTTTCGGGGTTTCACAAACTCGCCTGCAGTCCTGCTTTTTTTTTTTTTACTCACAGAGCCCTTTCAGGTTTTCATCCGTGCTCGCTTTGCTTGTGGACATTTTTTTCGTCGCTGGTGGGACTTTAAAAGTAGTCTCACCGGCAGGACTTGGGAGAGATAGGGGTTGTTTAAGCCCGTGGATTGTATACGGTTTTACAGGATCCATGATCCAAACCGTAGGGCCGGTGTGCTCAATTCGCCTGCGACTTAGAGCATTCACGCGTAATATTTCTTGAGATATCGGCCATTAATAGGTGGCATGGGCCTTTCTTCCTCGGCATTTATCAGCTGGTAGGATCTTCTATCAAACACTTTCTCGATGACGTATGGTCCTTCCCAGTTTGGCTCGAATTTTCCTTTTGCATGTCGATTGGGGATAATCGGTCTTTTGAGGACCAACACCAATTCGCCTTTCTTGAAAGCGCGGAGACGGATTATCTTGTCATGGGCCCATGACATTTGGGCTCGGTACAGCTCCAGATTTTGCTGTAACGCGAGCCTTTTTTCTTCGAGGGTGTCGAGCTCTTCTACCCGAAGGAGCACATTTTCCTCCTCCGTCAACTCGTGCTGAATGGCCATCCGTAGGCTTGGAACTTCGACTTCGAGCGGGAGGATTGCTTCCACTCTGAAGAGTAGTGAGTATGGAGTGGATTGAGTTGGAGTGGGGTGTGTGGTACGATATGCCCATAAAGCCTCGTGAAGTTTGAGATTCCAGTCTCTCTTGTTGGCTGAAGCATTTTTCCTCTGGAGCTTGCACAGAGTTTTATTGAAGGCTTCGGCTAGCCCATTGGCCCTTGGATTATAGATGGAGGAATATCTCCAGTGTATCTTGTGCTGAGTAGCGAACCTTGAGACTTTGAAGCTCTTGAAAGAAGTCCCGCTGTAAGAAATGATTCTTCTTGGTGTATCGAAGCGGTATAGAATATTATGCTGGAAGAACGTCACAATATTTTCTGTCTTGACTTCTTTTAGCGGGACAACTTCAGCCCATCTGGAGAAATTGTCAGTTGTGGCTAATATGAACCGGTGGCCTTTGGATAACGGAGGATCAATTGGGCCAACAATGTCGGTGCCCCAAACTTCGAAAGGCCACGACGCCACCGTAAGATGCAATGAATTGGGATGCTTATGAATGAAATCACCGTGAATTTGCAGAGATGGCATTTCTTTGCATGCTCTTCGCAATCCCTTATCATGGTGGGCCAGTAATATCCAAGCCGTTTGATCTGAAGCCGCATTTTAGGGTCGGACTGGTGAGCCCCGCAGACGCCTGAATGGACTTCTTTCATGTCTTTTTGGGCTTCGGCCGATGATAGGCACCTGAGCCAGAGTTGGTCATATGACCTGCGCTATAGCGTATTATTTACAAACATGTATTGGAGAGCTCTCTTCTTCAGCTGAATCCTCGCAGAATTTTCTTCAAACAGCTTGTCGTATCGGAGGTACTCTATGAAGGGTTCCCTCCAATCAGGCTCGTCTTGAACGATCGAAGTTTCTTTGGCAGGATTGTTCTCTTGTTCTACGCTTTCTTCTTCACACAAAGAGACTGGAGGAAGAATTTGCCGGCTTCTGACTGTGATTAGAATTTCGTCAATGTCAGGATCAACTAGCTCCTTAGCTAGGAGAGCGAGTATGTCGGCTTTTCCGTTCAACGCTCTAGGAACTCTCATTAGTTCAATATGAGTGAACCGTTTCATGTGTTCCACCACTCGGCTTCTATATCGGGCTAACTCGAATTTGTATATCTTATAGGCACCGCTTGGTCGACAACAAGCTGGGAATCACCGTAGACTTGTGGCCGAAGGATTTCCATTTCTATAGTGAGCTCCAGACCAGCTATCAGAGCCTCGTACTCAGCTTCGTTGTTTGTGTGAGGCTCGGTGAGAGGAAAAGAATGCCGTAGGGCTCCTCCTGATGGCGTGACGAACACTAATCCTATCCCTGATTTTATCTACGGGATGTTTGATTTGCTAAAGCTCGAAGTAGAGCTCCTAACATGGCTCGTCATTCTCGAGGTTCAGCACTTGTTCATCGGGTAACTCGCAATTGAGCGGTGACTCATCTGGTATGGGATGAGTAGCGAGAAAGTCCGCAAGAGCTTGCCCTTTTATTTCTTTCTCAGGAGTATAAACTATCTCAAACTCAAGTAGCATGACAGCCCATCTTGCCATTCTGCCGTCTAGGCTTGCCTTTATCATTAAGTGTTTGAGTGGGTCGACCTTGGAGATCAACATAACCCGATGAGGAAGCAGATAGTGCCTCAGCTTCTTCACAGCGAACATTAGAGCCAGGCATTGCTTTTCGATCGGGGAATAGTTGTGTTTCGCCCCGACTAAAGTTCGACTGAGGTAGTAGAGGGCATTTTCTTTTCCCTCCTCTTTGTTCTAGGCAAGGTGCGCACAGAGTGACTCATCTAGCGCGCCAGTATAGAGAATCAACGATTTATTTAAAATAGGAGCAGTAAGCACTGGAGGGTGCAACAGGTACCGTTTGATGCTTTCGAACGCTTCTTGACATTCGGCATCCCAGACAAAAGGAGCTCCTTTCTTCATGAGCTTTGAGAAAGGACGACATCTCCCCGATAGGTTCGAGATAAACCTTCGTATGTAAGCAAGTTTGCCCTGAAAGGATCTTAGCTGCGTCAGATTCTTCGGAGGGGGCATCTCCATGATGGCCTTTATCTTAGATGGGTCAACCTCGATCCCTGTCGGACTATGAAGCCCGGGAATTTTCCCGATGACATGCCAAAAGCGCACGTTATAGGATTCATCTTCAGATCGTATTCCTTCAGTCTGGTGAGAGCGGTCCTAAGATCTTGGATGTGGTCGGCCTTGGCTTTAGTCTTGACGACCAGATCATGAACATAGCATTCGACTTTATGGATTAGGTCAACAAAGATATTGGTCATTTCCCTTTGATATGTAGCACCTGCGTTCTTCAGTCTGAATGGCATCACTTCGTAACAGTATATGCCAATCGGGGTTCGAAATGCTGTATGCTTCTCATCCTCAGGAGACATCTTGATCTGATTATATTAAGACGAGCCATCCATAAAGGTGAACTGCTCATAATTTGAAGTGTCATCGACCATCATTTCCATGACCGGTAGCGGGAAGTCGTCTTTAGGACATGCCTTGTTGAGGTCCCTGAAATCGACACAAACTCGGATCTGCCCATTTTTCTTCTTCACTGGGACTATGCATGCGATCCAGTCAGCATATTTCTCTTCCCTGATGAAGCCAACATTGATGAGTTTCTTGGTTTCTTCGATGAACTTTTCTTCCAGTTCCCTTCTCATTCTTTGAGGAGCTTGTTTAACTGGCTTAGCATCAGGAGATATAGCTAGTTTATCCATGACCACTTCAGGGGAAAGGCCAGGCATTTCTTTATACGTCCACGCGAAGCAGTCGACGAACTCATGCAGCAGGGTGATTATCTGCTCTTTCATTTCCTCTGACAAGAGTGAGCTGATATAGGTCGTCCTTGGATGATCGGGCGTTCCTAAGTCAATCTCGGTTAGCTCGTCAAAGGTTGCTTGTCCTCCATCTTCGAGCTCTTGAGGAGCTTCTTCCGGCTCAGCTAGCTCATCATCATCATTTGATCTTACGCTGGCTTCACCAACATGGATCATATAGCAAGCTTTGGAATCAGGCTGGATGAAACCTATGCCCCGTCTATCTGGAATTCGTCTATCGATGAGTGCTCAGACCTGAGGCGGATGCCATAGCCCTTCATAAAACTTTGCTTCGTACTCCGTTTGATATAACCGGCATCCGCACCTTTTGAAATATTCCCGCATCTCGGGCGCATAGTATCTGGAATTGAGGAAGGCTCTTATACCTCTCTCATAGGGAATGCACGCGACAGAAAAATCGTCCGTGTGCACAACAGGATTTGACCCATAAAACAGGATGCCCTTCTGTCCATTTTCCTTCCGGGAACGTACAAAATTATCAGCTGGTCCACGGTAGAGACTGACAATGAATCGAGCTCTTTGCACATCTGCTCCGGCACCCTTTTGACAACTAGGGACCCTTCTATAATTTCGAAGGTCTCTCATAGTTCGCTTGTTGCATGAGTGTCCAATCTGCACAGCTGTTGCAAGGCAAGTCCTCTTCCTCCGACTCTTCAGTGTCGCTGCCAAGATGAGGGCAGACTTTGCTGCTAGATGGGTTTTCAGTATCAGATTTGTCCGTATCGCTACCGAAATGGGGGAGAGTTTTATGGAAAGACGGACTTCCAGCGTCGGACTCATCAGTGTCACTACCAAAACGCGGGCGCACTTGGGGTTTTTGCTTCCGAAGGTGACAGCCAGCTCAGATTTTCTTTTGGGTTTGAGGGCCGCTTTGTCCTCAGTCAGTTGTGGCTTAGTATTTCGGTGGTTCATAAGGTACCGAGAATCCTTATATTGGACTTCATGCACACCGAACGGCTGGATGTCTCTATCAATGCGTCTTTCTTCGCCATTTTTAGTATACTTCATGCACTGATGGAGAGTTGACGGAATGATGCTGTAATCGTAGAGCCACGGCTGCCCCAAGAGAATTTTTTAAGACGTGTCAGCGTCGATCACGTATATGTTAGTTTCGGTCTGCAGATCCCCAAATTTGATTGGCAGAGCTATGGATCCCAGAACTTGCTGGCAATTTTGATTGAAGCCTTGAATGACAATCCTTTCCCATGACAGGTGTCGGACGTCCATTGGCAAACTCTTCAGAGTTCGCAAGTTCATGATGTTCACTGAGGACCCTGGATCAATCAATATGCGATTAATCCGGCCTCCATCGCTGTACCCTGTCACGTAAAGCGACCGATTATGCTCAGCCGTTCCCAGTAGCAAGTCTTCGTCCTTAAACGTAACTGCGGTGGCATGCATAGCATACTGGGCTTCTTTCATATTAATTTCCAAAAAGCGAGCCTGATACCGCTCAGGGTTTTGTAGAGCGTGGATGAGAATATCTCTAAGTTCCTTAGATAGGACCAAGGCATCGTAGATGCTCAGGAGAGACGGAAGCTTCCGGAGATGAGCCAAGACATTATAGTCCACTGAGGAAGGACTCGAATTTTCATGAGCCGGCTCTCCGCCATCATCTTCATTAGTGACTTTTTTTCCTTCCCTTCTGGTGCATTGCCCTGATTTGGCGGTAGGGCCCTGCCGCTTCTAAGATGGATTTGGTTAGCCTTTGTGGCGAGCTCCTCGTCCTGTTCAGGAAAACATAGCTCTTCATCAGAGTCGCTATCAAGATGGATGGCGTAGCAGGTCACTATAGGGATCTCTTCATTGGAGTCTTCTTCTAGCTCTTTCGGAATCTCAGCTGCTTCTATAGGGAAGAACTCCTTCAATTAAATTAAAGTCCTTTCCTTCTGTTCATAATCTTCGAGGGAATCAATATATTTTTCAATGGTCGATCTCCCTGCAGACACTTTTTCGTGTCAAGCTGCACTTTTCTTCTTCTTGAGCTTTTTGGATTTTGAGCTTGATGGAGCCGAATTGGCAGCTGGAATGGTATGCTTCTTCTTGTTAGTTATATGTATGCCCTAGAGGCCATTACTGTACATACGATGTATATTGTAGTGGATGCTAGGACATATATAGGGAGGACTTTCTTGCTCGACATGATAGTATGCTATCTGGTTGTACTTTATCTTAACATATACTCTGATTGTCTCTATATTACATGTTGATAAAGCCCTTAGGATATGTACTCGACTACTGGGACTATGATGAGATCATACTAGTGGGGCCACGGTAGTCGACGAGTACATCCTATAACTGTTCCTAGTCGAGGGTGTATCGAGACAGGGCATCGATGCACCAGAGTAGACTAGCGTATACGCATCTTGGCCCATATGATGGGCGATGGATGATCCCATATCCATCGGTGTTTGACATCAAGGATGGTGTACGGGTGCTCAGTGGAGAATGGGTACACTGAACGGACTCGCCGAGAACTTCCAGATGGTATTATACCTCACGTCAGATGGCAGTTCTCCGGTGACACTGGTACAGAGTAGTCTGTTGACCCGAGATCGTCATAGAGTCTTGTGTGATTCCCACTGTGCTTTGATTTCCATCATACCACGTCCAAGAGGGCGTGCAAAAAGGTGGCTTTTGGGTACAGTCCCGAATCACATGGATGCAATGAGCGATAGGAGGGGATTCGTCTCTCCCGGTATAGGGAGTTGATGTTGTGCTGTGTTCGATTGGTTATAACCGGAATCCCTGGCCAGGCTTGCTGAGATTTACTGGTAAGTGTTATCAGTAGTTTCTCGAACCGTTATAGACCTCATATCGACATGACTTATCGAGCTACAGGGGTCTGACGTTCACCACCCCTAGGCGAGATATGCGACATATCAGACGACGAGACGGACTGTACGGGAGTGTTACTGTTTGGATTCACAGGAGAATGTACAGTCTTGCTTGTTGATCTTCTGAGCGATCAATACCTGGGTAGCTGGTACGTTTAGCTGACCGCTTGCAGCTTGTGGGTGTTTGATATGATCATCACCTACTGCCGGCGTATTGACGATTCTTTAGAGTCCTACACAGAGATTTCTTGGCTCAGGCAAAACGGAGTAGGGGCACGTATGAGATATGTGCGGGGCCGAGGATAATACGATATGAGATACCGTATTCTATTCTCGCGATATTTGATATCAGCCGGGTCATCGGATCAAGTGTTGATTCGATGAATCGGTACGGATAAATATTAGTCGGTTATATGCGATATAGCCGGATTGTCGGATCAAGTGTTGATTCGATAATTTAATGTATAATAATATATTTGATATATTAAATTACATTAACTAATATTAGCTCACTAAAAGATTCTTTTTCTCACTAGCGTAATACATTGATATATATGCGATATATGTTAATTGTATTATTTTATTTGGTTACAATAAATATTATATATGTGATATATAATATTGTAACATGATATGATAACTAATGCAACATGTTTAGTAAAGATTAATCAAGATTAGGGTTTGATTTGGGTTAATGACTTCTAGTAGATTCTAGAAGTTTTTCTTTTTTGTTTTGGAAAAGATATTTTCAAGTGACTCATTCTTAACCTAACCCAAACCCTAGCCTTGGTTAATTCTCTGTAGGGTTCCTAGGCACTCCAAGGAGGTCTCACAAGGCATCGAACATGCCATATTAAAATTTTACGGTGCCTACAAACCCTAAACTACGGATCGTTTGCTAGATTTCTAGGCGAACAAAGAAATAGTTAACACTTAACTAAAAGTTTAACGGAAATACAACCTTTGTAGATCCGGTCCTCCACCTCCACGGCTCCGCAACGAGGTCGTCTCCGCTGTCCAAATCAAATCCGGGCTCTAGAGTCGGCTTCGTCGGAGAATGGGCAAGCTAGGTCGTCGATGTCCATGCCGAAGATGATCTACGTCGAGGCATCGCTAAATCAAGCTCCGACTTCACCAAGTCAAGAAACTTGTGAAGTAAACACACTCTACTACTTGGCAAGAGGTAGAGGATGAAGAAATAGGAAGTGGGTTAACTTTAGAATTGGATTTCTCACTCAAAAACATCAATCACCATTGATGAGGTAAGCTTTTCTTCACTTGAAGCAAGGAAGAAGAAGAAGGAAATTGTTATGAAAAGAATTAGTTTAATTAGAAAAGAAACTCATTCTTATCATAACATGACCATGGTTAGTTGTAGAGAGTGAACTAGGGTTAGTGGAGTGGTTAGGGTTAAGCATGAGACAAAATGGTTAACTAAGTCAAAGCTTCATGAAGATTCATGAACAAAACAAAAGAAGCCACCATTTTCTCATTTGCTTTCCTTTTATCCATTTTTCAAAAAGAATAAATGAATAATTAAGAAAATAAAACCCTAAACACAAACACAACCATGGTTCAAACTTTACACTTAACCAAAGTGGTATGCATCATCAAACATGATACAAACATGTGCACATAAACATATCGCATATACAATGCGCACACTCGAGCGAGAAAATCCATCTTAAGTAAACCGATACTAGTTGATGCAATGCAATATATCAAATATATAAATATGCATTAAATCATTAAATCAACACTTGATTCAATGATCCGGTCATGCGCACATAACCGACTGGTATCATTAGTAACATCTTATCGAATCAACACTTGATCCGATAACCCGGCTATATCGCATATAACTGATCAATGTCACATCGCGAGAATCGAATACAGTATCACATACTCGTATTATTTTCGGTCCCGCACATATCTCATATGCGCTCCTATTTCGTTTCGCTTGAGCCAGGAAACCTCTGTGTAGGACTCTAAAGACTCGTCAATCCGCCGGCAGCAGATGATGATCATATCAAGCGTCCACAAGCCGCAAGCGGTCTGCTAAACGTAACGGCCACCCGGGTATTGAGCGATCTGAAGATCGACGAGCAAGCCCGCTCACACTCCAGTGAATCCGACCAGTAACACTACCGTACAGTCCGGTCTGATCGTCTGATATGTCGCATATCTCGCCTAGGGGTGGTAGACGTCAGACCCCAATAACTCAATAAGTCGTGTCGATATGAGGTCTATAACTGTTCGAGAAACTACTGGTAACACTTACCAGTAAATCTCAGCAACCCTGGCCAGGGATTTCCTGTTATAGCCAATCGAACACAGCGCAACATCAACCCTCTATACCGGGAGAGACGAATCCCCTCCTATCGCTCATTGCCTTCATGTGACTCGGGACTGTACCCAAAAACCACCGTTTTGCACGCCCTCTTGGATGTGGTAAGATGGAAATCAAAGCATAGTGGGAACCACACAAGACTCTATGACGATCTCGGGTCAACAGACTACTCTGTACCAGTGTCACCAGAGAACTGCCATCTGACGTGAGGTATAATACCATCTGGGAGTTCTCGGCGAGTCCGTCCAGTGTACCCAGTCTCTACTGAGCACCCGTATATCATCTCTGATGTCAAACACCAATGGATATGGGATCATCCATCGCCCATCTGTATGGGTCGAGAAGGTACACGCTAGTCTACTCTGGTATATCGATGCCCCGTCTCGATACACCCACGACTAGGGACTTTGAAGGATGTACTTATGGACTACCATGTCCCCACTTGTATGATCCGCATCATAGTCCAGGTAGTCAAGTACAGATCCTAAGGGCTTTACCAACATGTAACAGAGAGACAATCAGTATACACGTTAAGGTAAAGTTCAACCAGATAGCATACTATCATGTCGAGCAAGAAAGTCCTCCCTATATATGTCCCAGCATCCACTACAATATACATCCTATGTACAGTAATGGCCTCTAGGGCATACATATAACTAACAATCTCCCACTTGCACTAGGGCCATCTGTAGCAGTGGTTGCAGTATCTCATACTCAACCATCCCATAAAAGTGTCTCTCTCTGGGATCAGGCCTTTGTGAGTGGATCCGCTGTGTTGTCCTCTGAGTCTACTCTCTAAACCTCGATCTCCCTGGAGATCAACCATCTCCATGATCAGGTGATACTGCCTTAGAATATGTCTGGATCACTGATGGGACCTGCGTTCTTTAGCATAAGCCACAACTCCATTGTCACACAATGGGAGGAACATAGTTCATCTCATGGACCAATATATACCCAAACATCCTCTTTGGTAGCATCTTAAGTAGCGATGTATCCAGCCTTTATCGTCTAGTATGTCACGGTATCTAGCTTGGAACTCTTCCAACATACCGTCCCTTTACTGAGGGTAAAGACAATGCCTGTGACTGACACTCAGTCGTCATTATCACCCTGGAACCATTCCAGTGATTCTCCCCAGGGTCGATTGATACCATCTCACTACAACTAGCGAGTATCCTAACATCCAATTAGATCTATCTCATAGATCCAAAACCCAGGATTTAGGAGGTATCACTTTGATCCTATGTGGAGAATCATTGTGATAAGCGGAGATTGATCGAGCGTAGCATAGGAAACTTCTTCCCTATCAAGAGTATGACATCCACGTACTCTACGAGGATCGTCACCATACTCCCTACTACCTTTTTGTTTATACAAGGTTCATCTACCATTTTGATGATGTCAAACTCTTTGACTAAGTCATCAAAACAGATGTTCCAACTCCGCGATGCCTGCTTTATCCTATAAAACATCTTGCACACGTTAACGCTGCTCCCACTGTCTACGAAGCCCTCTGGCTGTCTACTTATAGACACTCTCTTCTAAACATCATTTAGAAAAGCTGTCATGACACCCAACCACCAGATATCGTAGTCATGGTATGTAGCCGTGACAAGTAGGATCTGGATGGACTTAAGCATAGCTACTTGAAAAGGTTTCATCATTATCCACGCCTGGTCGATGACGAAAAGCTTTAACAAGTCTAGCTTTGAAAGTCTCAACTTTTCCATCTACACCAAGTAATCTTCTCAAGATATACTTGCTCCTGATGGGGATTTAACCCTTCAGATATTGCAACCAAAGTCCATACTTTGTTGGTGTACATGGATTCCATCTCAGATCGCTAAGCATCCAGCCGTTCTTACAGAGTCTTAGTCCTGATGGCCAGCTCGAAGCTAGTTGGGTCATCATCTCATGATGCAATCTTCGCTCCCACTGTCATAGAGAAACAGAAGTATCTCTCAGGCGGGTGAGGAACCCTACTAGATCGGCGGAGAGGCTAAGGTTCGTTGGAATCTACTGAATCCGTTGGTTCTTTCAAATCATCTGCTGTAGTTTGTATAGCTGGAACATTTTCAGTTCTACATAACAGATCTTGCCTCGAGCTTGTCCGGATTTTGCTTTTAGACATAGGCCGGTCAACCCCAAATCTTAACTAACTTAAGATATGGGCTCTTCCCTTTCCATATCATATATGAAGTGGTAGGCAACTGATTTGATTCGAATCCTATTCAATAGGTATGCAGCTTCATAAGCGCATAACACCCAATAGGAAAAAGGTAACTCAGTAGTACTCATCATAGAGCACACCATATCAAATAGGGTGTGATTGCTCCGCCCCGATATACCATCGTGCTATGGTGTATACGGAGGAGTAATGCTGAGAGAGAATCTCATTCTCCTTTAGAATAATCCAGGATTTTCGTGCTCAAGTATTCTCCTCCTTGATCTCATCATAGGACATAATACTTATACCGTTATATCTGATTCTCTACTTCTCGCTTATATTCTGTGAATATCTCAAAAGGCTCGGACTCATGTTTCAACAGGAACATATGTCTGAATCTTGAGAGATTATCAGAGAATGTAATGAAGTACAAAGAACCAGTCCTGGCATGTGTAGACAGGGGACCTTACATACATCAACATGTATCATCCCAAGAGTTCACTAACTCTTTCTCTGTTTCCAATAAACAGAGCTATGGTCATCTTATCTTTGTGACATGACTGGCGAGTTTCACAAGATGTAAATTCAAACTGATTTAAATATACATCTATATGTAACTCTAGCCAGTCGGGTCACATTGATCTGACCTAGTCTACAATACCTTAAGAAGGATTCGTTCATTTCTGAACTCTTCCTCTTGTGTGTGTTCCGTATACAAAGAACTGTAGTTTGATTTAGAACATTAATGCTTTTAGATAACGTGCCTGAACCGATCAACTTTTGATATAGGAAATGTTCAAAACATTATCCAACAATACAAAATTTTATCGTTTCTTTACTAATAATGAGACAGATATGATTTTGTATATCAGGTTCGGTATCTAATAACATTTGTTCAGAATCAATGTATTGGTAATACAGGGTGACAGTGACCGACAGACTTGGCTGCAACTCTTGCCCCATTTTCTGCCTCATGAAACTTATCACCCGTTCTCAGTTCTCTACCTTTCTGTAGCCCTATGTAACAGATTACATATCTGGGATCCTGATCTGGTATCATATACCCAGGACGTAAAGGATACTGAGAAACAGTTCTGTATAATGAACACACCCGAAGATGATGCATCATCATGCACTCTCCTCGTTTGGGCGGCATGGGAAATCTGGTATTCCCCAATTTCCTGCTCTGTCTTATAACAATTATAAGTTGGAGCGGGACCAACGTTCCCCAGCTCAGTATAACAAGCGGGTTCGGTCAATAATCCGTATTATTATCTTGATTAAGGCGTGATATGGTTGCTACCAGGAGAGAGAGAGAAGAAAACACTCAGCGTGCGCTCTATCAAGAATAGATTGGTTATTATTTTATCTAATCAGGATGGCTCCCACTGCTTTTTATCAAATCATCCTTCAAACCCTAAAAGGAAAGACTAGCCGGGATTAATTACACACTACAAGTTCGCCAATCTTTCAGCCAGGCCAGTGTCGGTACTTTGAGGGAGGTCCCCCGTGCTTTCGCACGAACCTAATTAATGTAAACCTCGTTTTCCCAGAGGCGTAACCTCGTTAACACCTTTCTAGACACCTACTTGATCGGCTAATTGTAATATGTAAAACTCTCCCAGGAGTAACTCTTACTCGCAGCGGGTATCAGGATCCAACTATCTCATAGAAGGTATGCAATCTCATTGCAAATTTCAACACTTGAAATTCCCGATAATATTTTGCCCCTAGCAGCTATATGACCTTAACATAGTCAACAAATCATAAGTGCTAGTCAAGTTCAACCCGTCATTTCCCGATTGAATTAAACCCACCCGCACGACCCTTAACATAGTCAACAAAGTCGCACGACTACCCTAATCCAATCGCATCATATGCTAATACAGATAACCAATAGTTAGCTACCGCACACTACGCCTTAACATAGTCAACAAACGTAGCACGAATACTAACTGGTACTTATCTGAAATAACGGAGGGCTACGACAGGTTTTTCTAAAAACCTATTGCGTAATGAACTTGATATCGTTGTAGAATCAAATGAATTTTAAAATGGAGTGTTTTTGAGGCTTTTCTAGTTTTGCTAAAGGAGTCACTCCCGGTGAAGGGATCGTCGGTCCTTTCCTCGTCGAATGAGGTGCGGGATATATCACATATATCGCTGTGCAAAGCAAAAACTCTTAAAAGCAATCAAAAGACAAACCGAGTGTGTAGCATCTGCCAGTTATTGCTAAAGGAGTCACTCCCGGTGAAGGGATCTCGGTCCTTTCCTCATCGAATAAGGTGCAGGATATATCACATATACCGCTGTGCAAAGCAAGAACTGTAGCTACCTGTTTTATTTTGAAATTCGATTCTACAACATCTTAGGTTTCTTTTATTTCATTAATCACATTAATGAAGTCCTATCATTTAAGTACCTAAACATCACAGATATATATGACGTACACTTATGCCATCCGCATTCGCCTCGATGTCCCCTCGTGCACCGTTAGGTTAGGTAACTAACGACAGAGCAGGGCAGGGCTAGCGCGGGTGTAAAACATAAGTAACGTCTATATAATATATCATATATACTATATACTATATCTATCACAGAACATCACATGATCACATCACAGATATCGCAGCAGAAGAATCATATGAAATATTGGATATACTAGGACGTCCGTGTTTTCAATACGAGCCAGTACAAAACACGGATTCCACGGTCGTGATGAATAGCCAATCCCACACCCCTAGACCCCTACGAGAGCGGCAAGCAACCCTGCCAATTCTAGAGTTAGGAGACCTGGACCCGACTCCTCGAGTTGGTCTCCCACTGGACTCCAGAACCCGGTTACTTGTGCCCTCCTCCTTGGGTCTATCCTAGTGCGGAAAAGTAAATAATATACAACAGGTGACAACTCCCGCAACCTGGAAGCGCCCCAAATAAAAGAATATTACATACAAGTTTTTACATGAATGAAAATGAAAAACACTCATCTCACATAAAAAAACCCCGGCTATTCAAACACGACGATCCAATATAACATATCCAGCAACACATAACATCACATGTCATCAACGTAAGTAAATATGTCCATCCCAATTGTCGTTGACATATAGCAACGAAACCGGCGATATCACATATTACACTTACGGTCACAGAAAAGAAAGTGTAAAACTACAACAGTTGGAATCCGCAATCTCTTCAGACAACGCATGCCTGACCAAATGAATTCTTTTGACATCGCATGCCTAACAATTATAAACCCCGCATTTTAGTCTCAAAATCGAAAACTCTTTTCAATATCAAGTCAGGCAATTCAACAAGATTCCCGACATTCTGATCGAATGCTCGTCGCAAACTTCAGTAGACGGCCGCACCCCCGATACCGTCGACGAAGTGCACTAAGGCGGAACACCGCCACCGCGAGCACCCGGACGGATGCTTTCGGCGACGGGGTTCTCCTACAGTCACTTGGTCGGGGCAATGGCGTGAAGCTGTCTATTAAGTTTACCCGGCGAGTATCCGCGTACGCTACGTGATTGCGACGGACTTTTGATCACATCAAAATTCCGTGGCAACCGATCAAGTGAGACTAAACTGCTATGTTTATAACATTCATTCAGTTATCTCATAACTTATTGTGAATTCCAATTATTGTATCCCATTCCAGATAAATAGAAAATGTTAAACTTTCCGATCGAACAATCGAACACCCAAGTTTTCCCGATACAGCTCAACACATGAAATAAGTCTAACAACATTCCGTTCGTGCCTCAGTACCAACGGTCCAGCCGTAGAAGGGTCAAGCCAACGCCTCACATGTGGCACGCCGTACTGCCCCAAACCCGAAGGTTCAAAGGGCAGTTCAAGACGGTCACATAATCGAGTTAAGGTTTGTGTCTTCTAGAGGGACCATCGCGTTACTTGCACTACTTAGAACGTCGTTAAACTACGGAAAAATCCAACACTTGGAAATTTCCCGACAGGGGAAAAATTGGGTATTTATATCCGGTCGAACTTTTTAACATATTCTAAAATTTATCCGGAAAGCCACACAGACAAAATTTGATATCCCGATCGAAACACCGAATTCCCAAAACAACTCCAGAAAATTCAACTCTTGAATAACATTTAAAAATATCCAGAGAACTCAGAAGCTGAAACAATGAATTACTGTGTAAGAATTTAGGGCTGACGTCACCAACATGCCGCTAAACCGCCGCCTAAACCAGCATTATGCCGCGGATCCGCGCCAAGGTTCACTGTTCATGGCCCTAATTTTGCACCGTAATTCTTATATTTTCCTGCTTATTTCTCTGCATATTTTTAATCATGAAAAATCACTGTTTTTGGAAAAAGTACAGAGAGCAATTTTCCGGGTAGGGTTTCGGTTCGATCGGACTTCAATTTCCGTCTGGACTTCGCCTAAGGCTCTAGCTGGGCTCTGATACCACTGTATGGTTCCTAGGCACTCCAAGGAGGTCTCACAAGGCATCGAACATGCCATATTAAAATTTTACGGTGCCTACAAACCCTAAACTACGGATCGTTTGCTAGATTTCTAGGCGAACAAAGAAATAGTTAACACTTAACTAAAAGTTTAACGGAAATACAACCTTTGTAGATCCGGTCCTCCACCTCCACGGCTCCGCAACGAGGTCGTCTCCGCTGTCCAAATCAAATCCGGGCTCTAGAGTCGGCTTCGTCGGAGAATGGGCAAGCTAGGTCGTCGATGTCCATGCCGAAGATGATCTACGTCGAGGCATCGCTAAATCAAGCTCCGACTTCACCAAGTCAAGAAACTTGTGAAGTAAACACACTCTACTACTTGGCAAGAGGTAGAGGATGAAGAAATAGGAAGTGGGTTAACTTTAGAATTG
This sequence comes from Agapanthus africanus, assembly GCA_030015575.1. Taxonomy (NCBI): domain Eukaryota; kingdom Viridiplantae; phylum Streptophyta; class Magnoliopsida; order Asparagales; family Amaryllidaceae; genus Agapanthus; species Agapanthus africanus. The sequence continues at coordinate 143,654,467 of CM057349.1, forward strand.
GATTTCTCACTCAAAAACATCAATCACCATTGATGAGGTAAGCTTTTCTTCACTTGAAGCAAGGAAGAAGAAGAAGGAAATTGTTATGAAAAGAATTAGTTTAATTAGAAAAGAAACTCATTCTTATCATAACATGACCATGGTTAGTTGTAGAGAGTGAACTAGGGTTAGTGGAGTGGTTAGGGTTAAGCATGAGACAAAATGGTTAACTAAGTCAAAGCTTCATGAAGATTCATGAACAAAACAAAAGAAGCCACCATTTTCTCATTTGCTTTCCTTTTATCCATTTTTCAAAAAGAATAAATGAATAATTAAGAAAATAAAACCCTAAACACAAACACAACCATGGTTCAAACTTTACACTTAACCAAAGTGGTATGCATCATCAAACATGATACAAACATGTGCACATAAACATATCGCATATACAATGCGCACACTCGAGCGAGAAAATCCATCTTAAGTAAACCGATACTAGTTGATGCAATGCAATATATCAAATATATAAATATGCATTAAATCATTAAATCAACACTTGATTCAATGATCCGGTCATGCGCACATAACCGACTGGTATCATTAGTAACATCTTATCGAATCAACACTTGATCCGATAACCCGGCTATATCGCATATAACCGATCAATGTCACATCGCGAGAATCGAATACAGTATCACATACTCGTATTATTCTCGGTCTCGCACATATCTCATATGCGCTCCTATTTCGTTTCGCTTGAGCCAGGAAACCTCTGTGTAGGACTCTAAAGACTCGTCAATCCGCCGGCAGCAGATGATGATCATATCAAGCGTCCACAAGCCGCAAGCAGTCTGCTAAACGTAACGGCCACCCGGGTATTGAGCGATCTGAAGATCGACGAGCAAGCCCGCTCACACTCCAGTGAATCCGACCAGTAACACTACCGTACAGTCCGGTCTGATCGTCTGATATGTCGCATATCTCGCCTAGGGGTGGTAGACGTCAGACCCCAATAGCTCAATAAGTCGTGTCGATATGAGGTCTATAACTGTTCGAGAAACTACTGGTAACACTTACCAGTAAATCTCAGCAACCCTGGCCAGGGATTTCCTGTTATAGCCAATCGAACACAGCGCAACATCAACCCCCTATACCGGGAGAGACGAATCCCCTCCTATCGCTCATTGCCTTCATGTGACTCGGGACTGTACCCAAAAACCACCGTTTTGCACGCCCTCTTGGACGTGGTAAGATGGAAATCAAAGCACAGTGGGAACCACACAAGACTCTATGACGATCTCGGGTCAACAGACTACTCTGTACCAGTGTCACCAGAGAACTGCCATCTGACGTGAGGTATAATACCATCTGGGAGTTCTCGGCGAGTCCGTCCAGTGTACCCAGTCTCTACTGAGCACCCGTATATCATCTCTGATGTCAAACACCAATGGATATGGGATCATCCATCGCCCATCTGTATGGGTCGAGAAGGTACACGCTAGTCTACTCTGGTATATCGATGCCCCGTCTCGATACACCCACGACTAGGGACTTTGAAGGATGTACTTATGGACTACCATGTCCCCACTAGTATGATCCACATCATAGTCCAGGTAGTCAAGTACAGATCCTAAGGGCTTTACCAACATGTAACAGAGAGACAATCAGTATACACGTTAAGGTAAAGTTCAACCAGATAGCATACTATCATGTCGAGCAAGAAAGTCCTCCCTATATATGTCCCAGCATCCACTACAATATACATCCTATGTACAGTAATGGCCTCTAGGGCATACATATAACTAACATTCTCTACAAAGGTTTAGTCAACCATAGGTTGCATTATTCATCATTATCTCCTTTGCATTATTCATCACAAAAGGTTTCTTATCATATTATTCATCATCTTCTTCCTTCTTCTTTTCTTCATGGAAAAAGCTTACTAGCTTTTTCCAAGTGATGAATAAATGTGAGAAAAAGATAAATAAAGAGAGCAAAAATCCTAATTCATCATCCTCATCTTCCCTTGCCATTTAGATGAGGGTGTTCACTTCATATTATGAGTGTTAGCTTGAGTTAACGAAACTTCAAGGTAGATCATCTTTGTATCGAAGATCGGAAGCAAAGGTTGCATTATTCTCTTCGTGAAGCCTCTCGAAAGTCCAGAACAAGATGATCGCAGCGAAGGGACCTCAACACGGAGCTTAAAAAGTGAAGGACCGGATCTACAATGGTTGTAATCCCTCTTACTTAGTGTTAAAGTGTTTAACATACTTATTTTCGCCTAAACTCTAGTTTAAAGATCCGGCTTCGGGTTGTTCGGCACGGCTAATTTTTAAATCGGGCATGGTTGATGTCTCGTAGAACCTTGTGCGCGTGCCTAGCAACCTTACAGTGGTATCAGAGCCAAGCTAGAGCTTTAGGCGAAGTCTAGACGAAGTTTAAAGTCCGATTGAACACGAAAACCCCGACACGAACCCTTCTCTGTACATTTTTCAAAACTGTGGATTTTTGTGAATTAAAAATTCTCAGAAAAACAAGCAGCAAAAACTAAGAATTACTGTAAAGTACGGACTTCTAATTCGCTAAAATGACCGCGGAACCGCGGACAAACCAGGGGTTTTGCGGCGGTTCCGCGGCCAAAATTTCGAGTTAGTCCCTGGAATTTCTTGTATTTATTCTTAGGTCCTTTCTTGGCAATTTTTTCTGGGAATATTTTAATTCGACTCAAGTGTTGAGTTTTTAAGGGTTGTATTGGGGACTCGATGTTTCGATCGAATAATTTAACTTTGTTTAGTTTGTCCGGGTAATTTATAGAAACTGTTAAAAAGTTCGAACGGATATCAATAACTCACTTTTTCCCCTGTCGGAAAATTTTTCAAAAGTTGGATTTTTTCTCATGTTTAAGAACGTTCTAAGTCGTGCAAGTAACGCGGTGGACCCTCTAGAAGACAACAAACCTTAACTCGATTATGTGACCGTCTTGAACTGCCTTTTGAACCTTAGGGTTTGGGGCAGTACGGCGTGCCACATATGAGGCGTTGGCTTGACCCTTCTACGGCTGGACCATTGGTACTGTGGCATGTGATGGATGTTTTTAAACTGATTTCAAGTGTTGAGATATATTGGGGAAATGTTGGGTTTTTGATTATTCGATCGGAAATTTTAACATTGTCTATTTATCTGGAATGTGATACAATATTTGGAATCCACAGGTAGTTATGAGATAACTAATTTGAATGTTATAAATCTAGCACTTCAGTCTTAGATGATCGATTGCCACGGGATTTTGATGTGATCAAAAGTCCGTCACAATCACGTAGCGTACGTGGATACTCGCCGGATAAACTTAATAGACAGCTACGCCCCATAGCCCCGACCAAGTGACTGTAGGAGAACCCCGTCGCCAAAAGCATCCGTTCGGGTGCTCACGGCAGCAGTGTTCCGCGTTAGTGCACTTCGTCGGAGGCATCTGGGGGTGCGGCCGTCTACTAAAGTTTGCGATGAGCATTCGGTCAGGATGTCGGGAATCTTGTTGAATTTCCCGACTTGATATTGAAAAGAGTTTTCGATAATGAGACTAAAATGCGGGGTTTATAATTGTTAGGCATGCGATGTCTAAGGAATTCATTTGGTTAGGCATGCGATGTCTAAGAAGGTTGCGGATTCCAACTATTGTAGTTTTACACTTTCTTTTCTGTGACCGTAAGCGTAGTATGTGGTGTATCGTCGGCTTCGTTGCTATACATCAACGACAATCGGGATACGCATACTTGCTTACGTTGATGATATGAGATATTATGTGTTGCTATGATATGTTGTATTGGATCGTCGCGTTTGAATAGCCGGGGGTTTTATGTGAGATGAGAGTTTTTCTTTTTCATTCATGTAAATTTTCTTTTTCATTCATGTAAAATTCATTTGTATGTAATATTATTTTATTGGGGCACTTCTAGGTTGCGGAAGATGTTACCGTTGTATATTATTTACTTTTCCGCATTAGGTAGACCCAAGACGGGGAGCACAAGTAACCGGGTTCTGGGGTCCAGTGGAAAACCATCTCGAGGAGTCGAGACCGGGTCTTCTAACCCTAGAATTGGCAGTGTTGCTTGCCGCTCTCGTAGGGGTCTAGGGATATGGGTTTGGCTATTCATCGCGACCGTGGAATCCGTGTTTTATACAGGCTCGTATTGAAAACACGGACGTTCTAGTATATCCAATATTTCATATATGTTTCTTCTGCTGCAGTGTTCTTTGATGAGATCATATTACTGCCTGAGATGAATGTTTATATTATATATATGAGATATATGTTATATTGCAGATTTCGTTTCAAAAAAAAATTGATGCTTGTGAAGCATATTAAATGTGACTTCATTAATGAGATTAATGAAACTAAAAGAAATCTAAGATGTTGTAGAAACTTGTTTAATAAAAACTGGTAGCTCTATTTCTTGCTTTGCATAGCGGTGTTCCTTATAGAACATCCAGCACCTTATTCGATAAGGAAAGAGCCGAGATCCCTTCACCGGGAGTGACCTCTTTAGTGAAACTAGCAGATGCTACAAACTCGGTTTGTCTTTTGATTGCTTCTATAGTTCTTGCTTTGCATAATGATATATATGATATATCCTGCACCTTATTCGATGAGGAAAGGGCCGACGATCCCTTCACCGGGAGTGACCCCTTTAGCAAAACTAGAAAAGCCTCAAAAACACTCCATTTAAAAATCACTCGATTCTACAACGATATCAAGTTCATTACGCAAAGGGTTTTCTTAAAAACCTGTCGTAGCCCTCCGTCATTTCAGATAAGTACTGGTTAGTATTCGTGCTGCGTTTGTTGACCTCTGTCAAGGCGTAGTGTGCGGTAGCTGATTAGTGCTTATCTGTATAAGCATATAATATGATTGATTTAGGGTAGTCGTGTGACCTTGTTGACCTCTGTCAAGGGTCGAGCGGGTGGGTTTACTTCAATCAGGAAATGACGGGTTGAACTTGACTAGCAGCCTATGGTTTGTTGACCTCTGTCAAGGTCATAGGATGCTAGGGGCAAAATATTATTGGGAATTTCAAGTGTTGAAATTTGCAATGAGATTGCATACCTTCTATGAGATAGTTGGATCCCGACACCCGCTGCGAGTAAGAGTTACTCCTGGGAGAGTTTTACATATTATAATTAGCCGATCAAGTAGGTGTCTAGAAAGGTGTTAACGGGGTTACGCCCCTGGAAAAACGAGGTTTACTTTATTAGGTTCGTGCGAAAGCATGGGGGACCTCCCTCAAAGTACCGATACTGGCCTGGCTGAAAGCTTGGCGAACTTGTAGCGTGTAATTAATCCCGGCTAGTCTTTCCTTTTAGGGTTTGAAGGAAGATTTTATTAAAACAGTGGGAGACATCCTGATTAGATACATTAGTAACCAATCTAATCTTGCAAGAGCATACGCTGAGTGTTTTCTTCTCTCTTTCTCCAGGTAGCGACTATATCACGCCTTAATCAAGATAATAATACGGATGTATTGACCGAACCCGCTTGTTATACTGAGCTGGGGAACGTTGGTCCCGCTCCAACTTATAATTGTTATAAGACAGAGCAGGAAATTGGGGAATACCAGATTTCCCGTGCCGCCCAAACGAAGAAAGTGCATACTGATGCATCTTCTTCGGGTGTGTTCATTACAGAGAACTATTTCTCAGTATCTTTTACGTCCTGGGTATTTGATACCGGATCAGGATCCCACATATGTAATTTGTTACATGGGCTACAGATTGGTAGAGAACTGAGAACGGGTGATAAGTTTCATGAGACAGAAAATAGTGCAAGTGTTGCAGCCAAGTCTGTTGGTCACTATCACCCTGTCTTACCTGAATACATTGATTCTGAACGAATGTTATTAGATACCGAACCTGATATACAACATCATATCAGTCTCTTTATTAGTAAAGAAAGGATATAATTTTGTATTGTTGGATAATGTTTTGAACATTTCCTATATCAAGAGTTGATCGGTTCAGGCACGTTATCTAAAAGCATTGACGTTCTAAATCAAACTACAGTTCTTAGTATATAGAACACACATAAGAGGAATAGTTCAGAAATGAACGAATCCTTCTTGAGGCATTGTAGACTAGGTCATATCAATGCGACCCGACTAGCTGAAGTTACATATAGATGCATATTTAAATTAGTTTGAATTTACATCTTGTGAAACTTGCCGGTCATGTCACAGAGATAAGATGACCAAAGCTCTGTTTATTGGAAACAGAGAAAGAGTTAGTGAACACTTGGGATTGATACATGCTAATGTATGAAAGTCTCCTGACTACACATGCTAATACCGGTTCTTTGTACTTCATTACATTCTCTGATGATCTTTCAAGATTCAGACATATGTTCCTGTTGAAACACAAGTCCGAAACTTTTAAGATATTCATAGAATATAAGTTAGAAGTAGAGAACCAAATACGGGTATAAGTATTATGTCCTTTAATGAGATCAGGGAGGAGAATACTTGAGCACGGACTTCCTGGACTATTCTAAAGGAGAATAAGATTCTCTCTCGGCATTACTCCTCCGTATACACCAAAGCATGATGGTATATCGGGGCGGAGCAATAGCACCTTATGTGATATGGTGTGCTCTATGATGAGTACTACTGAGTTTCCTATTTCCTTTTGGGAGTTATGCACTTGAGAAGATGCATACCTATTGAATATGGTTCAAATCAAATCATTTGCCTGCCACTTCATATGTGATATGGAATGGGAAGAGCCCGTATTGTAAGTTTGTTAAGATTTAGAGTTGTCCGGCCTATGTCTAAAAGGAAAATCCGGACAAGCTCGAGGCAAGGTCTGTTATGTAGAACTAGAAATGTTCCAGCTATACAAACTGCAGCTGATGATTTGGTAGAACCAAAGGATTCAATAGTTTCCAACGAACCTCAGCCTCTCCGCCGATCTTGTAGGGTTCCTCACCCACCTGAGAGATACTTCGGTTTCTCTATGACAGTGGGAGCGAGGATTGCATCATGAGATGATGACCCAACTAGTTTCGAGCTGGCCATCAGGAATGGGACTCTGTAAGAATGGCTGGATGCTTAGCGATCTGAGATGGAATCCTTATACACCAACAAAGTATAGACTTTGGTTGCTTTATCTGAAGGGTTAAATCCCCATCAGGAGCAAGTATATCTTGAGAAGATTACTTGGTGTACATGGAAAGGCTGAGACTTTCAAAGCTATGCTTAAGTCCATCCAGATCCTACTTGCCATGGCTACATACCATGACTACGATATCTGGTGGTTGGGTGTCATGACTGCTTTTCTAAATGATGTTTTAGAAAAGAGCGTCTATAAGTACATAGCCAGAGGGCTTCGTAGACAGTGGGAGCAACGGAAACGTGTGCAAGATGTAAGTGCACGGCGGCGCCCCGGCCGTCGATCCGACGCCGGAATGCGGAAGCGGTGAATAACTTAAATTTTTGCGGACTTAGCAAACCGGCACCACCGCGCACTAAACATCCGGATCGTAACCATTAACAAGTCTAAGCTAACTAGAAGATGGGTTAGAGATATACCGACGATCCAAGTCCTCCGGTCTTCTCGTCATGGTCCCGATCTCCTGCGGAATGTTCCGTCTCCTCCTCGTCGCCGGAAGTGCACCACGTCGCCTACATCGTTTACGGGCTCCCACCTCAATGCCGAGGCAACTCGGGCACGAAGCCGGCTACTCGACGTGCCCAAGATTCGCTGTAGAATGTGTAGTAGAACTTGTGTCTCTTTTTGGGGTAGTGGAGGTTGCCATTGGTGGAGGGATTCAATGAGGTTTTTGGATGAACAAGAGAGCAATTTTCATAGCACCATGAGAGAAGAAAATGCCACACCAAAAAAATGAATCAATTCCCATCCCTCTCTTGGAATGGCCGGCCCACCCCCCCCTTGTGTGATTGGAGAGAGAAAGAGAGAGCAAGGTCAAGGGGTGGGTGGAAGCAATGATGCAAGAGGGCATCATGAAAGAATATGATCACAAGCAAAAACCACACACAACCACAACCATCATCAACAACCATGATGCTAACAAAGTCAAGCCATCATGAAGTATGAAGTCAAGCAAGTCAAAGGAGGGTGCTATCATGATACAAAAAAATGCAAAGTCCCCCTTCCACAAATGCCTATTTGCAACAATGCAAATAAGCCCTCCTCCACCAATCTTCGTCCAATGAACGGAACAATGGAAATTGGCCGAAACGGAAAGCAAACTGGCAACTCCAGAAAACTGGTCCCGTAATAAATTACAGGAAAACCCCGATACTGTGCATACACACCCGCATCTGTATTTCGACCGAAATACAAATGTAATGAGACAAAATCTACACTGTACTATACTAGGATCCGGCTTATACCAAAACCGGCTAGTAATATCTGTTCGATCCTGATCCGTGCAATACCCCACGTATCTGATCGAACCCTGCCATATAACCATACGGCCTATAGTACAGACTGTCCGATCCTGATCCGTGCAATACCGCACGTATCTGATCGGACCTTGCCATATCTCCATACGGCCTCTACAACCTTTCGCCCGAAAGCTGAGTAACTGAATGTTGGGGACTCTAAAGACTCGTCAACACCTTGGTTGTGGATTTAACCACTAGCACGTCAGAGGTATAAGACAATAAGTAACGGGCTACCAGGTATTGACTAAAAAGGACGTCGATGAGCGAACTCATCCTGACACCCTACTGAGCCTGTCAGTGACAATATCCGTGCAGTCTGGTCCGTTCGTCTATGAGTATCGCATGGCGGGCCTAGGGGGTTGGTAAAAGTCAGACCCCCAAAAGCGGTACAAGTCGTGTCGGAGTGTAGCCCAGAACACCCTGAGATACTACTGGAATACCTACCAGTAAATCTCCTTGCCTTGGCCAAGGACTTTGTGTAATGGCTCTCCTAGACACAGCACGACCTCACCCCCAATACCGGGAGAGACGAACCCCTGAAGATACGCTCACTGCCTCCATGTGGCTCGGGACTGTACCCAACTAAAACCTGTTTGCACGACTCCTTTGAGCCGTGGTAGGGTAGTAATCAAAGTACAGTGGGAACTCACACGAGACAAATGACGATCCCCAGGTCGATGAACTAACCTGCACACATGTCACCAGGGAACTGCCATCTGACGTCTGGTATATGACCAACTAGCATGTTCCCGGCGAGTCCTGTCCGGTGTACTCATAACCCAATGAGCACCTGTACACATCTTAGGTGATCCAACTGACACCAGTGGCTTGTGAGACCGGCCACCGCCCCTCGTCGTGGTCTCGACTGTATACACTAGTCTACTAATGGAGTATCGATGCCCAGTCTCGAAACTCCCACGACTAGGGACCTTTTAAGGATATGCTTGTAGACCCCCAGCTCCCACTTATATGATCGCCCTCATACTGCTGGTGGTCAAGCAAGAATCCTAGGGGCTCTATCAACGTGTAATAGCGACATGTCAGGTCACCTAAAACAGTACACGATGATAAAGGTAAACCAGATAGCTTACTATCATCTCGAGTAAGACTGTCCTACCGGGATAGGTCCTCCCTCAATCATTACAATCACGTACCTGTGACCTAATAATTGACTCTGAGGGCACTACCTCCAACAATCTCCCACTTGCACTCAAGGCTAATTATTGCGATGTCGCATACTCACAGCCCGTGTGATACCGAACATCCAACTCCTCTACTAGTCAGTCTCACAAAGCTCGTTTGCGGAAATATTGCGTTCGAGGAATAGCCTCAGTGAGTGGATCCGCTTAGTTGTTTCTTTCTATGTCTCTCTATATCTCAAGTTCGCGGAGAAAGCCATCTCCCGAAATGAGCAATACCTTTCTTAGAATATGTCTGGATGTCTGATGGGACATAGCTCATAAATGAACTCCAAATCCAAACTTCTTAGACTGTATCGTCAACTGAACTTAATCAGTATCCCGCGCCATGTCTCCCTCAGTATTGCCTTGGACCACCTGTCCAAAATACTGCCCCTCGTCAGAAGGAAAAACTATAACTCTGACAACCTCCTTATCGTCCATGTCACCTTGGAAGCCTGGAATGATAACTGTTTCCCGAATGAGGCTGTCGTTATCATATCCCTAGAACATCCACTTATGTTCTAAAACTGCTTCCGACTGTTTCTCCAGGATTGGATTAATGTCAACTTATTGCATCTAGTGCAAGAACAACATCTGGTGTGGTACTTGACATCTCATGATTGACTCAATTGCCTGAGCAAGTGATCTGCCAATCATGCACATCCCTCTCCCCTTTAGTCTGCAAGACACCTTTAGAGAGGGTGACTCCATTACCTGCAGGTACACTACCGTGCCAGGAGTCGTCCATTCTAAATACTCTTAGAATGCAGTCTAAGTACCCAGATTGGGAAACCACCCAAATCTAGATCTAAAACCATAGATCTAGTAACCAGTTTGTCTGATATAATGTCCAAGTCCCATATGGAGAAACAACTGTGTGACGACCAAAGTATAACCGATTGTAGTATAGGAGTTTCCTTTCCTACTCTGTGTATATCATCCAAATACCAGGATATCACACCCTACTACCTTCTCAACAGATCCATCCCCTATTCTGATGAAGTCAAACCCATGACTGTCACGTCAGAAATAGATGATCTATCTCCGCTACATCTGCTCTAGTCTATAAATAGACATAAGCAACCTGTCCACCAATGCTTCCGCTGCTCCCACTGACTACGACAACCCTCTGGCAGAGTCATATAGACGTACACGTCTAAAACTGGTTTAGAACGACGCTATACTCATCCTCCCGCCGGGTCTCGCAGCCTGGAACAACAGCAATGGTAATTGTGGGTAAACAAGAACTTCCCTGTCACCGTCCTTTAGGCTACCGTAGTACCTCTCGGGTGCCTGAAGTTACCCACCTTATCTGCGGAGTGGCCAATGGAATGTCAAACCGGATTGAATCTTTAGGTTCCTTAACAAATCTTCAGTAATCGTTTGTGGTTCTGGAATCACTTCCAGTTCTACCATACTCCCACTACTGTTTTCTGAAAAAATCCATTTTTAATAAAACTGTGGCGAGTCTAGAACAATATTGCTATTGTTCATCCAGATGGTAGAAAGTCAACCCGCGTCATAGCCTGGGTCAACCCACAAACAGCCATTACAGAAACGTGCCTTGAGTTATCTAGAGTCTGGTTTTAAGCATAATCCGGACAACTCCCCGTACCTTAACATCGTTAAGATATGAACTGTTCTATATCCAATATAGAAACAGAGGCACTGATTTAATTGAACCAGATTCAAATCATGCAGCTGTCCCCAGCGCATGTCAACTAAATGGAAAGAGGCCGATCAGCGTTACTCAACTTAGGAATACTTCCAATTATGAGTAACCTGAAAGAGAAGAAAGATCTCTTTATCATTACTATCAACTGAATACCATACACAAGTATCTACATCTTCGATCACTTTGAAGAATCCCGATACTTGCTACACCTGGTTCTCTACTCTATTCAAATACCTATAACTCCTCAAAACTTAGACCCTGTGTTTCTACGAAACACATGTCTAAGAACTAGAGAAGTTAAAAGTAAACAGAATATAGTATGAGGACCAACCCCTTTGTCCTGATGGACCCTGGACAACATACAATCCTTTGTATAAGTCCCTTGAGTCTGATAACTCATTCACTGTGTGTCGTAGGTTGAAAAACTGTACTTATGGTTAAGAAGAATTACACCGCTGTTTAATGCTCCTTATCTAACCATCCACTGATATAGGTAAATGTCGTAGACATAATTTCAGAAAGGTATATCTCACTCTATGAAAGTAGACGTATAGATATATCAGTTTGAAATTGGTGCATAACTGCGGATATTCAAAACCAAATATTTGCTGACTGGCAAACAACCCAGGTGACTTCCTCAAATATCACTGATTCCAACGAATCCCGATATAATGAGGATAATCACCCAATTCCCAATAACTTACTCCCACTCATCATCTGTAAAACCATACAGATGTGAGGATCGTACCTGGTAAATACATACCCTGGAGTAAGTATCTAATCGGGAAATCAGTTTTCCTTTAACATTACACAGTGAAACTGAAACATTGAAATGTTCCGATGGGGTATTCTGGTATTCCTAGTAATGCCTCTTCCAGATTCACGACTGTAACCGTATAGTTCTTTACCACCTCTCCAAATCCCTTCATATGTCTTTAGTCTTTACCTTCTGTACACCCCTTTAGGCCAAATGGTTTTCTTCCTTCCCCACCGTTCGGCACCAGCCTATGGTTTGGAAGAAGACTATCCAATAAGCATAATGGGTGTACTGTCCCAATCCTAGGAACACTCGCAATGAGAGAGGGTGAAGATAAAAGACAACCGAATGAACCTTATTCCTATTTCTCCTGAACCAGAATCCATCCCCGAACTGGAACCAGTTCCATTCGAGTTCGTATATAACCATACGATGGAGTATCCAAATAAACTGTGGATCTTCGTAGTGATACGGAGTGTCCTGGAGAAATACAAAGGTGATGTGGGAGTGGTAACGAAATATTTGGTTTGGTCGTGAATATCTGTCGCAATTTACTTTGCCCTCTTACTAATCCCTTGCTTTGTCTGAACTTAATACCTCCTGTACACCTTCGTTATGCTAATTGGTTTTCTTCATTCCCTACCGGTCGGCACCAGCCTAAGGTTTGGAAGAAGACAATCCAATTTGCGTAATAGGTGTACTACCCCTAAACCAAGGAGTACTCGTAACCTGAGAGAGGGTAAAAGGAAAAGACAACTGAATAATCCTATCCGTTTTCTCCAGAACCGGAAACCATCCTCGAATAAATTCTTTCGAGTTCGTATCTAACCATACGATGGTTTTGTCCAATGGAAGTGGACGTTCGTAGTAATACGGGGTGTCCTGGAGAAAAGGGTAAAAGTAGGAGTGGCAATGAGGTTTGCAACTCTGACAATCCAAAAGCCAGTGTTTAAGAAGGTTCGGTCAACTTGGTCACTGAGTCATAGTCTTAGGGTCGGGTCAATGGTCGCTGCCAAAGAGAGAGAGAAAAGAAACACTCAGCGTGCACTCTAACCTAGATCAGAATGGTCACCAATTTATCTAATCTGGAAACCTCCCACTGTACCTCAAATTCTCCTCCAAACCTGAAAGAAGAATTAGTCGGGGTTACTCGAGGAGTAAACTAACTCATCAGTGGGAATCGGGATCCAACTATCATTGCATGATAACGTGACGGAATCCGCTCACGCTATCACACTCCAGAAGGTATGCGCATATCTGGCAAGTTTCAGTTCTTTTGAAACTCCCGATGTGATTTCTGCCCCATGCTCTTATGACCTTGACTTTGGCCAACATATCATAAGTCACATGTCAAGTTCTACCCGTCATTCTCCAGGTTAATTTGAATCCACCCGTACATACCCTTGACTTTGGCCAAAATGGCAGCACGACTGTCCCAAACCAACGCATCTATCTATGCTGCATATGAATAACCAACAGCTACCAAACACTGTGCCTTGACTTTGGCCAACATACACAGCTTGAATACTATTGACTACCCATATGAAACGACGGAGGGCTACGAATGGTTTCTGGCGAAAACCTTTAACGTAATGAACTTGATATCGTTGAAAGAACGGATAGCTTTTAAAAATATAGTGACGAAAACTTCCGCTAAAGAGGTCACTCCCGGTGAAGGGATCTCGGCTCTTTCCCCGTAGAATGGGGTGCAGGATATTCCAACTGAATACCACGGTGCAAAGCAAAAGCAATCGGCTATAGTGAAGTTAATGCCCTGACGCAAACTTTTGTCCAAGGGGTCACTCCCGGTGAAGGGATCTCGGCCCTTGCCTCGTCGACTGAGGAGCAGGATATTCTAAATGAATACCGCGATGCAAAACAAAAGTGAACGTCCTTGCAATAACAGCTTTTTGAAAAGTGTTCCAACAACATCAGATTAGGTTTGTTTTTAAACTTGCATTGATCCGAATCAATGCAGTCCCATCAATTGATCACACCAAAAAGAACGAAAATATACTGATGTACGTATATGCCATCCGCATTCGCCACTGGGTCCCGTCATTACCCGTTAGGTTAGCTAACTAACGACAGAGCGGGGACTGGACTAGCGCGGATGTAAAACATATACAACATCTACTAATATATATACCAATATATTATATTTCGCTCAAGGCGTGAATAAAATGCAACATCACAGAAATGTACAGCATCACAGAAACAATACAGATATCTGGGATCCCCGGGTTTCACAGAGCCGCTGAAACCCGACGTTCCCCTGGTCGTGTGGATAGCCTGTGCAATGAAATCCTAGACCCCTACGGGCGCGGCAAGTCACCCGCCAAAACCTGAAGCGAGGCAGCCCCCTTCAGCTCCGTGAATGGACCACCCAGCACTTCACGGAATCCGGTAACTTGGGCACCCCTCCTGGGTCAAACTGTACCCCCTACGAGTGCGGCGAATAGCCCGCCAATCCTAGAGTGAAGCCCCCTCCGTCTCAATGCCATGAGATGCGGGCTTGTTGCCCTCCAGAACCCGGCTATCCGTGCACCCCTCCGCGGGGCAATCCTAGTACAGAAAGTAAAATATACATACAACGGGTACATCGACCGCAACCAGGTCATGCCCCAAAATAATAATACAAACAGGCAGTGACGGCAGTCCACATGTCGGACGCTCGCCCCGCAATATCAAATGTACATAATACAACCACAACTGTACTAGCATTGCATCCAGGCTATCCCCACGACCGATCCGCAACATCACAGCATAAACATAGAACATCAACGTGAAAGTCACGTTCGCAAATCCGTCTAACCGGGCTATAGCAGTTAGACCGGATTTACCGATCAAGTGACATTCACGGTCGCAGATATAATGTAAATACTGTGAAAAATGTGTTTAAAATATCCGATCAATCAAAATTTTAACAAGTGGGCCCCAAAGCAATACTGTAGCAGTTAAAGAAATTCTGGGCCCAATGTTATTATTCTAAAACCCCTAAAAACAGCCCAGAAGCCCACTGGAGAAAATTGACACAGTGAGCGCATTATAGTGCGGCGGAACCGCGGCCCAAAGGGGGTTTGGCCGCGGTTCCGCGCTCGAACTATGGCATCACTCAGTCGAATTTCTACAGTGGCCTTACAATTTCCAGTACATCAATTTTCTGCAACCTGAAAAATTTTTGGAGACTGAAAAATTCTGACAGAAAACTGATGTGAAGACAATACGGGTTTTGGAACATTTTATCGATCGGAACTGAAAAACACATTACACAAAGCTAGACTAAGTTAATGGCGAGGCTCTGATACCACTGTAAGTGCACGGCGGCGCCCCGGCCGTCGATCCGACGCCGGAATGCGTAAGCGGTGAATAACTTAAATTTTTGCGGACTTAGCAAACCGGCACCACCGCGCACTAAACATCCGGATCGTAACCATTAACAAGTCTAAGCTAACTAGAAGATGGGTTAGAGATATACCGACGATCCAAGTCCTCCGGTCTTCTCGTCATGGTCCCGATCTCCTGCGGAATGTTCCGTCTCCTCCTCGTCGCCGGAAGTGCACCACGTCGCCTACATCGTTTACGGGCTCCCACCTCAATGCCGAGGCAACTCGGGCACGAAGCCGGCTACTCGACGTGCCCAAGATTCGCTGTAGAATGTGTAGTAGAACTTGTGTCTCTTTTTGGGGTAGTGGAGGTTGCCATTGGTGGAGGGATTCAATGAGGTTTTTGGATGAACAAGAGAGCAATTTTCATAGCACCATGAGAGAAGAAAATGCCACACCAAAAAAATGAATCAATTCCCATCCCTCTCTTGGAATGGCCGGCCCACACCCCCCCTTGTGTGATTGGAGAGAGAAAGAGAGAGCAAGGTCAAGGGGTGGGTGGAAGCAATGATGCAAGAGGGCATCATGAAAGAATATGATCACAAGCAAAAACCACACACAACCACAACCATCATCAACAACCATGATGCTAACAAAGTCAAGCCATCATGAAGTATGAAGTCAAGCAAGTCAAAGGAGGGTGCTATCATGATACAACAAAATGCAAAGTCCCCCTTCCACAAATGCCTATTTGCAACAATGCAAATAAGCCCTCCTCCACCAATCTTCGGCCAATGAACGGAACAATGGAAATTGGCCGAAACGGAAAGCAAACTGGCAACTCCAGAAAACTGGTCCCGTAATAAATTACAGGAAAACCCCGATACTGTGCATACACACCCGCATCTGTATTTCGACCGAAATACAAATGTAATGAGACAAAATCTACACTGTACTATACTAGGATCCGGCTTATACCAAAACCGGCTAGTAATATCTGTTCGATCCTGATCCGTGCAATACCGCACGTATCTGATCGAACCCTGCCATATAACCATACGGCCTATAGTACAGACTGTCCGATCCTGATCCGTGCAATACCGCACGTATCTGATCGGACCTTGCCATATCTCCATACGGCCTCTACAACCTTTCGCCCGAAAGCTGAGTAACTGAATGTGGGGGACTCTAAAGACTCGTCAACACCTTGGTTGTGGATTTAACCACTAGCACGTCAGAGGTATAAGCCAATACGTAACGGGCTACCAGGTATTGACTAAAAAGGACGTCGATGAGCGAACTCATCCTGACACCCTACTGAGCCTGTCAGTGACATTATCCGTGCAGTCCGGTCCGTTCGTCTATGAGTATCGCATGGCGGGCCTAGGGGGTTGGTAAAAGTCAGACCCCCAAAAGCGGTACAAGTCGTGTCGGAGTGTAGCCCAGAACACCCTGAGATACTACTGGAATACCTACCAGTAAATCTCCTTGCCTTGGCCAAGGACTTTGTGTAATGGCTCTCCTAGACACAGCACGACCTCACCCCCAATACCGGGAGAGACGAACCCCTGAAGATACGCTCACTGCCTCCATGTGGCTCGGGACTGTACCCAACTAAAACCTGTTTGCACGACTCCTTTGAGCCGTGGTAGGGTAGTAATCAAAGTACAGTGGGAACTCACACGAGACAAATGACGATCCCCAGGTCGATGAACTAACCTGCACACATGTCACCAGGGAACTGCCATCTGACGTCTGGTATATGACCAACTAGCATGTTCCCGGCGAGTCCTGTCCGGTGTACTCATAACCCAATGAGCACCTGTACACATCTTAGGTGATCCAACTGACACCAGTGGCTTGTGAGACCGGCCACCGCCCCTCGTCGGGGTCTCGACTGTATACACTAGTCTACTAATGGAGTATCGATGCCCAGTCTCGAAACTCCCATGACTAGGGACCTTTTAAGGATATGCTTGTAGACCCCCAGCTCCCACTTATATGATCGCCCTCATACTGCTGGTGGTCAAGCAAGAATCCTAGGGGCTCTATCAACGTGTAATAGCGACATGTCAGGTCACCTAAAACAGTACACGATGATAAAGGTAAACCAGATAGCATACTATCATCTCGAGTAAGACTGTCCTACCGGGATAGGTCCTCCCTCAATCATTACAATCACGTACCTGTGACCTAATAATTGACTCTGAGGGCACTACCTCCAACACAAGATGCTTTATAGGATAAAGAAGGCATGGCGGAGTTGGAACATCTGTTTTGATATGGTAGTCAAAGAGTTTGACTTCATCAAAATGGTAAATGAACCTTGTATATACAAAAAGGTAGTAGAGAGTATGGTGGTGATCCTCGTAGAGTACGTGGATGACACACTCTTGATAGGGAAGAAGTTTCCTATGCTACGCTCAGTCAATCTCCGCTTATCACAAGGATTCTCCATATAGGATCAAAGTGATACCTCCTAAATCCTGGGTTTTGGATCTATGAGATAGATCTAATTGGATGTTAGGATTCTCACTAGATGTAGTGAGATGGTATCAATCGATCCTGGGAAGAGTCACTGGAAAGGTTCCAGGGTGGTAAGGACGACTGAATGTCAGTCGCAGGGATTGTCTTTACCCTCAGATGGTGGGACGGTATGTTCGAAGAGTTCCAAGCTATATACCGTGACTTACTAGACGATTAAAGGAAAGATACATCGTTACCAAGGATGCTACCAAAGAGGCAGTCTGGATATATATAAGTTCATGAGATGAACTTCGTTCCTACCATTGTGTGACAATGGAGTTATGGCTTTTGCCAAGGAACCCCCGTCCCATCTGAAATCCAGATATAATTCTTAGGCAGTATCACCTGATCATGGAGATGGTCGATCTCCAGGGAGATCGAGGTTAGGAGAGCCGACGCAGAGGACAACAGCACGGATCCACTCACAAAGGCCTTTTTCCCAGTAGAGACTTTTATGGGATGGTTGAGTATGAGATACTTCAACCGCAGCTAATTGTTGGGTATGTGATACCACAACAGATGGCCCTAGTGCAAGTGGGAGATTGTTAGTTATATGTATGCCCTAGAGGCCATTACTGTACATACGATGTATATTGTAGTGGATGCTAGGACATATATAGGGAGGACTTTCTTGCTCGACATGATAGTATGCTGCCTGGTTGTACTTTATCTTGACATGTACTCTGATTGTCTCGATATTACATGTTGATAAAGCCTTTAGGATATGTACTCGACTACTAGGACTATGATGAGATCATACTAGTGGGGCCACGGTAGTCGACGAGTACATCCGATAACTGTTCCTAGTCGAGGGAGTATCGAGACAGGGCATCGATGCACCAGAGTAGACTAGCGTATACGCATCTTGACCCATATGATGGGCGATGGATGATCCCATATCCATCGGTGTTTGACATCAAGGATGGTGTACGGGTGCTCAGTGGAGACTGGGTACACTGGACGGACTCGCCGAGAACTCACAGATGGTATTATACCTCACGTCAGATGGCAGTTCTCCAGTGACACTGGTACAGAGTATTCTGTTGACCCGAGATCGTCATAGAGTCTTGTGTGATTCCCACTGTGCTTTGATTTCCATCATACCACGTCCAAGAGGGCGTGCAAAAAGGTGGCTTTTGGGTACAGTTCCGAATCATATAGAGGCAATGAGCGATAGGAGGGGATTCGTCTCTCCCGGTATAGGGAGTTGATGTTGTGCTGTGTTCGATTGGCTATAACCGGAAATCCCTGACCCGGCTTGCTGAGATTTATTGGTAAGTGTTATCAGTAGTTTCTCGAACCGTTATAGACCTCATATCGACACGACTTATCGAGCTACTGGGGTCTGACGTTTACCACCCCTAGGAGAGATATGCGACATATCAGACGACGAGACCGGATTGTACGGGAGTGTTACTGTTTGGATTCACAGGAGAATGTACAGGCTTGCTTGTTGATCTTCTGAGCGCTCAATACCTGGGTAGCTGTTACGTTTAGCTGACCGCTTGCAGCTTGTGGGTGTTTGATATGATCATCACCTACTGCCGGCGTATTGACGATTCTTTAGAGTCCTACACAGAGGTTTCTTGGCTCAGACAAAACGGAGTAGGGGCACGTATGAGATATGTGCGGGACCGAGGATAATACGATATGAGATACCGTATTCTATTCTCGCGATATTTGATATCAGCCGGGTCATCGGATCAATTGTTGATTCGATGAATCGGTACGGATAAATATTAGTCGGTTATATGCGATATAGCCGGATTGTCGGATCAAGTGTTGATTCGATAATTTAATGTATAATAATATATTTGATATATTAAATTACATTAACTAATATTAGCTCACTAAAAGATTCTTTTTCTCACTCGGGTAATACATTGATATATATGCGATATATGTTAATTGTATTATTTTATTTGGTTACAATAAATATTATATATGTGATATATAATATTGTAACATGATATGATAACTAATGCAACATGTTTAGTAAAGATTAATCAAGATTAGGGTTTGATTTGGGTTAATGACTTCTAGTAGATTCTAGAAGGTTTTCTTTTCTGTTTTGGAAAAGATATTTTCAAGTGACTCATTCTTAACCTAACCCAAACCCTAGCCTTGGTTAATTCTCTACAAAGGTTTTGTCAACCATGGTTGCATTATTCATCATAATCTCCTTTGCATTATTCATCACAAAAGGTTTCTTATCATATTATTCATCATCTTCTTCCTTCTACTTTTCTTCATGGAAAAAGCTTACTAGCTTTTTCCAAATGATGAATAAATGTGAGAAAAAGATAAATAAAGAGAGCAAAAATCCTACTTCATCATCCTCATCTTCCCTTGCCATTTAGATGAGGGTGTTCACTTCATATTATGAGTGTTAGCTTGTGTTAACGAAACTTCAAGGTAGATCATCTTTGTATCGAAGATCGGAAGCAAAGGTTGCATCATTCTCTTCGTGAAGCCTCTCGAGAGTCCAGAACACGATGATCGCAGCGAAGGGACCTCATCATGGAGCTTAAGAAGTGAAGGACCGAATCTACAAAGGTTGTAATCCCTCTCACTTAGTGTTAAAGTGTTTAACATACTTGTTTTCGCCTAAACTCTAGTTTAAAGATCCGGCTTCGGGTTGTTCGGCACGGCTAATTTTTAAATCGGGCATGGTTGATGCCACATAGAACTTTGTGCGCGTGCCTAGCAACCCTACACTTCTGCCCCTCCCATTCCGTTCTGGGCTCTTTCTGAAGTAGCTTTAGCATCTTCTTCGTCTTATTAGATATATGCATACTCCACGGAGACAGCGGTGAGTCAGTTTCATTTCTCAGGGAAGCGGGTTCAGCTGTCTGCTCCCAGAAGGCTTCAGCTTCTGTCTGTATAAAATTGGTGGTTGCAACTTGATTGTTCACCAACACACTCTTGGACAGCGCGATCTCTCCAGTCTTGTACTGCTTCTCGACCCAGTCTTTGAAGATATAGCAATCGTCGATCGCATGGCTCACTACTCTGTGGTACGGACAATACAGGGGATTTTCAGTCATTTTTGCTTCGAGGGGTCTCTTCGACTCTGGCAATTATAGACTATTGTTTAAGGCATCTTTGAATATCTTGCGGACCTTGTCCCTTCTGAAGGAGTAAACCTTGTTCTTTTTCTCCTCTAGAGAAGGCCCTTCTCCTCAAAGCAATGGCTTTCGAGTCCGATTGGTTTGGAATCGCTTGCCTTTTGCTTTTCTTCATTGTCGGACGCATTGAAGACATTGGTACTGCTGGAATTCCCGCTTCTACGGTTGTCGTCCCTCTTGCTTTTCCAAGTCTTGTCTCTCGGAGAGTCTGTGGTGGACTCTTGCTTCGAGCGTTCCAGCATCTGGACTTTCTTGGTTAGCTCCTGAAACGTCTTGAGGCCTGCTGTACACAAGAATAGGACTATCAAATTGCTGAGGTTCCCAATGAGAAGGCTGACGGACTGGTCCTTCTCCAGCGGTGGTTCGTACTTGACCGTGAGATTACGCTATCGGGCGATAAAGTCAGTGCTGCTTTCATTCTTCCCCGGCTTGGTCCTCACAAGGTCAGCAATGGAGATTTTATCACTGACACTCATGAACCTTTTCCGAAACAGAGACTCCATTTGGGCAAAGGTAATGACGGACCCGTCTGGTATACTCGCGTACCAGTCGAAAGCGACACCAGTCAGACTATTGACAAACTGACGAAGAAGGAGCGCATCATTGCCCCCTTTATTTCTACATGATGCTTTAAAGTGGGCGACGTGCTGATTTGCATTTCCCATCCCGTCAAATCTTCCGAACTTAGGAATGACATAGCCGCTCAAGAACTCGATCAGATCGTACTGTGTGGGATACGGCCGTCCACTACTGCCAATTTCTTTCTGATCTTCGGTTTCGGACACCAATGTTTTAACCTTGCTGGTGACCAAATCCATTATCCGATCTTGTGTTAGAGGGATGGTGCTATCTGGTGCCAAGGCGTCCCCAGAAGCGGAATGTGGCTAGCTTTCGTGCGGCTCGACCAATCTTGGACCCAAAGGGACAGGCATCGGCTGCTTTGGATTGTCATCACCCGGCTCATGAGTAGAGACTTGTGCTTGATTGGGAGGCGATCGAGCAATTTGAGCCGTATGATGCAACATAACGTTCGTTAGGTCATCAATTTTCGAATAGAGCTTGGCCATCTCTTTATCTTTGCTCCTAAGCTATTTTCGAAGCTCTTGAAGCAGCTTTTGTTCCGCGGTCCTGGGGCGGAAAGTCGGCTCTTCCACGCTATCCGAGCTTGACTCTACATGGACTGAGGGGTCTTTCTTCCTATCATCCTCATCGAGAGGGTTTTCATCATCCAGTGAAGGCTGCTGCTCTTGGGATGCGGCAACCATATTCAAGCCAGATTGGGCTTAGGATGTGGCGGCCCCATCCTTGCATTTGCTGCGAAGGTTGTCGCTGGGGCGCCCGCCCGCCATATAGACCGTATGGAAAACATATCCAGCCGTCTTTTTATTATCGGCGGCTGATTTCACGGATCGCTATCTTGACCCTCCTGTTTCGGTAACGGGCAGTCGACTGATGGCGGCTGGTCTGACCGGATTCTTGAATGGCGTTGATGCTTCCTTTTTTGGTTTTGCCCCACTGTTTTCGCGCGGCACAGAGCGCCTAATAGACTCTTAAAGAGACAAGGTGATATTTTTTCTGTTGGGGCTGGGACACGTCCCTTTGTGGCATTGTTCCGACCTCTATCTTTTTGATTCTGGCGGTCATGGCATTTTTCTGAACCTACTTCAGAGGTTCGAAGCAATTGCTGATTTTTACAGCCGACTCAGCCGTCGTCGAGGAGTAACCCTGCTCTTGGAACCTCACAGGATTCTACGTGGCCGAAGTCCTGGCCCTCTTATTGGCTCGATACCTGAGCCGTTTTTGCCTTAACTTTTCGGTTTTAAGCACTTGGCAGACTTTAGCTCTTCGGGAAGACGCTGTAGACCGATTAATAGAGAGGCCAGAGAAGATGCCCGTTCGCACGATTGTCAAGAGCAACATCTGAGCTTGCTGGAGCTGCTTTGTGGCCCCATTGCTGTTGACGACCTTTCCCCCAGTTGGAACAGTGGAGAGCCACTAGAATACAGATTTGCATCTGGGGTGGGATGTTTTGGCAACTACAACGTACGGCCTCCTGCCTTTTAAGGTCGGTTTGGCCGCTTGTTTTGTCATGACCTCCGCCAGATGAGTGCTTCCAGCAGGGTAGATGATGACGGAACCAAATTGAAGGGGTGGCTCCTTCCATTGCCGGCTGAGACTGGCAGGGAGAACCACATGGGCATTGATCTTGACCACGTACGAGATCGGGGTCGCGTCGGAAGCTAAATTCTTCTTAGGAGACATCGTCGTTGAAAGTTGATTGTTGCACGAAAAAAAGAAATTATTTCAGTACAAACATCGGCATATATGTTCAATGAGTTCGCATGAATGCTTAACCCGCGATATGAGAGGAGAGAAACGCCCCACTGGGCATGCCAGAATCTGTAGGGTGTTTTTTGTCACCCCATTGAGATGGGAATATGCACGTGCTTGTCAGGCGCAGTACAGTTGGGGTGATTTAATTCAAAAAAAAGGAGAAGTTTTAGAACCTTGAGGAAGAAGAAGGTGGCACAAAAAACCCTAGAGTTTTAGAGAATGAAAAGTTGTCATAGATATTTTCATCATGTTTTCCTTTATAGGCTACACACTTTACATATAGCCCCTTGGGCTTTGCTAAATGGCACTTGTGCCACCCCATGCCTTATGTGCTTAATTATTTTGCACATGAGCCATGGGCTTTACAAAAATTTGGCTTTATTCCTATTTTTCTTACATTTATTCATAAAAAATATACAGCAAAATTATTTATTACAAAATTTTTATTTTGGCACGGGGGAGGCCGGCGGCTTCGTGTTCGGGCTCGACCCGGGCATTGGCCCACTTGACCTAGGCTTGGGCCCACTTAGCTTGAGGTTGACTTTGATTTTGACTTGGTCAACCGGGGTGTAAATTTTGACCCCAACAGAGATTTTGTTTTTCATGAGATTCTGTATTTTAGAACCGTGGTTATATTTTAAAGGAAATCATGTATTGTTTTAAAAACCAAATTTCTCTTGATATGATATTTCGAGACGTTCACCATGTGTTTTCTCGGTTGTGAGATTGGTATGTGAAACCCGATTCGAGGAGCTGGATGAAGCCGTTTGCGGGTATATGGCGGACACGGTATGGTACCCCAGGGCAAGAAAGGCATGTTGTGCAGTAGACGATGAGCCTGGCAGAGGGACTACTACCTACCAGTGATAGTAGTTGGGTTCGGCGGTTATCCGGAGGATACCGACCGGAGTCGTGAGATGATATGGGCCGATCCGGACTGACGGAGCCCATGGGCCGATCCGGACTGACGGAGCCCGAGATATGAGGATTTGCGTGTCGATGTTGGACACGAGTTTCATGATGTTTCGAGTGTCAATATTGGACACTCAGGTTCCATGATTTTGATGTGTCGTTGATGGACACACGATGGTTGGTATCCTCATATTTACATGCATATGCTTTCATGATATTTACATGCATGATGTTGTTGTGTCATTTATGGACACGTAGATGTTATCCACATGCTGATAGGCATTGATTATATTGTTGGCACATATGCAGATACGGTCACCCTAGATATCATAGTATTACCTTTATGCTATAGTTGACCTAGTAATCGTTGTTTTATTCGATTTCTACCTGATGATCTCTCAACTCACGAGTTGGCAACCCACCCCCGTTGTGCCACATTTCTTGCAGGTTTACCGCATGGATCAGTAGTGGTATCGCTGGCACACAGCTTGCATTCGGGTGATTTGCTTCGGTAGGTGGTACATATTGGATTGTGCCACTCTTGTGTTATTGTTCCTATTGTATCTAGTCAACTCCATCAATTAGAAACTAGTATTGTATAAGTAGTAAGACTTAGCAAGACTTGTAGTTGGGAGACTTAGAGCGATGGGTTATACGGTCGCTTGGTGGGTTTGATGTCTTGCTTTATATTATTCCTTTGTGCTGATCTTCGCCGTTGGGCGTCGTATACATATATTTCTGTCTTGCATGGTTGTGATTTCGTCGATTGGCGAAGAGCTAGCTCCCGCTTGGGGATGCCTTTTATAT
Organism: Agapanthus africanus; assembly: GCA_030015575.1. NCBI lineage: Eukaryota > Viridiplantae > Streptophyta > Magnoliopsida > Asparagales > Amaryllidaceae > Agapanthus > Agapanthus africanus. The sequence goes on from CM057349.1 coordinate 143,679,548, forward strand.
TATCATGTATATGTGGTTTTGGATCAAAACATAAAAGGGAGGTGCTGCCCAAAATTTTAAAAAGACGAAACATGTTTTTTAACTAGTAAAATCCACTTGCATTTTCATGATTTCACTATCTATGCTTTTAAGAAAACATTTGATTTCATCATAACTTTATTTCAAAACTTCACCTCTTTTATTTCAAAAAAAAGGTTTAGATTTCTGGGCTTCGGCTTACTTAAGTTACGTCACGCCTTTAGACATTGTGTGATTTAAGTGCCGATCATGAACAAAATTTCGGGTCGTAACAATAGCGCAATAAGTCGTGTCGGAGTAGAGCAAAAAAAACACCATGAGAAACTACTGGAGTACCTACCAGTAAATCTCACTTGCCCTGGCCAGGGACTTTGTATAATGGCTTTCCGAATCACAGCGCGACATCAACCCACAATACCGGGAGAGACGAATCTTATCTACCGCCATTGCCTCCAAGTGCTTCGGGACTGCACCCAACTACTACCTGTTTACACGACTCATCAGAGCCGTGGTAGGGTTGTAATCAAAGAATAGTGGGAACACACTCGAGGTGAAGTAGCGGTGTCAAGTCAACCGACTATGCGGTACTCATGTCACCTGGGAACTGCTACCTGACGATATGTATAGTATCAACCAACAATTCCCCATGAGTCCGTCCATTGTTACTCATAACCCAATGAGCACCTGCATACTATCTCTAGTACGATGTACTAATGGCTGTGGGATAGACCATCTTCCCTGCTGGGATAAGAAGCGTATACACTAGTCTACTCTGGAGTATCGATGCCCTGTCTCGATAATCCTACGACTAGGGACATGTATAAGGATGTGCTTATAGACTACCCAGCCCTCACTAGTGTGACTGCTATCACAACGTTGGTAGTCAAGCAAAGATCATAAGGGATCTACCAATATGTATTAGCGATACGCTAAAAGAAATATACACACATATTAAGATAGAAACAAACCAAGTAGCATACTACCATATTGGGCTCATCAAATCCGTGTATATCTCAAGCTTCCAAAATGTAATATATAAACTAGTACTATACAATAATGGCCTCTAGGGCATATAAACTAACACACTGGAGGTGAGTACACTATACAGACTCACCGAGAACTTCTATATGGTATTATACCTATCGTCAGAAAGAAGTTCTCAGGTGGCGGTAGAGTTTTTGCGTGCTTAGTTAATTACCGTAATCAAGACGGTTTCGCTTGTAGCTAGCCGGTTGAGTACGGTTCGTCCGCAGGGAGATAGGAACCTTTTTCTATGTGCTTTAACCAGTTAAGTCCAAATTTCCAGGTTTGTTTTTAGATTAACTATGTGCTAAAATGATATATAAAGAGAGCTTGTTAGGATTAGGATTAGGTTAGTTTGAGTTAGGAGTCGCTCACTTCTTTCGTTGCCACTCTTAATATCGGTGTCACGGTAATCGGCAACAACGGGAATTAGCACGACTAGGAAGGAACTTGTGAGTATAAGCTAGGCTTTCCAACGCTTAAGTTCTTCCTTTTGGTGCTTGTCCGTCCGTTCTTGGCTCTTAACCTTAACCTCCGGTTAATTCAACCACAACCGGTCTTACTAAGGAATCACCGTTATCAAGTAGGATAGGGTGCCGTAGGGAGCGGATTGTGGTTCAATTAACGGGAGTCCGAATTAAGATGTTGGGCAAGAAAAGAGTGAGAGATTTTCTTCTCTCAAACTTTCCTTATCCTACCCTAACAAGTGAGAAAACTACTCACCCATTAGAAGAAAAAGGAAAATAAAACAAAGAAGGAAGGTAGAAAGAAAAAGGTTAGAAGATTACAACTAGCTATTTGAGACCTCACTTTGGCAAGGATCAAGCCTAAGCATCATTGTTGTTTAAGGATAAAGAAAAAGAGAACAAGAAACAAACAAACAACAAATAACAACAACTAGATTAGCAAATGAAAAATACAAGCAATTATAATTAATAATAAGACAAGCATGGTAACAAAAGGAACTCTTTATTCATCACTTCACTCACAAAAGCTCACTACAAGGTTTTAATGGAGAAGAGATGAGAAGAGGAAGAAAAAAAACACATGTATTCTAAAATCTAAATACCAGAATAAGCACCCTTGGCTTTGGCAAGTTCTGGACTATTTATAGGCAGGGAATTGGAAACCTAGGGCAACAATCTGCCTCCTTATAAAATTACCAAACAACCCCTAAAAGATCTCGTTCTGAGGAGACCATACGGCCGCGGATACGCGGCCTAAGCGTGCTTATGCCGATGAACCGCGGACCTATAGAGGAATTGGCTCTTTATCTTTTGTGAGTTTCCCCAGATTGTTGTTGTCTACAGTGTGGTATATGTTTTTTTTTTAGAAACTCTTCACAATTTTTCCAGAATTTCAGCAGATCCAAAGGTGATGTGATGTGGATCTTTTGCCATGATTTCCTTGAGCTCCGCGTAGATATGTTGGATCTTGTGTTGCCATTGAGCTTTGTGCATGAAAATGACACCGATTTGCCATTTTGTCCCTTAAACTGGTGTGCGGCAACATACGGATAGAGAGCGGAGACCCGTGTTTTATCTGTGGTTGGCTGTAATCCGGAATTTGTCGTGCTTTTCCATGAATTTCACTGTTTAGAGCTGAGCACCTGTATCCTACAATTAACTAGCAAATACGGCTAAAGAGTACCTACCGATAAGCAATGTGATAAAAATTGTGCGGTATAAAAATGCAAAAATCTGATATCAACAAATACCCCCAAACTTATCATTTGCTCGTCCCGAGCAAAGCCAATTTATTCACAAAAAATCCTAACCTCACTTTCGCAGGGAACGCGATTACACTGAGCATGTGCAATAAGCCGTTAAAGCTCCAGGTGTCCCTAGTAGGAGGAGTGTTGTCTCCTGAGGGTTTTCAGCGGATACTACCCACAAAATCTGGTCAAACTAGTTTTACAAAATAACTATGATTCAAACCCTAAAGTTTTGTTTCAGAAAATAACAATTCTATTATCCTAAGTCTAGACTATCGAACCTTTATTTTTCACACCTCGCTTCTTATTTAACTTAAGATTTTATATGTCTTTACATGCAGTGCAAATAGTGTCGTTAAGTTCCAGAAGGATCGGTTAAAGTCATCATGTCACACAATAAAGCCTAGATAACAATTTTAAAAGGATCACATAAGTTTTATAAAGAGTTGAGCATTTTTCAAGTTTCGTTTTCCAGTAAGGTTTCAACTTCAGAATTTCTATCTTCCTTAACAGGAAACTAGGTCTTATTTTTCACTTCACCTTTTTCTTATTTTCATTTTATATATAGCTCTGTGATCGTGCAATAGTCTCTATCATAGAATAAAACCTTCATATCTCCGCTAGAAATATTTTTTTATAAAATCATGTCTTTTGTCAAGATTATTCTCACATAAAGAACAGTTAGGAATTTTAACTCGGAGAGAACACTTGCTTGACTTTGTTTTAATCTGGACTTTCTAGGCTTCTTAACGCGCTTTGGGCCAATGCTCCCAAACCAGTTGGCTTTAGGGCATTAGGTGTAGAAACACCCCAGCGGACTTAATTACTCAAGTTACCTAGGTCCAAAAACAAAAACAATTTAGCATGAAAATCATGATGATTCAATACGAACGGAGATATAACCGGCAGTTCAGTTATTTTTTTGGATAAAAGACGTGTTTAGTGGGTTAGGTGTGTAATCATTCCAATCAAGTTCCAGATGGGTTATTTTTCAGACTTAGTTCCAATTAAGGCATCAATAACATTCCTTCATATTCACTTCACTTCATAAACTATTCTTGATATTACTTATTTCAGAACAAACCTATTTGATCCTCAGAAAATCATTTATCCATTTAAAAGTTTTAGACATAATAGACTTGTCATCTAATTTCCAAAATTCACGACACGTGTAGTGTGATGTAAAGACGTATATCAGCTATAGTTAACTTCAAAGGAGAGTTATCTTTCAGGTTTTCAAAATCTAAAAATAAGATTTAGTTATTCTTATCTTTTCAAACAAAACCGTCAAAATGCTGAATCTGAGTTCTCCCACTAGCTATCTTGACAAAAAAGTTTTTATGTTTTTAGAAATTTTTGATTTTTATGGATTTTAGTATACAGTTGCAAAATATACATATGAATGCGAAGGTTAGAAATGCGTACCGAGCGTACCCCCAAACATAAACTGGACAGTGTCCCCACTGTCATTGCATGAAGAGATCATTGAAGGGTCAAAATTGTCGGTTAGATATACACAAATTTTTAAAATTTTTTTGATTTTAAAGAAAAGAAAAAAATAGTAAAAATGGAAAAGAATATACAAAAATATATACAAAATGGTATACACATACCCCTAAACTTATTTGGAACAGTGTCTACTGTTCTTGGCTGATAACCGAAGTTTGGTGGTACGCAGAGAAAGATTATGCAGGGTAAACCGGCTCCTGTAAGACCAGGAGCTCCTCTGTTGGTTCGGCACTAAGGTACGGTTTAAGTCGGTATCCGTTTACATTGAAAAATGAACCGTCCTTTGGATTCTCCAAATCCACGGCGCCATGCGGATACACATTCCGCACAAAATACGGCCCTTTCCAGTGAGATCTGAGCTTTCCTGGATGGAAGTGTAGCCGAGTGTCGTAAAGCAGTACCTGTTGACCAGGTACGAAAGTTTTGCGCAAAAGGTGTTTATCGTGAAACACCTTCGTTTCGGTTCTTAACGACAGCCGCGTTTTCGTAAGCCTCATCCCTAAGCTCGCTCAATTCGTTCAACTGCAGCTTCCGATGGCTGCCCGCATCTTCGAGAGACAGATTCAGCTCTTTTATTGCCCAAAATGTGCGATACTCTATTTCCACAGGGATGTGGCAAGCCTTTCTGTACACAAGCCGATAGGGAGACATGCCAAGATCGGTCTTATAAGCGGTTCGAAATGCCCAAAGGGCATCAGTGAGTTTCAACGACCAATCCTTACGGTTCTTGGAAACCGTCTTCTCCAGTATCTGCTTGATTTGCCGATTTGAAACTTCGGCTTGCCCACAGGTTTCGGGGTGGTAGGGCGTAGAATGCTTATGATTAATGGAATACTTCCGCATCAAGGCCTCGAAAGTCTTATTGCAGAAATGAGTTCCATTGTCGCTAATGATCGCTCGGGGGTGCCCAAACCGGGAGAAAATGTTTTCTTTAAGAAACCTAACGACAACCTTGTTGTCGTTAGTCCGGCTGGGTACAGACTCGACCCACTTAGAGACGTAATCAACAGCGAGAAGGATGTACAAATTCCCAAAAGAGCTGGAAACGGCCCCATGAAATCGATCCCCCAAACATCGAAAATCTCCACAACCAAGATTGGTTGGCGTGGCATCTCGTTCCTCCTGGATATCCGGCCTAAGTGTTGGCACCGAGAGCAAGTCTTGCAGTAGTCATGAGCGTCTTTGAAAAGTTGTGGCCAGTAGAAATCACACTGCAAGATCTTCTCAGCTTTCTTTCTGGGGCCAAAATGTCCGCCACATGCTTGATCGTGGCAAAATGACAGCACACTCTTGAATTCATCGTCAGGGACACACCGACGAATAATCTGGTCGGGATAGTACTTGAACAAATAGGGTTCGTCCCAGTAAAAGTGTTTTACTTGGGATAAGAATCGAAGTCTATCCTGACTTGACCATTCAGTCGGTAGTAATCCTGTGGCCAAATAGTTCACAATATCTGCGAACCAGGATTTGCAAGATACTGTCAAGAGTTGTTCATCCGGAAAAACGTCGTTGATCGGAATTTGAAGTGACGGCGAAGAAGGAAGTCGTGAGAGATGGTCGGCGACTACGTTTTCACATCCTCTTTTGTCCTTGATGACAAGGTCAAACTCTTGAAGCAAGAGGATCCAACGTATCAGCTGAGATTTTGCATCTTTCTTCGCAAAAAGATGGCGCAGAGCGGAATCGTCCGTATAGACAAGGAATGGAGAACCGATGAGGTAGGGCCTGAACTTTTCTAAAGCAAATACAACAGCCAAGAATTCCTTCTCAGTTGTTGTATAATTCAGTTGGGCGTCGTTCAGGGTTCGGCTGGCATAATAGATTACGTGCGGCATCTTGTTGATGTGTTGTCCAAGGACAGCACCAATGGCAATGTCGGATGCATCGCACATAATCTCAAATGGGTGCGTCCAGTCAGGTGAAGAAAGAACGGGAGCAGAAGTGAGTGAGCTTTTTAATGACTCGAACGCAGTCACACAGCTTGAGTTGAAGTCGAATGGCGTGTCCTTGGCCAGTAGAAGAGTCAAGGGCCTAGCAATCTTGCTAAAGTCCTTGATGAACCGTCTATAGAAACCGGCATGGCCAAGGAAGGCTCGGATGTCTCTGACGCATCTGGGAGGAGGGAGATCGGAAATGACCTCAATCTTCGCTTTGTCAACCTCTATGCCATTTTGCGAAATGATATGTCCTAAGAAAATACCTTCGCGCACCATGAAGTGGCACTTCTCCCAATTTAAAGCGAGGTTCTTGTCCTTACATCGGGTAAGGACAGCGTCGAGATGCAGCAAACACTCTTTAAAGGAATCGCCGAAGATGGAGAAATCGTCCATGAAGATCTCCAAGAAATTTTCCACCATGTCTGAAAAGATTCCCATCATACACCGCTGGAAGGTAGTGGGCGCAATGCATAACCCAAAGGGCATGCGTCGATATGCAAACGTGCTGAAAGGAAAAGTGAATGTGGTCTTGTCCTGGTCTTTTTCGGCGATGGGAATCTGATTATAGCCGGAGTAGCCATCAAGAAAGCAGTAGTACTTGTGTCCGGCCAATCGTTCAAGCATTTGGTCAATGAAAGGTAGCGGAAAGTGGTCCTTCCGTATTGCGGCGTTGAGTTTTCTGTAATCGATGCATACTCGCCACCCAGTCTGGGTGCGAGTATGGATTAACTCGTTCGCCTCGTTAGTGATGACCGTTATGCCTGATTTCTTGGGGACAACGTGAACGGGGCTAACCCACTAGCTATCAGAGATAGGGTAAATGATACCACTATCCAGACACTTTATGATTTCCTTTTTCACAGCCTCCTTCATGACTGGGGTGAGTCGCCTTTGTGGATCCCTGGCTGGTTTGGCATCATCCATTAGATGAATGTGATGTTCAACGATCAGGGGACTAACCCCCTTGATGTCCGCCATGGACCAGCCAAAAGCTTGCCTATTGCTGTGCAAGACCTCAAGAAGGGCTTTCTTTTGCTCTGGAGCTAGAGAAGCCGAGATGATAACAGGGAGGGTCTCATTCTCACCCAAGTAAGCGTACTTAAGGTGAGTCGGCAAAGGCTTGAGTTCGAGCGTTGGAAGTGAAACGATTGAAGGCAAGATTGGTGAAAAGGTCTCGAACTCAAAGGATTCCAGCATAGGTTCAAAACGAGTGTAAGCAACCGAGTTGGATGGTTCAGGTAGCTCATCCGGAAATTCGAAGGATTCAAACTCGGGTGGTGAGTGGCTAAGATCGTTTGAGAAAGTGAAACACTAGTAGTCATTGTCCGGCGCAAAAACAGCAGCAGGTTCGAAGAGGAACGCACTAGTGGTGTTAAGGTTATCGTGATCGAACAAAAACTCCTCGAATTCACTCTTTTCTGGGGTGATCTCCTGGATTGAGCAAACGTCTAGTATATGAGCATTAGGTTCGGATGGCTGATTCCCTAACCTAAAAATGTTAAGTTCAATTGTCATGTTTCCAAAAGATAGGTTCATCGAACCATTTCGACAATTGATCCCAACATTTGAGGTTGCAAGGAATGGGCGACCGAGTATCACCGGAATTTGATTCCGGGGGTTAGCTACAGGCTGTGTGTCTAATACAATGAAGTCAACGGGGAATATGAAGTCTCCAACCTTGATTAACACATCCTCTAGCTCACCCCTAGGATGGATGATTGATCGGTCGGCCATTTGGAGAGTACAGTGTGTGGGTTTCAGCTCTCCTACACCTAGTTGCTCATATACTGAGTACGGAAGCAGGTTAACACTGGCACCAAGATCTAATAGTACACGGTTGATGTTCTTATCCCCAATGGTTATAGAAATCGTAGGACAGCCAGGGTCCTTCCATTTTAAGGTAAAGATTGGGTAAGAGCATCACTCACAGCACTAGCCAAGAAAACTTTCTTAGGTACCTGAGATTTCCTCTTTTTGGGGCATAAGTCCTTTAAGATTTTCGCGTAGGACGGGACTTGTTGGACAGCATCTAAAAGGGGAATGTTGATGTTAACCTGCTTAAACAACTCCAGAATCTTCTCCATTTGTGGATTTTGTTTATTGGACTTCAACCAGTTTGAAAATGGAACGTTTTTAAAATTGGTTGAATCCAATGCTTATGGAGGAGATTGTGGAGTTGGAACGGATCTCAGAGCTGGTGTTTTCGTGGAGTGAGAAATGGGTCCGTTTAGAGCAGAAGAAGAGCCTTTGAAGAATGGAGATTAGGCTCAGAAGACGAAGGAGAAGAAGAAGAAGAAGAAGAAGAAGAAGTGGTCGGGGTGTCATCGTCGATCCGTGTGCCAATGCTGTTGTGCAGCATCCTTCCCGATCTTAATGTAGTCATGACACTCACATTATGATTCTGTTGTTCAAGAGCAACATGTACATTATGTGGGTGACCGGGATTTTGGAGTGGTTGAGATGGAAGCTTCCCCTTTTCTCGCTCGCTTAACGCCGCATTCAGCTATGCAATCTGGGCTTCGATGGTCTTGATGCTTTGCCCGTGTGCAGCAGTGTGTTGCACCAAAGACTGAATAGATGACTGGATGTTGGCGGTGGATTGTGTTGATTGTTTAATGAACGCCTCCAGACTTCGTTCTCGAGAGGAAACCTTATCGTTGTTTGACGGAACAAAGTTATTTTGCGGAAAAGAATTGTTGGGTGCAAAGTTGTTCGTCTGATTTTGAAATGGTTGGGGTTGGAAAGGCTGCTGAAACTGATGTTGAGTTTGTTGTTGTGCTTGTTGTTGTAGAGGAGGGGGCCTCTGGAAACTGTTGCTTTGGAATTGATGCAGATTCTGATTCCAGGCGAAATTGAGGTGGTTCCTCCAACCGGGATTGTAGGTGGAAGAGTATGGATCATTTCTCGGTCTTTGCTGAAATGCAGCATTAACCTGATCCTGTCCTTGAGATGGTAGATTGTAAGGACACTCTTCGGTTAAGTGAGAAGGATCGGAACAACAACCACAAATGGTGCGAAGGGGAAGAACAGGGGCAGGAGCAGGAGATGAAAATTTGCGCTCTATCACTTCGAGTTTTCTCGTTATTGCAGCCATTTCAGCTTTCATCGCAATAGAGACATCGAGTTGGTGAATTCCTACCCTGGATTGACCAGTAGAAGTGGAAGAAGAAGAAGAAGTTGGTCTGGTGCTCTCCCATTGAAGCGTTTGTTCCGCAAGGTCGTCGAAGAATTGCCACGCTTCCTCGTCAGATTTTGATAAGAAGTGGCCCTGGCAAATGGTTTCCAACAACTGCTTGGTTGCTGGGTTCAGGCCCTCGTATAAGGTTTGGCAAAGTTGCCATTTCTCGATACCATGGTGAGGGCACTGAACAAGAAGGACTTTATACCGGTCAAAGTGAAAGGTTCCTAGGCACCCTAATGAGGTCTCACAAGGCATCAACCATGCCCATTTCCAAATTTTAACGGTGCCGAGAAACCCGACTACGGATCGTTGGCTAGAAAACTAGGCGAAACAAAACTAGTTAACAACTTAACTAAGGTTTATACGGAAATACAACCTTTGCAGATCCGGTGCTCCACCTCCATAGCTCCGCAATGAAGTCCTCTCGCTGTCCAAAATAAATCCCGGGCTCTAGCGTCGGCTTCATCGGAGAATAGGCGAGCTAGGTCGTCGATGTCCATTGCCGAAGATGATCTACGTCGAAGCATCGCTAGATCAAGCTCCACCTTCACCAAGCCATGAAAACTCGTGAAGGAAACACACTCTACTACTTGGCAAGAGGTAGAGGATGAAGAAATAGGAAGTGGGTAGACTTTAGAATTAGATTTCTCACTCATTTCATCAATCCACCATTGATGAAGTGAAGGTTTCTTCTTTGAAGATGAAGAAGAAGAAGAAGATAAATGTTATGACAAGTTAATTCCAAAAGAAAATTAAAAGAATACTTATCATAACCAAAACCATGGTCAAGTGTAGAGAATAAATCATGGTTAGTGGGATGGTTAGAGTTAAGCATGAGACAAAATGGTCACTTGGTCAAAGTCTTCATGAAGCTTCATGAACAAAACAAAACATGCCACCATTTTCTCATTTGCTTTTCTTTTTCCAAAAGAATAAATAAATGAATAAAATGAATAAGGAAAAAGTAAACCCTAACCATTTCATTAACCAAGGTTTAATTCTTTACACTTAACCAAAAGGCATGCATCATCAAACATGATACAAGCAAGTGCACAAAATCATATCGCATATGCAATGCGCACATCCGAGTGAGAAAATCCATCTTAAAGTGAACCAATACTAGTTAATGCAAAGTAATATATCAAATATATAATTATGCATTAAATCATTAAATCAACACTTGATTTAACGATCCGGTCATATCGCATATAACCGACTAGTATTCTATGTATCGGCTTATCGAACCAACCCTTGATTCGATAACTAGGTTATATCGCATACAACCTTTCGATACATTCATCGCGAGAATGGAATACAGTATCACATACACGCATTATTCTCGGTCCCGCACATATCTCATATGCGCTCCTATTTCGTTTCGCTTGAGCCAGGAAACCTCTGTGTAGGACTCTAAAGACTCGTCAATACGCCGGCAGCAGGTGATGATCATATCAAGCACCCACAAACCGCAAGCGGTCTGCTAAATGTAACGGCCACCCGGGTATTGAACGATCAGAAGATCGACAAGCAAGCCCGCTCATACTCCTGTGAGTCCAACCAGTAACACTACCGTACAGTCCGGTCTGATCGTCTGATATGTCGCATATCTCGCCTAGGGGTGGTAAACGTCAGACCCCAATAGCTCGATAAGTCGTGTCGATATGAGGTCTATAACAATTCGAGAAACTACTGGTAACACTTACCAGTAAATCTCAGCAACCCTGGCCAGGGATTTCCTGTTATAGCCAATCGAACACAGCGCAACATCAACCCCCTATACCGGGAGAGACGAATCCCCTCCTATCGCTCATTATCTCCATGTGATTCGGGACTGTACCCAAAAACCACCGTTTTGCACGCCCTCTTGGACGTGGTAAGATGGAAATCAAAGCACAGTGGGAACCACACAAGACTCTATGACGATCTCGAGTCAACAGACTACTCTGTACCAGTGTCACCAGAGAACTGCCATCTGACGTCAGATATAATACCATTTGGGAGTTCTCGGCGAGTCCGTCCAGTGTACCTAGTCTCTACTGAGCACCCGTATATCATCTCCGATGTCAAACACCAATGGATATGGGATCATCCATCGTCCATCTGTATGGGTCGAGAAGGTACACGCTAGTCTACTCTGGTATATCGATGCCCCATCTCGATACACCCACGACTAGGGATTTTGAAGGATGTACTTATGGACTACGATGTCCCCACTAGTATGATCCGCATCACAGTCCAGGTAGTCAAGTACACATCCTAAGGGCTTTACCAACATGTAACAGAGAGACAATCAGTGTACACGTTAAGGTAAAGGTCAACCAGATAGCATACTATCATGTCGAGCAAGAAAGTCCTCCCTATATATGTCCCAGCATCCACTACAATATACATCCAATGTACAGTAATGGCCTCTAGGGCATACATATAACTAACAATCTCCCACTTGCACTAGGGCCATCTTTAGCAGTGGTTGTAGTATCTCATACTCAACCATCCCATAAAAGTCTCTCTCTGGGAATAGGCCTTCGTGAGTGGATCCGCCGTGTTGTCCTCTGAGTCTACTCTCCTAACCTCGATCACCCTGGAGATCAACCATCTCCATGATCAGGTGATACTGCCTTAGAATATGTCTGGATCACTGATGGGACATGCGTTCCTTGGCATAAGCCACAACTCCATTGTCACACAATGGGAGGAACATAGTTCATCTCATGAACCAATATACATCCAAACAGCCTCTTTGGTAGCATCTTAAGTAGCGATGTATGCTGCCATTATCGTCTAGTATGTCACGGTATCTAGCTTGGAACTCTTCCAATATACCGTCCCTCCACTGAGGGTAAAGACAATGCCTGTGACTGACATTCAGTCGTCCTTATCACCCTGGAACCCTTCCAGTGATTCTCCCCAGGATCATGTAATACCATCTCACTTCGACAAGTGAGAATCCTAACATCCATTTAGATCTATCTCATAGATCCAAAATCCAGGAGTTAGTAGGTATCATTATGATCCTATATGGAGAATCATTGTGATAAACGGAGATTGACCGAGCGTAGCATAGGAAACTCTTTCCCTATCAAGAGTATGTCATCCACGTACTCTACGAGGATCACCACCATACTCCCTACTACCTTTTTGTTTATACAAGGTTCATCTACCATTTTGATGATGTCAACTTCTTTGAGTACTTCATCAAAACAGACGTTCCAACTCCGCGATGCCTGCTTTATCCTATAAAGCAGCTTGCACACGTTTCCGCTGCTCCCACTGTTTACGAAGCCCTCTGGCTGTGTACTTATAGATGCACTCTTCTAAAACAGCATTTAGAAAAGCAGTCATGACACCCAACCGCCAGATATCGTAGTCATGGTATATTGCCGTGGTAAGTAGGATCTGGATGGACTTAAGCATAGATCCTTAGAAAAGGTTTCATTATGATCCATATCTGGTCAATGATGCAAACTTTTAACAAGTCTAGCTTTGAAAGTCTCAACTTTTCCATGTACACCAAGTAATCTTCTCAAGATATACTTGCTCCTGATGGGAATTTAACCCTTCAGATATAGCAACCAAAGTCCATACTTTGTTGGTGTATAAGGATTCCATCTCAGATCGATAAACATCCAGCCATTCTCACAGAGTCCTACTCCTGATAGCCAGCTCGAAACTAGTTGGGTCATCATCTCATGATGCAATCCTCGCTCCCACTGTCATAGAGAAACCGAAGTATCTCTCAGGTGGGTGAGGAACCCTACTAGATCGGCGGAGAGGCTGAGGTTCGTTGGAATCTACTGAATCCTTTGGTTCTATCAAATCATCAGCTGTAGTTTGTATAGCTGGAACCTTTCCAGTTGTATATAACTGACCTTGCCTCGCGCTTGTCCGGATTATGCTTTTAGACAAAGCCCGGACAACCCCAAATCTTAACCAACTTAAGATATGGGCTCTTCCCTTATCATATCAAATATGAAGTGGTAGGCAACTGATTTGATTTGAACCCTATTCAATAGGTATGCAGCTTCTCAAGCGCATAACACCCAAAAGGAAATAGGTAACTCAGTAGTAGTCATCATAGAGCACACCTTATCATATAGGGTGTATCTGCTCCACCCCGATATACCATCGTGCTATGGTGTATACGGAGGAGTAATGCTAAGAGAGAATCTCATTCTCCTTTAGAATAGTCCAGGAATTCCGTGCACAAGTATTCTCCTCCTTGATCACATCAAAGGACATAATACTTATACCCTTATTGGTTCCCTACTTCTAACTTATATTCTGTGAATATCTCAAAAGGTTCGGACTTGTGTTTCAACAGGAACATATGTCTGAATCTAAAGAGATCATCAGAGAATGTAATGAAGTACAAAGAACCGGTCTTGGCATGTGTAGACAGGGGACCTTACATACATCAACATGTATCATCCCAAGAGTTTACTAACTCTTTCTCTGTTTCCAATAAACAGGGCTATGGTCATTTTATCTTTGTGACATGACTGGCAAGTTTCATAAGATGTAAATTCAAACTGATTTAAATATGCATCTATATGTAACTTCAGCTAGTCGGGTCGCATTGATATGACCTAGTCTACAATACCTCAAGATGGAATCGTTCAATTCTGAACTCTTCCTCTTGTGTGTGTTCTGTATACTAAGAACTGTAGTTTGATTTAGAACATCAATGCTTTTAGATAACGTGCCTGAACCGATCAACTTTTGATATAGGAAATGTTCAAAACATTATCCAACAATACAAAATTTTATCATTTCTTTACTGATAAAGAGACTGATATGATTTTGTATATCAGGTTCGGTATCTAATAACATTCGTTCAGAATCAATGTATTGGTAATACAGGGTGACAGTGACCGACAGACTTGGCTGCAACTCTTGCCCCGTTTTCTGCCTCATGAAACTTATCACCCGTTCTCAGTTCTCTACCTTTCTGTAGCCCTATGTAACAGATTACATATCTGGGATCCTGATCTGGTATCATATACCCAGGATACAGAGGATACTGAGAAACAGTTCTTTATAACGAACACACCCGAAGATGATGCATCATATGCACTTTCTTCGTTTGGGCGGCACGGGAAATCTGGTATTCCTCAATTTCCTGCTCTGTCTTATAACAATTATAAGTTTGAGCTGGACCAACGTTCCCCAGCTCAGTATAACAAGCGGGTTCGGTTAATAATCCATTTTATTATCTTAATTAAGGCGTGACATGGTCGCTACCAGGAGAGAGAGAGAAGAAAACACTCAGCGTGCGCTCTGGCAAGAATAGATTGGTTATTATTTTATCTAATCAGGATGGCTCCCACTGCTTTTTATCAAATCTTCCTTCAAACCCTAAAAGGAAAGACTAGCCGGGATTAATTACACACTACAAGTTCGCTAATCTTTCAGCTAGGCCAGTGTCGGTACTTTGAGGGAGGTCCCCCGTGCTTTCGCACGAACCTAATTAATGTAAACCTCGTTTTCCCAGAGGCGTAACCCCGTTGACACCTTTTTAGATACCTACTTGATCGGCTAATTGTAATGTATAAAACTCTCCCAGGAGTAACTCTTACTCACAGCGGGTATCAGGATCCAACTATCTCATAGAAGGTATGCAATCTCATTGCAAATTTCAACACTTCAAATTCCCGATAATATTTTGCCCCTAGCGTCCTATGACCTTGACGGAGGCCAAACAACCCATAGTCCGCTAGTCAAGTTCAACCCGTCATTTCCTGATTGAATTAAACCCACCCGCACGACCCTTGACGGAGGCCGAACAACGCCGTACGAATACCCTAATCCAATCGCATCATATGCTAGCAGATAAGCACTAGTTAGCTACCGTACACTACGCCTTGATGGAGGCCAAACAACCGCAGCACGAATACTAACTAGTACGTATCTGAAATGACGGAGGGCTACGACAGGTTTTTCTGAAAACCTATTGCGTAATGAACTTGATATCGTTGTAGGATCGAATGAATTTTGAAATGGAGTGTTTTTTAGGCTTTTCTAGTTTTGCTAAAGGAGTCACTCCCGGTGAAGGGATCGTCGGTCCTTTCCTCGTCGAATGAGGTGCGGGATATATCATATATATCTCTGTGCAAAGCAAAAACACTTAAAAGCAATCAAAAGACAAACCGAGTGTGTAGCATCTGCCAGTTATTGCTAAAGGAGTCACTCCCGGTGAAGGGATCTCGGTCCTTTCCTTATCGAATAAGGTGCAGGATATATCACATATACCTCTGTGCAAAGCAAGAACTGTAGCTACCTGTTTTATTTTTAAATTCGATTCTACAACATCTTAGGTTTCTTTTACTTTCATTAATCACATTAATGAAGTCCCATCAATTATGTACCTAAACATCACAGATAAATATGACGTACACTTATGCCATCCGCATTCGCCTCGATGTCCCCTCGTGCACCGTTAGGTTAGGTAACTAACGGTAGAGCGGGGCAGGGTTAGCACGGGTGTAAAACATAAGTAACGTCTATATATAATATATCATATATACTATATACGGTATCTATCACAGAACATCACATGATCACATCACAGATATCGCAGCAGAAGAATCATATGAAATATTGGATATACTAGGACGTCCGTGTTTTCAATATGAGCTAGTATAAAACACGGATTCCACGGTCGCGATGAATAGCCAAACCCACACCCCTAGACCCCTACGAGAGCGGCAAGCAACCCTACCAATTCTGGAGTTAGGAGACCCCGACTCGACTCCTCGAGTTGGTCTCCCACTGGACTCCAGACCCGGTTACTTGTGCCCTCCTCCTTGGGTCTATCCTAGTGCGGAAAAGTAAATAATATACAAAGGGTGAAAACTTCCGCAACCTGGAAGCGCCCCAATAAAAGAATATTACATACAAGTTTTTACATGAATGAAAATGAAAAACACTCATCTCACACAAAAACCCCCGGCTATTCAAACACGACGATCCAATATAACATATCCAGCAACAAATAACATCACATGTCATCAACGTAAGTAAATATGCGCATCCCAATTGTCGTTGACATATAGCAACGAAACCGGCGATATCACATATTACACTTACGGTCACAGAAAAGAAAGTGTAAAACTACAACAGTTGGAATCCACAACCACCTCAGATATCGCATGCCTGACCAAATGAATTACTTAGACATCGCATGCCTAACAATTATAAACCCCGCATTTTAGTCTCAAAATCGAAAACACTTTTCAATATTAAGTCGGGCAATTCAACAAGATTCCCGACATCCTGATCGAATGCTCGTCGCAAACTTCAGTAGACGGCCGCACCCCCGATACCTTCGACGAAGTGCACCAAGGCGGAACACCGCTACCGCGAGCACCCGAACGGATGCTTTCGGCGACGGGGTTCTCCTACAGTCACTTGGTCGGGGCTATAGAGTGAGGCTGTCTATTAAGTTTACCCGGCGAGTATCCGCGTACGCTACGTGATTGCGACGGACTTTTGATCACATCAAAATTCCATGGCAACCGATCAAGTGAGACTAAACTGCTATGTTTATAACATTCATTCAGTTATCTCATAACTTCTTGTGAATTCCAATTATTGTATCACATTCCGGATAAATAGAAAATGTTAATCTTTCCGATCGAACAATCGAACACCCAAGTTTTCCCGAAACAGGTCAACACATGAAATAAGTCTAACAACATTCAGTTCGTGCCTCAGTACCAATGGTCCAGCCGTAGAAGGGTCAAGCCAGCGCCTCACATGTGGCACGCCGTACTGCCCCAAACCCGAAGGTTCAAAGGGCAGTTCAAGACGGTCACATAATCGAGTTAAGGTTTGTTGTCTTCTAGAGGGTCCATCGCGTTACTTGCACTACTTAGAACGTCGTTAAACTATGGAAAAATCCAACACTTGGAAATTTTCCGACAGGGGAAAAATTGGGTATTTATATCCGGTCGAACTTTTTAACATATTCTAAAAATACCCGGAAAATCACACCGACAAAAATTAGACAGTCCGATCGAATACACCGAGTCCCCAATACAACCCAGAAAATACAACTCTGGAATAAATATTAAAAACATCCAGAACACACAAGAAACACCAACAGAAACAACTGAAGAAAACAAACATCTTAATTATCACAGACGGCCGCGGAACCGCCGCAAAAGGGGGGTCAACGCCGCTGTTCCGCGGCCGTACTGTTGAATTAGGTTGTCGTTTTCTCCAGTTTTTCTTAGAATTTCCTGCACATTTCTCTGCATATTTTTAATTCCAAAAAATCCACATTTTACAGAAATGTCCAGAGAGCATGTTAAGGGTTTGGGTTTCGGGTCGATCGGACTTCAAATTCCGTCGGGACTTCGCCTAAGGCTCTAGCTAGGCTCTGATACCACTGAAAGGTTCCTAGGCACCCTAATGAGGTCTCACAAGGCATCAACCATACCCATTTCAAATTTTAACGGTACCGAGATACCCGACTACGGATCGTTGGCTAGAAAACTAGGCGAAACAAAACTAGTTAACAACTTAACTAAGGTTTATACGGAAATACAACCTTTGTAGATCCGGTGCTCCACCTCCATAGCTCCGCAATGAATTCCTCTCGCTGTCCAAAATAAATCCCGGGCTCTAGCGTCGGCTTCATCTGAGAATAGGCAAGCTAGGTCGTCGATGTCCATGCCGAAGATGATCTACGTCGAAGCATCGCTAGATCAAGCTCCACCTTCACCAAGCCATGAAAACTCGTGAAGGAAACACACTCTACTACTTGGCAAGAGGTAGAGGATGAAGAAATTGGAAGTGGGTAGACTTTAGAATTTGATTTCTCACTCATTTCATCAATCCACCATTGATGAAGTGAAGGTTTCTTCTTTGAAGATGAAGAAGAAGAAGAAGAAGATAAATGTTATGACAAGTTAATTCCAAAAAGAAAATTAAAAGAATACTTATCATAACCAAACCATGGTCAAGTGTTGAGAATAAATCATGGTTAGTGGGATGGTTAGGGTTAAGCATGAGACAAAATGGTCACTTGGTCAAAGTCTTCATGAAGCTTCATGAACAAAACAAAACATGCCACCATTTTCTCATTTGCTTTTCTTTTTCCAAAAGAATAAATAAATGAATAAAATGAATAAGGAAAAATTAAACCCTAACCATTTCATTGACCAAGGTTTAATTCTTTACACTTAACCAAAAGGCATGCATCATCAAACATGATACAAGCAAGTGCACAAAATCATATCGCACATGCAATGCGCACATCCGAGTGAGAAAATCCATCTTAAAGTGAACCAATACTAGTTAATGCAAAGTAATATATCAAATATATAATTATGAATTAAATCATTAAATCAACACTTGATTTAACAATCCGGTCATATCGCATATAACCGACAAGTATTCTATGTATCGGCTTATCGAACCAACCCTTGATTCGACAACTGGGTTATATCGCATACAACCTATCTATACATTCATCGCGAGAATGGAATACGGTATCACATACACGCATTATTCTCGTTCCCGCACATATCTCATATGCGCTCCTATTTTGTTTCGCTTGAGCCAGGAAACCTCTATGTAGGACTCTAAAGACTCGTCAATACGCCGGCAGCAGGTGATGATCATATCAAGCACCCACAAGCCGCAAGCGGTCTGCTAAACGTAACGGCCACCCGGGTATTGAACGATCAGAAGATCGACGAGCAAGCCCACTCATACTCCTGTGAATCCAACCAGTAACACTACCGTACAGTCCGGTCTGATCGTTTGATATGTCGCATATCTCGCCTAGGGGTGGTAAACGTCAGACCCCAATAGCTCGATAAGTCGTGTCGATATGAGGTCTATAACAATTCGAGAAACTACTGGTAACACTTACCAGTAAATCTCAGCAACCCTGGCCAGGGATTTCCTGTTATAGCCTATCGAACACAGCGCAACATCAACCCCCTATACCGGGAGAGACGAATCCCCTCCTATCGCTCATTGCCTCCATATGATTCGGGACTGTACCCAAAAACCACCGTTTTGCACTCCCTCTTGGACGTGGTAAGATAGAAATCAAAGCACAGTGGGAACCACACAAGACTCTATGACGATCTCGGGTCAACAGACTACTCTGTACCAGTGTCACCAGAGAACTGCCATCTGACGTCAGGTATAATACCATCTGGGAGTTCTCGGCGAGTCTGTCCAGTGTACCCAGTCTCTACTGAGCACCCGTATATCATCTCTGATGTCAAACACCAATGGATATGGGATCATCCATCGCCCATCTGTATGGGTTGAGAAGGTACACTCTAGTCTACTCTGTTATATCGATGCCCCATCTCGATACACCCACGACTAGGGACTTTGAAGGATGTACTTATGGACTACCATGTCCCCACTAGTATGATCCGCATCACAGTCCAGGTAGTCAAGTACACATCCTAAGGGCTTTACCAACATGTAACAGAGAGACAATCAGTGTACACGTTAAGGTAAAGGTCAACCAGATAGCATACTATCATGTCGAGCAAGAAAGTCCTCCCTATATATGTCCCAGCATCCACTACAGTATACATCCAATGTACAGTAATGGCCTCTAGGGCATACATATAACTAACACAAAGCAATTCCAGAAGGGTTCAGTAGGAAGCTGAGAGAATTGGCTGATTTCGTTACGGATCCTTGCGGTTTTATGATTCGGATAGAATTTCTTGAGAAACTCTTTCACAAACTCGTACCAACTGGTTATGGAGTGGGAAGCGGTGCAATACAGCCATTTTTCAGCAAGATTGCACAAAGTGAACGGAATGACCCGTAGCCGTATAGTATCGTCCGACAGCTGGGTGGTTTTCATCATGGCACAAACATTTTGGAACTTGTTGATGAAGATATAGGCATCTTCAGATTCAAGCCCATAAAATTTCGGAAGCATGTTAATGAAGTGGGGCTTAATTTTAAAATTATCCCCATTGGCCGGTGGGAGGGAAAGACAGGTGGGAAGTGCAGAACGGGTGGGATAGAAACGATCCTGGAGCGCGATTCGCTGTGGCGCTACGACAGGCGGTAGTGGTGGGTTATTCGCATCCATAGGAGGTCGAATCAATCCCGGGGGAGTTGTAGGGATGTTTGGATTAAATCCTGACATCGCGGAAGAAGAGGTTGGATATGGTGAAGGTGAGGATGTATGAACATAATTCCGGTCAACGTCGGAGTTGGCCGGCAAAGGTAAGGGTGAAAGAGGCGTGGATGGAGTTTCGACGTCTGAGTCGATCGCGTAGTCGGTAGCGATTAACGTAACGCGGACTAGGCGGGCACTAGTGTCCCGAGTCCAAGCGGACATACACTAAACGAGTTTAGTATAGTCAAAGCGGAGAAGGTGAGGGTAAGAAAACGTCAAAGGAGAAATACGATGGGTGGTGGGTGAAAAAATGGGATTTTGGCGACAAAGGGCAAGTTTTTATAAAAGTTTTTAGTTTTGTGTTTTTTTAGGAAGAACTTTACAGAAATATGTACGGACTTACGGCTTCAAGTAATCACAAACAAGATATGCATAATCACACCTAGATCTAGGGTCACCTAGGTCAGCTAGATAGCTCCTAATTGTTCCAAAGGGCTAGAAATAGGACTTCAAACCGCCTCTTCTCCGCCAATTGCGGCCAGGTAAGTACCAGGTAAGTGGGAGGCTCCCCACTACGTAAGTAGTGGTCTTAATTAAGTAACCACTTGCCTTGGACACACTTGTCTAGACACCGCAAAGTCAGGATAGGATAAACGGCCGATGCCTGTAACTAGTCCTCTGTCCTATTGAGCACGAAGTCCTTAGGGCTGAGTCTAGTATTTTTTAATTAAACAATGGTTAATGCATATGCTTTTTGTGATTTCTGGGGTCGTGGGAATGGTGATGAAATCCGCACCCAATCTGGATTGGTTTCAAGCCCCTTAAAGTCTGTATTAATATATGCAAAGCAGTAACAATCAACTGCAATCAATTTTTATTTTTTTAGCGCGGCGCAAAGAATCCTGCACAAAAACAATTTATTGGAAGGGGAAGAGAGTTTGCGCAAAGAATGCTGCAGAAAACACAGTTCAGTGGAGTTCAGAGGAGTGGGGAGAGAGAAAGAAACACTCACAGAAGTTTTTAATCCCTGAGGACTTCAAGGGGCCGTGGTTCCGCGGCCTAAGCTCGCTTATGCCGCTGTTCCGCGGCTGTATGTTGGCCTTGGCGCTTGATTTTTCTTGTAGGTGCTTCCTTGGCTGTCCTCTTCTTGTCTGGATTTCCTGAATCTTGATTTGCTCACTGTATCTGCTCCAGATTTTTACAGTAGACCGTTGGCTTCGTCTTGATCCGTCGCGGTGTAGCCGCGAGATATGGGTCTAACTTCCCACGTCTTTGGCACTGAACTCGATCGTCTTTTTATCCTGCACACTTGCACAAAATCTAATCAAAAATAACAAGATGGTTTTTTGTACAATGTATATTTTTTTTTTGTTTTTCGGTTGTATTTATATTCACAAATTAACCCGAAATTACACAAAGAAATAAACTACCGTCTCCCCGGCAACGGCGCCATTTGATTAGTAGAGTTTTTGCATGCTTAGTTAATTACCGCAATCAAGACGGTTTCGCTTGTAGCTAGCCGGTTAAGTACGGGTCGTCCGCAGGGAGATAGGAATCTTTTTCTATGTGCTTTAACGAGTTAAGTCCAAATGTCCAGGTTTGTTTTTAGATTAACTATGTGCTAAAATGATATATAAAGAGAGCATGTTAGGGTTAGGATTAGGTTAGTTTGAGTTAGGAGTCGCTCACTTCTTTCGTTGCCACTCTTAATATCGGTGTCATGGTAATCGGCAACAACGGGGATTAGCACGACTAGGAAGGAACTTGCGAGTATAAACTAGGCTAACCAACGCTTAAGTTCTTCTTTTTGGTGCTTGTCCGTCCGTTCTTGGCTCATAGCCTTAACCTCCGTTAATTCAACCACAACCGGTTTCACTAAGGAATCACCGCTATCATGTAGGATAGGGTGCCGTAGAGAGCGGATTGTGGTTCAATTGACGGGAGTCCGAGTTAAGATGTTGGGCAAGAAAAGAGTGAGAGAGATTTCCTTCTCTCAAACTTTCCTTATCCTACCCTAACAAGTGAGAAAACTACTCACCCATTACAAGAAAAAGCAAAATAAAACAAAGGAGGAAGGTAGAAAGAAAAAGGTTAGAAGATTACAACTAGCTATTTGAGACCTCACTTTGACAAGGATCAAGCTTAAGCATCATTGTTGTTTAAGGATAAAGAAAAAGAGAACAAGAAAGAAACAAACAACAAATAACAATAACTAGATTAGCAAATGAAAAAAACAAGCAATTATAATTAATAATAAGACAATCATGGTGACAAAAGGAACTCTTTATTCATCACTTCACTCACAAAAGCTCACTACAAGGTTTTAATGGAGAAGAGATGAGAAGAGGAAGAAGAAAAACAACATGTATTCTAAAATCTAAATACCAGAATAAGCACCCTTGGTTTTGGCAAGTTCTGGACTATTTATAGGCAGGGAACTGGAAACCTAGGGCAACAATCTGCCTCCTTATAAAATTACCAAACAGCCCCTAAAAGATCTCGTTCTGAGGAGACCATACGGCCGCGGATCCGGGGCCTAAGCGTGCTTATGCCGTGGAACCGCGGCCCGATAGAGGAATTGGCTCTTCATCTTTTGTGAGTTTCCCCAGTTTTTTGTTGTCTGCAGTGTGGTATATGTTTTTTTCTCAGAAACTCTTCACAATTTTTCTAGAATTTCAGCAGATCCAAAGATGATGTGATGTGGATCTTTTGCCATGATTTCCTTGAGCTCCGCGTAGATATGTTGGATCTTGTGTTGCCATTGAGCTTTGTGCATGAAAATGACACCGATTTGCCATTTTGTCTCTTAAACTGGTGTGCGGCAACATACGGATAGAGAGCGGAGACCAGTGTTTTATCTGTGGTTGGCAATAATCTGGAATTTGTCGTGCTTTTCCATGAATTTCACTGTTTAGAGGTGAGCACCTGTATCCTGCAATTAACTAGCAAACATGGCTCAAGATTACATACCGATAAGCAATGTGATAAAAATTGGGCGGTATAAAAATGCAAAAATCTGATATGAACAAGTACACTATACAGACTCGTCGAGAACTTCTAGATGGTATTATACCTATCGTCAGATAGAAGTTCTCAAGTGGCATGAGTACGGGTTAGTCATTCGACCTGAAGTCATCATTTGTCTCGTGTGAGTTCCCACTGTACTTTGATTACTATCCTACCATGGCACAAAGGAGTTGTGCAAACAGGTTTTAGTTGGTTACAGTTCCAAACCACATGGAGGAAGTGGTCGACTGTGAGAGATTCGTCTCTCCTGGTAATAGGAGTCGATGCCGCGCTGTGTTCAGTTGGCTATCACCAGAAATCCGTGGCCACGGTAGGGGAGATTTACTGATAGTTGATCAGCAGTACCTCAGTTGGTGATGAGCTAGACTCAAACACGACTTGTCGGATTAGTAGGGGTCCGACGTTATCCACCCCGTACACCCGATATGCGATACTCTTTGACGAAGAGACCAGACTGTACGGAGATTGTCACATTCAGACTCAGAAGGGTAAGGAAGCACTTGATTGTCGACCCCCTTTCGACAAGTACCTGGGTAGCCGTTACGTACAGCTAGTGCCACTGACGTGCTTGTGGTTAAACCCACTGTCAACGTATTGTCGAGTCTTTAGAGTCCCACACAGAGGGTTTTCCTTGTTCAGACGACAGATGTAGGAGCCATACATTGGTACGTGCAGAGGGTCCGATTAAATATGTGTACGCGATACACAGATTTTAATCGGACGGTTGATAATACTAGCCGGCTTAAGATTAAGCCAGATTATTAAATCAGGTTTTGATTTAATAATTTATATATATATTTTTTGATACAAACATTTTAGTATTATTGTTCACTATTCATTTTCTCTTTGGTGCTATCCGTATTTTTATACGGATACGCGTATGTGTAGCGATACATATACCAGGTGAAGTATTCCATATTTATACGGGAATACTTCTAGAAGATGGACATCTCATATTTGTTTTTCTTTTTAGAAAAACAAATAAGGAAATGAGGTGGCAAGTGGAGAAGGTGAAGTATGGTGTGAACAATGTAGATAGGCATGGCTTTGTTTTAAAATGATTATTTCATTTGGATGCACTATTGCATCATGGTTGATTTTATTTAGCCATGCTTTTCTACACTTGTTCGCTTGACGATATTTTTCCTCATCTTCTCTATGTTAGCTCTTGCTTCGTCTTCTCCTTCTCCTTCTTCTTCTTGCTATCATTTTTGAGCAAGATCCTAGAGATAAAAATATAGTGAAGTATTCCTACATCACCGGCCATCCAAACCTAGTAACTTTGTACCGTCGGTTAGAGCCTCCTCCGCGTTCTCTTAGGTGTATCGTCTTCGGCAAGGATGGTCGATGCTCAAGTGTGTTCCCGGCAGCTATGAGCTTGTAGGAGTCTTCCACAAATGGGTGGACACGCGACAAAGGTTGTATTTCGTATCTTTGTATGCTTGGTTTGCTAGTTTAGGAGTTTGGATCGATTCTACGTTCAGGGTTCCTTCGTATTTGCGCAAAAATTTTGTTCGCCGTCCGTGCTTCCGCTACGCCTCAGGCTCTAGGGAACCCTACAGTGGTATCAAAGCCTCCTAAACACCTTAAACTAGCTAGTTACGACATTAGAATTCGCGTTTTCAGGCATCGGAAACTGTCAAAAAAACAGTCCCAAATTTTTGAGTTTTGAGATGTTTGCACACCCCACGGGCTCTCGGTTTGACCCTAGAATCCGTGGGGTAGTGCATGGGCACATCGGGGAGACCCCAAGGGGGACCGAATGGTTGGGCCCACTCCCCAAGACCACCACAAGGTGGTCTTGGCGGTGGGGACCAGAAACTGCCCCCCTTTGGCAGTTTCGGGTCTGCCTCACCCCCTGGCCACCTTGTGGTGGACTAAGGGATGGGGTAGCCCCACTAGGCCACCCAACTCGAAGTTAATTTCGTGCTTTAACTCCCCATGAAGGTTCGGGCGCGTATTGGCTCAAAACTCGACCGTTTTGGATGTTTAGTGCATATGGTTTTTGATCCTTGGTATATTTGGGATGTGCGCTAATTGTGTTTCGGAATTCTAATGTCGTGACTTCGTTTGCGTGCGTGGCTGTGTTGTTAACATTGTCTAATTGCTATATGCTCAATTAGACGGGGTTACACACTTGTTTCGGTTACTTATTTCTGGTGATATGTATCTGGTTATAGTTTGTGGGGATTGTCGTGATGGATAGCCTTATGTGCAATATTAGATGTACAGTTCAGATTCATTTGTATATTCTTTACTGCGAGGCGAGTGTTCGACATGTAGACTGCCGTCACTGCCAGTATGTATATTCTTTTATTGGGGCACGACCGGGTTGAGGTCGATGTCGCCGTTGTATATATATTTTCTTTTCTGTAATAGGATTACCCCACGGAGGAGTGATCGAATAGCCGGGTTCTAAAGGGCAACGGGTCCGCATCTCATGGTATTGAAACCGGGGGGCCTTACTCTAGAATTGGCGGGCTATTCGCTGCACTCGTAGGGGGTATAGGTTGACCCACGGAGGGGCTCTCAAGTTACCGGATTCTGTGAAGTGCTGGGTAGCCCAATCACTTTGTTGATTGGGGTTACCTCACTTCAGGGATTGGCGGGTAACTTAGTCATTTCGCTGGCTATCCATACGATCGGAGAACATGGCGTTTCATTTATGGCTCAAATGAAACGCGGGGCTCCTAGATTATCCACTATTCCATATTGTTTTTCGCATGCTTGTGATGATTTTATCTAATGTGATGACTATTATCTGCCTGCGAAGTTGATATATATATATGATATATATTTAGTAGATACTTATATATGTTTTACATCCACGCTAGTCCAGCCCCCGCTCTGCCGTTAGTTAAGTAACCTAACGGTGCATAACGGGGCCCCGTGGCGAA
The DNA here is from genome assembly GCA_030015575.1 of Agapanthus africanus. Lineage (NCBI taxonomy): Eukaryota > Viridiplantae > Streptophyta > Magnoliopsida > Asparagales > Amaryllidaceae > Agapanthus > Agapanthus africanus. The sequence goes on from CM057349.1 coordinate 143,705,967, forward strand.
TGCGGATGGCATATAAAAAGCATGTTAGTTTGGTTGATTCTTTTGTGTCTTGGAAACATAAAATAATGAGAACACATTATCGATATAATGCAAGGAAAAAAAAACCTAAATGATGTTATCGGAACCAATTTTAAAACTACTCGGTTTTCTTCAAAACACATGGTCGTATTCTTTTGCTTTGCATAGAGGTATTCAGTTAGGAATATCCCGCACCTCATTCTATGAGGGAAGACCCTTGATCCCTTCATTGGGAGTTCGCTCTTAAACAAAAGTTTATGTTACTAGTTTTAAAAAGCGGAGGTTAAGCCACTCCATTTAAAAGCCACTAGAGTTCCTTCAACGATATCAAGTTCATTACGTTAAAGTTTTTTCGCCAAAAACCAGCTGTAGCCCTCCATCATTTCAGATAGGTAGTGCCTAGTATTCGTGCTATGTTTATTGGCAAGAGTCAAGGCATAGTGTACGGTAGCTGAGTGCTACTTATCTGTTGCATGGATATGCGATTGATCGGGACAGTCATACTTCTTTGTTGGCAAGCGTCAAGGGCTAGTGTGGGTGGGTCCGATGCAATCAAGATAATGACAGGTTGAACTTGACTAGAACCCTTGGTTTGGTGGCAAGCGTCAAGGTCCTTGTGTAACGCTTTAAAAATTTGTTTAGGATAATTTTATATTAATTAGAGTTATAGCATATATTTTGCTATAAAACTTAGTTATAATTATTTTCCACATAGACATAGATATATTTACTTACTTATGAATTATTTCCTTATTTGTGTATTTAATTGGTTAGTTAATCAATTACTTGTTCACTTAATTATTTTCTTTATTTATTAATTCTTAAAAATTATTTTAACATGCACATACACACTAATCAAGTGTTAATCATAGATTAGCTTATGTTAACATGTTTTTGCATCCATGTCAAACCTAAAACACATTTTAAAATCAAGATGGTTCTAGAATTTTGCTATTTTAGAAAAATGAAAAATAAAACAAAATATCTAGCATGGTGCATTAAATGCAAGCCAAGGCTAGTTCTCTCTCTCCCTCAACTCTCTAGATCTTTCCATTTCTTCTTCTCTCTTCTCCTTCCTTCTTCTCTAACTGAAAACCCCCTCCACCTCAATTAAAAACCTACTAAATCAACACAAACCCTTCACTAATCCTATCCAAAATCCTATTTTCAAACCTCTTTAAGAGTTTGTTCAAGCAAGTCTTCATTTTGGATGGCAAATCATATCAAGTTAGGGTCTTTTACAAATCTTTGAGGTATGAAAACCAAGTTTACTCATTTCTTTGCAAATCTTTTCTTTAAATTGTCTTAATTAGGTTTTTAAGTAGTTTTAACGCAAGTTTAGATTTTAAAACGAGGGTTAGGATAAGTTTTGAGTTTTAATGACTTATTAGGGTTGCTAAGTGTAGTTTAACATGTGATAGTCTTATAAATCCAACAAGTTTGCACTAAAACACTATATTGTTTTAATTTAGTGTTTTAAAACGGTTTTTAGTTAAGTTTTTGTGATATTTGTGATCTGCTACTATTGTGTTGATCTTCTATTTAATATAACAAGATAGTAGAGTAGTGTTTAAGCCCTGAGTTTACCCTAGAAATCCGAACCCAATCCACCTTAGTTCGACCGGTGAGATTGGCTATATTCCCGGCGCCGCTGGTTCCTTATAGCAATTAGGTGATGGGTTTTTGTAGGCAGTTCTCTGTGGGTATTTTAGGGTATTTGGTATTGTTTGTTTTTCCTAGTTCAACTGCAGATAAAATCTGGGACCATTTTCCTTTTATGTGAGTGTTTGATTAATATGCGATACGTACGTTTCGATCCTCGATTTGGCGTTTGCTGTGCATAACAGCCCCTAGGTGTGGTTTGTGATGATGTCGCACACGTTTTGTGCACCAAGTGCACACGTGTTTAATTTGTGGCATTGGTTCCTCCGTTTTATCTTGACTTCGCGTCTATTCGAATGTCTAGTCTTATATGTTATATTTATGCGATTTTAGGATCGGTTGCGGAGGCGTCAGACGCAGCAAGGAAACGAAAGGCAGTGATCGGATTCGACTAGCCGAGGCGTTCCGATGAGTAGATGTACACATCTATAGGGGAATCGCTTGGATGGCGTAAAGCGCTCGATAGCTAGGATTTAGTTATAATTCTTGTTTTCATATGCGTATATCATATTCATATTGTACTTGTATCATCATGCACATTGATATTATCACCTAGGACACTTGCACCTTACCAATGGTTCATGCCGCACGTGCACTATTTTATGCGAACACACACGTCATTGGTGATTGCTATGTCACGAACACTATAGAACTTGCTTAAAAATCGGTATTTGAGCATTGCATCGTTATAGATATGTAGTCTTCAAGTCATTCATTTCATTGCATCATATTAATATCATGGACATTCGCCATCATCGACATATGCATGTATTGTGATTCTTCTTGGAGATTTCCGTATTCATGAGATTTCTGGATTTGGGGAAAACCGCAAAAAAAGACTTTTATAAACTTATGATCATTTTAAAATAGAAATTGCGGTTTTCTCATGATATGATGTGTGGAATCCACTATGAGTTTTCTCGGTTATTAAGCCACGTATGTACATATACCCGATTCAAAGAGAGAGGAGGCACCGTCTGCGGGTACATAGTGGACCTGGTGAGATACCCCCGGGCAAGAAGATCGTATAGTGAGACGTTGAGCCTGGCAGGGGAGCACTACCTACCGGTGATTATTGGGCGGCAGAGATCTGGAGGATACCGACCGGAGTCGTGTGATTTAGACAGATTTGGGGCCGATCTGAGAGACGACACCCAAGATATTGATATATATTGTGTGTTGATGCTTGGCACGGATTTCTGTCGTTTCTATTGATGATACTTTGGATTACCACACTGAAGATTTTCTAAGATAAAAACTCAGTTTTCTCACATTAGATGTACCGGATTTCATACTTGATCATTTATTCATGTCGCATTCATACTAGTACATCACATCATAGTTTATACATAGTATTTAACGGATTTGCATGCATGCTTGTGATTGTCTCATTAGATGTTATTTACTATTCACGAGTTGGCAACTCACCCCCGTTATGACACAGTGTCTTGCAGGACCGACCCGTCAGCATAGTCGCGGCAGGCGCACTGCTACTACTCCTGTCGCTTCTTTTGCTTCGACTTGAGCACTTTGCCTATAGGTGGGTTTTGTGAGGTTATTATTTTGTTCCCACCATATATATTTACTTTTGTATCTAGTACACTCCATCTACCATTTTGTATATTGGACCTAGACTGTGAGACTTGTATCTATTTTTGATATCTGGTGTTGAGCTCGTGTGAGCCGACTTCATGCTTTTCTGATTCTTTCTTCTATACGGTTTTTCATATTATTATGATATATCTTGCATGTGGTTGTGTTCCGCCATTCGACGAAGAGCTAGCTCCCGCTTGGGGATGCCTTTTTTTTATCATTGCTTATATATATTCATGTTATGTACCATTTTTGGGACCAGATTTACAAAGGAGACTCTGCCGAAATTTTCAGAAAAACTTGTTGCTTTTAAATGATTTTGACGTAACACTATTTGTTAAAATCACTCTTTTAAGACATGTATTTTATCACCCTATTCTTTTCACGATTTAGATTCTAGGATTTTGGCTTACTTGAATTACGTTACGCCTCTAGACGTTGCGTGATTTAAGTGCCAGTCACGTTTCCACATTCGGGTCGTCACGAAGTTGAGTATTAGGTTTTACCTTTCTGAGTGTAGGATGACCCTTGGTATGATGGAGTAGGTGACTTAAGTAGAGTGACGTGGCATGTGTATGTTCCGCAACATACTCACGATACGATACTCCGCCTAAGTGACCTTAGGATATATAATTGCTTGTGATTCCTGCCTTGATTCCATATATCCTTTTGTTTCGACTACAATATTCTTATCGAATCCTTTTTCTTGTTCCAGCCACTATGCCACCGAAGACTACGAGGGCTCAGAGGGCTACCGCCAGAAATAATATTAGAGTTGGCTAGTCTGAGATGAGGACTGACCAGGGCTGTATGCCTACCCCTCAGGGACAGATTGATCCCCTTTCTCCAGGCCGGATAGCTAGGCTGGAGGCGAGTATTCAGGATTTGTGCCAGATGGTTGGATCTTTAGTTGAGGTCAGCAGAGCACCGAGATCTGATGATGTTCCTCCAACTACAGGGACTGTGATAGTACCAGCTACCCAGAAAGTTGTACCTGCCGCTACCGAGACTATCACAGTATCACTACAGGAGTTTATGAGCCGAAGCCTCCAGTTTTCACCGTCACAGACGTAGCAGAGGATCCACAGACGTTCTTTGATAGGATGGCCAAGATTTGCTGCTCACTGAGATGTTCCGATGAGAGATCGGTCGAGCTTGCGAGCTTTCGTCTAGAGGGTCTTGCTCAGACGTGGTGCGAGTCAGTTTTGAGAGGCCAAGCTGCAGGTCTACCTCCTATGACCTGGGATGAGTTCACGATGGTGTTTTTCGCTCGTTTCCTTCCGGAGAGCGTCAGGGATGCTCGAGCCCGTAGTTTTGAGTCTTTGCACAAAACTCCTTGGATGACCATGTCCAAGTACGATGTTCAGTTCATTCAGCTTTCCAGAAATGCTCCTTACCTGGTGGACACTGATGAGAAACACATAAAGAGATTCAAACGAGGCCATGACACACAACTGTTCCTTTCTATCAGCGCCCAGCACTTCGAAACCTATGCAGCAGTGATAGACACAGCCATATTAGTGGAGGAGCGTATTTCTGAGACTACAGTGCCGAAGCGTATTCATACAGGTATATCAAAACCAGTACAGTTTGGCAGAGATATGAAAGGCAGAGGCCGTAGCGGGTTCTTTCTAGGCCGTGGTGGTGGTCGAGGCATGATGGGAGTTCAGCTATGTTAGTTATATGTATGCCCTAGAGGCCATTATTGTACATACTGTAGGGTTCCTAGGCACACTAATGAGGTCTCACAAGGGATCAAACATGGCCAATTCAAAATTTTCTATGTGCCGAGAAACCCTAATACGGATCGTTAACTAGAGAATAGGCGAAACTGCAAGCTAGTAAACAACTTTACTGCAAAGTGAATGGAAATACAACCTTTGTAGATCCGGTCTACCACTTCTCTAACTCCGTGATGACATCCCTACGCTGCGATCACCGGGTCCCGGACTCTCGCGGTGGTTTCATCGAAGAAATGATCGGGCTAGGTCGATGACATCGATGCCGAAGATGATCTACGTCGAGGCGACTCTAACTCGAGCTCCAACTTCACCAAGTCATGAAACTTGTGAAGAAAACACCCTATACTACATGGCAAGTGGTAGAGGATGAAGAAATAGGAAGTGGGTTCACTTTGGATTTGGATTTCTCACTTGAATTCATCACTTGAAAATTTTGTAGAAAGTTTTCCTTTTCTTCACTTGAAGAAGAAGATCAAGAAGTAGAAAAATGAATAATCATTTTAAATAAAAATTCAAGTGAATCCTTATCATGTTGCAACCATGGGTGAAGTTTTTTCATGTAGAGAATAAACTAAGGTTAGGTATAATGGTTAGGTTAAGGAAAGAAACAAAATGGTCATGACTTTTCAAAGCTTCATGAAGCTTCAAGTAAATACTAAAATAAGCCACCATTTTCTTTCTTGCCCAAAAAGATAAATGCATAAAGAAAATAAATAAAACATTTAAAACCCTAACCATTAACCTAATCATGGTTTAAATCAAACATACACCCAAGTTTGCATGTATCATCAAACATGATACAAACAAGTGCACAAAAATATATCATATATACAACTTGTGCACATCAAGTGAGAAAATCCATCTAAAGTGAACAAATACTATTTAATGCAAAGTAATATATCAAATATATAATTATACATTAAATCATTAAATCAACACTTGATCTAACGATCCGGTCATATCGCATATGACCGACTAATATCCGATGTATCGACTTATCGAATCAATCCTCGATTCGATAACTAAGCTATATCGCATACAACTAATCGATACGATCATCGCGTGAATAAAATACGGTATCACATACACGCATTATTCTCGGTCCCGCACATATCTATGCGCTCCTATTTCGTTTAGCTTGAGCCAGGAAACCTCTGTGTAGGACTCTAAAGACTCGTCAATATGCCGGCAGCAGATGATGATCATATCAAGCACCCACAAGCCGCAAGCGGTCTGCTAAACGTAACGGCCACCCGGATATTGAGCGATTAGAAGATCGATAAGCAAGCCCGCTCACACTCCTGTGAATCCAACCAGTAACACTTACCGTACAGTCCGGTCTGATCGTCTGATATGTCGCATATCTCGCCTAGGCGTGGTAAACGTCAGACCCCAGTAGCTCGATAAGTCGTGTCGATATGAGGTCTATAACAGTTCGAGAAACTACTGGTAACACTTACCAGTAAATCTCAGCAACCCTGGCCAGGGATTTCCGGTTATAACCAATCGAACACAGTGCAACATCAACTCCCTATACCGGGAAAGACGAATCCCCACCTATCGCTCATTGCCTCCATGTGATTCAGGACTGTACCCAAAAACCACCGTTTTGCACGCCCTGTTGGACGTGGTAAGGTGGAAATCAAAGCACAGTGGGAATCACACAAGAATCTATGACGATCTCGGGTCTACAGACTAACCTGTACCAGTGTCACCAGAGAACTGCCATCTGACATGAGGTATAATACCATCTGGGAGTTCTCGGCGAGTCTGTCCGGTGTACCCAGTCTCCACTGAGCACCCGTATATCATCTCTGATGTCAAACACCAATGGATATGGGATCATCCACCGCCCATCTGTATGGGTCGAGAAGGTATACGCTAGTCTACTCTGGTATATCGATGCCCCGTCTCGATACACCCACGACTAGGGACCTTGAAGGATGTACTTATGGACTACCATGTCCCCACTAGTATGATCCGCATCATAGTCCAGGTAGTCAAGTACACATCCTAAGGGCTTTACCAACATGTAACAGAGAGACAATCAGTGTACACGTTAAGGTAAAGAGCAACCAGATAGCATACTATCATGTCGAGCAAGAAAGTCCTCCCTATATATATCCCAGCATCCACTACAATATATATCCTATGTACAGTAATGGCCTCTAGGGCATACATATAATTAACAATCTCCCACTTGCACTAGGGCCATCTGTAGCAGTAGTTGTAGTATCTCATACTCAACCATCCCATAAAAGTCTCTCTCTGGGAAAAGGCCTTTGTGAGTGGATCCGCCGTGTTGTCCTCTGAGTCTACTCTCCCGACCTTGATCCCTTGGAGATCAACCATCTCCATGATCAGGTGACACTGCCTCAGAATATGTCTGGATCACTGATGGGATGAGCGTTCCTAGGCATAAGCCACAACTCCATTGTCACACAATGGGAGGAACGAAGTTCATCTCATGAATAAATATACATCCAGACTGCCTCTTTGGTAGCATCTTAAGTAGCGATGTATCCAGCTTTTATCGTCTAGTTTGCCACGGTATCTAGCTTGGAACTCTTCCAACATACCGTCCCTTTACTAAGGGTAAAGACAATGCCTGTGACTGATTTTCAGTCGTCCTTATCACTCTGGAACCTTTCCAGTGATTCTCCCCAGGATCAACTGATACCATCTCACTACAACTAGTGAGTATCCTAACATCTAATTAGATCTATCTCATAGATCCAAAACCCAGGATTTAGGAGGTATCACTTTGATCCTATATGAAGAATCATTGTGATAAGCGGAGATTGACTGAGCGTAGCATAGGAAACTCCTTCCCTATCAAGAGTATGTCATCCACGTACTCTACGAGGATGGTTACCATACTCCCTACTACCTTTTTGTTTATACAAGGTTCATCTACCATTTTGATGATGTCAAACTCTTTGACTAATACATCAAAACAGATGTTCCAACTCCGCGATGCCTGCTTTATCACATAAAACATCTTGCACACGTTTCCGCTGCTCCCATTGTCTACGAAGCCCTCTGACTGTATACTTACAGACTCTCTTTTCTGAAACATCATTTTAGAAAAGCAGTCATGACACCCAACCACCAGATATCGTAATCATGGTTTGCAGTCATGGCAAGTAGGATCTGGATGGACTTAAGCATAGGCACTGGAAAAGGTTTCATCATTATCCAAGCCTGGTCGATGATGAAAACCTTTAACAAGTCTAGCTTTGAAAGTCTCAACTTTTCCATCTACACCAAGTAATCTTCTCAAGATATACTTGCTCCTGATGGGAATTTAACCCTTCAGATATAGCAACCAAAGTCCATACTTTGTTGGTGTACATGGATTCCATCTCAGATCGATAAGCATCCAGCCATTCTTACAGAGTCCCACTCCTGATGGCCTGCTCGAAACTAGTTGGGTCATCATCTCATGATGCAATCCTCGCTCCCACTGTCATAGAGAAACCGAAGTATCTCTCAGGTGGGTGAGGAACCCTACTAGATCGGCGGAGAGGCTGAGGTTCGTTGGTAACTATTGAATCCTTTGGTTCTATCAAATCATCTGCTGTAGTTTGTATAGCTGGAACCTTTCCAGTTTTACATTACAGACCTTCCCTCGAGCTTGTCCGGATTTTGCTTTTAGACATAGGCCGGTCAACCCCAAATCTTAACCAACTTAAGATATGGGCTCTTCCCTTTCCATATCACATATGAAGTGGTAGGCAACTGATTTGATTTGAACCCTATTCAATAGGTATGCAGCTTCTCAAGTGCATAACTCCCAAAAGGAAATAGGAAACTCAGTAGTACTCATCATAGAGCACACCTTATCATATAGGGTGTGATTGCTCCGACCCGATATACCATCGTGCTATAGTGTATACGGAGGAGTAATGCTGAGAGAGAATCTCACTCTCCTTTTTAAAAGTCCAAGAATTCCGTGCTCAAGTATTCTCCTCCTTATCACATCAAAGGACATAATACTTATACCCGTTTTGGTTCTCTACTTCTTACTTATATTCTGTGAATATCTCAAAGTTTCGGACTTGTGTTTCAACAAGAACATATGTCTGAATCTTGAGAGATTATCAGAGAATGTAATGAAATACAAAGAACCGGTCTTGGCATGCGTAGACAGGGGACCTACATACAACAACATGTATCATCCCAAGAGTTCGCTAACTCTTTCTCTGTTTCCAGTAAACAGATCTATGGTCATCGTATCTTTATGACATGACCGGCAAGTTTCACAAGATGTAAATTCAAACTGATTTAAAAATGCATCTATATGTAACTTCAGCTAGTCGGGTCGCATTGATATGACCTAGTCTACAATACCTCAAGAAGGATCCGTTCATTTCTGAACTGTTCCTCTTGTGTGTGTTCTGTATACTAAGAACTGTAGTTTGATTTAGAACGTCAATGCTTTTAGATAACGTGCCTGAACCGATCAACTTTTGATATAGGAAATGTTCAAAACATTATCCAACAATACAAAATATTATCATTTCTTTACTGATAAAGAGACTGATATGATTTTGTATATCAGGTTCGGTATCTAATAACATTTGTTCAGAATCAATGTATTCTGGTAATACAGGGTGATAGTGACCAACAGACTTGGCTGCAACGCTTGCCCCGTTTTCTGCCTCATGAAACTTATCACCCGTTCTCAGTTCTCTACCTTTCTGTAGCCCTATGTAACAGATTACATATCTGGGATCCTGATCCTGTATCAAATACCCAGGACATAGAGGATACAGAGAAACAGTTCTTTGTAATGAACACACCCGAAGGAGATGCATCACATGCACTTTCTTCGTTTGGGTGGCACGGGAATTCTGGTAATCCCCTATTTCCTGCTCTGTCTTATAACAATTATAAGTTGGAGCGGGACCAACGTTCCCCAGCTCAGTATAACAAGCGGGTTCGGTCAATATCCGTATTATTATCTTGATTAAGGCGTGATTTGGTCGCTACCTAGAGAGAGAGAGAAGAAAACACTCAGCGTATGCTGTTGGAAGATCTGATTGGTTATTATTTTATCTAATCAGGATGGCTCTCACTGTTTTTTATCAAATCTTCCTTCAAACCCTAAAAGGAAAGACTAGCCAGGATTAATCACACGCTACAAGTTCGCCAATCTTTCAGCCAGGCCAGTGTCGGTACTTTGAGGGAGGTCCTCCGTGCTTTCGCATGAACCTAATTAATGTAAACCTCGTTTTCCCAGAGGCGTAACCTTGTTAACACCTTTTTAGACACCTACTTGATCGGCTAATTATAATGTGTAAAACTCTCCCAGGAGTAACTCTTACTCGCAGCAGGTATCGGGATCCAACTATCTCATAGAAGGTATGGAATCTCATTGCAAATTTCAACACTTAAAATTCCCGATAATTTTGCCTCTTACCTCCTATGACCTTGACAAAGGCCAACAAACCATAGGATGCTAGTCAAGTTCAACCCGTCATTTCCTGATTGAATTAAACCCACCCGCACGACCCTTGACAAAGGCCAACAAGGTCGCACGACTACCCTAACCGAATCTGCATCATATGCATAAGCAGATAAGCACCAGTCAGCTACCGCACACTACGCCTTGACAAAGGCCAACAAACGCAGAATGAATACTAACTTCTACTTATCTGAAATGAAGGCAGGCTACGACAGGTTTTTCTGAAAACCTATTGCGTAATGAACTTGATATCGTTGTAGAATCAAATGATTTTAAAATGGAGTGTTTTTGAAGCTTTTCTAGTTTTGCTAAAGGGGTCACTCCTAGTGAAGGGATCGTCGGCCCTTTCCTCGTCGAATGAGGTGCGGGATATATCATATATATCACTGTGCAAAGCAAAAACTATAGAAGCAATCAAAAGACAAACCGAGAGTTGTAGCATCTGCCAGTTATTGCTAAAGGAGTCACTTCCGGTGAGGGGATCTCGGTCCTTTCCTTATCGAATAAGGTGCAGGATGTTCTACAAGGAACACCGCGATGCAAAGCAAGAACTTTAGCTACCTGTTTTTATTTTGAAATTCGATTCCACAACATCTTTTTGGTTTCTTTTCTTTCATTAATCACATTAATGAAGTCCCATCATTTAAGAACCTAAACATCACAGATAAATACGACGTACACTTATGCCATCCGCATTCGCCTCGATGTCCCCTCGTGCACCGTTAGGTTAGGTAACTAACGACAGAGCGGGACAGGGCTAGCGCGGGTGTAAAACATAAGTAACGTCTATATAATATATCGTATATACTATATATATAGTATCTATCACAGAACATCAAATGATCACATCACAGATATCGCAGCAGAAGAAACATATGAAATATTGGATATATTAGGACGTCCGTGTTTTTAATACGAGCCAGTATAAAACACGGATTCCACGGTCGCGATGAATAGCCAAACCCACACCCCTAGACCCCTACGAGAGCGGCAAGCAACCCTACCAATTCTAGGGTTAGGTGACCCGGACTCGACTCCTCGAGATGGTCTCCCACTGGACCCTAGAACCCGGTTACTTGTGCCCTCCTCCTTGGGTCTATCCTAGTGCGGAAAAGTAAATAATATACAAAAGGTGACATCTTCCGCAACCTGGAAGTGCCCTAATAAAAGAATATTACATACAAGTTTTTACATGAATGAAAATGAAAAACACTCATCTCACATAAAAACACCCGGCTATTCAAACACGACGATCCAATATAACATATCCAGCAACACATAACATCACATGTCATCAACGTAAGTAAATATGTGCATCCCAATTGTCGTTGACATATAGCAACGAAACCGGCGATATCACATATTACACTTACGGTCACATAAAAGAAAGTGTAAAACTACAACAGTTGGAATCCGCAACCTCCTTAGACATCGCATGCCTAATCAAATGAATTCCGTAGACATCGCATGCCTAACAATTATAAACCCCGCATTTTAGTCTCATTATCGAAAACTGTTTTAAATATCAAGTCGGGCAATTCAACAGGATTCCCGACATCCTGATCGAATGCTCGTCGCAAATTTTAGTAGACGGCCGCACCCCCGATACCGTCGACGAAGTGCACCAAGGCGGAACACCGCTACCGCGAGCACCCGAGCGGATGCTTTCGGCGACGAGGTTCTCCTACAGTCACTTGGTCGGGGCTATGGGGTGTAGCTGTCTATTAAGTTTACCCGGCGAATATCCGCGTACGCTACATGATTGCGACGGACTTTTGATCACATCAAAATTCCGTGTCAACCGATCATTTGAGACTAAAGTGCTATGTTTATAACATTCATATTAGTTATCACATAACTACTTGTGAATTCCAAATATTGTATCACAATCCAGATGTAGGGTTGCTAGGCACGCGCACAAGGTTCTACGAGGCATCAACCATGCCCGATTAAAATTTGAGCCGTGCCGAACAACCCGAATACGGATCTTTAAACTAGGGTTTAGGCGAAAACCAACACGTTAAACACTTTAACATTAAGTGAGAGGGATTACAACCTTTGTAGATCCGGTCCTTCACTTCATAAGCTCCGTGTTGTGGTCCCTTCGCTGCGATCATCGGGTTCCGGACTCTCGAGAGGTTCCACGAAGAGAAAGATGCAGTCTTGCTTCCGATCTTCGATACAAAGATGATCTACCTTGAAGTTTCATTAACACAAGCTAACACTCACTAAAATTGAGTGAACACTCTCATCTAAAGGGCAAGGGAAGATGAGTATGATGAAGTAGGATTTTTGCTCTCTAATTTATCTTTTTCTCACATTTATTCACCACTTGGAAAAAGCTAATAAGCTTTTTCCATTAAGAAAAGAAGAAGGAAGAAGATAATGAATAATAGAATTCCTTTTGTGATGAATAGTAATCAAGAATATATGATTGATTATCAAACCATGGTCAAGGATGAGAGGCTAAACCAATGTAGAGAATAAACTAGAGTTAGGGTTTGGTTAGGTCAAAGCATGAGTCATAACAAAATATCTTTATCATGACAAAATAGAATCCTTCTAGAATGAACAAGAAGGATCTAACCCTAATCAAACACTAATCCCTTTTTATCATCCTTAAACATGTTTTATAATAAATCATATCATGTCACAATAATATATATCACACATATATTATATATTTGCAACAAAAGAAAATAATACAATTAACATATATCGCATATATATCAATGTATTACCCAAGTGAGAAAAAGAATCTTTTAGTGAGCTAATATTAGTTAATGTAATTTAATATATCAAATATATTATTATACATTAAATTATCGAATCAACACTTGATCCGACAATCCGGCTATATCGCATATAACCGACTAATATTTATCCGTACCGATTCATCGAATCAACACTTGATCCGATGACCCGGCTGATATCAAATATCGCGAGAATAGAATACGGTATCTCATATCGTATTATCCTCGGTCCCGCAGATATCTCATACGTGCCCCTACTCCGTTTTGCCTGAGCCAAGAAACCTCTGTGTAGAACTCTAAAGAATCGTCAATACGCCGGCAGTAGGTGATGATCATATCAAACACCCACAAGCAGCAAGCGGTCAGCTAAACGTAACAGCTACCCAGGTATTGAGCGCTCGGAAGATCAACAAGCAAGCCTGTACATTCTCCTGTGAATCCAAAAAGTAACACTCCCGTACAGTCCGGTCTCGTCGTCTGATATGTCGCATATCTCGCCTAGGGGTGGTAAACGTCAGACCCCAGTAGCTCGATAAGTCGTGTCGATATAAGGTCTATAACAGTTCGAGAAACCACTGATAACACTTACCAGTAAATCTCAGCAACCCTGGCCAGGGATTTCCGGTTATAGCCAATCGAACACAGCACAACATCAACTCCCTATACCGGGAGAGACGAATCCCCTCCTATCGCTCATTGCCTCCATGTGATTCGGGACTGTACACAAAAGCCACCTTTTTGCACGCCCTCTTAGATGTGGTATGATGGAAATCAAAGCACTGTGGGAATCACACAAGACTCTATGAGGATCTCGGGTCAACAGACTACTCTGTACCAGTGTCACCGGAGAACTGCCATCTGACGTAAGGTATAATACTATCTGGAAGTTCTCGGCGAGTCCGTCCAGTGTACCCAGTCTCTACTGAGCACCCGTACACCATCCTTGATGTCAAACACCGATGGATATGGGATTATCCATCGCCTATCATAAGGGTCAAGATGCGTATACGCTAGTTTACTCTGGTGCATCGATGCCCTATCTCGATACACCCTCGACTAGGAACAGTTATAGGATGTACTCGTCGACTACCGTGGCCCCACTAATATGATCTCATCATAGTCCCAGTAGTCGAGTACATATCCTAAGGGCTTTATCAACATGTAATATAGAGACAATCAGAGTACATGTTAAGATAAAGTATAACCAGATAGCATACTATCATGTCGAGTAAGAAAGTCCTCCCTATATATGTCCCAGCATCCACTACAATATACATCGTATGTACAGTAATGGCCTCTAGGGTATACATATAACTAACAATCTCCCACTTGCACTAGGGCCATCTGTTGTGGTATCACATACCCAACAATTAGCTGCGGTTGAAGTATCTCATACTCAACCATCCCATAAAAGGCTCTACTGGGAAAAAGGCCTTTGTGAGTGGATCCGTGCTGTTGTCCTCTGCGTCGGCTCTCCTAACCTCGATCTCCCTGGAGATCAATCATCTCCATGATCAGGTGATACTGCCTAAGAATTATATCTGGATTTCAGATGGGACGGGGGTTCCTTGGCAAAAGCCATAACTCCATTGTCACACAATGGTAGGAATGAAGTTCATCTCATGAACTTATATATATCCAGACTGCCTCTTTGGTAGCATCCTTGGTAACGATGTATCTTGCCTTTAATCGTCTAGTATGTCACGGTATCTAGCTGGGAACTCTTCCAACATACCGTCCCTCCATCTGAGGCTAAAGACAATGCCTGTGACTGACATTCAGTCGTCCTTATCACCCTGGAACCTTTCCAGTGATTCTCCCCAGGATCGATTGATACCATCTCACTACATCTAGTGAGAATCCTAACATCCAATTAGATCTATCTCATAGATCCAAAACCCAGGATTTAGGAGGTATCACTTTGATCCTATAGGAGAATCCTTGTGATAAGCAGAGATTGACTGAGCGTAGCATAGGAAACTCCTTCCCTATCAAGAGTATGTCATCCACGTACTCTACGAGGATCACCACCATACTCTCTACTACCTTTTTGTATATACAAGGTTCATCTACCATTTTGATGAAGTCAAACTCTTTGACTACCACATCAAAATAGATGTTCCAACTCCGCGATGCCTGTTTTATCATATAAAACATCTTGCACACGTTTCTGCTGCTCCCACTGTCTACGAAGCCCTCTGGCTGTGTACTTATAGACGCTCTTTTTTAAAACACCATTTAGAAAAGCTGTCATGACACCCAACCACCAGATATCGTAGTCATGGTATGTCGCCGTGGCAAGTAGGATCTGGATGGACTTAAGCATAGCTTTGAAAGTCTCAACTTTTCCATATACACCAAGTAATCTTCTCAAGATATACTTGCTCCTGATGGGGATTTAACCCTTCGGATAAAGCAACCAAAGTCCATACTTTGTTGGTGTATAAGGATTCCATCTCAGATCGCTAAGCATCCAGCCATTTTTATAGAGTCCCACTCCTGATGGCCAGCTTGAAACTAGTTGGGTCATCATCTCATGATGCAATCCTCACTCCTACTGTCATAGAGAAACCAAAGTATCTCTCAGGAGAGTGAGGAACCCTACTAGATCGGCGGAGAGGCTGACGTTCGTTGGAAACTATTGAATCCTTTGGTTCTACAAAATCATTAGCTGCAGTTTGTATAGCTGCAACCCTTCCAGTTTTACATAACAGACCTTGCCTCGAGATTGTCCGGATTTTTCTTTTAGACATAGGCCGGACAACCCTAAATCTTAACAAACTGAAGATATGGGCTCTTCCCTTTCCGTATCACATATGAAGTGGTAGGCAACTGATTTGATCGGAACCCTATTCAATAGGTATGCAATTTCATTAGTGCATAACTCCCTAAAGGAAATAGGAAACTCAGTAGTACTCATCATAGAGCACACCATATCACATAGGGTGTTATTGCTCCGCCCCGATATACCATCGTACTATGGTGTATAGGAGGAGTAATGCTGAGAGAGAATCTCATTCTCCTTTAGAATAGTCCAGGAATTCCGTGCTCAAGTATTCTCCTCCTTGATCTCATCAAAGGACATAATACTTATACCCGTATTTTAGTTCTCTACTTGTAACTTATATTCTGTGAATATCTCAAAAGATTCGGACTTATGTTTCAACAGGAACACATGTCTGAATCTTGAGAGATTATCAGAGAATGTAATAAAGTACAAAGAACCGGTCTTGGCATGTGTAGACCGGGGACTTATATATATCAGCATGTATCAATCCCAAGAGTTCACTAACTCTTTCTCTATTTCCAATAAACAGAGCTATGGTCATCTTATCTCTGTGACATGACCGGCAAGTTTCACAAGATTTAAATTCAAACTAATTTAAATATGCATCTATATGTAACTTCAGCTAGTCGGGTCACATTGATATGACCTAATCTACAATACCTCAAGTAGGATTCGTTCATTTCTGAACTCTTCCTCTTGTGTGTGTTCCGTATATTAAGAACTGTAGTTTGATTTACAACGTCTATGCTTTTAGATAATGTGCTTGAACTGATCAACTCTTGATATAGGAAATGTTCAAAACATTATCCAACAATACAAAATTATATCCTTTCTTTACTAATAAAGAGACTGATATGATGTTGTATATCAGGTTCGGTATCTAATAACATTCGTTCAGAATCAATGTATTCTAGTAATACAGGGTGACAGTGACCAACAGACTTGGCTGCAACACTTGCACCGTTTTCTGTCTCATGAAACTTATCACCCGTTCTCAGTTCTCTACCATTCTGTAGCCCATGTAACAGATTACATATGCGGGATCCTGATCCGGTATCTCATACCCAGGACGTAAAGGATACTGAGAAATAGTTCTATGTAATAAACACACCCGAAGATGATGCATCAGCATGCACTTTCTTCGTTTGGGCGGTACTGGAAATCTGGTGTTCCCCAATTTCCTGCTCTGTCTTATAACAATTATAAGTTGGAGCGGGACCAACGTTCCCCAGCTCAGTATAACAAGCGGGTTCGGTCAATTCATCCGTTTTATTATCTTGATTAAGGCGTGATATGGTCGCTACCTGGAGAGAGAGAGAAGAAAACACTCAGCGTATGCTCTTGCAAGATTAGATTGGTTATCTAATATATCTAATCAGGATGTCTCCCACTGTTTTAGTCAAATCTTCCTTCAAACCCTAAAAGGAAAGACTAGCCGGGATTAATTACACGCTACAAGTTCGCCAATCTTTCAGCCAGGCCAGTGTCGGTACTTTGAGGGAGGTCCCCTGTGCTTTCGCACGAACCTAATTAATGTAAACATCGTTTTCCCAGAGGCATAACCCCGTTAACATCTTTCTAGACACCTACTTGATCAACTAATTGTAATGTACAAAACTCTCCCAGGAGTAACTCTTACTCGCAGCGGGTATCGGGATCCAACTATCTCATAGAAGGTATGCAATCTCATTGCAAATCTCAACACTTGAAATTCCCGATAATATTTTGTCCCAAGCGTCCTATGACCTTGACAGAGGTCAACAAACCATAGGCCGCTAGTCAAGTTCAACCCGTCATTTCTTGATTGAAGTAAACCCACCCGCACGACCCTTGACAGAGCTCAACAAGGTCGTACGACTACCCTAAATCAATCACATCATATGCTTATACAGATAAGCACTAATCAGCTACCGCACACTAAGCCTTGACAGAGGTCAACAAACGCAACACGAATACTAACTATTACTTATCTGAAATGACGGAGGGCTACGACAGGTTTTTAAGAAAACCCTTTGCGTAATGAACTTCATATCGTTGTTGAATCGAGTAATTTTAAATGGAGTGTTTTTGAGGCTTTTCTAGTTTTGCTAAAGGGGTCACTCCCGGTGAAGGGATCGTCGGCCCTTTCCTCGTCGAATAAGGTGCGGGATATATCACATATATCACTGTGCAAAGCAAGAACTATAGAAGCAATCAAAAGACAAACCGAGTTTGTAGCATCTGCTAGTTTCACTAAAGAGGTCACTCCCGGTGAAGAGATCTCGGCTTTTTCCTTATCGAATAAGGTGCTGGATGTTCTATAAGGAACACCGCTATGCAAAGCAAGAACTAGAGCTACCGGTTTTTAAACAAGTTTCTACAACATCTTTAGGTTTCGTTTATTTCATTAATCTCATTAATGAAGTCCCATTTTTATTATGCTTCACAAGCATCCCTTTTTGAAACGAAATCTGCAATATAACATTTATCTCATATATATAATATAAATATTCATCTCAGGCAGTAATATGATCTCATCACAGAACATTGCAGCAGAAGAAACATATGTGAAATATTGGATATACTAGGACGTCCGTGTTTTCAATACGAGCCTGTATAAAACACGGATTCCACGGTCACGATGAATAGCCAAACCCACATCCCTAGACCCCTATGAGAGCGGCAAGCAACACTGCCAATTCTAGGGTTAGGAGACCCAGTCTCGACTCCTCGTGATGGTCTCCCACTGGACCCTAGAACCCGGTTACTTGTGCTCCCCACCTTGGGTCTATCCTAGTGCGGAAAGGTAAATAATATACAAAGGGTGACAACTTCCGCAACCTGGAAGTGCCCCAATAAAAGAATATTACATACAAATGAATTTTACATGAATGAAAAAGAAAAAACTCTCATCTCACATAAAACCCCCGGCTATTCATAACGCGACGATCCAATATAACATATCATAGCAACACATAATATCTCATATCATCAACGTAAGCAAGTATGTGTATCCCGATTGTCGTTGATGTATAGCAACGAAGCCGGCGATACACCACATACTACGCTTACGGTCACAGAAAAGAAAATGTAAAACTACAACAGTTGGAATCCGCAACCTCTTTAGACAACGCATGCCTAACCATTATAAACCCCGCATTTTAGTCTCATTATCGAAAACTCTTTTCAATATCAAGTCGGGCAATTCAAAAAGACTCCCGACATCCTGATCGAATGCTCGTCGCAAACTTTAGTAGACGGCCGCACCCCCGGATGCCGTCGACAAAGTGCACTAAGGCGGAACACCGCTGCCGCAAGCACCCGAACGGATGCTTTTGGCGATGGGGTTCTCCTACAGTCACTTGGTTGGGGCTATGGGGCGTAGCTGTCTATTAAGTTTACCCGGCGAGTATCCGCGTACGCTACGTGATTGCAACGGACTTATGAGCACATCAAAATTCCGTGGCAACCGATCAATTTGAGACTGAACTGCTAGATTTACAACAATCAAATTAGTTATCTCATAACTACCTGTGGATTCCAAATATTGTATCACATTCCAGATAAATAGACAATGTTAAATTTTCCGATCGAATAATCAAACACCCAAGATTTCCCCAATATATCTCAACACTTGAAATCAGTTTAAAAACATCCATCTCATGCCACAGTACCAATGGTCCAGCCGTAGAAGGGTCAAGCCAACGCCTCACATGTGGAACGCCGTACTGCCACAAAGCCTAAGGTTCAGAGGCAGTTCAAAACGCTCACATAATCGAGTTAAGGTTTGTTGTCTTCTAGAGGGTTCACCGCGTTACTTGCATGACTTAGAACGTTCTTAAACACGAGAAAAAATCCAACTTTTGAAAAAATTTCCGACAGGGGAAAAAGTGAGTTATTGATATCCGTTCGAACTTTTTAACAGTTTCTAAAAATTATCCGGACAAACTAAACAAAGTTAAATTATTCGATCGAAACATCGAGTCCCCAATACAACCCTTGAAAACTCAACACTTTAGTGGAATTAAAATATTCCCAGAAAAAATTGCCAGGAAAGGACCTAAGAATAAATACAAGAAATTCCAGGGACTAACTCGAAATTTTGGCCGTGGAACCGCCGCAAAACCCCTGGTTTGGCCGCGGTTCCGCGGTCATTTTAGTGAATTAGAAGTCCGTACTTTACAGTAATTCTTAGTTTTTCCTGCTTGTTTGTCTGAGAATTTTTAATTCACAAAAATCCACAGTTTTGAAAAATGTACAGAGAAGGGTTCGTGTCGGGGTTTTCGGGTTTGATCGGACTTTAAACTTCGTCTAGACTTCGCCTAAAGCTCTAGTTTGGCTCTGATACCACTGTAGGGTTGCTAGGCATCCGCACAAGGTTCTACGAGGCATCAACCATGCCCGATTAAAATTTTAGCCGTGCCGAACAACCCGAATACGGATCTTTAAACTAGGGTTTAGGCGAAAACTAACATGTTAAACACTTTAACACTAAGTAAGAGGGATTACAACCTTTGTAGATCCGGTTCTTCACTTTATAAGCTCCGTGTTGTGGTCCCTTTGCTGCGATCATCGGGTTCCGGACTCTCGAGAGGTTCCACGAAAAGAAAAATGCAATCTTGCTTCCGATCTTCGATACAAAGATGATCTACCTTGAAGTTTTATTAACACAAGCTAACACTCGCTAAAATTGAGTAAACACTCTCATCTAAAGGGCAAGGGAAGATGAGGATGATGAAGTAGGATTTTCTCTCTCTTTATTTATCTTTTTCTCACATTTATTCATCACTTGGAAAAAGCTTGTAAGCTTTTTCCATGAATAAAAGAAGAAGGAAGAAGATGATGAATAATAGAATTCCTTTTGTGATGAATAGTAATCAAGAATATATGATTGATTATCAAACCGTGGTCAAGGATGAGAGGCTAAACCAATGTAGAGAATAAACTAGAGTTAGGGTTTGGTTAGGTCAAAGCATGAGTCATAACAAAATATCTTTATCATGACAAAATAGAATCCTTCTAGAATGAACAAGAAGGAGCTAACCCTAATCAAACCCTAATCCCTTTTTATCATCCTTAAACATGTTTTATAATAAATCATATCATGTCACAATAATATATATCACATATATATTATATATTTGCAACAAAAGAAAATAATACAATTAACATATATCGCATATATATCAATGTATTACCCAAGTGAGAAAAAGAATCTTTTAGTGAACTAATATTAGTTAATGCAATTTAATATATCAAATATATTATTATACATTAAATTATCGAATCAACACTTGATCCGACAATCCGGCTATATCGCATATAACCGACTAATATTTATCCGTACCGATTCATCGAATTAACACTTGATCCGATGACCCGGCTGATATCAAATATCTCAAGAATAGAATACGGTATCTCATATCGTATTATCCTCGGTCCCGCACATATCTCATACGTGCCCCTACTCCGTTTTGCCTGAGCCAAGAAACCTCTGTGTAGGATTCTAAAGAATCGTCAATACGCCGGCAGTAGGTGATGATCATATCAAACACCCACAAGCTGCAAGCGGTCAGCTAAACGTAACAGCTACTAGGTATTGAGCGCTCAGAAGATCAACAAGCAAGCCTGTACATTCTCCTGTGAATCCAAACAGTAACACTCCCGTACAGTCCGGTCTCGTCGTCTGATATGTCGCATATCTCGCCTAAGGGTGGTAAACGTTAGACCCCAGTAGCTCGAAAAGTCGTGTCGATATGAGGTCTATAACAGTTCGAGAAACTACTGATAACACTTACCAGTAAATCTCAGCAACCCTGGCCAGGGATTTCCGGTTATAGCCAATCGAACACAGCACAACATCAACTCCCTATACCGGGAGAGACGAATCACCTCCTATCGCTCATTTCCTCCATATGATTCGGGACTGTACCCAAAAGCCACCTTTTTGCACGCCCTCTTGGACGTGGTATGATGGAAATCAAAGCACAGTGGGAATCACACAAGACTCTATGACGATCTCGGGGCAACAGACTACTCTGTACTAGTGTCACCGAAGAACTGCCATCTGACGTAAAGTATAATACCATCTGGGAGTTCTCGGTGAGTCTGTCCAGTGTACCCAGTCTCTACTGAGCACACGTACACCATCCTTGATGTCAAACACCGATGGATATGGGATCATCCATCGCCCATCATATGGGTCAAGATGCGTATACGCTAGTCTACTCTGGTGCATCGATGCCCTATCTCGATACACCCTCGACTAGAAACAGTTATAGGATGTACTCGTCGACTACCGTGGCCCCACTAATATGATCTCATCATAGTCCCAGTAGTCGAGTACATATCCTAAGGGCTTTATCAACATGTAATATAGAGACAATCAGAGTACATGTTAAGATAAAGTACAATCAGATAGCATACTATCATGTCGAGCAAGAAAGTCCTCCCTATATATGTCCCAGCATCCACTATAATATACATCGTATGTACAGTAATGGCCTCTAGGGCATACATATAACTAACACCAGATAAACAGAAAATGTTAAACTTTCCGATCGAACAGTCAAACACTCAAGTTTTCCCGAAACAACTCAACACATGAAATAAGTTTAAAAACATTCACTTCATGCCTCAGTACCAACGGTCCAGCCGTTAAAGGGTCAAGCCAACGCCTCACATGTGGCACGCCGTACTGCCCCAAACCCTAAGGTTCAAAGGGCAGTTCAAGACGGTCACATAATCGAGTTAAGGTTTGTTGTCTTCTAGAGGGTCCATCGCGTTACTTGCACTACTTAGAACATTCTTAAACTACGGAAAAATCCAGCACTTGGAAATTTCCCGGCAGGGGAAAAATTGGGTATTTATATTCGGTCGAACTTTTTAACAGTTTCTAAAATATCCGGAAAAACATAAACGAAGTTAAATTATCCAATCAAATTAACAAGTCCCCAATAATACCCTAGAAAACTCAACACTTGAGTGGAATTAAAAAATTCCCATAAAAAATTGCCAAGAAAGGACCTAAGAATAAATATATGAAATTTCAGGGACTAAGTCCAAATTTTGGCCGCGGAACCGCCGCCAAACCCTTGGTTTAACCGCGGTTCCGCGGTCAAATTATTGACTTAGTGGACCGTACTTCACGGTAATTCTTAGTTTTTCCTGCTTGTTTTTCTGAGAATTTTTAATTCACAAAAATCCACTGTTTTGAAAAATGTACAGAGAAGGGTTTTGTCGGGGTTTACGGGTTCGATCGGACTTCTAACTTCGTCTACACTCCGCCTAAGGCTCTAGCTAGGCTCTGATACCACTGTAGGTTTCCTAGGCACACTAATGAGGTCTCACAAGGGATCAAACATGGCCAATTCAAAATTTTATATGTGCCGAGAAACCCTAATACGGATCGTTAACTAGAGAATAGGCGAAACTGCAAGCTAGTAAACAACTTTACTGCAAAGTGAATGGAAATACAACCTTTGTAGATTTGGTCCACCACTTCTCTAGCTCCGTGATGACGACCCTTCGCTGCGATCACCGGGTCCCGGACTCTCGCGGTGGTTTCACCGAAGAAATGATCGGGCTAGGTCGATAACTTCGATGCCGAAGATGATCTACGTTGAGGCGACTCTAACTCGAGCTCCAACTTCACCAAGTCATGAAACCTGTGAAGAAAACACCCTATACTACATCGCAAGTGGTAGAGGATGAAGAAATAGGAAGTGGGTTCAATTGGATTTGGATTTCTCACTTGGATTCATCACTTGAAAATTTTGTAGAAAGTTTTCCTTTTCTTCACTTGAAGAAGATGATCAAGAAGTAGAAAAATGAATAATCATTTTAAATAAAAATTCAAGTGAATCCTTATCATGTTGCAACTATGGGTGAAGTTTTTTCATGTAGAGAATAAACTAGGGTTAGGTATAATGGTTAGGTTAAGAAAAGAAACAAAACGGTCATGACTTTTCAAAGCATCATGAAGCTTCAAGTAAATACCAAAATAAGCCACCATTTTCTTTCTTGCCCAAAAAGATAAATGCATAAAGAAAATAAATAAAACATTTAAAACCGTAACCATTAACCTAATCATGGTTTAAATCAAACATACACCCAAGTTTGCATGTATCATCAAACATGATACAAACAAGTGCACAAAAATATATCATATATACAACTTGTGCACATCAAGTGAGAAAATCCATCTAAAGTGAACAAATATTAGTTAATGCACAGTAATATATCAAATATATAATTATACATTAAATCATTAAATCAACACTTGATTTAATGATCCGGTCATATCGCATATGACCGACTAATATCCGATGTATCGACTTATCGAATCAATCCTCGATTCGATAACTAGGTTATATCGCATACAACCAATCGATACAATCATCGCGAGAATAAAATACGGTATCACATACACGCATTATTCTCGGTCCCGCACATATCTTATATGCGCTCCTATTTCGTTTCGCTTGTGCCAGGAAACTTCTGTGTAGGACTCTAAAGACTCGTCAATACGCCGGCAGCAGATGATGATCATATCAAGCACCCACAAGCTGCAAGCGGTCTGCTAAACGTAACGGCCACCCGGATATTGAGCGATCAGAAGATCGATGAGCATGCCCGCTCACACTCCTGTGAATCCAACCAGTAACACTTACCGTACAGTCCGGTCTGATCGTCTGATATGTCGCATATCTCGCCTAGGGGTGGTAAACGTCAGACCCCAGTAGCTTGATAAGTCGTGTCGATATGAGGTCTATAACAGTTCAAGAAACTACTGGTAACACTTACCAGTAAATCTCAGCAACCCTGGCCAGGGATTTTCGGTTATAGCCAATCGAACACAGCGCAACATCAACTCCCTATACCGGGAGAGACGAATCCCCTCCTATCGCTCATGGCCTCCATGTGATTCGGGACTGTACCCAAAAACCACCGTTTTGCACGCCCTCTTGGACGTGGTAAGGTGGAAATCATAGCACGATGGGAATCACACAAGTCTCTATGACGATCTCGGGTCTACAGACTAACCTGTACCAGTGTCACCAGAGAACCGCCATCTGACATGAGGTATAATACCATCTGGGAGTTCTCGGCGAGTCCGTCCAGTGTACCCAGTCTCCACTGAGCACCCGTATATCATCTCTGATGTCAAACACCAATGGATATGGGATCATCCACCGCCCATCTGTATGGGTCGAGAAGGTATACACTAGTCTACTCTGGTATATCGATGCCCCGTCTCGATACACCCATGACTAGGCACCTTGAAGGATGTACTTATGGACTACCATGTCCCCACTAGTATGATCTGCATCATAGTCCAGGTAGTCAAGTACACATCCTAAGGGCTTTACCAACATGTAACAGGGAGACAATCAGTGTACACGTTAAGGTAAAGAGCAACCAGATAGCATACTATCATGTCGAGCAAGAAAGTCCTCCCTATATATGTCCCAGCATCCATTACAATATACATCCTATGTACAGTAATGGCCTCTAGGGCATACATATAACTAACACATACGATGCATATTGTAATGGATGCTTGGACATATATATGGAGGATTTTCTTGCTCGACATGATAGTATGCTATCTGGTTGCACTTTATCTTAACATGTATTCTGATTGTCTCTATGTTACATATAGATAAAGCCCTTAGGATGAGTACTTGACTACCAGGATTATGATGCAGATCATACTAGTGGGGATAGAGTAGTCGCTAAGTACATCCTTCAAATGTTTCTAGTCGTAGGTGTATCGAGACAGGGCATCGATATACCAGAGTAGACTAGCGTATAGCTTCTCGACCCATTTAGATAGTGATGGATGATCACATATCCATTGGTGTTTGACATTAGAGACAGTATACGGGTGCTCAGTGGAGACTGGGTACACTGGACGGACTCGCCCAGAACTCGCAGATGGTATTATAACTCATGTCAGGTTACACTGGACGGACTCACCCAGAACTCCCAGATGGTATTATACCTCACGTCAGATGGTAGTTCTCTGGTGACACTGGTACAGGTTAGTCTGTAGACCCGATATCGTCATAGAGTCTTGTGTGATTCCCACTGTGCTTTGATTTCCACCTTACTACGTTTAAGAGAACGTGCAAAACGATGGCTTTTGGGTACAGTCCCGAGTCACATGGAGGAAATGAGCGATAGGAGGGGTTTCGTCTCTCCCAGTATTGGGGGTTGATGTTGTGCTATGCTCGATTGGTTATAACAGGAAGTCCCTGGCTAGGGCTGCTTCAGAGATATACCGGTAAGTGTTATCAGTAGTTTCTCGACCCGTTATGAGCCTCACATCGGCATGACTTATCGAGTTACTGTGGTCTGACGTTTACCACCCCTAGACGAGATATGCGACATATCAGACGAAAAGACCGGACTGTATGGTAGTGTTACTGATTGGATTCATAGGAGTGTGAGTAGGCTTGCTTGTTGATCTTCTGATCGCTCAATACCCGGGTGGCCGTTACGTTTAGTTGACCGCTTGCGGCTTGTGGGTGTTTGATATGATCATTACCTACTGCCGGCGTATTGACGAGTCTTTAGAGTCCTACACAGAGGTTTCTTGGCTCAAGCGAAATGGAGTAGGAGCACATATGAGATATGTGCGGGACCGAGATTGATACGATATGAGATACCGTATTCTATTCTCGTGATTTATGACATTGGTCGGTTATATGCGATATAGCCGGGTTATCGGATTAAGTGTTGATTCGATAAGTTGTTACACTTGATATTAGTCGGTTATATATTGATATAGCTGTATTATTAAATCAAGAGTTGATTTGATAATCTAATGTATAATTATGTATTTGATATATTAATTTACATTAACTAGTATTAGCTCATTTAAGATTTCTTTTCTCACTTGATGTGCACATTGTATATATGTGATATGTATATTTGTGTACATGTATTGTGTCATGCTTGATGATACATGCAAGATGGGTGTATAAGACTTATACCATGCTTGGGTCAAGTTAGGGTTTATAATTTATTCAAAGTTAAACAAATTAGTAGAGAATTAGTTTAATGTTCAATGCTTGTAGAAGCTTGTATGAACCTTTGACTAAGTCCACTCTTTTGTCTAGCTTAAGATATTTATTAACCCAACCCTTAACCTTAGCCCTTGGTTTATTCTCTACATGAGTTAGGCATGAGATCTTAACTCACCCATGGTTTCAATAATTCATTTGGATTAATTTTCATAAGTGCTTTCTTCTTCTTCCTCCTTAAAGCTTTCTAGCTTCAATGGAGATGTGAGAAAAAATGTGAGAAAATCAATTCTAAAGTGAGTCCACTTCCTACTTCATCATCCTCTACTACTTGCCATTTAGTATAGGGTGTTTGCTTCACTAATTCCGTAATTAGTGAAGAGATAGCTTGGGTTAGTGTCTCCTCGACATAGATCATCTTCGGCCTCGAAGACTTCGAAGCAAGCATGTTCGTTTCTTCATGGGAGCCTCTCTAGTGTCCTGAGTTTACGATCGCAGTGAAGGGGCTACTATACGGAGCTATTGAAGTGAAGGACCGGTCTACAAAGGTTGTATTCTTTGCTCACTTTACTTGCAAAGTGTTTGCATTTACATTCCGTCGATTTCTAGTTAACGATTCTAGGGTTAGGGTTAGCTAGAACGACAAATTTTTGAATTTGGCATGGACGATGCCTCCCGAAACCTTGCTGCCGTGCTAGGCAACCCTGAAGTGGTATCAAAGCCATGGTAGAAATTTAGACAGATTTTGTTAGGATTACGAAACCGAAATACTTTGAAACTTGAAACGCGAAAATCTTGTTTCTATTGAATTTAAAATGTTGTCTAAAAATTTTTTAAACAAGTACAGAGTGTTATATGGGATATATCATGAACACAGTTAAAATTTCAGGGGGTCTGCTCGGTTTTTTGCCGAGATCATGGTGAATGGGGACGGCCACATTCTTCCAGAATTGCCTGAATTTTTTTGTGTTCCAGTGACTTGGTTTTGGTGTTTCAGGTGTTGTTTGTTTTTGCTAATTTTGCATGTGAAGTAATCTTACACTATAAGCAATTCGGAGTGTTTCGTATTCGTAGTTTTAACATTGTTTCGGGTTATTCACAAATTGTCTAGCCGAAGTTTAAAAGTTCGAACGATTATCAAAAACCCTTTTTTCCAAATTTAACGTATTCGGAAAAACATGCAAGTAATTATATAAACCCTCTAGAAGAATGAAACCCTAACTCGACTTTTTGGATCGCGGAACCGCGGTCAAACCGTAGGGTTTGCCGTAGTTCCGTGGCGACATGAGTGAGGCTTGGGGTCTGCCCTTCTACGGCTGGTGCATAGGTACTATAGCATATTCTGGGTATTATTGAACTGTACTCAAGTGTTGAGCTGTCGGGAAATTGTGGGACTTTGATGAATCGATCGAAAAGTTTAACGTCATCCGGATATTATGTGATGGGATACAATATTTGGAATCCAAAAATATAGTTATGAGATAACTAGTTTGAATTTTATAAATCTAGCAGTTTAGTCTCATTTGATCAGTTGCCACGGGATTTTGATGCGATCAAAGGTCCATCGCAATCAGGTAGTGTACGCGGATACTCGCCGGGTAACCTTATTAAATAGCCATGCCCCATAGCCCCAAACAAGTCACTGTAGGAGAACCCCGTCGCCAAAAGCATCCGTTTGAGTGCTAGCGGCAGTTGTGTTCCGCCTTAGTGCACTTCATCGACGGCATCGGGAGGGTGCGCCCGTCTACTAAAGTTTCCGATGAGCTTTCGATCAGGATGTCGGGAATCTTGTTGAATTACCCGACTTGATATTGAAAAGTGTTTTCGAGATCGAGACTAAAATGCGAGGTTTATAATTGTTAGGCCTGCGATATCTAAGGAATTCATTTGGTTAGCATGAAATCCAAAATATGAGATACGTTGGGTTTATGATGTTTAAAGTGGTTGCGGATTCCAACTGTTGTACTTTTTCACTTTCTTTTCTGCGACTGTAAGTGTAATATGTGGTGTATCGCCAGTTTCGTTGCTATACGTCAACGAAAATTTGGATACGCATATTTACTTACGTTGATGACATGTGATGTAATGTGTTGCTGGGATATGTTATATTGGATTGTCGTGTTTGAATAGCCGGGGTTTTATGTGAGATGAGAGTTTTTCATTTTCATTCATGTAAAATTCATTGTATGTAATATTCTTTTATTATGGCACTTCCGGGTTGAGGATGATGTCACCATTGTATATTATTTACTTTTCTGCATTAGGATAGACCCAAGGCGGGGAGCATAAGTAACCGGGTTCTAGGGTCCAGTGGGAGACCATCTCGAGGAGTGGAGACCGGGTCTCCTAACTCTAGAATTAGTAGGGTTGCTTGCCGCTCTCGTAGGGGTCTAGGGATGTGGGTTTGGCTATTCATCACGACCGTGGAATCCATGTTTTATTCAGGCATAAAATAAAACCCGGAAATCCTAGTATGTCCAATACTTCATATGTTGTTTTCTGCTGCGATATCTGTGATGTGATCATTTGATATATTGAGATAATACTGTATATAGTATATGTGATATATTATATAGATGTTGCTTATGTTTTACACCCGCGCTTGCCCTGCCCCGCTCTGCCGTTAGTTACCTAACCTAACGGTGCATGAGGGGACATCGAGGCGAATGCGGATGGCATAAGCGTACGTTATATTTATCTGTGATGTTTAGGTAACTTAAAATGATGGGACTTTATTAATGAGATTAATGAAAGAAAATAAACCTAAATATATTGTGGAATCGAATTTTCGAAAACGTATTCCTTATAGAATATCCAGCACCTTATTCGATAAGGAAATAGTCGAGTTCCCTTCACTGGATTGACCTCTTTAGCAATAACTGGCAGATGCTACAACCCTCGGTTTGTCTTTTGATTGCTTTTATAGTTTTTACTTTGCATAGTGGTATTTTTGAAATATCCTGCACCTTATTCGATAAGGAAAGAGCCGACGATCCCTTCCCCGGGAGTGACCTCCTTAGCAAAACTAGTAAAAGCCTAAAAAACACTCGATTTAAATTACTCGATTCTACAACGATATCAAGTTCATTACGCTCATGGTTTTCTTAAAAACCTGCGTAGCCCTCCGTCATTTCAGATAAGTACTACTTAGTATTCGTGCTGCAGTAGTTTGGCCTGCGTCAAGGCGTAGTGTACGGTAGCTAACTAGTGCTTATCTGCTAGAATACGATGCGATTGGATTAGGGTATTCGTACGGCCTTTTAGGCCTGCGTCAAGGGTCGTGCGGGTGGGTTTAATTCAATCGAGAAATGTACGGGTTGAACTTAA
Organism: Agapanthus africanus; assembly: GCA_030015575.1. Lineage (NCBI taxonomy): Eukaryota > Viridiplantae > Streptophyta > Magnoliopsida > Asparagales > Amaryllidaceae > Agapanthus > Agapanthus africanus. The sequence continues at coordinate 143,736,329 of CM057349.1, forward strand.
CTAGCGGATTATGGGTTGTTTGGCATTCGTCAAGGTCATAGGACGTTAGGGGTAAAATATTATCGGGAATTTCAAGTGTTGAAATTTGCAATGAGATTGCATACCTCCTATGAGATAGTTGGATCCCGATACCCACTGCGAGTAAGAGTTACTCTTGGAAGAGTTTTACACATCACAATTAGCCGATCAAGTAGGTATCTCGAAAGGTGTCAACGGGATTACGCCCGTTGGAAAACGAGGTTTATTTTAATTACGTCCGTGCGAAAGCTATGGGAACCTCCTTCAAAGTACTGGCACTGACCTAGCTATAAGATTGGCGAACTTATAGGGTGTAATTAACCCCGGCTAGTCTTTCCTTTTAGGGTTTGAAGGAAGATTTGACTAAAACAGTGGGAGCCATCCTGATTAGATAAATTGATAACCAATCTAATCTTGCAAGAGCATACGCAGAGTGTTTTCTTCTCTCTCTCTCTCCAGGTAGCGACCATGTCATGCCTTAATCAAGATAATAATATGGATGTATTGACCGAACCCGCTTGTTATACTGAGCTGGGGAACTATGGTCCCGCTCTAACTTATAATTGTTATATGACCGAGCAGGAAATAGGGGATTACCAGGATTCCCGTGCCGCCCAAACGAAGAAAGTGCATGATGATGATTCTTCTTCGGGTGTGTTCATTACCGAGAACTGTTTCTCAGTATCCTTTACGTCCTGGGTATGAGATACCTGTCATGACCCGAAGGTACGGAACGTGACCGGCACTTAAATTACGAAACGTCTAAAGTCGTAACGTAATCTAAGTAAGACGAAGCCCAAAAATCTAAACTATTTAAAAGAAGAAGTGTACGAAAACAAGTTTAAAAGCAACATCAAATTTTCTCAAAAATTTTGGCAGAGTCTCCTTTGTAAAAACTGGCCCCAAACGGGTACAAACAAGAATATATAAATAAGCAGTACTAAAAGGCATCCCCAAGCGAGAGCTAGCTCTTCGCCAATTGGCGGACACAACCAAGCAAGAAATAATATATACAACGCCGAAGGGCGATGATCAAAACTCCGAAGAAAACCAAAATCCACCAGAAAACCATAATAATACAAGCGCGACTCTAAGGTTGAAAGAAAAAAACAACTGGTCTTCTAAATCTATCAAGTAATACAAGTCTGGTTGATGGAGCCTACTAGATACAAATGAAATAAATAAAAGTACAATGGCGGTCATGATACAAGCGAACCAACCTACCAAGCAATCATCCTGAATGAAATGGTGTGCCAGCAAGCCGCCAAGGAAACCTGTACATATGAACCTGTAAGAAAATTTGGCACAACGGGGGTGGGTTGCCAACTCATGAGTAGAAGACATCTGCGAGTAGAAATCGCATGCACGATGATCTCCTAGGTTATAATAATATATACTTAACATAACACTAGACATCTAGTAGTGACAGGGTAAGAACCAATGCATAAGTGCAATACTCAGTGCTCGTGTCAGTGTCACAACAGTAACAAGTCTTATATATGATGTATGAATGCATCATGAATAAGAAAATCCACCATGAATTCTGAATAATCTGATATAAGAAAATCATCAATGAATCTCGTATAATGAAACTGAAACATCATCAGTGAAATCGACAGAAAGTTCGTGTCAAGCATCGACATAAAATCTCAATATCACAATATCTCAATGTCTCAATGTCTCGGGCTCCGTCAGTCCGGATCGGCCCAAATCATTAAATCTCAGGACAACGGTCGATATCCTCCGGATATCCGCCGTGCCAGACAACACCGGTAGATAGTCCGTGCCCCTGCCCGGCTCATCGTCATCCCCACAAAATATCTTTCTCGCCCCGGCTACTTACCGGGCCCACCATGTACCCGAGGCGGTTCCTCCACTCCTCGAATCGGGTCTCGAAATCCAACAGAAAACATGAAAACTCATGGTGGACGACCCATACATCACGAAAAAACCTCAACTTGCATTTAAAAATGAGAGAGAGAGAGAGAGAAGTCATTATAAATTCTTGCGGTTTTCCCCCAAATCCAGAAATCTCATGGAAATTCGAAATCCAAGAATCAAGAGTAAGTAAATAGTGAATATCGGCATAAAGCCCCAGAATAGTACATGAATGAATATATGAATGCATGAAGTATCTATGTAACGAATGCAATCTCTAAGTCAACACGTCAGAGCAATCACACAAATATTATGTAGTAACTAGCCTTTAGCTAATTACATTAATGAGATAATATTTTCTAAAGTGTACGTGGCATGGCAATTACCGATGATGATGTGTGTGATCTGGCAAATATGTGTACGTAGAACATGCGCATCATCGGTAATGGTGCTGGTGTCCTAACAGATGGAAACATAACAGAGAAGGAAACATATGTATAAACATGCAGTGAAATGAGAATAACATGAATATAACAGAGAAAGAGCAATAACCGCGATACCAAAGAATATACATTTCTACAATACGAGTCATACCGTTTTAGTGTTTGAAAAAGCATGAATCGTGATTTTTAGAAAAATATGGGCTACAGCGTTTTTTTGAGAAAAAAAATACGACCTTTGAAAAATCCGTAGTATCCCTCAGGCTGTTTTTAAAATAATGCGCACGATTCGCTAGTTTTGAAAATATGTATTACTCGAGCCTAAATTGTAAGTCTACGTTACCCACCTCGGTACTTACGGGGAGGCGGAATAGGTAAAAAAATAAATTTTTAACATAAGGTAACATAGACTAAAGCTTGAGGATCTTTGCCATACCATTGCTAACAAACTACAAGAGGTTCTACCTACTATGCTTAGGAGATTATACCTTATCCAACAAGTCCTTCGGGTCTTCTTTCCGCTGTCCTCCTCGTCCATGCAAGCTCCGAGGATCGATCCGGATCTTGGTCACCTCCGCGGCCTCCTAAAGTCGAAGACGATCCACCCGAGAGTCTGTAGTCCGAGCTCCACCTCAAGCCGAGGCAACTAGGGCAACAAGTTTGCTATTCTTGATGTCCTAGGTGGTGTAGAAGAAGAAGATGGATTTGTTTGTCTATTTTTCTCAACACATGAGAGCTATAGAAAAATCTAGAGAGGAAGAAGAAGGAGGAACCATGGGAGCTCTCTTTTGATGAGAGAGAATGAGAAGAAGTTAATGATGCATAAGAAAAATAATTACCATTCTTTTGTCATGATAAAGTGTGATGGTTACATTGATTTGACCATTATCATATCAAATTAAATCTAAAGCCAAAGAAGAGTCTAGAGCTCACAAGAAAAATCCAAGTCAACAATGGTCAACTAGGTCAAATTGTCAACATAGTCAAATGGTCAAAACAATTACCTATAACACAATTATCATTAAAAAGATTAGTAAATATTTTCCTCACCTCATAATGGTTTTGACCGAATCAACGGTCAAAACCCTAATGAGGCAATTCCTTCATCGCTCCTCACAACCCTGCATACACACCCGCACCCGCATTCCATAGAATGCGAATGCACAGAAGACAAAATTTATCCATCTGTACAATACTAGGATTCGGATTAAATCAAAGCCCACTAGTATCGTCTGCCCGAACATCATACGCGTACAAGTGCACGTAAGTGATCGTAACCTTGCCGTAAAACCATACGGCCTTTACACCTTTTTCCCAGTGCAGGGAAACTCTCTGTGTGGGACTCTAAAGACTCGGCACTATGCTTGCAGTGGGTTTAAACACAGACCGCAAGCGGCACTAGCTGTACGTAACGGTCCCCAGGTAAATGTCGATAAGAAGGCCGATGAGGTAAACCCATCCGAACTCCCACTGAGCCTGAATGTGATAATCTCCGTACAGTCCGGTCTGTTCGTCTAAGAGTATCGCATGTCGGGCCTAGGAGGGTGGTAAACGTCAGACCCCTAATAGCGGTATAAGTCGTGCTGGAGTGTAGCCCAGAGCACCCTGAGATACTACTAGAAACACTACCAGTAATTATCGCTTGCCCTGGCCAGGGAGTTTGTGTAATGGCTCTCCTAGACACAGCGCGATATCAACCCCCAATACCGGGAGAGACGAATCCTATCTAACCGCTACTGCCTCCAAGTGCTTCAGGACTGCACCCAACTACTACCTGTTTACACGACTCCTTTGAGCCGTGGTAGGGTAGTAATCAAAATACAGTGGGAACACACTCGAGGCGAAGTAGCAGTGTCAAGTCGACGGACTAAGCTGTACTCCTATCACCTGGGAGCTGTTATCTGACGATAGGTATAGTACCAACCAATAGTTCCCGACGAGTCATGTTCAGTGTACTCGTAACCTAACGAGCACCCGTATACTATCTCCAGTATACGTACTAATGGCTGTGGGACAAACCATCTCTCCTGCTAGGATGAGAAGCGTATACGCTAGTCTACTCCGGAGTATCGATGCCCCGTCTCGATAATCCTACGACTAGGGACCTGTATAAGGATGTGCTTGTAGATTATCCAGCCCCCACTAGTGTGACTGCCATCACAACGCTGGTAATCAAGCAAAGATCCTAAGGGCTCCACTAATATGTATAAGCGATATGCTAAAAGAAACACAGCCACATATTGAAGTAGAGACAAACCAGGTAGCATACAACCATTTTGAGCAAGATTGTCTATACAACTGTGAATATCCCAAGCTTCCATTAAGTAATATACAAACTAGTATGATACAGTAATGGCCTCTAGGGCATATACACTAACATAAATTAATATCTACCTAACCAACTAAGGGACTAAACTAAAGAACTGGTCGAAAGATAAGAAAAATCCACCTAAAGTCCGAGTCGATATCTCTAGTAGTCGGCGATCCAGCCTCAATAGTGTCACGTGCAAAGTACGACTTCCTCAAGTCAAGAGTGCGGATCAATCATCACATATATACCTTGTACGGTAAAATCCATCGTACGGCATCCTAAAATTGGGGTACGGGTCAACTATCAAATATATATCATTATTCATATGGTATCATCATCAAACAATAACATGATCTGGTTACTGATCTAAAGTCTCGTGTAATCCGATGTCATCAACACATATTATCATATATGAATTCACATTGCCCAAGCGATCCATTAAAAATATCATAACATATCTCAAATCATATCTCGATCATATGTCAACTATCATATATATATATATATATATATATATATATATATATTATCATCATCATTCACATGGTATCATCGTCAAACAATATCATGATCTGGTTACTGATTTAAGTCTCATACATGCCAATGTCATCACACATTTTATCGTATAGTATATATTTTCTTATCGCACAACGATCCGCTATAATACCATAACTCAGTCACATATTAAATTTCTCACGGCATCATGCCCAATCATATCGACTCATCTCCAAGTATCATATAACATCTTCATATCACTTGTATATGTTGTGTGTGTGTGTGTGTGTGTCTATATAAACCTACACAATTTCATACACACACACACACATACACACATACACCAAGTCAAGTGTATACTCTAAGGTCTCGCGACTAAGAACTAGACTAAAAGCACTATCATCTAACATACAAAAATTCCGATCCGTGGTCTCCTAAAACCTTTCTTGGTCCGTATTCGTATCTCGCAATAACATATCTATATATTACTATATCAAGACCACGTCATATCCTATGAAGTTGTGGGGGGTGTTATACGCCATCCACCCGACTTCCCTCATAGATATACATCTACTCACCTGGTTCTTGTCTGCCGAAGTCGATACCGCCATCCTCTTCTTCATCACCCAAAGTCCACGTGAGAGGTACCTATATGCAAACATATATCATATTGTAAACCGAAATCGCGGATAAAAACAAAAACGGAACACGAAACGCGCATAGGTTAAAACCTATGACCCGCTCATGCAAAAGAACCAAGTAACCCTCGACATCGGCGTACAAACACTAATTGATCGAGATAAAACCAAAACGTATAAATCATTGTTTCAAAACTCACTAATTATATATGAAATAGGGTTTAAATCATCAAAACCTTGAAATAATTCAAATCGATTTATTTCCGAAAACCTAAAAAGCATCAAATAACCATTTTACTTCAAAACTTGTTGTTTAAATAAAACTAGTGGCCACAATATACTCTAAATATTATAACTAGATCATACAAACCATTACTATAATTTTATCACACCAATTGGTATTAGTCCCAAAATTCTTGTTTGCAAAATTATCCAATTTTAACAATTTCAAAGTAACAATCCACAAAACAACAACTAAACTAGGTTTTGCATGATCTAAAGTATTAAATTACAATTTATAATTGTAATGATGCGATGAAAACCCTCACTGGAATTTTATCTCACCTATATATATATATTTTATAAAAACCTAGTTTGCAAAAAAATCCTAATTAGGACAATTTAAATACAACAATTTACAAATTTACAACTAGATTAGATTTTCCATGTCTTAGCATGTTAAACTATACTATGTAATCATAAACAATTTATAAAACCCTAACTTGATTCAAAAATCCTTTCTTGAAATTTTTTATTTACCAATTAGAACCCTAATTAAATACCGAAATTTATTAAATTAAAGTAATTAACCTACAATTAACAGTAGGGTTAGGATTATATCTTAATAAACATGAGATCAAACATGGACCCAAGCCTCCCAAGGATGCTTCCATGCTCTAAGATTCATGCTAGTTTGGCTAAAGAATAATGGGTAGATATTGGATTTGGAATTTGTGATGTTTTATTTTGGATTTTTGATGAAATTTTGGAGGTTTTGTGAAGAGAATGAGGTGGGAAAATTTTTGGGCAGCCAAGGGGATAGGCTCGGCCACATGTAAGGGGAAGTGGAGAGAGAGAGAGAGAGAGAGAGAGAGAGAGAGATGAGTGTAGAATTGTGTAGAAACCTCTTCAATTAATGCCTGTTTTCATTTATACCCTTAATTATTTAATTTTTCTAATTTAAGCATTTTCCTAGAAATCTCTAGAACCATGAAGAGAATTCAAAAAGGGAGGATATATTGCAAACTTGACTTTTAAGTTGTCATGGTGCATTAGTGTATAATTAATTCATTCAAATTTGTAATTTACACTAATTTAATATATAATTGAAAGTGTAAAATATTATATAAAATAATTAATTAAGGAAAAATATTTAAGTAAACTAATAATTTATAAGTCACTAAATAATATCAATTACTAGCAATTACATAGTTAAAATAGGCGTATTTAAGTCTATATTGAAAAATAATTGTAGTTGAGTTTTACGGAAAATACGATTTATTTTACCGATTATCAGAAAATTCACCTAAAGGATTTTTAATTTATTTATTTATTTTTAAAATGTTACAGTATTCCCCCCTAAAGAAATTCGGTCTCCGAATTTAAATTAAAACTCTCCCAAATACTAAAACATTTCGGTAAAGCACTCAAATCGTCGGGGCTCCAAAATCATCAATACTTAAAACACATTTTAGCGTAATGCATGCGCATGAAAAACAAGTACATAACTAAAAATTGAACTCCGTCAAGCATAACGCAATCATCGGAGTTATGGTGAAAATACAATGTCAAAATCCAATACGAAAACCAACATGATATACATTAAACTATAACTTGTACATATAGTACGCATCGTAGTACAATCGTCCAAACATCTGAATAGAGAAACATGAAAAAACCTTTTTTTTTTCAAATCGCCGTGCGATGCGCGTGTCACGGAACAAGTAGCGGATGTTCATTTTAAGGAAAAATAGCTATACATATATATCTTTTGTTTAACATACACGTCCCGCTTTTTGAAAATAATTTAGAAGGATTTCTTTTGTAAAATGTTTCGTGTCATCTTAGACACATAAGAAAATATTGAGAGTATTGCTCCTCTTTGGAAATCCCTTCGGTAACTATCATTGCATGCGAAAACACCTTGGTACTGGTCGCAGAACAGTCGTGCTCGGTTATTAAACCAAATAGTAAATATCACAAAAACGTACAGCTCAAAATGAAATCAATCTTAAATACAGTATACAATGTACCACATGCGTCCGGTGCGCATGAAAATCGAAATCAAATACAGATGCGACGACTATGCACAGAAAAAAAACTGAGTGCAACAGGTGTGCACCAAAAACATCTTGTCAAGTGCAATGGGCGTGCACGAAAACAATATCAGGTGCATCTAATCTGCACAAAACCTCGATTTAGTACATCTGGTGTACATAAAATCGCATCAAGTGCACCAAGTGTGTGCAAGAATCTCAATCGAGTGCACATGGTGCACGAAACATAAATCGAATATCAAAATCGAAATAAGCGGTATACGACATACACCGAATCAAAATCAAGTATACCGCGATAGATAAACTTACAACCACATGCATCAGTGTGCACACAACCAAATAAAAATACGAAAAGTGCATAAAATCTATACCGAAAGTGTAAGTGCACGGCGGTGCCCCGGCCGTCAATCCGACGCAGGAATGCGGAAATGAAACTTTTCAAGAACTAGGAAACCGGCAACACCGCGCACAAAAAAAACCCGGATCGGGCCATTAACCTAACTCTAGCAAACTAGAATAAGAGTAGAGAAGCTATACCAAGCGATCTGTGTCTTTCGGTCTTCGCCTCCACTCCGATCTTCTTGCGGAATCTCCGGTCGTCGCCTCCTCGTCGAAACGGACACCACATTGCCAGGTTCTTTTACGGGCTCCCATCTCTGGACCAAGGCAACTCGGGCACGAAGTTGGCGAGCCGACGTGCCAAAGGTTGATGTAGATGAAGTGTAGAATCCATTGTCTCATGTGGGGCTTATGTAGTTGCCATGGTGATAGAGGAATAGAATAAAATGAACTTTCAAGTGGAGCTTCGGAATTTTGTGTAAGCAAAAATGAGAATGATAATTTTCCACCACCAAATGAACCATCTCTCTCTAGTGGCCGGCCCTTCCTCCTTGGTGGAGAGAAAAGAATGAATATCCAAGAGAAGAGAAGAAAAGATAATCCTAGAATAAAGTCACACCCATTTCACATCTCAATCCTTTCATAAAACCATCACAATAAATGCAAAGGATGAGATTAAAATGGAATCTCATGATGATAGTCAAATCATAAACCCTCATTTACAAATGAACCCCTCCACAAATACTAATTTGCACAATTGCAAATTAGCCTCCATCGAATAAGTCCGGCCGTGATGGAACGAAGGAAAACTGGCCGGAACGGAATACAAACTGGCAACTTCAGAAAACTGATCTCGTAATAAATTACAGGAAAACCCTGCGACTGTATATACATACCCATATTTGTATTCCCACTGAATACAAATGCAAAGAGACAATATCTACACTGTACAATACTAGAATCCGGCTTAAACCAAAGCCAGCTAGTAAAATCCGTCCGATCACGATCCGTGCAATACCGCGCGTATCTGATCGATCCCTGCCATATCTCCATATGTCCTCTACAGCGTTTCGCCCGAAACTTGAGAAACTGGTCTGTGGGGGACTCTAAAGACTCGTCAATACTTTGGTTATGGATTTAACCACTAGCACGTCAGAGGTATTAGCCTATACGTAACGGGCTACCAGGTATTGACCAAAAGGGACGTCGATGAGCGAACTCATCCTGACACCATACTGAGCCTGTCAGTGACAATATCCGTACAGTCCGGTCCGTTCGTCTATGAGCATCGCATGGCGGGCCTAGGGGGTTGGTAAAAGTCAGACTTCCAAAAGCGGTACAAGTCGTGTCGGAGTGTAGCCCAGAACACCCTGAGATACTACTGGAATACCTACCAGTAAATCTGCTGCCTTGGCCAAGGACTTTCATGTACTGGCTCTTCTAGACACAGCGCGATCTCACCCCCAAAACCGGGAGAGACGAACCCCTGCAGATCCGCTCACTGCCTCCATGTGGCTCGGGACTGTACCCAACTAAAACCTGTTTGCACGTCTCCTTTGAGCGTGGTAGGGTAGTAATCAAAGCACTGTGGGAACTCACACGAGACAAATGACGATCTTAGGTCGATAAACTAACCTGTACACATGTCACCAGGGAACTGCTATCTGACGTCAGGTATAATACCAACTAACAGGTTCCCGGCGAGTCCTGTCCAGTGTACTCATAACCCAATGAGCACCTGCATACATCTTAGGTGAACCAACTGACACCAGTGGCTTATGAGACCGGCCACCGCCCCTCGTCGGGGTCTCGACTGTATTCACTAGTCTACTCTGGAGTATCGATGCCCTGTCTCGAAACTCCCATGACTAGGGACCTTTTAAGGATGTGCTTATAGACCCCAGCTCCCACGTATATGATCGCCCTCATACTGCTGGTAGTCAAGCAAGAATCCTAGGGTCTCTATCAACGTGCAGTAGTGACCTTTAAGGTCACCTAAAGCAGCACACGATGATAAAGATAAACCAGATAGCATACTACCATCTTGAGTAAGACTGTCATACTGGGACAGGTCCTCCCTCAATCATTGCAATCACGTGCCTGTGATCCAATAATTGACTCTGAGGGCACTATCTCCAACAATCTCCTTCTTGCACTCAAAGCTAATTATTGCGATGTCGCATACTCACAGCCCGGTTGATACTGAACACCCAACTCCTTTACTAGTCAGTCTCACAAAGCTCGTTTGCGAAACTATTGCGTTTGAGGAATAGCCTCAATGAGTGGATCCACTGTGATGTTTCTTTCTATATCTCTCTTTATCTCAATTTCGCGGAGAAACGCATCTCCCGAAGTGAGCAATACCTGTCTTAGAGTATGTCTGGATATCTAATTGGACCTAGTTCATAAATGAACTCTAATTCCAAACTTCTCAGACTGTATCATCAACTGAACTCAATCAGTATCCTGCGCCATGCCTCCTTCAGTATCTGCCTGGACCTCCTGTCCAAACTACTGCCCCTCATCAGAGGGAAAACTATAACTCTGACAGCCACTCTGTCATCCAGGTCACCTTGGAAGCCTGGAATGATAACTGTCTCCCGAAGGAGGATGCTGTTATCATATCCCTAGAACATCCACTTATCTTTTAAAACTGCTTCCGATCGTTTCTCCAGGACTGGATTAATATCCTATGTGGAGAAACGACTGTGTGACAACCAAAGTTTAACCGACCGTAGTATAGGAATTTCACTTCCTACTCTGTGTATGTCATCCAAATACTAGGACATCACACCCCACTACCTTCTTAACAGATCTATCCCCTATTCTGATGAAGTCAAACCTATGACTGTCACATCAGAAATAGATGATCTATCTCCGCTATATCTGCTTTAGTCTATAAATAGACATAAGCCACTTGTCCACCATACTTCCGCTGCTCCCACTGACTAAGACAACCCTTTGGCAGAGTCATATACACGTACGCTTCTAAAGCTAGTTTAGAACGACGCTATACTCATCCTCCTGCCGGGTCTCACAGTCTGGAACAACAGCAATGGCAAGTCTGGGTAAACAAGAACCTCCCTGCCACCATCCTTGAGCATACCGAAGTACCTCTCGAGCGCCTGAGGTTACCCACCATATCTGCGGAGTGGCCAATAGAATGTCAAGGCAGATTGAATCTTTAGGTTCTTATCAAATCTTCAGTAATCGTTTGAGGTTCTGGAATCACTTCCAGTTCAACCATACTCCCACTACTGTTTTCTGATAAAATCCATTTTTATTAAAACTGTGGCGAGTCTAGAACAATATCACTATTGATCTTCCAGATGGTAGAAAATCAACTCTCATCATAGCCCGGGTCAACCCACAAACAGCCATTACAGAAACATGCCTTGAGTTATCCAGAGTCTGGTTTTAAGAAGCCGGACAACTCCCCGTATCTTAACAATATCAAGATATGAACTGTTCTATATCCAATATAGAAACAGAGGCACTAATTTAATTGAACTAGATTCAAATCATGCAGCTGTTTCCAGTGCATGTCATCTAAATGGAAGGAGGCCGATCAGCGTTACTCAACTTAGGAGTACTTCCAATTATGAGTAACCAGAAAGAGAAGCAAGTTCTCTTAATCATTACTATCAACCGAATACCATTCACAAGTATCTACATCTTCGATCACCTTGAAGAATCCCGATACTTGCAATACCTGGTTCTCTACTTTACTCATATACCTATAACTTCTCAGAACTCAGAACATGCATTTCTACGAAACACATGTCTAAGAACTAGAGAAGTCATAAGTAAACAGAATATAGCACGAGTACCAACCCCTCTGTCCTAATAGACACTGGACAATATACAATACTCTGTATAAGTCCCCTGAGTCTAATGACTCATTCACTGTGTGTCGTAGGTTGAAAACTGTACTTATGGTTAAGAAGAATTACACCGCTGTTCTATACTCCTTACCTAACCATCCACTGATATAGGTAAATGTTATAGACATAATTTTAAAAAGGTATATCTCACTCTATAAAATAGACGTACAGCTATATCAATTTGAAATTGGTGCATAACAACGGATATTCAAAACCAAATATTTGCCGTCTGGCTAACTACCCAGGTGACTTCCTCAAATATCACCAATTACAACGAATTCCGATATAATGAGGATGATCACCTAATTCCCAATAACTTACTCCCACTCATCATCTGTAAAACCATGCAGATGTGAGATTCATACCTGGTAAATACATACCTTGGAGCAAGTGTCTAATTGGGAAATCGGTTTTCTTTTAACAGTACATAGTGAAACCGAAACATTGAAATGTTTGGTAAGGGTATGCCGGTATTCCTAGTAATGCATCTTCTATTATCCATATTCACAACTGTAACCGTATATCTCTTTGCCATCTGTCTCCCTTTATATGTCTTCAGTCGTTACCTTCTGCACACCCCTTTAGGCTAAATGGTTTTCTTCCTTCCCCACCGTTCGGCACCAGCCTATGGTTTGGAAGAAGACTATCCATTAAGCATGATGGGTGTACTGTCCAAATCCTAGGAGCACTCGCAATGCGAGGGAAGGTGAAGATAAAAGACAACCGAATAAATCTTATTCCTATTTCTCCTGAACCAGAATCCATCCCCGAACTGGAACAAGTTCCTTTCGAGTTCGTATATAACCATACGATGGAGTATGCAATAAACTGTGGATCTTCGTAGTAATACGGAGTGTCCTGGAGAAATACAAAGGTGATTTAGGATTGGCGAAGAAATACTTGGTTTGGTCGTGAATAGCAGTCGCAATTTACTTTGCCCTCTTACTAATCCCTTTCTTTGTCTTAACTTAATACCTTCTGTACACCATCATTATGCTAATTGGTTTTCTTCATTCCCCACCGTTCGGCACCAGCCTAAGGTTTGGAAGAAGACTATCCAATTCACGTAATAGGTGTACTATCTCCTAAACCAAGGAGTACTCGCAACCTGAGAGAAGGTAAAAGGAAAAGACAACTGAATAGTCCTATTCATTTTGTCCAGAACCGGAAACCATCCTCGAATAAATTCCTTCAAGTTCGTATATAACCATACGATGGTTTTATCAAATGGAAGTGGACGTTCGTAGTAATACGGGGTGTCCTGGAGAAAAGGGTAAAAGTAGGAGTGGCAATGTGGTTTGCAACTCTGACAATCCAAAATCCAGTGTTTAAGAAGGTTCGGTCAACTTGGTCACTGAGTCATAATCATGGGTCGGGTCAAGGTCGCTGCCAAAGAGAGAGAGAAAAGAAACACTCAGCGTGCACTCTAACCTAGATCAGAATGGTTATCACTTTATCTAATCAGGAAACCTCCCACTGTAACGTCAAATTCTTCTCCAAACCTGAAAGAAGAATTAGTCGGGATCACCCGAGGAGTAAACCAACTCATCAGTGGGAATCGGGATCCAACTATCATCGCATGATAACATGACGGAATCCGCTCACGTTATCACACTCCAGAAGGTATGCGCATATCTGGTAAGTTTCAGTTTCTTTAGAAACCCCCGATGTGATTTTTACCCCATCCTCTTATGACCTTGGCGTGAGGTCAAAATGTCATAAGTCACATGTCAAGTTCTACCAATCATTATCCAGGTTAATTTGAAATCACCCGTACATACCCTTGACGTAGGCCAAATAGTAGTACAACGGTCCCAAACCAACGCATCTATCTATGCAACAGATAAATATCCGGCAGCTACCAATCACTATGCCTTGGCGTGAGGTCAAAATACATAGCTTGAATACTACCGAATATTTAACTGAAATGATGGAGGGCTACGAATGGTTTCTGGCAAAAACCTTTAACGTAATGAACTTGATATCGTTGAAGGAACATGATAGCTTTTTAAAAATATAGTGGCGAAAACCTTTGCTAAAGAGGTCACTCCCGGTGAAGGGATCTTGGCTCTTTCCCCGTAGAATGAGGTGCAGGATATTCCAACTGAATACCACGATACAAAGCAAAAGTAAACGACTATACTGAAGTTATTTCCCTGACGCAAACTTTTGTCCAAGGGGTCACTCCCGGTGAAGAGATCTCAGCCCTTGCCTCGTCGACTGAGGAGCTGGATATTCATAACCGAATACCACTGTGCAAAACAAAAGAGAACGCCCTTGCAATAACGGCTTTTTGAAAAATGTTCCAACAACATCAGAATAGGTTTGTTTAGCTTGCATTGATCCGAATCAACGCAGTCCCATCAATTGATCACACCAATAAAGAACGAAAATAACGATGTACGTATATGCCATCCGCATTCGCCACTGGGTCCCGTCATCACCCGTTAGGTTACTTAACTAACGACAGAGCGGGGACTGGACTAGCGCGGATGCAAAACATATACAACATCTACTAGTATATATATCAATATATAATATTCGCTCAAGGCGTGATAAAATGCAACATCACAGAAATGTAACCAGCATCACAGAACAATACAGATATTTGGGATCCCCGGGTTTCATAGAGCCGCTACTGAAACCCGACGTTCCCCTGGTCGTGTGGATAGCCTGTGCAATGAAATCCTAGACCCCTACAGGCGCGGCAAGTTACCCGCCAAAACCTGAAGCGAGGCAGCCCCCTTCAGCAACGTGAATGGACCACCCAGCACTTCACGGAATCCGGTAACTTAGGCACCCCTCTTGGATCAACCTGTACCCCCTACGAGTGCGGCGAATAGCCCGCCAATTCTAGAGTAAAGCCCCCTCCATCTCAACGCCATGAGATGCGGGCCCGTTGCCCTCTAGAATCCGGCTATCCGTGCACCCCTCCGCGGGGTAATCTTAGTACAGAAAGTAAAATATACATACAACAGGTACATCGACCTCGACCCGGTCGTGCCCCAAAAGAATAATATACAAACAGGCAGTGACGGCAGTCCACATGTCGGACGCTCGCCCCGCAATATCAAATATACATATAAAACTAAACTGTACTAACATTGCATCCAGGCTATCCCCCACGACCAATCCGCACCATCACATCACAACACAGAACATCAACGTGAATGTCACGTTCGCAAATCCGTCTAAAAGGGCTATAGCAGTTAGATATGATTTACCGATCAAATGACATTCACGGTCGCAGATATAATGTGAATACTGTGAATTAACATGTTTAAAATTTTCGATCGATCAAATTTACCGAAGTGGGCCCCAAGCACTATTGTAGCACTCACAGAAAATCTGGGCCCAAAAAGAATATTCCAAAAACCCTATTTTCGTGTAGAAAGCCCTCTGTAAAATTTTGGTACGGTGTTGACCTTCTTCCATCGCGGAACCGCGGCCAAACTAGGGGTTTGGCCGCGTTTCCGCGTTCTAACTGAAGCATCACCCATCCAAATTTTTGCAGAATGCTTATAATTTCCTGCACATCTTTTTGCAACGTACTGAAAAAAATTTCGAGCCAAAAATAAATCGACAGAAAAATGATGCTCACGAATTCGGGTTTTTGGGATTTTTGTTCGATCGAAGCTTTAAACATACTAGAGAAAGCTAGACTAGGTTAATGGCGTGGCTCTGATACCAGTGTAAGTGCACGGCGGAGCCCCTGCCGTCAATCCGACGCCGGAATGCGGAAACGAAACTTTTCAAGAACTGGGAAACCGGCACCACCGCGCACAAAAAAAAACCCGGATCGGGCCATTAACCTAACTCTAGCAAAATAGAATAAGAATAGAGAAGCTATACCAAGCGATACTTGTCCTTCGGTCTTCGCCTCCACTCCGATCTCCTTACGGAATCTCCGGTCGTCGCCTCCTCGTCGAAATGGGCACCACATTGCCGGGTTCTTTTACGGCCTCCCACCTCTGGACCAAGGCAACTCGGGTATGAAGTTGGCGAGCCAACGTGCCCAAGGTTGATGTAGATAAAGTGTAGAATCCATTGTCTCATGTGGGGCTTATGTAGTTGCCATGGTGATGGAGGAATAGAATAAAATGAACTTTCAAGTGGAGGTTGGGAATTTTGTGTAAGCAAAAATGAGAATGATAATTTTCCACCACCAAATGAACCATCTCTCTCTAGTCGCCAGCCCTTCCTCCATGGTGGAGAGAAAGGAATGAATATCCAAGAGATGAAAAGAAAAGATAATCCTAGAATAAAGTCACACCCATTTCACATCTCAATCCTTTCACAAAACCATCACAATAAATGCAAAGGATGAGATTAAAATGGAATCTCATGATGATAGTCAAATCATAAACCCTCATTTACAAATGAAACCCTCCACAAATACTAATTTGCACAATTGCAAATTAGCCCTCCATCGAATAAGTCCGGCCGTGAAGGAATAAAGGAAAACTGGCCGGAACGGAATACAAACTGGCAACTTCAGAAAACTGATCCCGTAATAAATTACAGGAAAACCCCGCGACTGTATATACATACCCACATTTGTATTCCCGCTGAATACAAATGCAAAGACACAATATCTACACTGTACAATACTAGGATCCGGCTTAAACCAAAGCCCGCTAGTAAAATCCGTCCGATCACGATCCGTGCAATACCGCGCGTATCTGATCGAACCCTACCATATCTCCATATGGCCTCTACAACGTTTCACCCAAAACTTGAGAAACTGGTCAGTGGGGGGCTTTAAAGACTCGTCAATACTTTGGTTGTGGATTTAACCACTAGCACGTCAGAGGTATTAGCCTATACGTAACGGGCTACCAGGTATTGACCAAAAGGGACGTCGATGAGCGAACTCATCCTGACACCCTACTGAGACTGTCAGTGACAATATCCATATAGTCCGGTCCGTTCGTCTATGAGCATCGCATGTCGGGCCTAGGGGGTTGGTAAATGTCAGACCCCCAAAAGCGGTACAAGTCGTGTCGGAGTGTAGCCCAGAACACCCTGAGATACTACTGGATACCAACCAGTAAATCTGCTGCCTTGGCCAAGGACTTTCATGTACTGGCTCTCCTAGACACAGCGCGACCTCACCCCCAATACCGGGAGAGACGAACCCCTGCAGATCCGCTCATTGCCTCCATATGGCTCAGGACTGTACCCAATTAAAACCTGTTTGCACGTCTCCTTTGAGCGTGGTAGACTAGTAATCAAAGCACAGTGGGAACTCACACGAGACAAATGACGATCTCAGGTCGATGAACTAACCTGTACACATGTCACCAGGGAACTGCTATCTGACGTCAGGTATAATACCAACTAGCAGGTTCCCGGCGAGTTCTGTCCGGTGTACTCATAACCCAATGAGCACCTGTATACATCTTAGATGAACCAACTGACACTAGTGGCTTGTGAGACCGGCCACCGCCCCTCGTCGGGGTCTCGACTGTATACACTAGTCTACTCTGGAGTATCGATGCCCTGTCTCGAAACTCCCACGACTAGGGACCTTTTAAGGATGTGATTATAGACCCCAGCTCCCACGTATATGATCGCCCTCATACTGCTGGTAGTCAAGCAAGAATCCTAGGGGCTCTATCAACGTGCAATAGTGACCTTTAAGGTCACCTAAAGCAGTACACGATGATAAAGATAAACCAGATAGCATACTATCATCTTGAGTAAGACTGTCCTACTGGGACAGGTCCTCCCTCAATCATTGCAATCACGTGCCTGTGATCCAATAATTGACTCTGAGGGCACTATCTCCAACAGAAAGCATAAGTCTAAATCATGTGCAACCCATATACACGAAATCAAATCAGTCTCTCAGAATATATAAAATCAAATCAAGTGCAATGGGTATGCACAAAACGAACATCAATACAACTAATACATGGAACACTAATCGAGTGCAATAAATGTGCACATAGGAAATACCAATCATAAAACGAAATCCTCAAAATACCAAAATCCAAACAACGGAAATGTGAAATTCAAATCACCAAATCGTTAATCGTAACACCGACGTCAATATGCTCCTCTTTCCTCTGGTGTCGACTGATTCGAACTCGTCTCTTCGTAGCTGTATGAACTGTGCTACAAACAGATATACTCATATCTAGAGTATCCCAAGTAATGTATCCTATCATATGATATCCGGACTACGTTAAACTTTTCGATCGATTCATAAAATTCCCATAATTCCTCGAGAGCTCAACACTCGATTACCGTTTAAAAGTATCCAGTACATGCCACAGCACCTGCGGACCAGCCGTAGAAGGGTAAACCCAAGCCTCACTAATGGCACCGCGGAACTGCCGCAAACCCTAAGGTTCAAAGGCGTTCTCATGATCATTATGTCGAGTTACGGTTTCATTCTTCTAGAGGGTCCATCGAATTACTTGCATGTTCTTCCGAATACCATAAACTTGGGAAAATTGGTTTCTGACATTTGTTTGAACCTTTTAACTTCGCCTAGACGACATGTGAATACCCTTTGTCTGCATGCTAAACAATTCCTTGATCCTCAAGAACAGACAATACACTAACGGTCATCACATTCTAGACGGTCTCTAGCAGTGGCCCGATCATCTGGTGCAGATATCAAACGCCCACGTTCACAAGAAAACATAGTCAACGACATATCTAAACGCTCATGCTGACCGCAACTCTAGCCGCAGCTCTCTCTGCCCGTGCCACCGTGGTAACAGAACCACCATCCGATATCGACGAAGATAGATCAAAGGAAAGAATAGAATACGGTGCAAAAAAATGTACATCCTAAGGCTCCTGAAGCGGAGTAGCGGATCATAAGTATGCCACGGAACATACCCACGGTACGTTACTCTACTTTAGTGACCAACTCCATCAACCAAGGGTCATCCTACATGAAGAAGGTAAAACCTAATGCTCTGATACCAACTTTGTCACGACACAAAGGTACGGAACGTGACCGGCACTTAAATTACAAAACGTCTAAAGACGTAACGTAATCTAAGTAAGCCGAAGCCCAGAAATCTAAACCATTTAAAAGAAGAAGTGTAGGAAAACAAGTTTAAAAGCAACAACAAATTTTCTCAAAAATTTCGGCAGAGTCTTCTTTATAAAAACTGGCACCAAACGGGTACAAACAAGAATATATACATAAGCAGTAATAAAAGGCATCCCTAAGCGGGAGCTAGCTCTTCGCCAATTGGCGGACACAACCACACAAGCAATAATATATACAACGCCGAATGGCGAGTATCAAAACTCAGAAGAAAACCAAAATCCACCAGAAAACCATAATAATACAAGCGCGACTCGAAGGTTGAAAGAAAAAAACTACTGGTCTTCTAAATCTATCAAGTAATACAAGTCTGGTTGATGGAGCCTACTAGATACAACTGAAATAAATAAAAGTACAACGGCGGTCACGATACAAGTGAACCAACCTACCAAGCAATCACCTTGAATGAAATGGTGTGCCAGCAAGCCGCCAAGGAAACCTGTACATCTGAACCTGTAAGAAAATTTGGCACAACGGGGGTGAGTTGCCAACTCATGGGTAGAAGAAAACTGTGAGTAGATATCGCATGCACAACGATCTCCTAGGTCATAATAATATATACTTAACATAACACTAGACATCTAGTAGTGACAGGGTAAGAACCTATGCATAAGTGCAATACTCAGTGCTCGTGTCAGTGTCACAACAGTAACAAGTCATATATCTGATGTATGAATGCATCATGAATAAGAAAATCCACCACGAATTCTGAATAATCTGATATAAGAAAATCATCAATGAATCTCGTATAATGAAACTGAAACATCATCAATGAAATCGACAGAAAGTCCGTGTCAAGCATTAACACAAAATCTCAATATCTCAATATCTCAATGTCTCAATATCTCGGGCTCCGTTAGTCCGGATCGGCCTAAATCATCAAATCTCATGACAACGGTCCGTATCCTCCGGATATCCGCCATGCCAGACATCACCGGTAGATAGTCCGTGCCCCTACCAGGCTCATCGTCATCCCCACGAAATTTCTTTCTCGCCCGAGGTACCTACCGGGCCCACCATGTACCCGAGATGGTTCTTCCACTCCTCGAATCGGGTCTCGAAATCCAACAGAAAACATGAAAACTCATGGTGGACGACCCATACATCATGAAAAAACCGCAACTTGCATTTTAAAATGAGAGAGAGAGAGAAGTTATTATAAATTCTTGCGGTTTCCCCCCAAATCCAGAAATCTCATGGAAATTCGAAATCCAAGAATCAAGAGTAAATAAACAGTGAATATCGGCATAAAGCCCCAGAATAGTACATGAATGAATATGTGAATGCATGAAGTATCTATGTAACGAATGCAATCTCTAAGTTAGCACATGAGAGCAATCACGCAAATATTATGTAGTAACTAGCCTTTAGCTGATTATATCAATGAGATAATATTTTCTAAAGTGTACGTGGCATGGCAATTACCGATGATGATGTGTGTGAGCCGGCAATTGTGTACGTGGAACATGGGCATCATCGGTAATGGTGCTGGTGTCCTAACAGATGGAATCATAATAGTGAAGGAAATATATGTATAAACATGCAGTGAAATGAGAATAAGATGAATATAACAGAGAAAGAGCAATAACCGCAATACCAAAGAATATACTTTTCTACAATACGAGTCATACCGTTTTGGTGTTTGACAAAGCACGAATCGTGATTTTTAGAAAAAAAAGGGGCTACTGTGCTTTTTGAGGAAAAAAATACGACGTTTGAAAAATCTGTAGTACCCATCAGGCTGTCTTTAAAATAATGCGCATGATTCTCTAGTTTTGAAAATAGGTATGATTCGAGCCTAAATTAATATCTACCTAACCAACTAAGGCACTAAACTAAAGAGCTGGTCGAAAGATATGAAAAATTCACATAAAGTCTGAGTCGATATCTTTAGTAATCGGTGATCCAGCCTCAATAGCATCGCGTACAAAGTACGACTTTCTCAAGTCAAGAGTGCGGATCAATCATCACATATATACCTCGTACGGTAAAATCCATCGTACGGCATCCCAAAATCTGGGTACGGGTAAACTTGACTTTTAAGTTGTCATGGTGCATTAGTGTATAATTAACCCATTCAAATTTGTAATTTACACTAATTTAATGCATAATTGAAAGCTTAAAATATTATCTAAAATAATTAATTAAGGAAAAATATTTAAGTAAACTAATAATTTATAAGTCACTAAATAATATCAATTACTAGCAATTACATAGTTAAAATAGGCGTATTTAAGTCTATATTGAAAAATAATTGTAGTTGAGTTTTACGGAAAATACGGTTTATTTTACCGCTTATCAGAAAATTCACCTAAAGGATTTTTATTTATTTATTTATTTTTAAAATGTTACAATACCGGATCAATATCCTACATATGAAATATGTTACATGGGCTACAGATAGGTAGAGAACTAAGAATGGGTGATAAGTTTCAAGAGTTAGAAATGGTGTAAGTGTTGCAGCCAAGGTGTTGGAAGTTATCACCCTGTATTACCAAATACATTGATTCTAAAGGAATGTTATTAGATACTGAACCTGATATACAACATCATATCGGTCTGTTTATTAAGATAAAGAAGGATATAATTTTGTATTGTTGGATAATGTTTTGAACATTTCCTATATCAAGAGTTGATCGGTTCAGGCACGTTATCTAAAAGTATATACGTTCTAAATCAAACTACAGTTCTTAACATACAAAACACACACAAAAGGAAGAGTTCATAAATGAACGAATCCCTCTTGAGGCATTGTAGACTAGGTCATATCAATGCGACCCGACTAGCTGAAGTTACATAAAGATGCATATTTAAATCAGTTTGAATTTATATCTTGTGAAACTTGCCAGTCATGTCACAAAGATAAGATGACCATAGCTCCATTTATTGGAAACAGAGAAAGAGTTAGTGAACTCTTGTGATTGATACATGATGATGTATGTAGGTCCCCTGTCTATACATGCCAGGACTGGTTCTTTGTACTTCATTACATTCACTGATGGTCTCTCAAGATTCGGACATTTGTTCCCGTTGAAACACAAGTCTGAAGCTTTTGAGAAATTCAAAGAATATAAGTCAAAAGTAAAGAACCAAAAAACGGGTATAAGTATTATGTCCTTTGATGTGATCATGGAGGAGAATATTTGAGCACGGAATTCCTGGACTATTCTAAAGGGGAATGAGATTCTCTCTCAGCATTACTCCTCCGTATACACCACAGCACGTTGGTATATCGGGGCAGAGCAATCGCACCCTATGTGATAAGGTGTTCTCTATGATGAGTACTACTGAGTTGCCTATTTCCTTTTGGGGGTTATGCACTTGTAAAACTGCATACCTATTGAATAGAGTTCCAACCAAATCATGTGCCTACCACTCCATATGTGATATGGTATGGGAAGAGCCCATCTCCTAAGGATGTTAAGATTTGGGGGTTGTCCGGCCAATGTCTAAAAGCAAAATCCGGACAAGCTCGAGGCAAGGTCAGTTCTGTGGAAGTTTTTTGGATATCCCAAGTATTCGCAAAGGAATATCTTCTACCACACTGAGGAGCAAAAGGTGTTTTGTTTCTCAGCATGCCACCTTTTGAGAAAATGAATTTCTTGGGTTGAAATTTGTGGTCATGAGGTAGAACTAGAAGGAGTTCTAGCTATACAAATTGCAGCTGATGATTTGGTAGAATCGGAAGATTCAATAACTCCCGACGAATCTCAGCCTCTCCGCCGATCTGATAGGGTTCCTCACCCACATGAGAGATACTTTGGTTTTCTCTATGACAGTGGGAGCGAGGATTGCATCATAAGATGATGACCCAACTAGTTTTGAGCAGGCCATCAAGAGTGGTGACTCTGTGAGAATGGCTGGATGCTAAGCGATCTGAGATGGAATCTATATACACCAACAAAGTATGGACTTTGGTTGCTATATCTGAAGGGTTAAATCCCCATCAGGAGCAAGTATATCTTGAGAAGATTACTTGGTGTATGATTAGTTGAAAATATTGCATCTTTAAACCGGCAATTTCCCTATCATTTGCATTCATATAGAAGTGTTCGGCATTCATATAGCACATATTAGCAAAACAGTCGTAAAATATCAGATTACATGTGTTAGACCTTAAAACCGGCACTTCTAGGGAAATTGACTGCATTTCATAGCATGACATCATTCCTATATTGCACAACTTGTGTTTCGAAGTCCGTGCATGGAATTCCAGAAGAATGGTCAAATTTACATAACAATGCTGCTAAAAGAATACGCCAACTCAAGGAATTGGAATCTGGTAATGATCTAGAGTGAATTCATTGATTCAACATATCAGAAAATACATAAAAATACAGAGGAAGCCAATCCATGAAGTATGAAGCCCTAGCTCCACCACTTGGCCGCGGAACCGCGGCCGGAGCCGCCTTGCGCCGCGGTTCCGCGGCGGCTTGTCCACATCAGCTGCATGACTTCAGCTTAGATCTCTTCCCTCAGTTCAAGTATCCCTTAGAGACACTGCAATTTCCAGAAAGCCCCAGAACAATCTGCCAGATCAGCAAACCTTGGGATCTAAACTAAACTAGCTTCCATTCTAGAACCTTCTCCCTAAACCCTAGCTTAAAGTCTAAGCTAAGCTCCTAACTAACTACATCTAGAAGGCTCTCCCTACAACAAATTTTTGGAAGGAATTACAATTTCAAAATCTAAGACCTAGGGTTCGGGAAACCTATAAATAGACCCTAAGGCTCACTTGTAAGAGGATTATTCATTGTTGGTAGAACTCATTGTAAATCACTCATTGTGGGTTGATCATTAGTTGTTGAGAAACCCTAGTTCTTCATCTACCACATTCTTGCCACCTCCAAACCCTAACCCTAATCCAATCTAGAAATACCTAATTCAAGATTCATGGAGTTCAAGCAAAGCAAGTCTTCGACGACCCTTAAAAGCAAAGCCGGACTTCAACGGAGCACGAGATCGAAGTGATCCAAGACTCAAGGAGCCGAGCGATGCAAGATTCGACGAGCGAAGTTCCTACCTCTTGTAATTCTTGAGAGTTGTAACTACTTGTTGATGTAATAAAGGTGAAAATTCTTTAAACTTGTTTACATTTCAATTCAAGCATCATAATTTCATTTCGAATCTTGAATGTATTCTTTGTGATGATGTGTGAATAAACTCCGCTCGTGGAGGAATCGAGATGATTGTAGAATGATGATGTTGATGAATCTTTAAACGTTTTCTTAAGTCCTATAGCAATTGTAAATTCTTGAAAATAGAATGATCGATGATCTAGATCGATGTGAAATGGTTCTTGATTCCTTTCGCAAGATCTAGATAATCAACGATCGATCATTGGATTTTCAAGAAGCTAACTAGAGAATGTGATTCATCGAAAGGACAAAGGATAGGACGAAGAACCCTAATTCTTCGCAAGATCCTTAAACCTCGATCAATCGACATCGAGTTCGCATCAATTCGTTAATGGATAAGAAACGTTAATCTTTAGTCTTCGTCACATCTACAATCTAATCGATTCCTACGAGCTTTACCACAAATCTTGAAACCCAAATCGATTGGAATTATATCACATCTTGATTCTTGATGTTTATCATTTTCTTGATTCTTGATTAGAATAGTGACACTTGAAACTCATCGATAAAAATCTTGAATCATTTTGCTTTTCTTCTCCATTAAAGTTTCAATTCAAAACAAAACAATTACGAACGAATCGCACAATCCCTGTGGACGATCCGCACTTGCTAACGAAATCTATACACGATACCGTTAGTGATTGCGGTCAAATATTTTTGGTTGTGATTTCTATATTCAATTGTCTACAAACCGACACACAATCGGAAATCGAATTTTCTTAATCAATCAAATGGCGCCGTTGCCGGGGATCGCATGCTAATTCGTTCTTTATTTGAAATTTGAATTGAAAGATTTATTCCATTACATTTTTGAGATCAAAATTCGCACAAACCCTAAACAATTTATTGTGCTTTATTGCAAGGAGATCTGGAGCTTGCTGTGCAATTGAAATAATTTTTGGAGATTTCCAGAGAGCTGAAGGAGTGAACAGAAGTTCACTGTTAAACTTTTGTGCGGGGAGCAGTACATACGACCGCGTTTCCGCGGTGGGAGCCTCTTATTGCGGCAGTTCCGCGGCTAGTTGAAGGCCCGTCGGTACAAAATGTTCTCTGTAAGCTCCTATCTTTCTTATCTTCTTCTCTGTCTGCTCCAAATAACAAATTTCTGTTGGCTTCTTTGCAAAAAAAAAATCGCAGCGCCGCAAAAAGCAAAATTAAATTTGTGCGTGTTTTTGTTTCTTAGTTGTTTGCATTATAAATACGGATATTAAGGGGCACGGCCAAATCCAAATTAGGTGGGGAGTTCATTACCCTTCCTAAGCCCCAAAAATCACAAAACTTGCATCCGTATTGACCCACATTAACTAAAAAATATCTAGAGATGACTCTAAGGACCGTCGCGCTCACTTAGGACAGAAGAAGGCCGTGGGTAATTCATTGCTTATCCGCGTTTTCTTGTGGTGTCTAAGGAAAGTGTATCGAAGGCTAGTGGTTATTAATTAGGCACACTACTTACGTAGTGGAGTACCTTCCCACTTACCTGGCACTTACCTGGCCACAGGGGGACAAAGAGGCAGTGGAGGATTCTATCCTGCGACTTGTCTTTTGGCAGTTAGGAGCGGTCTAGAGACGGACCTAGGTGACCAGTAGATTCTAGGGTTTTGCTAGTTGCATTTGTTGTGCTCGCATCATTTTTTCAAAAAAAAAATCCGTCCCTTTTTCAAAGCAAACACCGCATATATCATTTTCCCCTAATTATAAGCCACGCTGCCACTTGTACTAACCCTTTTTAGTACAAGATAGGCTGGACACGGGATTCTAGTGCCCGTTTAGTACGCGTACCTCCTATCGACTCCGAAGTCGATATTTCTACATTTACCTTTCCTTTACCCACTACCACACCGACACCGATGGATCCGACTCCATCAAATTTCTTTTCCACTAATCTGCCGCTGTCCGTTGGTGCGCAGAATCCACCCCGCATCTCTCTCCAGGAGAGGTGCTACCCCATTCGAGGTCCTCTTTCGACCTGCTTATCCAATCCACCAGCCAACGGGGATAATTTTGAAATTAAACCCCAATACATCAACCTTTTACCCAAATTCCACGGACTCGAGACTGAGGACGCTTACGTTTTCATTACCAAATTTGAAAACGTATGGGCAATGATGGGTACGTCACAACTTTCAGTGGATGCTATGCGTCTACGACTTCTTCCATTTACTTTGTGCGATATAGCCGAGAAGTGGCTATATAACACTACCGCACACTCCATTACGAATTGGGAAGAATTCGTCGCGGCATTCCTTAAGAAATTTTACCTTATGCAAAAGACAGCTCGAATCCGTAGCGAACTCAACCAATTTACCCAGCTTCCGACTGAACCATTTTCTAAATGCTTTGAACGTTTCAAGGATCTATTGGTTCAATGTCCTCATCACGGCATCCCGTGATGGGATCTATGCCGAATCATATATGAGGGTATTAACCCAAACACTAAACAGAACCTTGAAAACATGTGTCAAGGTACTTTTATGACCAAGGATGATGGGGAAGCATGGAAATTTTTAGAAGAGTTCGCTGAAAAATCACTACAGTGGGAGAGTGGAACCCAACCATTGAATAGGGGTGGCGTACACCAAATAGATGAGTCCATAGGTGTTCGAGCTGAGATGGCAGCAATGCAAAAGAAGCTCGAGGCTATGGAACACAAATTTGCAGCAGCCTCCCTAAACCCAGTGTCACTCCCTAAAACTGTTTGTGGGTGCTGTTCTGATCTGTCTCACTTAACGGAAGATTGTCCATTAAACTCCCCGTTTCAAGGTCACGAGCATACCAATGCCGCATTTCAAAGACCTCAAAACGATCCATATTCTTCTACGTACAATCAGGGTTGGAGGAATCACCTGAATTTTGCTTGGAACCAAAACCAATCTCAAAACACGGTTCAAAACACGAATCAATTCCAAAGGGCTCTTCCTCCACAACAGCAACCCCTTCAACTCACTCAGCACCCCTACTAGTCACAAAATTTCCAAAACCAGGTCAACACTCCTGCACAGTCTAATCCTATGCAGTTGTCCTGTTCTGACGAATTCTCTCAATTCACTCAAACCATGAAATCACTTTTGTCAAATTTCATAGAGGTTTTGGCTGAGGTTAGATCTTCCGTCGGTGAGATAAAGAAAAACTCAGCGTTCCAAGCTGAGAGTATCAGATCGATGGAAGCTGAAATCGCACGACTTAAAGCCGAAATGAGTGCGAGAGAAAAATGGAAACTTCCTTCTCAACCCCTAGCGAACCCTGGGCATTACAATGTAAATGCCATCACAACGTTGAGATCAGGAAGAGTGCTGAATAACCATGTTGGGGAAGAAGTTGATGATATTGGAAATCATATCAACATCCCGGCTGAGACCTTTCCACACACACACTTCTCCTTCTGATCCTTGTTCTTCTACCCCACCACTTTCTCGCGAGCCTATTCTCCATTTCCCACTAGGCTCGACACCTCAGTATAGCCCTTCTAGTTCTCCACAGACGGTCTCCACTCCTCTTTTGGGATCACGTCTACCCCCTCTTCCTTCTCCTATGATGGACCCGACGCTTATTGCGAAAGCACCTTACCCGAATCGGTTAAGGGATAATAAAACGAGTCCACATATGGAGAAAATTATGGAAATGTTCAAACAGGTTAACATCAACATCCCTCTCCTAGATGCGATTCAACAAGTCCCCGCTTATGCGAAAATTCTTAAGGACTTGTGCACTAGGAAGAGGAAGACTTAAGTGCCGAAGAAGGTCTTCATGTCTAATAATATCAGCACTGCTTTTATCCCACAGCTACCAAAGAAATGTAAGGACCCAGGATGTCCTACAATATCGATTTCTATTGGGGGTAAAAACATAAATCGTGCTCTTTTAGACCTTGGCGCAAGTGTTAACCTCCTTCCATATTCTGTATATGAGCAACTAGGGATTGGAGAGCTGAAACTGCTCACTGCACTCTCCAAATGGCAGACTGTTCAATCACCAAACCAAAGGGTGAACTAGAGGATGTGTTGATAAAGGTCGGGGAATTTTTTTCCCTGTAGACTTCATTGTACTTGACACACAACCTGTAGCAAACCCCCGAGGCCAAATTCCGGTGATTCTGGGTCGTCCTTTCCTTGCCACTTTCAACGCTGTTATAAACTGTAGAAATGGTTCAATGAACTTATCATTTGGAAATATGACCATTGAACTAAATATCTACAAAGTTGGAAGTCAGCCATCAGAACCCTCTGCTCAAATTCTAGATTTGTGCTCTGTCCATGAGATCGCTCCCGATAGTTGCGGAGTTGAGGAACTTTGCTTTACAGATCTCGACGACATTACCATATCTCTGTTTGACCTTACACATGATCTTAGTGAGGACACTTTTCCTACACTTGAGTCCTACACTCCTGACTTTTCTCCACCTGAGTCTGTATCTTTCACATGCTCTGAGCTTCTTTGTAACTCCAAAATTCACTCGATGATCCCTCCTTCTATCATTTCTCCGCCCGTATTAGATCTCAAAATTTTACCTTCTCATCTTAAATATGCTTATTTAGGTGAGAATGAGTCTTTACCGGTTATCATATCTGCTTCTCTAGCATCAGAGCAAGAGAATGCATTTTTATCGGTATTGAGATCTAACAGAGAGGTGTTTGGTTGGACTATGGAGGACATCAAAGGGATTAGTCCCTTAATTGTTGAACATCATATACATGTGATGGATGATGCCAGACCAACCCAAGAACTACAGAGACGGTTGAACCCCGTCATGAAGGAAGCGGTGATGAAAGAGATCGTCAAATGCCTTGATAGCGGTATTATATACCCAATCTCCGATAGCCAATGAGTGAGTCCTATACATGTCGTCCCTAAGAAATCCGGCATCACTGTTATTACCAATGAGGCATATGAGTTGATTCAGACACGCGCCCAAACTGGGTGGCGTGTATGCATTGATTATAGAAAACTCAATGTTGCCACGAGGAAAGACCACTTCCCTCTACCATTCATCGATCAAATGCTGGAATGCTTAGCAGGACGAGAGTATTAGTGCTTTATGGACGGATACTCAGGCTATAATCAGGTCCCCATAGCCAAAAAGGATCAAGATAAAACCACTTTTACTTGTCCTTTTGGTACCTTTGCTTACAGTCGCATGCCC
This sequence comes from Agapanthus africanus, assembly GCA_030015575.1. Classification (NCBI taxonomy): domain Eukaryota; kingdom Viridiplantae; phylum Streptophyta; class Magnoliopsida; order Asparagales; family Amaryllidaceae; genus Agapanthus; species Agapanthus africanus. Next base: position 143,765,958 of record CM057349.1, read on the forward strand.
TTTGGGTTATGCAATGCTCCCGCTACCTTTTAGCGGTGTATGATGGGGATATTCTCTGATATGGTAGAGAATTTCTTAGAGATTTTTATGGACGACTTCTCGATTTTTGGAGACTCTTTTTCTGATTGCCTATCGAATCTTGACGCTGTTCTTACTCGTTGCAAAGAGAAGAACTTAACCTTGAACTGGGAAAAATGTCATTTCATGGTCCAAGAGGGAATTGTGCTTGGACATGTTATTTCACGAAAAGGCATTGAAGTTGACAGAGCTAAGATAGATGTCATTCAAAACCTTCCTCAACCCAAATGCGTCAAAGATATTCGATCTTTCCTTGGCCATGCGGGCTTTTATAGGAGATTCATTAAGGACTTTAGCAAAATTGCTAGACTTTTAACTCTTCTCCTGGCCAAGAATACGACCTTCCACTTTGACTCGGATAGTGAGGCAGCTTTCGACTCACTTAAACACTCCCTCACTACAGCCCCCATTCTATCATCTCCAAATTGGGACTACCCCTTTGAGCTGATGTGTGATGCATCCGACTTTGCAGTAGGTGCAGTCTTAGGACAGCATAATGAAAAGATGCCACACGTGATCTATTATGCGAGTAAGACCCTGAATGATGCGCAAATCAATTATACAACTACTGAAAAAGAGCTTTTGGCAGTTGTATTTGCATTGGAAAAATTCAGGCCTTACTTGATTGGCTCACCAATAATTGTGTACACAGACCATTCCGCCTTAAAACATCTTCTGGCGAAGAAAGATGCAAAAGGTCTGCTAATACGTTGGATCCTTCTATTACAAGAATTTGATCTTGTTATCAAAGATAAGAAAGGATGTGAAAACGTTGTAGCTGACTGTAATATTTTAAAAATAATTAAATAATTAATTAAATAAATAAATAAAATCGTTTAAGTGAATTTTATAATTTTCGGTGAAGTAAAACGTAGTTTTTATAAAACTAAACCGTAATTTTTTTTCACTATAAATTTAAAAATACTTATTTTAATTATGTATTACTAGTAAATGGTGTTTATTTACCCACTTATAAATTTTAGTTTAATTAAATATTTTTCTTAAATTAATTATTTTAAATATTAACACAAGCTTTATTTTTACACTAAATTAGTGTAAATTACAAATTTGAATGGGTTAAGTTTGCAAAAATGAACCATTGCATCTTAGAATAAAGTGTGTTTCATGCAAAATTTATTTTCAAAATTTTACAATGGTTCTAGACCATTCTAGGTCAAATGGAGTGAAGAAAATAAAGAATTTTTAAATAAATTCATGAAAAGACTTAATTGTGTGATATTTTTGTGAAACCTTCTACACTTTTCTTCACCTTTTCTCACTATCCTCTCTTTTCCTCACCTCATGGCCGGCCTCACCTCCATGGGCAGCCCCAAAATTTCCCCCCATCATTTTTGCATTAAAAATCATCAAAAATTCAATAAAAACCCCACAAAATCCTAATTAATTCCTATCCTCTATTCTTTGCTCATCTTTACATGGATTTTGGAGATGGAAAGCATTCATTTTGGAGGCTTATTTTAATGTTTGGATTTCATGTTGTGGAGGTACCCCTCCGTGGGCTGCAGGCGATGAAGAAGAGGATGGCGACACCATCTTCGGCAGACAAGGACCAGGTGAGTAGATGTATATCTACGGGGGAAAGTCGGGTGGATGGCGTTTAGCACCCCCGCAAACGTAGAATAGGGATAGTACTTATTATCATTAGGAAGCCAGACGTGACCTTAGAATTTCGGTGAGTAGGACCCTAGTAGTGACCTTAGGTTGGACTAGATTGATTTAGAAAGACCTTACCCGAGGATGAATATCTTGGAGGAGATTCGTAGGTTTCAGGTAGATACACACACACACACACTGAGACTCGACGTGGTGTATACATGTATGTGTATATATATAGGACTAGGTGTAGGTATATATATACACACAATACGTATATGTGATACAAGGATGTGATATGATACACGGGGATGAAACAATATAACTGGGCTGATGCCGTGATTCTTGGCTATACAGTCGTGTTATGATGTTAGCGGATCATTAGAAAATGAGATAATGGATTTGTATACTTGAACAATAATAAAGGGTGGTGATGATATTGAAGTATATGGGACTCTAAATAGAACCCGGACCGTAACCTGTGCCTGAAATTCTGATATGATATATGTGTGACCTGATTACGACATCATATAGGTGTGACTTGATTTTGATATGATATATATGTGTAACTTAATTACGATATCATATTGGTGTGACATGATTACGATATGATTTAAGTGTGACTTAATCACAATATGATGCATATATATGATATTTATGAGGATAAATTAACGATGTATATTTATGCTGGTAATTATATATGATTGATTTATGCGATTACAGTATAGCACCTTGATCTTGACATAAGTTGATGATGATATTATACGAATGATGAGACACGTAGGTGATACTTGACCCGTACCTCGATATTGGGATGCCGTACGATGGATTTTACCGTACGAGGTATAGATATGATGATTGATCCGCACTCTTGATTCAAGGAAGCCGTACTACATACGTGACGCTATTGAGGCTGGATCGCCGACTATTAGAGATATGGATTCAAACCTTAGGTGGACTTTTATTTCTTATTGACTAGTTTCTTAGGTTTAGTTCCTTAGGAGGTTAGATGGACACTAGTTTAGGCTCGAGTCATATAGTTGTAGTTATACTTGTATATCACAGATGAGTGGTTATTTCACATCCATCTTTACATTCATACCGTAATCATAATGGTGCATGTTCATTCATATGTTTCTATAATCAGAATAAAACTTTACCTGTTAGGACACCCGCACCATTACCGATGATGCGCATATTCCACGCACACTTATTTACCGGCTCACACACATCATCATCGGTAATTGCTATATCACGTACACTTTAGATCATATTATCTTTTATTGATACAATCAGATAACAGTTAGATCGATATAATATTGTGATTACTCTCTGGTGTTAGTATAGACATGGTATTTATTACTTAGACATTTCATGCATTCACATTTTCATGTTATCATGCAGTATTATGGGGCATATGCCGACACTTATCATATACTTACTCATGATTTTGGGATTTTGGATTTCTATGTGATTTCTGGATTTTTGGGGAAAACCACAAGAATATATAAAAACTTCTCTCTCTCTCCTCCTCTCTTTTTAAAACATAAGATGCGGTTTTCTCGTGATGTATGTGTCGTCCACCATGAGATTTCATGTTTTCTGTTGGATTTCGAGACCCGATTCGAGGAGTGGATGAACCGTATCGGGTACATGGTGGGCCCGGTATGGTACCCCGGGGCAAGAAGATCGAGTTGTAGACGATGAGCCTGGCAGGGGAGGACTACCTACCGGTGATGTCTGGCGCGGCGGATATCCGGAGGATATCGACCGTTGTCGTAAGATTTGATGATATGGGCCGATCCGGACTGACAGAGCCCGAGATATTGAGACTATGAGACGTTGAGATTATGAGGTATTGAGACTTGAGATTTATATGTTTTGTGTCGATACTTGACACGGATTTCCATGGATTTCATTGTTGATATTTCAGATTTCTATACACATTTTACCATGATAAAAGTTAAAGATTTCTTATACAGATATATCTAGATTTCAGGATTGGTTATTTCACATTCATGGTGCATGCATACTCATTCACATGACATAGTTCTATATGAGGCACTGATACGAGCAAGGAGCATTTGCACTTACACGTAGCTTATTATCCTGTCTTTACTTGATGACTAGTAGTATATTAGTATATTATTATGACCTAGGACAGCGTCGTGCATTTGATTTCTTCTCGCAGATATCTTTTAATCACGAGTTGGCAACTCACCCCCGTTGTGCCAAATTTTATTACAGGTTCGATGTACAGGTTTTCCTGGCAGCTTACTGGCACATCTTTTCATTCAGGGTGATTTGCACGGTAGGTTGGTTCACTTGTATCTGGACCGCCATTGTACTTTTATTATTTCATTTGTATATAGAAAACTCCATCAACCAAACTTGTATTACTTGATAGGTTACTGGATCAGTTGTTTATTTCGACCTTAGAGTCGCGCTTGTATTATTATGATATCTGGTGGTTTTGTTTTCTTTTGAGTTTTGAGCCTTGCCTTTTGGCGTTGTATACTATTGTGCATTGATGTGGTTTTTTCTGCCTTTTGGCGTAGAGCTAGCTCCCGTTTGGGGATGGTTTTTATTTTTTGTATATATTATTCTTGTTTGTACCCGTTTGGGGCCAGTTTTTACAAAGGAGACTCTGCCGCAATTTTTGAGAAAATTGGATGATGCTTTTAAACTTGTTTTCGTCATGTTTTCCTTTACTTCTTCTTGTATGGTTTAGATTTCTGGGCTTCGGCTTACTTAGATTACGTTGCGCCTCTAGACGCTTCGTAATCTAAGTGCCGGTCACGTTTCGTACTTTCGGGTCGTGACACTGACCATCTTTCACGCATCTCTTCTTCCCTTATGACCCTGCCGATCAATGATTCATTCCCAGATGAACAACTCTTGAGCGTATCCAATGAACCTTGGTTCAGGGATATTGTGAACTATCTTGTCACGGGACTTATACACAGCGATTGGTCAAAACAGGACAAATACCGTTTTCTATCCCAAGTAAAACACTTTTACTGGGATGATCCATATTTGTTTAAGTATTGCCCTGATCAGATCATTCGCCGGTGTGTCCCGAATGAAGAGTTCAAGAGTGTTCTTTCTTTTTGTCATGATCAAGCCTGTGGGGGTCACTTCGGTCCTAAAAATACGGCGGAGAAGGTTTTGCAATGTGGTTTTTATTAGCCGATCTTATTTAAGGAGGCATTTGAGCATTGCAAAACCTGTACACAATGTCAGTACACGGGTAGAATTTCCCGGAGAAATGAAATGCCTCAGCAACCTATCTTGGTTGTTGAAATTTTCGATGTTTGGGGCATTGACTTTATGGGTCCCTTTCCCAACTCCTTTGGGAATTTGTACATACTGTTGGCGGTTGATTACGTCTCAAAGTGGGTTGAAGCCATTTCCTGTCGCACTAATGACAAGAAAGTTGTCATTAAGTTCTTAAAATAAAATATCTTTTCGCGATTTGGACACCCACGCGCTATCATTAGCGATAATGGGACACATTTCTGCAACAGGTCTTTCGAGACTCTGATGCGGAAATACGCAATCAACCACCGACTTTCTACACTCTATCATCCCCAAACGAGCGAGCAGGCTGAGATCTCAAACAAACTAATCCTGGAGAAGACTGTTGCTAAGAATAGAAAAGACTGGTCAACCAAACTGACGAATGCTCTTTAGGCATTCCGAACTGCATTTAAAACTAACCTAGGGATGTCTCCATATAGGATAGTGTTTGGGAAGGCATGTCACTTACATGTCGAGATTGAGCATAAAGCATTGTGGGCTATTAAGGAAATAAACATTGACCTAAACCAAGCCTGCAACTTTCGGAAGCTGCAACTAAATGAGCTAAGCGAACTCCGCGATGAAGCTTATGATAATGCTGTAATTGTAAAGAATAGGACTAAGGTTTTTCACGATAAAAATATTTTAAGGAAAACATTTTCACCTGGTCAACAAGTCCTTCTTTATGACGATTACACGTTCACGCGGGTAAGCTTCGATCTCGGTGGAAGGGACCTTTTATTGTGCGGTCTGTATACCCGCACGGGGTAGTAGAAGTATAAAATGTTAAAAACGACATATTTTTTAAAGTGAATGGACATAGACTTAAGCCGTATTTTTCCACTGACCCCACGGAGGAGCTCCTGTTCTTACAGGAGCCACTTTACCTTGATTAAAAATTCCTCCGTCTCACCATCATGTCCTGCATATCACTGCATCATCTTTTTGAATGGAGGTGAGTGAAAAGAGTAAGTTTGGGGGAGGATCTTCACTTATATATTTTGCCCCCACTAATAAATTCCTCCCAGGCTTACAGGTTTTGTAGATATAACGGTTGGCAACAGTGAGGACATTGTTGAAAACAAGTTTGGGGGAGGTTTATGCTTATTTTTGCATCATTTGCATGTCATTTGCATAAGCACAAAGCATTTCTTTAAAAAACCTATAAAAATTTAAAATTTTCAAAACCCATAAAAATTTAAAATTTTTCAAAATATAAAAATATTTTAATATTTACACTTTTTTGTATATGAATAAGATAATAAAAGTTTAGATAGTGAACAATTACATCCATGAGATTAGAAAAATTTAAGAAAACCGAGAAAATTAGAAGTTTTCTTATACGAACTAGTAATAAATAGTTATGAGCCGTTGTCCTAAGGGTTAGTAAGATGAAAGAAGTCACTAATCTGAGGATAAAAATAAGTCTGAAAAATAGTTTCTATTCTGGAAAGCCAAACATTTTGAACGTTGATACCCTGCTATTCGCACTTACACATGTCTTGAAGCCCGGGATAGTAGAGGATACCTTGAAATGCTCTTATCTTAAAGCCGATGTATGAAGGAAATATAAAAAAAAAGAATGAAAAAATATAAAGTGGTAAGAAAATGGACACTGGTTTTGTTATCACCGACGGCAGTAAAAAAATATATAGCGAGGGTGTCTCTTCACCTAGTGCCCTAAGGCCAACTGGTCTGGGAGTCACTGCTATGCCTGAGGTGGTGCAAGACGAGGAAAATACACCAAATAAGCAAGCACATGAGTAATCGGTCGGTTAGTACCTCAAGAAGTATTAATGGTCGCATGAAAGTGTGTGAGCAATCTCATCTAAATATTCATTAATCAAAAAGTACTGAGGCTGATGGGCAAGAGTATGATAGCTTGAATTGAATTCTCCGGGTGTAGGGATGTCCTTTACACACACGTAGGGTGATATGATCGATGTTTGGAAGAAAGATAGGAATGAAGAATAAGACGATGTTTTATTGAGGGAGGACGTGATTTCTGACATCTTTTCATGACCATTAAGATAGGGCTCATGACAACCGAAAAGCTAGCTTAGTTGGAAACCCTAGTTTTCAAGGCTTTTCTTTTACAATTCTTGTCTTTAAATGTAATATTCATGATCATCCTTTTATTATTGGATTTTGTGGGTGCAATCCGCTGAAAACCCTCAGGAGACAACACTCCTCCTACTAGGGACACCTAGAGGTTTAAAAGCTTGTTGCACGTGCTCAGTGCAATCGTGTTGCCTACGAAAGTGTGCTAGTTAGTTTTTCTCTTTCTTTAATTTCTCCTTCTCTTTTTAATAAAAGTTCGCTCGAGACGATCGAAATTAAGTTTGTGGGAATTTGATTAGTCGAAAATATTACATCTTTAAACCGGCAATTTCCCTATCATTTGCATTCATATAGAAGTGTTCGGCATTCCTATAGCACATATTAGCAAAACAGACGTAAAATATCAGATTACATGTGTTAGATCTTAAAACCGGCATTTCTAGGGAAATTGACTGCATTTCATAGCATGGCATCATTACTATATTGCGCAACTTGTGTTTCGAAGTCCGTGCAGGGAATTCCAGAAGAATGGTCAAATTTACATAACAATGCTGCTAAACGAATACGCCAACTCAAGGAATTGGAATCTGGTAATGATCTAGAGTGAATTCAGTGATTCAACATATCAGAAAATACATAAAAATACAGAGGAAGCTAATCCATGAAGTATGAAGCCCTAGCTCCATCACTTGGCCGCGGAACCGCGGCCGGAGCCGCCTTACGCCGCGGTTCCGCGGCGGCTTGTCCACGTCAGCTGCATGACTTCAGCTCAGATTTCTTCCCTCAGTTCAAGTACCCCTTAGAGACACTGCAATATCCAGAAAGCCCCAGAACATTCTGCCAGATCAGCAAACCTTGGGATCTAAACTAAACTAGCTTCCATTCTAGAACCTTCTCCCTAAACCCTAGCTTAAAGCCTAAGCTAAGCTCCTAACTAACTACATCTAGAAGCCTCTCCCTACAACAAACTTTTGGAGGGAATTACAATTTCAAAATCCAAGACCTAGGGTTTGGGAAACCTATAAATAGACCCTAAGGCTCACTTGTAAGAGGATTATTCATTGTTGGTAAAACTCATTGTAAATCACTCATTGTGGGTTGATCATTAGTTGTTGAGAAACCTTAGTTCTTCATGTACCACATTCTTGCCACCTCTAAACCCTAACCCTAATCCAATCTAGAAATACGCAATTCAAGATTCATGGAGTTCAAGCAAAGCAAGTCTTCGACGACCCTTTAAAGCAAAGCCGGACTTCAACGGAGCACGAGATCGAAGCGATCCAAGACTAAAGGAGCCGAGCGATGCAAGATTCGACGAGCGAAGTTCCTACCTCTTGTAATTCTTGAGAGTTGTAACTTCTTATTGATGTAATGAAGGTGAAGATTCTTTAAACTTGTTTACATTTCAATTCAAGCATCATGATTTCATTTCGATTCTTGAATGTATTCTTTGTGATGATGTGTGAATAAACTCCGCTCGTGGAGGAATCGAGATGATTGTAGAATGATGATGTTGATGAATCTTTAAACGTTTTCTTAAGTCCTATAGCAATTGTAAATTCTTGAAAATAGAATGATCGATGATCTAGATCGATGTGAAATGGTTCTTGATTCCTTTCGCAAGATCTAGAAAATCAACGATCGATCATTGAATTTTCAAGAAGCTATCTAGCGAATGTGATTCATCAAAAGGACAAAGGATAGGACGAAGAACCCTAATTCTTTGCAAGATCCTTAAACCTCGATCAATCGACATCGAGTTAGCATCAATTCGTTAATGGATAAGAAACGTTAATCTTTATTCTTCGTCATATCTACAATCTAATCGATTCCTACGAGCTTTACTATAAATTTTGAAACCCAAATCGATTGGAATTATATCACATCTTGATTCTTGATGTTTATCGTTTTCTTGATTCTTGATTAGAATAGTGACACTTGAAACTCATCGATAAAAATCTTGAATCATTTTGCTTTTCTTCTATATTAAAGTTTCAATTCAAAACAAAACAATTACGAACGAATCGCACAATCCCTGTGGACGATCCGCACTTGCTAACGAAATCTATACACGACACCGTTATTGATTACGGTCAAATATTTTTGGTTGTGATTTCTATATTCAATTGTCTACAAACCGACACACAATCGGAAATCGAATTTTCTTAATCAATCAGTGTACATGGAAAAGTTGAGACTTTCAAAGCTAAGACTTGTTGCAAATGATTCTCTTCATCAACCAGGTGTGGATAATGATGAAACCTTTTCTCCAGTGGCTATGCTTAAGTCCATCCGGATCCTACTTGCCATTGCTACATACTATGACTACGATATCTGCGGTTGGGTGTCATGACTGCTTTTCTAAATGATGATTTAGTTCGAGTTCGTATTTTTTCGGTTCCAGCAAGGGAGCGAAGGGAACGATCCTTTTCTGGATAAAATACCTATACTTCTTCTTCATTAATCTTCATGGAAACAGATACCACTAGCCGTAACGTCATTAGTGGAGCCAGAGGGCTTCGTAGACAGTGTAGGGTTCCTAGGCACACTAATGAGGTCTCACAAGGCATCAACTATGCCAATTTCAAAAATTACAAGTGCCGAGAAACCCTAATACGGATCGTTGACTAGAGTTTAAGCGAAAACGATAACTAGTTAACAACTTAACTAAGAGTGAATGGAAAATACAACCTTTGTAGATCCGGTCCTCTACCTCCATAGCTCCATGATGAAGTTCCTCCGCTGTACCCATCGGATCCCGGACACTCGCGGTGGTTTCATCGAAGAAATGATCGGGCTAGGTCGTCGACTTCGATGCTGAAGATGATCTACGTCGAGACAACACAAGATCAAGCTCCCACTTCACCAAATCATGAAACATGTGAAGAAAACACCCTATACTACTTGTCAAGTGGTAGAGGATGAAGAAATAGGAAGTGGATTCACTTTAGAATTGGATTTCTCACTCTTTTTCTCAAGTTGCCATTAATGGTAGCAAGCTTTCTTCTTTGTTCAAGAAGAAAAAGAAAAGAAAAGAATATGATAAGAATAAAAAGATTAAGTTAAAAAGAAAAACCCCTTCATTCTTATCATATTACAACCTTAGTTAAGTGTAGAGAATGAACTAAGGTTAGTTGAATGGTTAGGTTTAGGAGATGAAGACAAAATGGTCATTTTTAGTCAAAGATTCATGAAGCATCAAGAATGTTCTAAAAGCAACCATTTTGTTTTTCCTTTTCTTTTAACCAAAAATGAATAGATAAATAAAAGAAATGAAACCCTAACCATTCATAAACATAGTGTATAGCATACACACACCCAAGGTTGCAAGTATCATCAAACATGATACAAACAAGGGTACAAAAATATATCACATATACAATGTGCACTTCAAGTGAGAAAATCCATTTGATGTGAACCAATACTAGTTAATGCTAAGTAATATATCAAATATATAATTATACATTAAATCATTAAATCAACACTTGATTTAAAGATCCGGTCATATCGCATATAGCCGACTAGTATCAAGTGTATCAATGTATCGAATCAACACTTGATTCGGTAACCCGACTATATCACATATAACCTGCCGATGATACAAATCGCGAGAATAGAATACGGTATCACATACACGCATCATTCTCGGTCCTACACATATCTCATATGCGCTCCTATTTCGTTTCGCTTGAGCCAGGAAATCTCTGTGTAGGACTCTAAAGACTCGTCAATACGCCGGCAACAGATGATGATCATATCAAGCACCCACAAACCGCAAGCGGTCGGCTAAACGTAACGGCCGCCCGGGTATTGAGCGATCAGAAGATCGACGAGCAAGCCTGCTCACACTCCTATGAATCCAACCAGTAACACTTATCGTACAGTCCGATCTGATCGTCTGATATGTCGCATATCTCGCCTAGGGGTGGTAAACGTCAGACCCCAGTAGCTCGATAAGTCATGTCAATATGAGGTCTATAACAGTTCGAGAAACTACTGGTAACACTTACCAGTAAATCTCAGCAGCCCTTGTCAGGGATTTCCAGTTATAGCCAATCGAACACAGTACAACATCAACTCCCTATACCGGGAGAGACGAATCCCCTCCTATCGCTCATTGCCTCCATGTGATTCGGGACTGTACCCAAAAACCACCTTTTGGCACGCCCTCTTGGACGTGGTAAGGTGGAATTCAAAGCACAGTGGGAATCACACAAGACTCTATGACGATCTCGGGTCTACAGACTAACCTGTACTAGTGTCACCAGAGAACTGCCATCTGACATGAGGTATAATACCATCTGGGAGTTCTCGGCGAGTCCGTCCAGTGTACCCAGTCTCTACTGAGCACCCGTATATCATCTCTGATGTCAAACACCAATGGATATGCTATCATCCATCGCCCATCAGTATGGGTCGAGAAGGTATACGCTAGTCTACTCTGGTATATCGATGCCCCGACTCGATACACCCACGACTAGGGACCTTGAAGGATGTACTTATGGACTACCATGTCCCTACTAGTATGTGTAGGGTTCCTAGGCATGCTAATGAGGTCTCACAAGGCATCAACTATGCCAATTTCAAATTGTACGGTGCCGAGAAACCCTAGACTACGGATCGTTAACTAGATTTTAGGCGAAACCAATAAGTAGTTAACAACTAAACTACAAGAACGGAAATACATCCTTTGTAGATCCGGTCCTCCACCTCCACGGCTCCGTGATGAATTCCTCTCCGCTGTCCAAATGGAATCCCGGACTCTAGCGTCGGCTTCATCGGAGAAATGGGCGGGCAAGGTCGTCGGCTTCGTGCCGAAGATGATCTACGTCGAGGCATCGCAAGATCAAGCTCCAACTTCACCAAGTCATGAAACTTGTGAAGAAAACACCCTATACTACTTGGCAAGAGGTAGAGGATGAAGAAATAGGAGGTGGGTTCACTTTAGAATTGGATTTCTCACTCATTTCATCAAGTTGCCATTGATGAGGCAAGCTTTTTCTTCAAGTAGAAGATGAAGAAGAAGAAGATAATATTATGATGAGTATTCTTTCAAAAAGAAAATAAATAAATACTTATCATAATGCAACCATGGTAAAGTGTAGAGAATAGACTAGGGTTAAGTGGAATGGTTAGGGTTAAGCATGAGACAAAATGGTCACTAAGTCAAAGCTTCAAGAAGTTTCAACAACAAACAAAGTTAGCCACCATTTTCTCTTAATGCTTATCTTTTTCCAAAAAGAATAAATAAATAAATAAATGAATAAGAAAATGAAAACCCTAACCATTACACAACCATGGTTTAATCTTTACACAAACCAAAGATAGCATGCATCATCAAACATGATACAAACTTGTGCACAAAAAAATATATCACATATACAATGTGCACCAACAAGTGAGAAAAACCATTTAAAGTGAACCAATACTAGTTAATGCAAAGTAATATATCAAATATATAATTATGCATTAAATCATTAAATCAACACTTGATTTAACGATCCGGTCATGTCGCACATAACCGACTAGTATCCAATGTATCGGCTTATCGAATCAATCCTTGATTCGATAACTAGGTTATATCGCATACAACCATTCGATACATTCATCGCGAGAATGAAATACGGTATCACATACACGCATTATTCACGGTCCCGCACATATCTCATATGCGCTCCTATTTCGTTTCGCTTGAGCCAGGAAACCTCTGTGTAGGACTCTAAAGACTCGTCAATACGCCGGCAGCAGGTGATGATCATATCAAACACCCACAAGCCGCAAGCGGTCTGCTAAACGTAACGGCCACCCGGGTATTGAGCGATCAGAAGATCGATGAGCAAGCCTGCTCACACTCCTGTGAATCCAACCAGCAACACTTACCGTACAGTCCGGTCTCGTCGTCTGATATGTCGCATATCTCACCTAGGGGTGGTAAACGTCAGACCCCAATAGCTCGATAAGTCGTGTCGATATGAGGTCTATAACAGTTCGAGAAACTACTGGTAACACTTACCAATAAATCTCAGCAACCCTGGCCAGGGATTTCCGGTTATAGCCAATCGAACACAGAGCAACATCAACTCCCTATACCGGGAGAGACGAATCCCCTCCCATCGCTCATTGCCTCCATGTGATTCGGGACTGTACCCAAAAACCACCGTTTTGCACGCCCTCTTGGACGTGGTAAGGTGGAAATCAAAGCACAGTGGGAACCACACAAGACTCTATGATGATCTCGGGTCAACAGACTACTCTGTACCAGTGTCACCAGAGAACTGCCATCTGACGTAAGGTATAATACCATCTGGGAGTTCTCAGCGAGTCCGTCCAGTGTACCCAGTCTCTACTGAGCACCCGTATATGATCTCTGATGTCAAACACCAATGGATATGGGATCATCCATCGCCCATCTATATGGGTCGAGAAGGTATACATTGTAGGGTTCCTAGGCACTCTTGTGAAGGTTCAAAAGGCATCAAACATGCCCGGATTAAAAATTTAGACGTGCCGAACAACCCAAAGCCGGGATCTTTGCTAGATTATTAGGGTTTAACATGCAAGATGATAACTTTTATCTAAGTGTGAGGGATTACAACCTTTGTAGTCCGCTCCTTCACTTCACAAGCTCCGAGTAGAAGTCCCTTTGCCGCGATCCACGATCTCCCGGACTCATGAGAGGCTCCATGACTCGAACGATCCATGCTAGCTCGAAGTATTCCAAATCTCCGATGATCTACCTCGAAGTTGCAAAGACTCAAGCTTTCTCACTCAAAAGAGATGAACACACTAATCCCATGGGCTAGATGAGATGAGGATGAGAGAGTAGTAATTTTACTTTCTTTTTATATCATTTTCTCATATTTATTCATCACTTAAGGATTTTCTAGCAAGCTTTTCAAGAGAGAAGAAGATGATCATGGAAATAGATAATGATTAATCCTTTTGTGATGAATAGAAATAAAAGTATATGATTGAAGTATTAACCATGGTCAAGGATGAGTGGCTAATAATGTGAAGAGAAACAACTAGAGTTAGGGTTTGGTTGGGTTAAAATGTGTCATCAACAAATATCTTAACCATGACAAAAGAAGTTGCTTCTAGAAGGTGCATGAAGCAACTAACCCTAATCAAACCCTAACCTCAATTAATCATCCTTAAACATGTTTAACAATTAATCATATCATGTCACAATAATATATATCACATATATATTATATATTTGCAACAAAAGAAAATAATACAAATAACATATATCGCATATATATCAATATATCATCCAATGAGAAAATGAAATAATAAAGCGAGCCAATATTAGATAATGTAATAATATATCATATATATTATTATACATTAAATCATCGAATCAACACTTGATCCGACGATCCGGCTATATCGAATATTACCGACTAATATATCATGTACCGATTCATCGAATCAACACTTGATCCGATGACCCGGTTCATTTCTAAATATCGCGAGAACATAATACGGTATCCCATATCGCATTATTCTCGGTCCTGCACATATCACATATGTGTCTCTACTCCGTTTCGCCTGAGCCAAGAAACCTCTGTGTAGGACTCTAAAGAATCGTCAATACGCCGGTAGCAGGTGATGATCATATCAAACACCCACAAGCTGCAAGCGGTCAGCTAAACGTAACAGCCACCCAGGTATTGAGCGATCAGAAGATCAACAAGCTAGCCTGTGCGTTCTCCTGTGAATCCAACCAGTAACACTTCCGTACAGTCCGGTCTGTTCGTCTGATATGTCGCATATCAAGTCTAGGGGTGGTATACGTCAGACCCCAGTAACCGATAAGTCGTGTCGATGTGTGGCTCATAACGGGTCGAGAAACTACTAGTAACACTTACCAGTAAATCTCTATATCAGCCCTGGCCAGGGACTTCCAGTTATAGCCAATCGAACACAGCACAACATCAACTCCCTATACCGGGAGAGACGAATCCCCTCCTATCGCTCATTGTCTCCATGTGATTCGGGACTGTACCCAAAAGCCACCGTTTTGCACGCCCTCTTGGACGTGGTCAGGTGGAAATCAAAGCACAGTGGGAATCACACAAGACTCCATGACGATCTCGGGTCTACAGACTACCTTGTACCAGTGTCACCGGAGAACTGCCATCTGACGTGTGGTATATCACCATCTGGGAGTTCTCGGCGAGTCCGTCCAGTGTACCCAGTCTCCACTGAGCACCCGTACACCATCTCTGATGTCTAACACCGATGGATATGGGATCATCCATCGCCCATCATATGGATCAAGATGCGTATACGCTAGTCTACTCTGGTGTATCGATGCCCTGTCTCGATATACCCTCGACTAGGAACAGTTATAGGATGTACTCATCGACTACCGCGGCCTCACTAGTATGATCTCATCATAGTCCCAGTAGTCGAGTACAGATCCTAAGGGCTTTATCAACATGTGAGAGTAAAATAGTAAACCAATACAAGTCAACATGTTAAGATAAAGTGAAACCAAATAGCATACTATCATGACGAGCAAGAAAGTCATCTCTATATATAACCAAGCATCCATTATAATATACATCATATGTACAACAATGGCCTCTATGGCATATACATAACTAACAATCTCCCACTTGCACTAAGGCCAGCTGCTGTAGTATCTCATACCTAGTATCCCGAATAATCTCTCAAACTGTATCTGGGGAATAGCCTTCATGAATGGATCCGCAGTGTTGTCCTTCGTATCTACTCTCCTGACCTCGATCTCCCGGCGATCAACTATCTCCCTGATCAGGTGATACCGCCTCAGAATATGTCTGGACTTTTGATGGGATCTGGGTTCCTTGGCTAAAGCCACAGCTCCATTGTTATCGCAATACAGAGGTATTGGATGCTCAATGGATGGAACCACACAAGTTCACTAATGAACTTCTTGATCCAGACAGCCTCTTTGGCAGCATCGTTGGCAGCGATTTATTCAGCCTCCATCGTTGAGTCAGCAACGGTATCCTGTTTGGAACTCTTCCAACATACCGCCCCTCCATTGAGGGTAAAGACAAAACCCGAATGCGACTTAGAGTCGTCCTTATCACTTTGGAAGCTGGAATCAGTAAAGGACTCCACCTGGAGTTCTCCGTTACCATACACCAAGAACATCTCCTTAGTCCTTCGCAAGTACTTGAGAATGTTCTTCACAGCTGTCCAATGACTCTCTCCAGGATCTGCTTGATACCGACTCACTACACTTAGTGAGTATGCTATATCGGGTCTGGTACATAGCATCGCATACATGATAGAGCCTACTGCCGAAGCATAGGATATCCTTTGCATGCGAGCTCTCTCCAAATCAGTCTTGGGAGACATCTCTTTGGAGAGAGTGAGTCCAGAGATCGTGGGTTGGTTCCCACGCTTGGATTCTTCCATACTAAACCTCTTTAGTATGGTGTCAATGTATCTGGATTGGGACAATCCCAGTATCCGTTTAGATCTATCTCTATAGATCATGATTCCCAATATGCAGGAGGCATCACCTAGATCTTTCATTGAGAATCTCTGTGATAAGAAGAGCTTGACTGATTGCAGCATAGGAATATCATTTCCTATCAAGAGTATGTCATCCACGTACAATACGAGGAAGACAACCTTACCCTCTGCTACCTTCTTATAGATACAAGGTTCATCTATATTTTTGATGAAGTCAAACTCTTTGACTACAACATCAAAACAGATGTTCCAACTCCGCGATGCTTGCTTTAACCCATAAATGGATTTAAGCAGCTTGCACACCTTTCCGCTGCTCCCACTATCTACGAAACCCTCTGGCTGAGTCATGTACACGCTCTCTTCTAAATCACCGTTTAGAAAGGCGGTCTTAACATCCATTTGCCAGATTTCGTATTCATGGTATGCAGCAATGGCAAGTAAGATCCGGATGGACTTAAGCATAGCCACTGGAGAAAAGGTTTCGTCATAATCCACACCTGGTCGTTGACGAAAACCCTTTGCTACAAGTCTAGCTTTGAAAGTCTCAACTTTTCCATCTACACCAAATTTCTTTTTAAAAATCCACTTGCTCCAAATGGGTTTTACCCCTTCAGGAGCATTTTCCAAAATCCATACTTTATTGGTGTACATGGATTCCATCTCAGATCGCATTGCATCCAGCCATTTCACAGAGTCACCACTCGTGATGGCCTGCTCGAAACTAGTTGGGTCATCATCATCCATGATGCAATCCTCGCTTCCACCATCAATGAGAAAACCGTAGTATCTCTCAGGTGGACGAGAAACCCTACTAGATCGGCGGAGAGGCTGGGGTTCGTCGGGTACTACTGAATCCTCTGGTTCCACTAAATCATCTGTTGTAGTTTGTTCTGCTGGAACCTCTTCCAGTTCTACCTCAATACTACTGTTCTGTTTCATAGGAAAACCTTTTTCTAAGAAAGTTGCATGTCGAGAAACAAACACCTTTTGTTCCTCGGGGTGGTAGAAGATATACCCTTGTGAGTTTTTGGGATATCCTACAAACTTACATAAGACAGATCTTGCCTCGAGTTTGTCCGGATTTTGTCTTTTGACATAGGCCGGACAACCCCATATCTTAATGTAATTAAGATGTGGTCTCTTCCCTTTCCTTATCTCATATGGAGTGGTAGGCACAGATTTGGTAGGAACTCTATTCAATAAGTCTATGGCTGTCTCAAGCGCATACCCCCAAAAAGAAAGAGGTAACTCAGCTGTACTCATCATCGAGCGCACCATATCTAATAGGGTGCGATTTCTTCGTTCAGATACACCGTTGTGCTGTGGTGTATAAGGAGGAGTAAGCTGAGAGAGAATCCCATTCTCTTTTAGATAATCTAGGAACTCACTGCTTAAGTATTCACCTCCTCGATCAGATCGAAGAATCTTAATACTTTTGCCCGTTTGATTCTCTACTTCTTGCTTATATTCTCTGAATTTCTCAAAAGCTTCAGACTTGTGTTTCATCAGGAACACATATCCGAATCTTGAGAGATCGTCAGTGAATGTAATGAAGTAGGAAGAACCGTTCCTGGCATGCGCAGACATGGGACCGCATACATCACTATGTACCAGTCCTAAGAGTTCGGTAACTCTTTCTCCGTGTCTACTAAACGGAGCTTTGGTCATTTTTCCTTTGAGACATGAATGGCAAGTAACATAAGATGATAATTCGAACGGATTCAAATAACCATCTTTATGCAACTTAGCCAGTCGTGTCGCATTGATATGACCAAGTCTACAATGCCACAAGTAGGATTCGTTCATATCTGAACTTTTCCTCTTGTGTGTGTTTTGTATATTCAGGACTGTATTCTGATTTAAAATAAATATGCCATTATGTAACGAGCCTGATGCAATCAACTTTTGATCTAGGAATATGTTCATAACATTATCCTGTACTACAAAATTATATCCCTCTTTACTCAATAAAGAAACTGATATAATGTTGCACATCATGTTCGGTATATAATAGCACTCATTTAGAATCAGTGTATTACGACTTGGCAATACAAGGTGATATTCGCCAACTGCTTTTGCTACAATACTTGCACCGTTCCCTACTTGAACGGAATGATCACCTTTTCCTAGTTCTCTACCTTTTCGTAGCCCATGTAACAATTTACATATGTGGGATCCTGATCCGGTATCTAATACCCAGGACATAGGGTGAACTGAGAAACAGTTCTCAATAACTAACACACCCGAAGAAGATGCATCAACATGCATGTTCTTTTGGGCGGTGTGAGAATCCAGATATTCTTCTATTTCCTGTTCAGTCTTATAACTCTTATAAGAAAGAACGGGTCCAACATTCCCTAGCTCAGTACAATAATTGGGTTCAGTCAATACATCCATATTATTATCTTGATTATGGCATGACATGGTCGCTACCTGGGGAGAGAGAGAAGAAAACACTTTAGCGTATGCTCTTGGAAGATTAGATTGGTTATTATCTTATCTAATCAGGATGTCTCCCACTGGTTTTATCAAATCTACCTTAAAACCCTAAAAGGTAAGATTAGCCGGGATTAATTACACCTTACAATTTCGTCAATCTTTCAGCCAGATCAGTGTCGGTACTTTGAGGGAGGTTCCCCGTGCTTCCGCACGGACCTAATTAAAGTAAACCTCGTTTTCCCAGAGGCGTAACCTCGTTAAAACTTTTCTAGACACCTACTTGAATGACTAATTGTCCTGTGTAAAACTCTCCCAGGAGTAACTCTTACTCGCAGTGGGTATCGGGATCCAACTATCTCATAGAAGGTATGCAATCTCATTGCAAATTTCAACGCTTGAAATTCCCGATAAAGCTTTTACCCCTAGTGTGCTATGACCTTGACGCATGCCAAACAACCCATAGTCCACTAGTCAAGTTCAACCCGTACATTTCGTGATTGAATTAAATCCACCCGTACGACCCTTGACGCATGCCAAACAACGCCGTACGAATACCCTAATCCAATCGCATCTCATGCTACAGATAAGTAATAATCAGCTACCGTACACTACGCCTTGACGCATGCCAAACTACCGTAGCACGAATACTAAATATTACTTATCTGAAATGACGGAGGGCTACGCAGGTTTTTCTGAAAACCCTGAGCGTAATGAACTTGATATCGTCGTAGAATCGAGTGAAGTTTTTGAAAAGGAGTGTTTTTGAGGCTTTTCTTAGTTTCGCTAAAGGGGTCACTCCCGGTGAAGGGATCGTCGGCCCTTTCCTCATCGAATAAGGTGCAGGATATATCATATATACCGCTGTGCAAAGCAAAACACTAAAAGCAATCAAAAGACAAACCGCGTTTTGTAGCATCTGCCAGTTTCGCTAAAGAAGTCACTCCCGGTGAAGGGATCGTCGGCTCTTTCCCCATCGAATAAGGTGCAGGATATATCATATATATCACTGTGCAAAGCAAAACTGTAGCTACCCTTTTTATAAAGTTTTTTTTTCTACAACATCTTTAGGTTTCTTTTATTTTATTAATCCCATTAATAAAAATCCCATCAGCTTATGCTTCCTAAGCATCACAGAAGAAACGAAAGCAGCAATATTTATATATCAGCATATATATAGTATAAGCATTCGTCTCAGGCAGTAATATGATCTCATCACAGAACATTGCAGCAGAAGAACATATATGAAATATTGGATATACTAGGACGTCCGTGTTTTCAATACGAGCCTGTATAAAACACGGATTCCACGGTCGCGACGAATAGCCAAACCCACATCCCAAGACCCCTACGAGAGCGGCAAGTAACACTGCCAATTCTAGGGTTAGAAGACCCGGTCTCGACTCCTCGAGATGGCCTCCTACTGGACCCTAGAACCCGGTTACTTGTGCTCCCCTCCTTGGGTCTACCTAATGCGGAAAAGTAAATAATGTACACTGGTGACAGCAACCGCAACCTGGAAGTGCCCCAAATAAAAGAATATTACATTACAAATGAATTTTACATGAATGAAAATAAAAACCCTCATCTCACATAAAACCCCCGGCTATTCTGAACGCGACGATCCAATATAATATATCACAGCAACACATAATATCTCATATCATCAACGTAAGTAAATATGCGCATCCCAATTGTCGTTGACATATAGCAACGAAACCGGCGATATCACATATTACACTTACGGTCACAGAAAAGAAAGTGTAAAACTACAATATTTGGAATTCACAATCACTTTAGACATCGTAAATCCGAAATATCACATACTTCGCATTTCATGCCTAACTCTATGAATTCCACATATTGTATCACATTCCAGATAAATAGACAGTATTAAACTTTCCGAACAGATAATCAAACACCCAAAATTTCCTAAACTGCTCAACACTTGAGCGGAGTTCAAATAATCCCAGAATATGTCACAGTACCGGTGATCCAGCCGTAGAAGGGTCAAGCCAACGCCTCACATGTGGCACGCCGTACTGCCCCAAATCCGAAGGTTCAAAAGGCAGTTCAAGACGGTCACATAATCGAGTTAAGGTTTGTTGTCTTCTAGAGGGTCCACCGCTTAACTTGTACAATTTTTCCGAAAGATTTAAACCCGATAAAAATTCAACACTTGAAAGTTTTACGTGCCGGGAAAAAGTGGGTTAATGATATCCGTTCAACTAGTTTAACAGTTTCTAAATATCCGGAAAGAAAAACGAATTTAAAATTTCCGATCGAGTCTACTATTACAAAACAAACCCCAGAATTTTCAACACCTGAAACAGATTAAAAATACCCATAAAATAGTAAACACAGAGTCAAGAATTACTGTGCAAAAAACCGTGGCTAATTCCCTTATACTGCCGCGGAACCGCCGCTAATGGGGGGTCTTTGCCGCGGTTCCGCGGCCACGTGGTCGAATTAGAGGCACGAATTTCACAGTAATTCTTATCTTTTGTTGCTGTATTTTTCAGGTATTTTTAATTCAGAAAAATCCCAAAATTTAAAAAATTTCCAGAGAGGGGTCCAATTTTGTCATTTCGGGTTCGATCGGAGTTTTAACTTCGTAAACACATCGCCTAATGCTCTAGCTAGGCTCTAATACCACTGTAGGGTTCCTAGGCACTCTTGTGAAGGTTCAAAAGGCATCAAACATGCCCGGATTAAAAATTTAGAAGTGCCGAACAACGCAAAGCCGGGATCTTTACTAGATTATTAGGGTTTAACATGCAAGATGATAACTTTTATCTAAGTGTGAGGGATTACAACCTTTGTAGTCCGCTCCTTCACTTCACAAGCTCCGAGTAGAAGTCCCATTACCACGATCCACGATCTCCCGGACTCATGAGAGGCTCCACGACTCGAACGATCCATGCTCGCTCGAAGTATTCCAAATCTCCGATGATCTACCTCGAAGTTGCAAAGACTCAAGCTTTCTCACTCAAAAGAGATGAACACACTAATCCCATGGGCTAGATGAGATGAGGATGAGAGAGTAGTAATTTTGCTTTCTTTTTATATCATTTTCTCATATTTATTCATCACTTAAGGATTTTCTAGCAAGCTTTTCAAGAGAGAAGAAGATGATCATGGAAATAGATAATGATTAATCCTTTTGTGATGAATAGAAATAAAAGTATATGATTGAAGTATTAACCATGGTCAAGGATGAGTGGCTAATAATGTGTAGAGAAACAACTAGAGTTAGGGTTTGGATGGGTTAAAATGTGTCATCAACAAATATCTTAACCATGACAAAAGAAGTTGCTTCTAGAAGGTGCATGAAGCAACTAACCCTAATCAAACCCTAACCTCAATTAATCATCCTTAAACATGTTTAACAATTAATCATATCATGTCACAATAATATATATCACATATATATTATATATTTGCAACAAAAGAAAATAATACAATTAACATATATCGCATATATATCAATGTATCATCCAATGAGAAAATGAAATAATAAAGCGAGCCAATATTAGATAATGTAATAAGATATCATATATATTATTATACATTAAATCATCGAATCAACACTTGATCCGACGATCCGGCTATATCGAATATTACCGACTAATATATCATGTACCGATTCATCGAATCAACACTTGATCCGATGACCCGGTTCATTTCTAAATATCGCGAGAACATAATACGGTATCCCATATCGCATTATTCTCGGTCCTGCACATATCACATATGTGCCTCTACTCCGTTTCTCCTGAGCCAAGAAACCTCTGTGTAGGACTCTAAAGAATCGTCAATACGCCGGTAGCAGGTGATGATCATATCAAACACCCACAAGCTGCAAGCGGTCAGCTAAACGTAACAGCCACCCAGGTATTGAGCGATCAGAAGATCAACAAGCTAGCCTGTGCGTTCTCCTGTGAATCCAACCAGTAACACTTCCGTACAGTCCGGTCTGTTCGTCTGATATGTCGCATATCAAGTCTAGGGGTGGTACGTCAGACCCCAGTAACCGATAAGTCGTGTCGATGTGTGGCTCATAACGGGTCGAGAAACTACTAGTAACACTTACCAGTAAATCTCTATATCAGCCCTGGCCAGGGACTTCCAGTTATAGCCAATCGAACACAGCACAACATCAACTCCTTATACCGGGAGAGACGAATCCCCTCCTATCGCTCATTGTCTCCATGTGATTCGGGACTGTACCCAAAAGCCACCATTTTGCACGCCCTCTTAGACGTGGTCAGGTGGAAATCAAAGCACAGTGGGAATCACACAAGACTCCATGACGATCTCGGGTCTACAGACTACCCTGTACCAGTGTCACCGGAGAACTGCTATCTGACGTGTGGTATATCACCATCTGGGAGTTCTCGGCGAGTCCGTCCAGTGTACCCAGTCTCCACTGAGCACCCGTACACCATCTCTGATGTCTAACACCGATGGATATGGGATCATCCATCGCCCATCATATGGGTTAAGATGCGTATACGCTAGTCTACTCTGGTGTATCGATGCCCTGTCTCTATATACCCTCGACTAGGAACAGTTATAGGATGTACTCATCGACTACCGCGGCCCCACTAGTATGATCTCATCATAGTCCCAGTAGTCGAGTACAGATCCTAAGGGCTTTATCAACATATGAGAGTAAAACAGTAAACCAATACAAGTCAACATGTTAAGATAAAGTGAAACCAAATAGCATACTATCATGACGAGCATGAAAGTCATCTCTATATATAACCAAGCATCCATTATAATATACATCATATGTACAACAATGGCCTCTAGGGCATATACATAACTACATACGCTAGTCTACTCTGGTATATCGATGCCCCGTTTCGATACACCCACGACTAGGGACTTTGAAGGATGTACTTATGGACTACCATGTCCCCACTAGTATGATCCGCATCATAGTCCAGGTAGTCAAGTACTCATCCTAAGGGCTTTACCAACATGTAACAGAGAGACAATCAATGTACACGTTAAGGTAAAGAGTAACCAGATAGCATACTATCATGTCGAGCAGGAAAGTCCTCCCTATATATGTCCCAGCATCCACTACAATATACATCCAATGTACAGTAATGGCCTCTAGGGCATACATATAACTAACAATCTCCCACTTGCACTAGGGCCATCTGATAGCAGTGGTTGTAGTATCTCATACTCAACTATCTCATAAAAGTCTCTCTCTGGGAAAAGGCCTTTGTGAGTGGATCCATCGTGTTGTCCTCTGAGTCTACTCTCCTAACCTCGATCACCCTGGAGATCAACTATCTCCATGATCAGGTGGTACTGCCTTAGAATATGTCTGGATCACTGATGGGACGTACGTTCTTTGGTATAAGCCACAACTCCATTGTCACACAATGGGAGGAACTAAGTTCATCTCATGAACTATTATACACCCAGACAGCCTCTTTGGTAGCATCTTAAGTAGCGATGTATCCAGCCTCAATCGTCTAGTATGTCACGGTATCTATCTTGGAACTCTTCCAACATACCGTCCCTCCACTGAGGGTAAAAACAATTCCTGTGACTGACGTTCAGTCGTCATTATCACCCTGGAACCCTTCCAGTGATTCTCCTCAGGATCGTTTGATACTATCTCACTACTACTAGTGAGATTCCTAGCATCCAGTTACATCTATCTCATAGATGAATACTTAGGATTTAGGAGGTATCACTTTGATCCTATATGGAGAATCATTGTGATAACCGGAGATTGACCGAGCGTAGCATAGGAAACTCCTTCCCTATCAAGAGTATGTCATCCACGTTCTCTACGAGGATCACTACCATACTCCCTACTACTTTCTTGTATATACAAGGTTCATCTACCATTTTGATGATGTCAAACTATTTGACTTCCACATCAAAACAGATGTTCCAACCTCGCGATGCCTGCTTTATCACATAAAACATCTTGCACACGTTTCCGCTGCTCCCACTGTCTATGAAGCCCTCTGGCTGTGTACTTATAGACGCTCTCTTCCAAAACATCATTTAGAAAAGCAGTCATGACACCCAACCACCAGATATCGTAGTCATGGTATGTAGCCGTGGTAAGTAGGATCTGGATGGACTTAAGCATAGATTCTTAGAAAAGGTTTCATCATGATCCATATCTGGTCAATGATGCAAACCTTTAACAAGTCTAGTTTTGAAAGTCTCAACTTTTCCATGTACACCAAGTAATCTTCTTAAGATATACTTGCTCCTGATGGGAATTTAACCATTCAGATATAGCAACCAAAGTCCATACTTTGTTGGTGTATAAGGATTCCATCTCAGATCACTAAGCATCCAGCCATTCTTACAGAGTCCCACTCCTGATGGCCAGCTCGAAACTAGTTGGGTCATCATTTCATGATGCAATCCTCGCTCCCACTGTCATAGAGAAACCGAATTATCTCTCAGGTGGGTGAGGAACCCTAACCAGATCGGCAGAGAGGCTGAGGTTCGTTGGTAACTATTGAATCCTTTGGTTCTTTCAAATCATCTGTTGTAGTTTGTATAGCTGGAACCTTTCCAGTTCTACATTACAGACCTTGCCTCGAGCTTGTCCGGATTTTGCTTTTAGACATAGACCGGACAACCCCAAATCTTAACTAACTTAAGAAATGGGCTCTTCCCTTTCCATATCACATATGAAGTGGTAGGCACTGATTTGATTCGAACCCTATTCAATAGGTATGCAACTTCATAAGTGCATAACACCCAAAAGGAAATAGGTAACTCAGTAGTACTCATCATAGAGCACACCTTATCATATAGGGTGTATCTGCTCCACCCCGATAGACCATCGTGCAATGGTGTATAGGAGGAGTAATGCTGAGAGAGAATCTCATTCTCCTTTAGAATAATCCAGGAATTCCGTGCTCAAGTATTCTCCTCCTTGATCACATCAAAGGACATAATACTTATACCCGTATTTCGGTTCTCTACTTCTCGCTTATATTCTGTGAATATCTCAAAAGGTTCGGACTCATGTTTCAACATGAACATATGACTGAATCTTGAGAGATTATCAGAGAACGTAATGAAGTATAAAAAACCAATCCTGGCATGTGTAGACATGGGACCTTTATACATCAACATGTATCATCCCAAGAGTTCACTAACTCTTTCTCTGTTTCCAATAAACAGAGCTGGTGTCATTTTATCTTTGTGACATGACTGTCAAGTTTCACAAGATGTAAATTCAAACTAATTTAAATATGCATCTATATGTAACTTCAGCTAGTCGGGTCGCATTGATATGACCTAGTCTACAATACCTCAAGAAGGATTTGTTCATTTCTGAACACTTCCTCTTGTGTGTGTGTTCTGTATACTAAGAACTGTAGTTTGATTTAGAACATCAATGCTTTTAGATAACGTGCCTGAACCGATCAACTTTTGATATAGGAAATGTTCAAAACATTATCCAACAATACAGAATTTTATCATTTCTTTATTAATAAAGAGACTGATATGATTTTGTATATCAGGTTCGGTATCTAATAACATTCGTTCAGAATCATTGTATTGGTAATACAGGGTGACAGTGACCGACAGACTTGGCTGCAACTCTTGCCCCGTTTTCTGCCTCATGAAGCTTATCACCCGTTCTCAGTTCTCTACCTTTCTGTAGCCCTATATAACAGATTACATATCTGGGATCCTGATCTGGTATCACATACCCAGGACCTAGAGGATACAGAGAAACAGTTCTTTGTAATGAACACACCCGAAGATGATGCATCTCATACACTTTCTTCGTTTGGGCGGCACGGGAAATCTGGTATTCCCCAATTTCCTGCTCTGTCTTTTATTATAAGTTGGAGCGGGACCAACGTTCCCCAGCTCAGTATAACAAGCGGGTTCGGTCAATAATCCGTATTATTACTTGATTAAGGCGTGATATGGTCGCTACCTAGAGAGAGAGAGAAGAAAACACTCTGCGTGCGCTCTTTCAAGAATAGATTGGTTATTATTTTATCTAATCAGGATGGCTCCCACTGCTTTTTATCAAATCTTCCTTCAAACCCTAAAAGGAAAGACTAGCCGGGATTAATTACACACTACAAGTTCGCCAATCTTTCAGCCAGGCCAGTGTCGGTACTTTGAGGGAGGTCCCCCGTGCTTTTGCACGAACCTAATTAATGTAAACCTCGTTTTCCCAGAGGCGTAATCTCGTTAACACCTTTCTAGACACCTACTTGATCGGCTAATTGTAATGTATAAAACTCTCCCAGGAGTAACACTTACTCACAGCGGGTATCGGGATCCAACTATCTCATAGAAGGTATGCAATTTCATTGCAAATTTCAACACTTGAAATTCCCGATAATTTTGCCCCTAGCACCCTATGACCTTGACGGAGGTCAACAAACCATAGGCTACTAGTCAAGTTCAACCCGTCATTTCTTGATCGAATTAAACCCACCCGCACGACCCTTGACGGAGGTCAACTAGGCCGCACGACTACCCTAATCCAATCTGCATCATATGCATAAACAGATAAATACTAGTTAGCTACCGCACACTACGCCTTGACGGAGGTCAACAAACGTAGCACGAATACTAAATAGGACTTATCTGAAATGATGGAGGGCTACGACAGGTTTTTCTGAAAAACTATTGCGTAATGAACTTGATATCGTTATAGAATCAAATGATTTTAAAATGGAGTGCTTTTGAGGCTTTTCTAGTTTTGCTAAAGGAGTCACTCCCGGTGAAGGGATCGTCGGTCCTTTCCTCGTCGAATGAGGTGCGGGATATATCATATATATCACTGTGCAAAGCAAAAACACTTAAAAGCAATCAAAAGAAAAACCGAGGGTTGTAGCATCTGCCAGTTATTGCTAAAGGAGTCACTCCCGATGAAGGGATCTCGGTCCTTTCCTCATCGAATAAGGTGCAGGATATATCATATATACCGCTGTGCAAAGCAAGAACTGTAGCTACCTGTTTTATTTTTGAAATTCGATTCTACAACATCTTTTAGGTTTCTTTTCTTTCATTAATCACATTAATGAAGTCCCATCATTTAAAGTACCTAAACATCACAGATAAATACGACGTACACTTATGCCATCCGCATTCGCCTCGATGTCCCCTCGTGCACCGTTAGGTTAGGTAACTAACGGCAGAGCGGGGCAGGGCTAGCGCGGGTGTAAAACATAAGTAACGCCTATATAATATATCATATATACTATATACTGTATCCATCACAGAACATCACAGATATCGCAGCAGAAGAAACATATGAAATATTGGATATACTAGGACGTCCGTGTTTTTAATACGAGCCAGTATAAAACACGGATTCCACGGTCGCGATGAATAGCCAAACCCACACCCCTAGACCCCTACGAGAGCGGCAAGTAACCCTACCAATTCTAGAGTTAGGAGACCCGGACTCGACTCCTCGAGTTGGTCTCCCACTGGACTCCAGAACCCGGTTACTTGTGCTCCCCTCCTTGGGTCTATCCTAGTGCGGAAAAGTAAATAATATACAAAAGGTGACAACTTCCGCAACCTGGAAGTGCCCCAAATAAAAGAATATTAAATACAAGTTTTTACATGAACGAAAATGAAAAACACTCATTTCACATAAAAACCCCCGGCTGTTCAAACACGACAATCCAATATAACATATCCAGCAACACATAACATCACATGTCATCAACGTAAGTAAATATGCGTATCCCAATTGTCGTTGACATATAGCAACGAAACCGGCGATATCACATATTACACTTACGGTCACAGAAAAGAAAGTGTAAAATTACAATAGTTGGAATCCGCAATCTCTTTAGACATCACATGCCTAAACAAATGAATTACTTAGACATCGCATGCCTAACATTTATAAACCCCGCATTTTAGTCTCATTATCGAAAACACTTTTCAATACCAAGTCGGGCAATTCAACAAGATTCCCGACATCCTGATCGAATGCTCGTCGCAAACTTCAGTAGGCAGTCGCACCCCCGATGCCGTCGACGAAGTGCACCAAGGCGGAACACCGCTGCCGCGAGCACCCGAACGGATGCTTTCGGCAACGGGGTTCTCCTACAGTCACTTGGTCGGGGCTATGGGTGAGGCTGTCTATTAAGTTTACCCGGCGAGTATCCGCGTACGCTACGTGATTGCGACGGACTTTTGATCACATCAAAATTCCGTGGCAACCGATCAAGTGAGACTAAACTGCTATGTTTATAACATTCATTCATTAATCTTATAACCTTTTGCGAATTCCAAGTATTGTATCACATTCCGGATAAATAGAAAATGATAAACTTTCCGATCGAATAATCGAACACCCAAGTTTTCCCGATACGTCTCAACACATGAAATAAGTCTAAAAACATTCAGTTCGTGCCTCAGTACCAACGGTCCAGCCGTAGAAGGGTCAAGCCAACGCCTCACATGTGGCACGCCGTACTGCCCCAAACCCGAAGGTTCAAAGGGCAGTTCAAGACGGTCACATAATCGAGTTAAGGTTTGTTGTCTTCTAGAGGGACCATCGCGTTACTTGCACTACTTAGAACGTCGTTAAACTACGGAAAAATCCAACAATTGGAAATTTCCCGGCAGGGGAAAAAGTGGGTATTTATATCCGGTCGAACTTTTTAACATATTCTAAAAATACCCGGAAAAACACACTGACAAAATTAGACAATCCGATCGATACACCGAGTCCCCAATACAACCTAGAAAATTCAACTCTTGAAAAAATATTAAAAATTCCCAGGAAAACCAGCACTGGAAACTAAGAATTACTGTGCACGATTCATTAAACAAGGAGACATTACGGCCGCAGAACCGCCGCATAAGCCATGCTTATACGGCGGAACCGTGGCGGTTTGATGGATTCAGGAGCTCGAATTTCACAGTAACTCTTAGATCTTCCTGCTGATTTTTCTGCATATTTTTAATCTGGAAAAAACCACGATTTTCAAAATTGTCCAGAGAGCATGTTCCGGGTTAGGTTTTGGTTCGATCGGACTTCTAACTCCGTCAACGCGTCGCCTAAGGCTCTAGCTAGGCTCTGATACCACTGTAGGGTTCCTAGGCACGCTAATGAAGTCTCACAAGGCATCAACCATGCCAATTTCAAATTGTACGGTGCCGAGAAACCCTAGACTACGGATCGTTAACTAGATTTTAGGCGAAACCAATAAGTGGTTAACAACTAAACTACAAGAACGGAAATACAACCTTTGTAGATCCGGTCCTCCACCTCCACGGCTCCGTGATGAAGTCCTCCCTGCTGTCCAAATGGAATCCCGGACTCTAGCGTCGGCTTCATCGGAGAAATGGGCGGGCAAGGTCGTCGGCTTCGTGCCGAAGATGATTTACGTCGAGGCATCGCAAGATCAAGCTCCAACTTCACCAAGTCATGAAACTTGTGAATAAAACACCCTATACTACTTGGCAAGAGGTAGAGGATGAAGAAATAGGAGGTGGGTTCACTTTAGAATTGGATTTCTCACTCATTTCATCAAGTTGCTATTGATGAGGCAAGCTTTTTCTTCAAGTAGAAGATGAAGAAGAAGAAGATAATATTATGATGAGTATTCTTTCAAAAAGAAAATAAATGAATACTTATCATAATGCAACCATGGTAAAGTGTAGAGAATAGACTAGGGTTAAGTGGAATGGTTAGGGTTAAGCAAGAGACAAAATGGTCACCAAGTCAAAGCTTCAAGAAGTTTCAACAACAAACAAAGTTAGCCACCATTTTCTCTTAATGCTTATCTTTTTCCAAAAAGAATAAATAAATAAATAAATGAATAAGAAAATGAAAACCCTAACCATTACCCAACCATGGTTACACAAACCAAAGTTAGCATGCATCATTAAACATGATATAAACTTGTGCACAAAAAAATATATCACATATACAATGTGCACCAACAAGTGAGAAAAACCATTTAAAGTGAACCAATACTAGTTAATGCAAAGTAATATATCAAATATATAATTATACATTAAATTATTAAATCAACACTTGATTTAACGATCCGGTCATGTCACACATAACCGACTAGTATCCAATGTATCGGCTTATCGAATCAATCCTTGATTCGATAACTAGGTTATATCGCATACAACCATTCGATACATTCATCGAGAGAATGAAATACGGTATCACATACACGCATTATTCTCGGTCCCGCACATATCTCATATGCGCTCCTATTTCGTTTCGCTTGAGCCAGGAAACCTCTGTGTAGGACTCTAAAGACTCGTCAATACGCCGGCAGCAGGTGATGATCATATCAAACACCCACAAGCCGCAAGCGGTCTGCTAAACGTAACGGCCACCCAGGTATTAAGCGATCAGAAGATCGACGAGCAAGCCCGCTCACACTCCTGTGAATCCAACCAGCAACACTTACCGTACAGTCCGGTCTCGTCGTTTGATATGTCGCATATCTCGCCTAGGGGTGGTAAACGTCAGACCCCAATAGCTCGATAAGTCGTGTCGATATGAGGTCTATAACAGTTCAAGAAACTACTGGTAACACTTACCAGTAAATCTCAGCAACCCTGGCCAGGGATTTCCGGTTATAGCCAATCGAACACAGAGCAACATCAACTCCCTATACCGGGAGAGACGAATCCCCTCCCATCGCTCATTGCCTCCATGTGATTCGGGACTGTACCCAAAAACCACCGTTTTGCTCGCCCTCTTGGACGTGGTAAGGTGGAAATCAAAGCACAGTGGGAACCACACAAGACTCTATGACGATCTCGGGTCAACAGACTACTCTGTACCAGTGTCACCAGAGAACTGCCATCTGACGTAAGGTATAATACCATCTGGGAGTTCTCGGCGAGTCCGTCCAGTGTACCCAGTCTCTACTGAGCACCCGTATATGATCTCTGATGTCAAACACCAATGGATATGGGATCATCCATCGCCCATCTATATGGGTCGAGAAGGTATACGCTAGTCTACTCTGGTA
Organism: Agapanthus africanus; assembly: GCA_030015575.1. Lineage (NCBI taxonomy): Eukaryota > Viridiplantae > Streptophyta > Magnoliopsida > Asparagales > Amaryllidaceae > Agapanthus > Agapanthus africanus. The sequence continues at coordinate 143,797,925 of CM057349.1, forward strand.
TATCGATGCCCCCGTCTCGATACACCCACGACTAGGGACTTTGAAGGATGTACTTATAGACTACCATGTCCCCACTAGTATGATCCGCATCATAGTCCAGGTAGTCAAGTACTCATCCTAAGGGCTTTACCAACATGTAACAGAGAGACAATCAATGTACACGTTAAGGTAAAGAGTAACCAGATAGCATACTATCATGTCGAGCAAGAAAGTCCTCCCTATATATGTCCCAGCATCCACTACAATATACATCCAATGTAAAGTAATGGTCTCTAGGGCATACATATAACTAACAGTATGATCCGCATCATAGTCCAGGTAGTCAAGTACACATCCTAAGGGCTTTACCAACATGTAACAGAGAGACAATCAGTGTACACGTTAAGGTAAAGAACAACCAGATAGCATACTATCATGTCGAGCAAGAAAGTCCTCCCTATATATGTCCAAGCATCCACTACTAAATACATCCAATGTACAGTAATGGCCTCTAGGGCATACATATGACTCACAATCTCCCACTTGCACTAGGGCCATCTGTAGCAGTGGTTGTTGTATCTCATACTCAACCATCCCATAAAAGTCTCTCTCTGGGAAAAGGCCTTTGTGAGTGGATCCGCCGTGTTGTCCTCTGAGTCTACTCTCCTGATCTCGATCTCCTTGGAGATCATCCATCTCCATGATCAGGTGATACTGCCTTAGAATATGTATGGATCACTGATGGGACAGACATTCCTTGGCATAAGCCACAACTCCATTGTCACACAATGGGAGGAACTAAGTTCATCTCATGAACTGATATACACCCAGACAGCCTCTTTGGTAGCATCTTAAGTAGCGATGTATCCAGCCTTTATCGTCTAGTATGCCACGGTATCTAGCTTGGAACTCTTCCAACATACCGTCCTTTTATTGAGGGTAAAGACAATGCCTGTGACTGACATCCAGTCGTCTTTATCACCCTGGAAACCCTCCAGTGATTCTCCTCTGGACCAATTGATACCATCTTACTACAACTAGTGAGTATCCTAATATCCAATTAGACCTATCTCATAGATCCAAAACCCAAGATTTAGTAGGTATCACTTTGATCCTATATGGAGAATCCTTGTGATAAGCGGAGATTGACCGAGCGTAGCATAGGAAACTCCTTTCTTATCAAGAGTATGTCATCCACGTACTCTACGAGGATCACCACCATACTCCCTACTACCTTTTTGTATATACAAGGTTCATCTACCATTTTGATGAAGTCAAACTTTTTGACTACTACATCAAAACAGATGTTCCAACTCCGCGATGCCTGCTTTATCCTATAAAGCAACTTGTACACGTTTCCGCTGCTCCCACTGTTTACGAAGCCCTCTTCCTGTGTACTTATAGACGCCCTCTTCTAAAGCATCATTTAGAAAAGCTGTCATGTCACCCAACCGCCAGATATCGTAGTTATGGTATGTAGCCGTGGCAAGTAGGATCAGGATGGACTTAAGCATAGCCACTGGAAAAAGGTTTCATCATTATCCACGCCTGGTCAATGACGAAAACCTTTAACAAGTCTAGCTTTGAAAGTCTCAACTTTTCCATGTACACCAAGTAATCTTCTCAAGATATACTTGCTCCTGATGGGGATTTAACCCTTCAGATAAAGCAACCAAAGTCCATACTTTGTTGGTGTATAAGGATTCCATCTCAGATCGCTAAACATCCAGCATTCTTATAGAGTCCCACTCCTGACGGCCAGCTCGAAAATAGTTAGGTCATCATCTCATGATGCAACCCTCGCTCCCACTGTAATAGAGAAACAGAAGTATCTCTCAGGTAGGTGAGAAGCCCTACTAGATCGGCGGAGAGGCTGAGGTTTGTTGGTATCTACTGAATCCTTTGGTTCTACCAGATCATCTGCTGTAGTTTGTATAGCTGGAATCTTTCCAGTTCTACATAACAGACCTGGCCTCGAGCTTGTCCGGATTTTGCTTTTAGACATAGGCCGGACAACCCCAAATCTTAACTAGCTTAAGACATGGGCTCTTCCCATACCATATCTTATATGGAGTGGTAGGCTGTGATCTGATTCGAACCTAATTCAATAGGTATGCAGCTTCTCAAGTGCATAACCCCCAAAAGGAAATTGGAAACTCAGTAGTACTCATCATAGAGCACACCATATCACATAGGGTGTTATTGCTCCGCCCCGATATACCATCGTGCTATGGTGTATACGGAGGAGTAATGCTTAGAGAGAATCTCATTCTCCTTTAGAATAGTCCAGGAATTTCGTGCTCAAGTATTCTCCTCCTTGATCTCATCAAAGGACATAATACTTAAACCCGTATTGGTTCTCTACTTCTAACTTATATTCTGTGAATATCTCAAAAGGTTCGGACTTGTGTTTCAACAGGAACATATGTCTGAATCTTGAGAGATCATCAGAGAATGTAATGAAATACAAAGAACCGGTCTTGGCATGTGTAGATAGGGGACCTTTATATATCAACATGTATCATCCCAAGAGTTTACCAACTCTTTCTCTGTTACAAATAAACAGAGCTGTGGTCATCTTATCTTTGTGACATGACTGGCAAGTTTTCACAAGAAGTAAATTCAAACAGATTTAAATATGCATCTTTGTGCAACTTAGCTAGTCGGGTCGCATTGATATGACCTAGTCTACAATACCTCAAGAAGGAATCGTTCATATTCCGAACTTTTCTTCTTGTGTGTTTTCTGTATACTAAGAACTGTAATTTGATTTAGAACATCAATGCTTTTAGATAACGTGCCTGAACCGATCAACTTTTGATAAAGGAAATGTTCAAAACATTATCCAACAAAACAAAATTATATCCTTTCTTTACTAATAAAGAGACTGATATGATTTTGTATATCAGGTTCGGTATCTAATAGCATTTGTTAAGAATTAATGTACTGGTAATACAGGGTGACAGTGACCAACAGACTTGGCTGCAAACTTGCCCCGTTTTCTGTCTCATGAAACTTATCACCCGTTCTTAGTTCTCTACCTTTCTGTAGCCCATGTAACGGATTACATTTGCGGGATCCTGATCCGGTATCTAATATCCAGGACGTAGAGGATACTGAGAAACAGTTCTTTGTAACGAACACACTCGAAGATGATGCATCAGCATGCACTCTCTTCGTTTCGGCGGCACGGGAATTCTGGTAATCCCCTATTTCCTGCTCTGTCTTATAACAATTATAAGTTGGAGCGGGACCAACGTTCCCAAGCTCAGTATAACAAGCGGGTTCGGTCAATTATCCGTATTATTATCTTGATTAAGGCGTGATATGGTCGCTAACTGGAGAGAGAGAAGAAAACACTCAGCGTGCGCTCTTGCAAGAATAAATTGGTTATTATTTTATCTAATCAGGATGGTTCCCACTGTTTTTATCAAATCTTCCTTCAAACCCTAAAAGGAAAGACTAGCCGGGATTAATTACACGCTACAAGTTCGCCAATCTTTTAGCCAGGCTAGTGTCGGTACTTTAAGGGAGGTCCCCCGTGCTTTCGCACGAACCTAATTAATGTAAACCTCATTTTCCCAGAGGCGTAACCCCGTTGACACCTTTCTAGACACCTACTTGATCGGCTAATTGTAATGTGTAAAACTCTCCCAGGAGTAACAATTACTCGCAGTGGGTATCGGGATCCAACTATCTCATAGAAGGTATGCAATCTCATTGCAAATTTCAACACTTGAAATTCCAGATAATATTTTGCCCCTAGCATCCTATGACCTTGACGAAAGCCAACAAACCATAGGCTACTAGTCAAGTCCAACCCGTCATTTCTTGATTGAATTAAACCCACCCGCACGACACTTGACGAAAGCCAACAAAGCCGCACGACTACCCTAATCCAATCGCCTCATATGCAGTAGATAAGCAGCAGATAGCTACCGCACACTACACCTTGACGAAAGCCAACAAATGTAGCACGAATACTATATACAACTTATCTGAAATGACGGAGGGCTACGACAGGTTTTTATGAAAACCTATTGCGTAATGAACTTGATATCGTTGTAGAATCAAATGATTTTAAAAATGGAGTGTTTTTGAGGCTTTTCTAGTTTTGCTAAAGGGGTCACTCTCGGTGAAGGGATCGTCGGCCCTTTCCACGTCGAATAAGGTGCGGGATATATAATATATATCACTGTGCAAAGCAGAAACTATAGAAGCTATCAAAAGACAAACCGAGTGTGTAGCATCTGCCAGTTATTGCTAAAGGGGTCACTCCCGGTGAAGGGATCGTCGGCCCTTTCCTCATCGAATAAGGTGCAGGATATATCATATATACCGCTGTGCAAAGCAAGAACTGTAGCTACCTGTTTTATTTTTTGAAATACGATTATACAACATCTTTAGGTTTCTTTTCTTTCATTAATCACATTAATGAAGTCCCATCATTTAAGTACCTAAACATCACAGATAAATACGACGTACACTTATGCCATCCGCATTCGCCTCGATGTCCCCACGTGCACCATTTGGTTAGATAACTAACGACAGAGCGGGGCAGGGCTAGCGCGGGTGTAAAACATATGTAACGTCTATATAATATATCATATATACTATATACTGTATCCATCACAGAACATCACATGATCACATCACAGATATCGCAGCAGAAAATATCATATGAAATACTGGATATACTAGGACGTCCGTGTTTTCAATACGAGCCTGTATAAAACACGGATTCCACGGTCGCGATGAATAGCCAAACCCACACCCCTAGACCCCTACGAGAGCGGCAAGTAACCCTACCAATTCTAGAGTTAGGAGACCCGGACTCGACTCCTCGAGTTGGTCTTCCACTGGACTCCAGAACCCGGTTACTTGTGCCCTCCTCCTTGGTTCTATCCTAGTGCGGAAAAGTAAATAATATACAAACGGTGACATCTTCCGCAACCTGGAAGTGCCCCAATAAAATAATATTACATACAAGTTTTTTACATGAATGAAAAGGAAAAACACTCATCTCACATAAAAAACCCCGGCTATTCAAACACGACGATCCAATATAACATATCCAGCAACACTTAACATCACATGTCATCAACGTAAGTAAATATGCGCATCCCAATTGTCGTTGACATATAGCAACGAAACCGGCGATATCACATATTACACTTACGGTCACAGAAAAGAAAGTGTAAAACTACAACAGTTGGAATCCGCAACCTCCATAGACATCGCATGCCTAATCAAATGAATTCCTTAGACGTCGCATGCCTAACAATTATAAACCCCACATTTTAGTCTCATTATCGAAAACACTTTTCAATATCAAGTCGGGTAATTCAACAAGATTCCCGACATCCTGATCGAATGCTCGTCGCAAACTTTAGTAGGCGGCCGCTCCCCCGATACCATCGACGAAGTGTACTAAGGCGGAACACCGCTGCCGCCAGCACCCAAACGGATGCTTTCGGCGACGGGGTTCTCCTAAAGTCACTTGGTCGGGGCTATGGAGTGAGGCTGTCTATTAAGTTTACAGGCGAGTATCCGTGTACGCGACGAGATTGCGACAGACTTTTGATCACATCAAAATTCCGTGGCAACCGATCAAGTGAGACTAAAGTGTTATGCTTATAACATTCATTCAGTTATCTCATAACTACTTGTGGATTCCAAATATTGTATCACATTCCGGATAAATAGAAAATGTCAAACTTTCCGATCGAACAATCGAACACCCAAGTTTTCCCGAAACAGCTCAACACATGAAAAAAGTTTAAAAACATTCACTTCATGCCTCAGTACCAACGGTCCAGCTGTAGAAAGGTCAAGCCAACGCCTCACATGTGGCACGCCGTACTACCCCAAACCCTAAGGTTCAAAGGGCAGTTCAAGACGGTCACATAATCGAGTTAAGGTTTGTTGTCTTCTAGAGGGACCATCGCGTTACTTGCACTACTTAGAACATCATTAAAATACGGAAAGATCCAACACTTGGAAATTTCCCGGCAGGGGAAAAAGTGGGTATTTATATCCGGTCGAACTTCTTAACATATTCTAAAATTATCCGGAAAACACATAGACAAGATTAGACAATCCGATCGAATCCACAAAGCTCCAAAACACCCCAGAAAACTCAACTCTTGAGTGCAAATTAAAAATTCCCAGAAAACTCAGCACCTGAAGAGACAAATTACTGTGCAAAAATGGAAGTCTAATCTCATTATTTGGCCGCGGAACCACCGCCGAAGCCAAGCTTCTGCCGCGGTTCCGCCGCGCTTTAGCCGTATTACATGGTCATTTTTGCACCGTAATTCTTAGAATTTCCTGCTGAATTTTTTAAGAATTTTTTATCTGGAAAAAACCCAGTTTTGAAAAAATGTCCAGAGAGGGTTGAAATTTAGTGTTTCGGGGTTCGATCGGGTTTCTAACATCGTCTACGCATCGCCTAAGGCTCTAGCTAGGCTCTGATACCACTGTAGGGTTCCTAGGCACACTAATAAGGTCTCATAAGGCATCAACCATGCCAATTTCAAAAATTACAAGTGCCGAGAAAACCTAATACGGATCGTTGACTAGAGTTTAAGCGAAAATGATAACTAGTTAACAACATAACTAAGAGTGAACGGAAAATACAAACTTTGTAGATCCGGTCCTCCACCTCCATAGCTCCGTGATGAAGTCCCTCCGTTGTACCCATCGGATCCCGGACTCTCGCGGTGGTTTCATCGAAGAAATGATCGGGCTAGGTCGTCGACTTCGATGCCGAAGATGATCTACGTCGAGGCAACACAAGATCAAGCTCCCACTTCACCAAATCATGAAACATGTGAAGAAAACACCCTATACTACTTGGCAAGTGGTAGAGGATGATGAAATAGGAAGTGGGTTCACTTTAGAATTGGATTTCTCACTCTTTTTCTCAAGTTGCCATTAATGGTAGCAAGCTTTCTTCTTTGTTTAAGAAGAAGAAGAAGAAGAAAAGAATATGATAAGAATAAAAAGATTAAGTTAAAAAGAAAAACCCCTTCATTCTTATCATATTGCAACCTTAGTTAAGTGTAGAGAATGAACTAAGGTTAGTTGAATGGTTAGGTTTAGGAGATGAAGGCAAAATGGTCATTTTTAGTCAAAGATGCATGAAGCATCAAGAATGTTCTAAAAGCAACCATTTTTTTTTTCCTTTTCTTTTAACAAAAAATGAATAGATAAATAAAAGAAATGAAACCATAACCATTCACTAAACATAGTGTATAGCATACACACACCCAAGGTTGCAAGTATCATCAAACATGATACAAACAAGTGTACAAAAATATATCACATATACAATGTGCACTTCAAGTGAGAAAATCCATTTGATGTGAACCAATACTAGTTAATGCTAAGTAATATATCAAATATATAATTATACATTAAATCATTAAATCAACACTTGATTTAATGATCCGGTCATATCGCATATAACCGACTAGTATCAAGTGTATCAATGTATCGAATCAACACTTGATTCACTAACCTGACTATATCACATATAACCTGCCGATGATACAAATCGCGAGAATAGAATACGGTATCACATACACACATCATTCTCGGTCCCGCACATATCTCATATGCGCTCCTATTTCGTTTCGCTTGAGCCAGGAAACCTCTGTGTAGGACTCTAAAGACTCGTCAATACGCCGACAGCAGATGATGATCATATCAAGTACCCACAAGCCGCAAGTGGTCTGCTAAACGTAACGGCCACCCGGGTATTGAGCGATCAGAAGATTGACGAGCAAGCCCGCTCACACTCCTGTGAATCCAACCAGTAACACTTACCGTACAGTCCGGTCTGATCGTCTGATATGTCGCATATCTCGCTTAGGGGTGGTAAACGTCAGACCCCAGTAGCTCGATAAGTCGTGTCGATATGAGGTCTATAATAGTTCGAGAAACTACTAGTAACACTTACCAGTAAATCTCAGCAACCCTGGCCAGGGATTTACGGTTATAGCCAATCGAACACAGTACAACATCAACTCCCTATACCGGGAGAGACGAATCCCCTACTATCGCTTATTGCCTCCATGTGATTCGGGACTGTACCCAAAAACCACCTTTTTGCACGCCCTCTTGGACGTGGTAAGGTGGAAATCAAAGCACAGGGGGAATCACACAAGACTCTATGACGATCTCGGGTCTACAGACAAACCTGTACCAGTGTCACCAGAGAACTGCCATCTGACGTGAGGTATAATACCATCTGGGAGTTCTTGGCAAGTCCGTCCAGTGTACCCAGTCTCTACTGAGCACCCGTATATCATCTCTGATGTCAAACACTAATGGATATGGGATCATCCATTGCCCATCAGTATGGGTCGAGAAGGTATACGCTAGTCTACTCTGGTATATCGATGCCCCGTCTCGATACACCCACAACTAGGGACCTTGAAGGATGTACTTATGGACTACCATGTCCCCACTAGTATGATCCGCATCATAGTCCAGGTAGTCAAGTACACATCCTAAGGGCTTTACCAACATGTAACAGAGAGACAATCTGTGTACACGTTAAGGTAAAAAGCAACCAGATAGCATACTATCATGTCGAGCAAGAAAGTCCTCCCCATATATGTCCAAGCATCCACTACAATATACATCCAATGTACAGTAATGGCCTCTAGGGCATACATATAACTAACAGACAGTGGGAGCAACGGAAACGTGTGTAAGTTGCTTTATGGGTTAAAGCCGGTATCGCGGAGTTGGAACGTCTGTTTTGATGTGGTAGTCAAAGAGTTTGACTTCATCGAAATGGTAGATGAACCTTGTATATACAAAAAGGTAGTTGGGAGCATGGTGGTGATCCTCGTTTTGTACGTAGATGACATACTCTTGATAGGAAAGGAGTTTCCTATACTACACTCGGTCAATCTTCTCTTATCAAAAGGATTCTCTATATAGGATCAAGGTGATATCTCCTAAATCCTGTGTTTTGGATCTATGAGATAGATAGATTTAAGTGGATGTTTGGATTCTCACTAAGTGTAGTGAGATGGTATCAATCGATTCGGGGGAGAAACACTGTATAGATTCCACGGTGGTAAGGTGTAACGTTTTAAAAATAATTAAATAAATAATTAAATGAATAAAATTGTTGAAGTGAATTTTATGAATTTCGGTAAAGTAAAATGTATTTTTCGTAAAATTAAACCGTGATTGTTTTTCATTATAATTTCAAAAATACCTATTTTAATTATGTAATTACTAGTAAATGGTGTTTATTTAGCCACATATAAATTTTTAGTTCAATTAAATATTTTTCCTAAATTAAATATTTTAAATATTAACATAAGCTTTATTTTTTTTATTTAAATTAGTGTAAATTGCAAATTTGAATGGTTTTAATTTGTAAAAATGAGCCATGGTATATTAGAATCAAGTGTGTAATATGCAAAATCTTTTCCAAAATCTCTCCATGGTTCTAGAAATTTCTAGGAAAAGGGTTAAATTGAAAAAGTTAGATAATAAAGGGTTTAAGTGAAAAAAATGCATTATTTATGAACTTTCTACACAATACCACACATTTTTTCTCTCTCTCCACCCTCCTCCCTCTCCATGGCCGGCCTCCCCTCCATCGGTAGCCCCAAAATTTTTCCCCCATCATTTTTTCATTAAAAATCATCAAAATTCATCAAAAATTCCAAAAATAAATCTCAAAAATCAACATTCAACCTCTACCATTTTCCTTTGACCTATTTAGCATGGATTTTGGAGATGGAAAGCATGCATTTTGGAGGCTTATTTCATATTTGGGTTTCATATTTTGGAGATATAAATTTCCTTGTTTTGATTTATTGTTATTAGATGTTCATTTAAGCATAATTAGATTAATTAGATTAATTCTAGTTGCAAATTCTAAAATTCAAGTTAGGTTTTTAAATTCAAGTTATGATTTTTATTAATTAATTAGGGTTATAATAGTTAGTTTAACACTTTTAGAATTGGAAAATCTTGCATGTTTGTTGAATTGTAAATTTTTTCATTTAAAATTGTTTAAATGAAGCTTTTTAGCTAACTAGTTTTTGTAAAATATATATGTGGGTGATATAAAATTCCAATTAAGGTGGATATCATTAGATTGTAGTTTTAGTGAGAACTTTAGCATGTTAATGGAAAGAAAAACTTAGTTTGATTGCTAGTTTCTATTGATAATTGATAAATTGTGATAAAAATTGCTATTTTGTAAACTAGATTTTAGAAATTTCTAAATAAATGTGATTAAAAATATAATTTATGGTTTCATTAAATCATTATCATTATGAATTATGGTTTAATACATTAATTCATGAAAAATCACGTTTTGTGGTGGAATTGTGGTATTTTGCTTGAAAAATGTTAAAAATTGTTAAAAGTTGCAAACTAGAAATTTCAAATAAATGCAAAATTGTGTAATAAAAATAAAGTAAGGGGTTATATAGTCTAGTTATGCTATTTAATGAGTTTTATAACCATTGGTTTCATTTAAATGTCATGTTTTGATGAAAAACGGTAAATTGGTATTTTCGGGTTTTATGAAATCGGGCGATTTGATGGATTTTAGGGTTTCGATGGATTTAATCATATTTTATAATATAAGTAATGCGTTTTAAAACTACGAGTTAATTGTTGATGTTTATCTCGATCCATCGGAGTTTGTACGCCGATATCGAGCGATATTTGATTCTTTTGCGTGGACGGGACATAGGTTTTAACCTATGCTTGTTCCTTGTATCGTTTGACGTTCGTATGTGATTCAGTTTACGATGCTATTTATATGTTTGCGTCTAGGTACCCCTCACGTGGACTGCGGGCGAAGAAGAGGAGGATGGCGACACTGTCTTCGGCAGACATGGACCAGGTGAGTAGATGCATATCTACGGGGGGAAGTCGGGTGGATGGCGTTTAGCACCCCCGCAACGTAGAATAGGAATAGTACTTATTAACATTAGGAAACAAGATGTGACCCTAGTAGGACCCTAGTATTGACCCTAGGCTGGACTAGACTGATTTAGGAAAACCATATCAGAGGATGAGTACCTTGGAATAGATTCGTTGGTTTCAGATAGAAACACACCCACGCACACACTGAAACTCGACATGGGGTATACTTGTATGTGTATATATATAGAACTAGGTATAGGTATATGCATATATATACAACACGTATATGTGATTCATTGATGTGATATGATATCCGAGGTATGATGAAATAGTGTAACTGGGCTTGATGCCGTGATTCTTGGCTATACAGTCATATTAAGTGTTAGCGGATCATTAGAGAATGAGATAATGAACATGTATATTTAAATTATAAGGGGTAGTAATGATATTGAGGTACATGGGACTCTAAAATAGTACCCGGACTATAACTTGTGATTGATCACGATATGGGATATGTATGACTTGATTACGATATGATACATATGACATGATATTTCTGAGGATAAACTAATGATGCATATTATGAGGGCAATGATATATGATTGATGTAGGCGATTACAGTTTAGTACCTTGATCATGAGATGTGTTGGTGATGACATTATACGAATGATGAGACACCTAGGAGATACTTGACCCATACTCCGATATTGGGATGCCGTACGATGGATTTTACCGTACGGGGCATAAATATGATGATTGATCCGCACTCTTGATTCGAGAGAGCCGTACTACGTACGTGACGCTATTGAGGCCGGATCGCCAACTATTCGAGATATTGATTCAGACCTTAGGTAGACTCTTGTTTCTTATTGACTAGTTTCTTAGGTTAAGTTCTTTAGGAGGTTAGATGGACACTAGTTTAGGTTCGATTCATATAGTGATAGTTGTACTCGTATGTCGCAGAGGGGTGGATAATGCACATCTGTCTTTGCATTCATACTGTAATCATCATGGTGCATGTTCTTACATATGTTGCTATAATCAGTATAAACCTTACCTGTTAGGACACCAGCACCATTACCGATGATGCGCATATTCCACGCACACTTATTTGCCGGCTCACACACATCATTATCGGTAATTGCTATGTCACGTATACTTTAGATCATATTATCTTTTATTGATAGAATCAGTTAACCACTAAACCAATAAAATATTGTGATCTCTCTCTTATGTTAGTATAAGACATGATATTTATTTCTTAGACATTCATGCATGCATATTTTAATGTTATCGCGCAGTATTATGGGCATATGCCGACACTTATCATATACTTACTCATGATTTTGAGATTTGGATTTCTATGAGATTTCTGGATTTTTGGGGAAAACCGCAAAAATATATAAAAACTTCCCTCTCTCTCCTCTTCTCTTTTCAAAATAAGATGCGGTTTTCTCGTGATGTATGTATCATCCACCATGAGATTTCATGTTTTCTGATGGATTTCGAGACCCGATTCGAGGAGTGGATGAACCGTCTCGGGTACATGGTGGGCCCGGTATGGTACCCCGGGGCAAGAAGATCGAGTTGTAGACGATGAGCCTGGCAGGGGAAGGCTACCTACCGGTGATGTCTGGCGCGGCGGATATCCGGAGGTTACCGACCGTTATCGTGAGATTTGATGTTATGGGCCGATCCGGACTGACGGAGCCCGAGATATTGAGACTATGAGACTTGAGATTTACATATTTGTGTCGATACTTGACACGGATTTCCATGGATTTCATTATTGAGATTTCAGATTCTTATACACATTTTACTATGATAACAGCTAAAGATTTCTTATACAGATATACCTGGATTTCAGGATTGCTTATTTTACATTCATGGTGCATGCATATCCATTCATATGACATAGTACTATATGAGGCACTGACACGAGCACGGAGTATCTGCACTTACACGTATTATTACCCTGCTATTACTTGAGGTTTGAGACTTAGTAGTGTATTATTATGACCTAGGATAGCGTCGTGCATTCGATTTCTTTTCGTAGATGTCTTTTACTCACGAGTTGGCAACTCACCCCCGTTGTGCCAAATTTTATTACAGGTTCGATGTACAGCTTTCCCTGGCAGCTTACTGGCACATCTATTCTTTCAGGGTGATTTGCACGGTAGGTTGGTTCACTTGTATCCGAACCACCATTGTACTTTTATTCATTCATTTGTATCTAGTAAGCTCCATCAACCATATTTGTATTACTTGATAAGTTTATTGGAACAGTCTTTTATTTCGACCTTAGAGTCGCGGATGTATTATTCTGATCTGGTGATTTTGTTTTCTTTTGAGTTTTGAGCCTCGCCTTTTGGCGTTGTATATTATTGTGCTGTTGTGGTTGTTTCCGCCTGTTGGCGTTGAGCTAGCTCCCGTTTGGGGATGCTTTTTATTGTTTATGTATATTATACTTGTGGTACCCGTTTGGGGGCCAGTTTTTATAGAGCAGGCTCTGCCGAAATTTTTGAGAAAATTTGCTGATTCTTTTAAACTTGTTTTCTTTTTCCTCTTCTTCTTCTTCTATGGTTTAGATTTCTGGGCTTCGGCTTACTTAGGTTACGCGGCGCCTCTAGACGCTTCGTAATCTAAGAGCCGGTCACGTTCCGTACTTTCGGGTCGTGACAAAGTTGGTATCAGAGCGCTAGGTTTAACCTTGTATAAGTCTAGGTGACCCTTGGTTGATGGAGTAGGCGATTTAGGTAGAGTAACGTACCATGGGTATGGTCCGCGGCATACTTACGATACGCTACTCTGCTTAAAGAGCCTTAGGATGTACAATTGTTTGCACCGTATTCCATTCGTTCTTTTGATCTATCTTCGTCAATGTTGGAGGGTGGTTTCTGTTACCACGGGCACACTGGCAGAGGGAGCTGCAGCTCGAATGCGATAACCATTAGAGTATTGGTTATTCTTGAGGATTGAAGTATTGCTTAGCGTGCGGACGAAGGGTATTCACATGCCGTCCGGATGAAGTTAAAGGGTTCGAACGATTATCAGAAAACCATTTTCCCATGTTTAAAGTATTCAGAAGAACATGCAGGTATTTCGATGGACCCTCTAGAAGAATGAAACCCTAACTCGACATAATGACCTCGAGAACGCCCTTGAACCTTAGGGTTTACGGCAGTTCCGCGGTGTCATTAGTGAGGCTTGGGTTTGCCCTTCTACGGCTGGATCATCGATGCTTGGGTATGTACCGGATATTTTTAAGCTGTACTTGAGGTTGAGCTCTCGGGGAATTATGGGATTTTGATGGATCGATCGAAAAGTTAATGTAGTCCGGATATCAGGTGAAGGGATCGACTACGTGGGAGACTCTAGATGTGAGTATTGCCGTTGGTAGCCCAGTCAGCACAGCTACGAAGAGACGAGTTCGAAGCAATGGACATCAGAGGAGAAACGAGCACATTGACGATAGTGTTCACGATTATGATTTAGTGATTTGAATTTCATATTTTCGTTGATTGGATTTTGGTATTTTGAGAACTTTGTTCTACGATTGGTATTTCATGTGTTTACCTTCATTACATTCTATTTGTGTTTCATATATCAGTTGTATTGATGTTGTTTATTACATACCCAGTACACTTCATTTGGTTTTATATATTTCGAGATTTTTGATTTGATTTCGTGCATAGGGGTTACGCATGATTTTGACATATGTTTCGACCTAGTTTTCATGCATTTTTGTACTGTGATTTCGATTTTGATATTCGATGTATGTTTTCGTGCACCTGATTAGGATTCTTGCGCATACTTGGCACACTTGATGCGATTTTGTGCAAACAGATGCACTAAATCGGGGTTTTGTGCAGATTAGATGCACCTGATATTGTGTCGTGCACGCCCGTTGCACTTGACAGATGTTTTTGGTGCACACCTGTTGCACTTAGTTTTGTTGTTGTGTGTATTCATGGTATCTGTATTTGGTTTCGATTTCAGTGCGCACCGGACGCACATGATATTTTATTGATGTGATTGGGATTGATTTCAGTTTGAGCAGTATGTTTTCATAATCACTATTATTTGATTTAGTAACCAGGCGGGATGTGTATGTTAAATAAAAGATATATATATATATAGCTATTTTTTTTTAAAAATTAAACGTCCGCTACTTATGCCGTGACACGTGCATTGCACAGCGATTTTCAAGAGGGGTTTTTATATGCTTCTTTATTATGATGTTTAGGCGATTTTACCAGGATGCGAACTATATATAAGTTATAGATTGATGTATATTATGATGCTTTTCATACTGGGTTTTGATATTTTATTCTCGCCATAAATCCGATGATTGCGTTATGCTTGACGGAGTTGATTTTAGTTATGTATTGATGATTTCGGAGCCCCGACGATTTAAGTGTTTGCTAAATATTTTAATATTTGGAGGGGGAGTTTTAATTTAAATTCGGGGACCGAATTTCTTAAAGGGGGAAAGATTGTAACGTTTTAAAAATAATTAAATAAATAATTAAATGAATAAAATTGTTTAAGTGAATTTTATGAATTTCGGTAAAGTAAAATTTATTTTTCGTAAAATTAAACCGTGATTGTTTTTCATTATAATTTCAAAAATACCTATTTTAATTATGTAATTACTAGTAAATGGTGTTTATTTAGCCACTTATAAATTTTTAGTTCAATTAAATATTTTTGCTAAATTAAATATTTTAAATATTAACATAAGCTTTATTTTTTTATATTTAAATTAGTGTAAATTACAAATTTGAATGGTTTTAATTTGTAAAAATGAGCCATGGTATATTAGAATCAAGTGTGTAATATGAAAAATCTTTTCCAAAATCTCTCCATGGTTCTAGAACTTTCTAGGAAAAGGGTTAAATTGAAAAAGTTAGATAATAAAGGGTTTAAGTGAAAAAATGCATTATTTATGAACTTTCTACACAATACCACACATTTTTTCTCTCTCTCCACCCTCCTCCCTCTCCATGGCCGGCCTCCCCTCCATGGGTAGCCCCAAAAATTTTCCCCCATCATTTTTGCATTAAAAATCATCAAAATTCATCAAAAATTCCAAAAATAAATCTCAAAAATCAACATTCAACCTCTACCATTTTCCTTTGACCTATTTAGCATGGATTTTGGAGATGGAAAGCATGCATTTTGGAGGCTTATTTCATGTTTGGGTTTCATATTTTGGAGATATAAATTTCCTTCTTTTGATTTATTGTTATTAGATGTTCATTTAAGCATAATTAGATTAATTAGATTAATTCTAGTTGCAAATTCTAAAATTCAAGTTAGGTTTGTAAATTCAAGTTATGATTTTTATTAATTAATTAGGGTTATAATAGTTAGTTTAACACTTTTAGAATTGGAAAATCTTGCATGTTTGTTGAATTGTAAATTTTTTCATTTAAAATTGTTTAAATGAAGCTTTTTAGCTAACTAGTTTTTGTAAAATATATATGTGGGTGATATAAAATTCCAATTAAGGTGTCTATCATTAGATTATAGTTTTAGTGAGAACTTTAGCATGTTAATGGAAAGAAAAACTTAGTTTGATTGCTACTTTCTATTGATAATTGATAAATTGTGATAAAAATTGCTATTTTGTAAACTAGATTTTAGAAATTTCTAAATAAATGTGATTAAAAATATAATTTATGGTTTCATTAAATCATTATCATTATGAATTATGGTTTAATACATTAATTCATGAAAAATCACGTTTTGTGGTGGAATTGTGGTATTTTGCTTGAAAAATGTTAAAAATTGTTAAATGTTGCAAACTAGAAATTTCAAATAAATGCAAAATTGTGTAATAAAAATAAAGTAAGGGGTTGTATAGTCTAGTTATGCTATTTAATGAGTTTTATAACCATTGGTTTCATTTAAATGTCATGTTTTGATGAAAAACGGTAAATTGGCATTTTCGGGTTTTATGAAATCGGGCGATTTGATGGATTTTAGGGTTTCGATGGATTTAATCATGTTTTATAATATAAGTAATGTGTTTTAAAACTACGAGTTAATTGTTGATGTTTATCTCGATCCATCGGAGTTTGTACGCCGATATCGAGCGATATTTGATTCTTTTGCGTGGACGGGACATAGGTTTTAACCTATGCTTGTTCCTTGTATCGTTTGACGTTCGTATGTGATTCAGTTTACGATGCTATTTATATGTTTGCGTCTAGGTACCCCTCACGTGGACTGCGGGCGATGAAGAGGAGGATGGCGACACTGTCTTTGGCAGACATGGACCAGGTGAGTAGATGCATATCTACGGGGGGAAGTCGGGTGGATGGCGTTTAGCACCCCCGCAACGTAGAATAGGAATAGTACTTATTGACATTAGGAAACAAGATGTGACCCTAGTAGGACCCTAGTATTGACCCTAGGCTGGACTAGACTGATTTAGGAAAACCATATCAGAGGATGAGTACCTTGGAATAGATTCGTAGATTTCAGATAGAAACACACCCATGCACACATTGAAACTCGACATAGGGTATACGTGTATGTGTATATATATAGAACTAGGTATAGGTATATACATATATATACAACACGTATATGTGATTCATTGATGTGATATGATATCCGAGGTATGATGAAATAGTGTAACTGGGCTTGATGCCGTGATTCTTGGCTATACAGTCGTATTAAGTGTTAGCGGATCATTAGAGAATGAGATAATGAACATGTATATTTAAATTATAAGGGGTAGTGATGATATTGAGGTACATGGGACTCTAAAATATTACCCGGACTATAACTTGTGATTGATCACGATATGGGATATGTATGACTTGATTACGATATGATACATATGACATGATATTTCTGAGGATAAACTAATGATGCATATTATGAGGGCAATGATATATGATTGATGTAGGCGATTACAGTTTAGTACCTTGATCATGAGATGTGTTGGTGATGACATTATACGAATGATGAGACACCTAGGAGATACTTGACCCGTACTCCGATATTGGGATGCCGTACGATGGATTTTACCGTACGGGGCATAAATATGATGATTGATCCGCACTCTTGATTCGAGGGAGCCGTACTACGTACGTGACGCTATTGAGGCCTGATCGCCGACTATTCGAGATATTGATTCAGACCTTAGGTAGACTCTTGTTTCTTATTGACTAGTTTCTTAGGTTAAGTTCTTTAGGAGGTTAGATGGACACTAGTTTAGGTTCGATTCATATAGTGATAGTTGTACTCGTATGTCGAAGAGGAGTGGATAATGCACATCTGTCTTTGCATTCATACTGTAATCATCATGGTGCATGTTCTTACATATGTTGCTATAATCAGTATAAACCTTACCTGTTAGGACACCAGCACCATTACCGATGATGCGCATATTCCACGCACACTTATTTGCCGGCTCACACATATCATCATCGGTAATTGCTATGTCACGTACACTTTAGATCATATTATCTTTTATTGATAGAATCAGTTAACCACTAAACCAATAAAATATTGTGATCTCTCTCTTATGTTAGTATAAGACATGATATTTATTTCTTAGACATTCATGCATGCATATTTTCATGTTATCGCGCAGTATTATGGGCATATGCCGACACTTATCATATACTTACTCATGATTTTGAGATTTGGATTTCTATGAGATTTCTGGATTTTTGGGGAAAACCGCAAAAATATATAAAAACTTCCCTCTCTCTCCTCTTCTCTTTTCAAAATAAGATGCGGTTTTCTCGTGATGTATGTGTCGTCCACCATGAGATTTCATGTTTTCTGATGGATTTCGAGACCCGATTCGAGGAGTGGATGAACCGTCTCGGGTACATGGTGGGCCCGGTATGGTACCCCGGGGCAAGAAGATCGAGTTGTAGACGATGAGCCTGGCAGGGGAAGGCTACCTACCGGTGATGTCTGGCGCGGCGGATATCTGGAGGATACCGACCGTTGTCGTGAGATTTGATGTTATGGGCCAATCCGGACTGACGGAGCCCGAGGTATTGAGACTATGAGACTTGAGATTTACATATTTGTGTCGATACTTGACACTGATTTCCATGGATTTCATTATTGAGATTTCAGATTCTTATACACATTTTACTATGATAACAGCTAAAGATTTCTTATACAGATATACCTTGATTTCAGGATTGCTTATTTTACATTCATGGTGCATGCATATCCATTCATATGACATAGTACTATATGAGGCACTGACACGAGCACGGAGTATCTGCACTTACACGTATTATTACCCTGCTATTACTTGAGGTTTGAGACTTAGTAGTGTATTATTATGACCTAGGATAGCGTCGTGCATTCGATTTCTTTTCGTAGATGTCTTTTACTCACGAGTTGGCAACTCACCCCCGTTGTGCCAAATTTTATTACAGGTTCGATGTACAGCTTTCCCTGGCAGCTTACTGGCACATCTATTCTTTCAGGGTGATTTGCACGGTAGGTTGGTTCACTTGTATCCGAACCACCATTGTACTTTTATTCATTCATTTGTATCTAGTAAGCTCCATCAACCATATTTGTATTACTTGATAAGTTTATTGGACCAGTCTTTTATTTCGACCTTAGAGTCGCGGATGTATTATTCTGATCTGGTGATTTTGTTTTCTTTTGAGTTTTGAGCCTCGCCTTTTGGCGTTGTATATTATTGTGCTGTTGTAGTTGTTTCCGCCTGTTGGCATTGAGCTAGCTCCCGTTTGGGGATGCTTTTTATTATTTATGTATATTATACTTGTGGTACCCGTTTGGGGGCCAGTTTTTATAGAGCAGGCTCTGCCGAAATTTTTGAGAAAATTTGCTGATTCTTTTAAACTTGTTTTCTTTTTCCTCTTCTTCTTCTTCTATGGTTTAGATTTCTGGGCTTCGGCTTACTTAGGTTACGTGGCGCCTCTAGACGCTTCGTAATCTAAGTGCCGGTCACGTTCCGTACTTTCGGGTCGTGACAAAGTTGGTATCAGAGCACTAGGTTTAACCTTGTATAAGTCTAGGTGACCCTTGGTTGATGGAGTAGGCGATTTAGGTAGAGTAACGTACCATGGGTATGGTCCGCGGCATACTTACGATACGCTACTCTGCTTAAGGAGCCTTAGGATGTACAATTGTTTGCACCGTATTCCATTCGTTCTTTTGATCTATCTTCGTCAATGTTGGAGGGTGGTTTCTGTTACCACGGGCACACTGGCAGAGGGAGCTGCGGCTCGAATGCGATAACCATTAGAGTATTGGTTATTCTTGAGGATTGAAGTATTGCTTAGCGTGCGGACGAAGGGTATTCACATGCCGTCCGGATGAAGTTAAAGGGTTCGAACGATTATCAGAAAACCATTTTCCCAAGTTTAAAGTATTCGGAAGAACATGCAGGTATTTCGATGGACCCTCTAGAAGAATGAAACCCTAACTCGACATAATGACCTCGAGAACGCCCTTGAACCTTAGGGTTTACGGCAGTTCCGCGGTGTCATTAGTGAGGCTTGGGTTTGCCCTTCTACGGCTGGATCATCGATGCTTGGGTATGTACCGGATATTTTTAAGTTGTACTTGAGGTTGAGCTCTCGGGGAATTATGGGATTTTGATGGATCGATCGAAAAGTTAATGTAGTACGGATATCAGGTGAAGGGATCGACTACGTGGGAGACTCTAGATGTGAGTATTGCCGTTGATAGCGCAGTCAGCACAGCTACGAAGAGACGAGTTCGAAGCAATGGACATCAGAGGAGAAAGGAGCACATTGACGATAGTGTTTACGATTATGATTTAGTGATTTGAATTTCATATTTTCGTTGATTGGATTTTGGTATTTTGAGAACTTTGTTCTACGATTGGTATTTCATGTGTGTACCTTCATTACATTCTATTTGTGTTTCATATATCAGTTGTATTGATGTTGTTTATTACATACCCAGTACACTTCATTTGGTTTTATATATTTCGAGATTTTTGATTTGATTTCGTGCATAGGGGTTACGCATGATTTTGACATATGTTTCGACCTAGTTTTCATGCATTTTTGAACTGTGATTTCGATTTTGATATTCGATGTATGTTTTCGTACACCTGATTAGGATTCTTGCGCATACTTGGCGCACTTGATGCGATTTTGTGCACACAGATACACTAAATCGGGGTTTTGTGCAGATTAGATGCACCTGATATTGTGTCGTGCACGCCCGTTGCACTTGACAGATGTTTTTGGTGCACACCTGTTGCACTTAGTTTTGTTGTTGTGTGTATTCATGGTATCTGTATTTGGTTTCGATTTCAGTGCGCACCGGACGCACATGATATTTTATTGATGTGATTGGGATTGATTTCAGTTTGAGCAGTATGTTTTCATAATCACTATTATTTGATTTAGTAACCAGGCGGGATGTGTATGTTAAATAAAAGATATATATATATATATAGCTATTTTAAAAAAAAAATTAAACGTCCGCTACTTATGCCGTGACACGTGCATTGCACAGCGATTTTCAAGAGGGGTTTTTGTATGCTTCTTTATTATGATGTTTAGGAGATTTTACCAGGATGCGAACTGTATATAAGTTATAGATTGATGTATATTATGATGCTTTTCATACTGGGTTTTGATATTTTATTCTCGCCATAAATCCGATGATTGCGTTATGCTTGACGGAGTTGATTTTAGTTATGTATTGATGATTTCGGAGCCCCGACGATTTGAGTGTTTGCTAAATATTTTAATATTTGGAGGGGGAGTTTTAATTTAAATTCGGGGACCGAATTTCTTAAAGAGGGGAAGATTGTAACGTTTTAAAAATAA
This sequence comes from Agapanthus africanus, assembly GCA_030015575.1. Classification (NCBI taxonomy): domain Eukaryota; kingdom Viridiplantae; phylum Streptophyta; class Magnoliopsida; order Asparagales; family Amaryllidaceae; genus Agapanthus; species Agapanthus africanus. The sequence continues at coordinate 143,819,647 of CM057349.1, forward strand.
TTAAATAAATAATTAAATGAATAAAATTGTTTAAGTGAATTTTATGAATTTCGGTAAAGTAAAATGTATTATTCGTAAAATTAAACCGTGATTGTTTTACATTATAATTTCAAAAATACCTATTTTAATTATGTAATTACTACTAAATGGTGTTTATTTAGCCACTTATAAATTTTTAGTTCAATTAAATATTTTTCCTAAATTAAATATTTTAAATATTAACATAAGCTTTATTTTTTTTTATTTAAATTAGTGTAAATTACAAATTTGAATGGTTTTAATTTGTAAAAATGAGCCATGGTATATTAGAATCAAGTGTGTAATATGCAAAATCTTTTCCAAAATCTCTCCATGGTTCTAGAACTTTCTAGGAAAAGGGTTAAATTGAAAAAGTTAGATAATAAAGGGTTTAAGTGAAAAAATGCATTATTTATGAACTTTCTACACAATACCACACATTTTTTCTCTCTCTCCACCCTCCTCCCTCTCCATGGCCGGCCTCCCCTCCATGGTTAGCCCCAAAATTTTTCCCCCATCATTTTTGCATTAAAAATCATCAAAATTCATCAAAAATTCCAAAAATAAATCTCAAAAATTAACATTCAACCTCTACCATTTTCCTTTGACCTATTTAGCATGGATTTTGGAGATGGAAAGCATGCATTTTGGAGGCTTATTTCATGTTTGGGTGTCATATTTTGGAGATATAAATTTCCTTCTTTTGATTTATTGTTATTAGATGTTCATTTAAGCATAATTAGATTAATTAGATTAATTCTAGTTGCAAATTCTAAAATTCAAGTTAGGTTTGTAAATTCAAGTTATGATTTTTATTAATTAATTAGGGTTATAATAGTTAGTTTAACACTTTTAGAATTGAAAAATCTTGCATGTTTGTTGAATTGTAAATTTTTTCATTTAAAATTGTTTAAATGAAGCTTTTTAGCTAACTAGTTTTTGTAAAATATATATGTGGGTGATATAAAATTCCAATTAAGGTGGCTATCATTAGATTATAGTTTTAGTGAGAACTAAAGCATGTTAATGGAAAGAAAAACTTAGTTTGATTGCTACTTTCTATTGATAATTGATAAATTGTGATAAAAATTGCTATTTTGTAAACTAGATTTTAGAAATTTCTAAATAAATGTGATTAAAAATATAATTTATGGTTTCATTAAATCATTATCATTATGAATTATGGTTTAATACATTAATTCATGAAAAATCACGTTTTGTGGTGGAATTGTGGTATTTTGCTTGAAAAATGTTAAAAATTGTTAAAAGTTGCAAACTAGAAATTTCAAATAAATGCAAAATTGTGTAATAAAAATAAAGTAAGGGGTTGTATAGTCTAGTTATGCTATTTAATGAGTTTTATAACCATTGGTTTCATTTAAATGTCATGTTTTGATGAAAAACGGTAAATTGGCATTTTCGGGTTTTATGAAATCGGGCGATTTGATGGATTTTAGGGTTTCGATGGATTTAATCATGTTTTATAATATAAGTAATGTGTTTTAAAACTACGAGTTAATTGTTGATGTTTATCTCGATCCATCGGAGTTTGTACGCCGATATCGAGCGATATTTGGTTCTTTTGCTGGACGGGACATAGGTTTTAACCTATGCTTGTTCCTTGTATCGTTTGACGTTCGTATGTGATTCAGTTTACGATGCTATTTATATGTTTGCGTCTAGGTACCCCTCACGTGGACTGCGGGCGATGAAGAGGAGGATGGCGACACTGTCTTCGGCAGACATGGACCAGGTAAGTAGATGCATATCTATGGGGGGAAGTCGGGTGGATGGCGTTTAGCACCCCCGCAACGTAGAATAGGAATAGTACTTATTGACATTAGGAAACAAGATGTGACCCTAGTAGGACCCTAGTATTGACCCTAGGCTGGACTAGACTGATTTAGGAAAACCATATCAGAGGATGAGTACCTTGGAATAGATTCGTAGGTTTCAGATAGAAACACACCCACGCACACACTGAAACTCGACATAGGGTATACGTGTATGTGTATATATATAGAACTAGGTATAGGTATATACATATATATACAACACGTATATGTGATTCATTGATGTGATATGATATCCGAGGTATGATGAAATAGTGTAACTGGGCTTGATGCCGTGATTCTTGGCTATACAGTCGTATTAAGTGTTAGCGGATCATTAGAGAATGAGATAATGAACATGTATATTTAAATTATAAGGGGTAGTGATGATATTGAGGTACATGGGACTCTAAAATAGTACCCGGACTATAACTTGTGATTGATCACGATATGGGATATGTATGACTTGATTACGATATGATACATATGACATGATATTTCTGAGGATAAACTAATGATGCATATTATGAGGGCAATGATATATGATTGATGTAGGCGATTACAGTTTAGTACCTTGATCATGAGATGTGTTGGTGATGACATTATACGAATGATGAGACACCTAGGAGATACTTGACCCGTACTCCGATATTGGGATGCCGTACGATGGATTTTACCGTACGGGGCATAAATATGATGATTGATCCGCACTCTTGATTCGAGGGAGCCGTACTACGTACGTGACGCTATTGAGGCCTGATCACCGACTATTCGAGATATTGATTCAGACCTTAGGTAGACTCTTGTTTCTTATTGACTGGTTTCTTAGGTTAAGTTCTTTAGAAAGTTAGATGGACACTAGTTTAGGTTCGATTCATATAGTGATAGTCGTACTCGTATGTCGCAGAGGGGTGGATAATGCACATCTGTCTTTGCATTCATACTGTAATCATCATGGTGCATGTTCTTACATATGTTGCTATAATCAGTATAAACCTTACCTGTTAGGACACCAGCACCATTACCGATGATGCGCATATTCCATGCACACTTATTTGCCGGCTCACACACATCATCATCGGTAATTGCTATGTCACGTACACTTTAGATCATATTATCTTTTATTGATAGAATCAGTTAACCACTAAACCGATAAAATATTGTGATCTCTCTCTTATGTTAGTATAAGACATGATATTTATTTCTTAGACATTCATGCATGCATATTTTCATGTTATCGCGCAGTATTATGGGCATATGCCGACACTTATCATATACTTACTCATGATTTTGAGATTTGGATTTCTATGAGATTTCTGGATTTTTGGGGAAAACCGTAAAAATATATAAAAACTTCCCTCTCTCTCCTCTTCTCTTTTCAAAATAAGATGCGGTTTTCTCGTGATGTATGTGTCGGCCACCATGAGATTTCATGTTTTCTGATGGATTTCGAGACCCGATTCGAGGAGTGGATGAACCGTCTCGGATACATGGTGGGCCCGGTATGGCACCCCGGGGCAAGAAGATCGAGTTGTAGATGATGAGCCTGGTATGGGAAGGCTACCTACCGGTGATGTCTGGCGCGGCGGATATCCGGAGGATACCGACCGTTGTCGTGAGATTTGATGATATGGGCCGATCCGGACTGACGGAGCCCGAGGTATTGAGACTATGAGACTTGAGATTTACATATTTGTGTCGATGCTTGACACGGATTTCCATGGATTTCATTGTTGAGATTTCAGATTCTTATACACATTTTACTATGATAACAGCTAAAGATTTCTTATACAGATATACCTGGATTTCAGGATTGCTTATTTTACATTCATGGTGCATGCATATCCATTCATATGACATAGTACTATATGAGGCACTGACACGAGCACGGAGTATCTGCACTTACACGTATTATTACCCTGCTATTACTTGAGGTTTGAGACTTAGTAGTTTATTATTATGACCTAGGATAGCGTCGTGCATTCGATTTCTTTTCGTAGATGTCTTTTACTCACGAGTTGGCAACTCACCCCCGTTGTGCCAAATTTTATTACAGGTTCGATGTACAGGTTTCCCTGGCAGCTTGCTGGCACATCTATTCTGTCAGGGTGATTTGCACAGTAGGTTGGTTCACTTGTATCCGAACCACCATTGTACTTTTATTCATTCATTTGTATCTAGTAAGCTCCCTCAACCATATTTGTATTACTTGATAAGTTTATTGGACCAGTCTTTTATTTCGACCTTAGAGTCGCGCATGTATTATTCTGATCTGGTGGTTTTATTTTCTTTTGAGTTTTGAGCCTCGCCTTTTGGCGTTGTATATTATTGTGCTGTTGTGGTTGTTTCCGCCTGTTGGCGTTAAGCTAGCTCCCGTTTGGGGAGGCTTTTTATTGTTTATGTATATTATACTTGTGGTACCCGTTTGGGAGCCAGTTTTTATAGAGCAGGCTCTGCCGAAATTTTTGAGAAAATTTGCTGATTCTTTTAAACTTGTTTTCTTTTTCCTCTTCTTCTTCTTCTATGGTTTAGATTTCTGGGCTTCGGCTTACTTAGGTTACGTGGCGCCTCTAGACGCTTCGTAATCTAAGTGCCGGTCACGTTCCGTACTTTCGGGTCATGACATAAGGACGACTGAATGTCAGTCATAGGCATTGTCTTTACCCTAAGTGGAGGGATGGTATGTTGGAAGTGTTCCAAGCTATATACCGAGACAAACTAGACGATAAAGGCTGGTTACATTGCTACCAAGGATGCTACCAAAGAGGTAGTCTGGATGTATATAAGTTCATGAGATGAACTTCGTTTCTACCATTGTGTAACAATGGAGTTGTGTATTTGGCCTAAGAACCCCCGTCCCATCATGATCCAAACATATTCTTAGGCAGTATCAGCTGATCATGGAGATGGTCGATCTTCAGGGAGATCGAGGTAAGGAGAGTAGACACAGAGGAGAACATGGTGGATCCACTCACAAAGGCCTATTCCCAGGAGAGACTTTTATGAGATATTTGAGTATGAGATACTTCAACCACTGCTGATTATTGGGTATGAGATACTGTTGGAGATAGTGCCCTCAGAGTCAATTATTAGGTCACAGGTACGTGATTGTAATGATTGAGGGAGGACCTATCCCGGTAGGACAGTCTTACTCGAGATGATAGTATGCTATCTGGTTTACCTTTATCATCGTGTACTGTTTTAGGTGACCTGACATGTCGCTATTACACGTTGATAGAGCCCCTAGGATTCTTGCTTGACGACCAGCAGTATGATGGCGATCATATACGTGGGAGCTGGGGTCTATAAGCACATCCTTAAAAGGTCCCTAGTCGTGGGAGTTTCGAGACTGGGCATCGATACTCCATTAGTAGACTAGTGTATACAGTCGAGACCCCGACGAGGGGCGGTGGCCGGTCTCACAAGCCACTGGTGTCTGTTGGTTCACCTAAGATGTATACAGGTGCTCATTGGGTTATGAGTACACCGGACAGGACTCGCCGGGAACCTGCTAGTTGGTCTTATACCAGACGTCAGATAGCAGTTCCCAGGTGACATGTGTACAGGTTAGTTCATCGACCTGAGATCGTCATTTGTCTCGTGTGAGTTCCCACTGTGCTTTGATTACTACCCTACCACGGCTCAAAGGAGTCGTGCAAACAGGTTTTAGTTGGGTACAGTCCCGAGCCACATGGAGGCAGTGAGCGGATCTGCAGGGGTTCGTCTCTCCCGGTATTGGGGGTGAGGTCGCGCTGTGTTTAGGAGAGCCATTACGCAAAGCCCTCGGCCGAGGCAGGAGATTTACTGGTAAGTATTCCAGTAGTATCTCAGGGCGTTCTGGGCTACGCTCCGACACGACTTGTACCGCTTTTGGGGGTCTGACTTTTACCAACCCCCTAGGCCCGCCATGCGATACTCGTAGACGAACGGACCGGACTGTACGGATATTGTCACTGACAGGCTCAGTTGGGTGTCGGGGTGAGCTTCCTCATCGACGTCCCTTTTGGTCAATAGCTGGTGGCCCGTCATGTATTGGCTTATACCTCTGACGTGCCAGTGGTTAAATCCACAGCCATAGTATTGACGAGTCTTTAGAGTCCACCACACTTTCAGTTACTCAGCTTTCGGGCGAAACGCTGTAGAGGCCGTATGGAGATATGGCAGGGTCCGATCAGATACGTGCGGTATTGCACGGATCAGGATCAGACGGTTTGTACTAGTAGCCGTATGGATATATGGCAGAGTACGATCAGATAAGTGCTGTATTGCACGGATCAGGATCGAACGATTATTACTAGCCGGCTTTGGTTTAAGCCGGTCCTAGTTTAGTACAGTGTAGATTTTGTCTCGTTGCATTTGTATCCGGTCGGAATACAGATGCGGGTGTGTATGCACAGTGTCGGGGTTTTCCTGTAATTTATTATGGGACCAGTTTTCTGGAGTTGCCAGTTTGCATTCCGTTCCGGCCGGTTTTCCTTTGTTCTTTCCCGGCCGGACTTTACCGATGGAGGGGGTTATTTGCAGTTTTGCAAATAACTCTTTGTGGGGGGGTTTCTTGTAAAAGTATTAATTATGATAAGCATCTTTTCTTTCATCCATGCTTGCATTTATGTGATTGGAAAGGGTATGGGGTGGTGTATGTAATAAGCATGGTTCATGTTTTGTTATGGTTACCTCCACCTTTTCCTACCATCACCTCCCTCTTGCATTTGGTTCTCACCCCCACCACCATTTCCATTAGTATATGGCCGGCCACTTCTTGTGATGAGAGAGGGAAATTTTCATTTTGGTGTGGCAAGAAATTAAGCCTCCATCTCATTTTTGTTTGCCACCAAAATAATTCCCAAGTTCACTTATTCTTGATTCCTCCATCAAAGGCAACTCCTATACCCCAATGAGACATTGACTCTACACTTCCTACAGCAAATCTTGAGCATGTCGAGTTGCCGGCTTCATGCTCGAGTTGCCTCGGTATTGAGGCGGGAGCCCGTAAAAGACGAAGGCGATGTGGTGCCCTTTCCGGCGAGGAGGCGACGATGTCGAGGCAAGACTTTCCGCGGGAGATCGGGACGATGAAGAGAAGACCGGAGGACTCGGATCACTCGGTATACATCTCTTCCCTATCTCTTGATTGCTAGCATTAGGTTAATGGTAAACGATCCGGGTCTTTGTCCGCGGTAGCGCCGGTTTCCGAGCAAGGAAAATTTTTGATTCCGCATTTTGGCCTCGAGTAAGAGGCCGTGGCGCTGCCGTGGCGCAACATGGTATCAGAGCCACGCCATTAACCTTACCTAACTTGTTCTAATGCGTTTTACTTATCCGATCGACCAAAATCTCAAAAACCGTATTTTAGTTCACATCAGTTTCTGTTGAAATTTTTTGGTGTCTAAAAATTTTTCAGGTGGTCTCAGAAAGATGTGCAGGGAGTTCTAAGAACTCTGGGAAAAAACGACAAAGTGATCCCTCAATTAGACCGCGGAAGCGCGGCAATTACCCTCTTTCTGCCGCTCTTCCGCCGCACTATGGTGGGCCCAGTTTGTCATTTTTCTTCAGTTGTCTTATGGGCTTAAACTAGGGCTTTTGAGATATTAAAATTGGGCCAGTTATTTCTGTGAGTGCTACAGTTTTCTTTTGGGGCCCGCTTGTTAATTGTTTGATCGATCGGATATTTTAAACACATTTTTTCACAGTATTTACATTATATCTGCGACCGTGAATGTCACTCGATCGGTAAATCCGGTCTAACTGCTATAGCCCGGTTAGACGGATTTGCGAACGTGATTTTCACGTTGATGTTCTATGTTTATGCTGTGATGTTGCGGATCGGTCGTGGGGGATAGCCTGGATGCAATGCTAGTACAGTTTTGTTGTATTATGTACATTTGATATTGCGGGGCGAGCGTCCGACATGTGGACTGCCGTCACTGCCTGTTTGTATTATTCTTTTGGGGCACGACCTGGTTGCGGTCGATGTACCCGGTGTATGTATATTTTACTTTCTGTACTAGGGTTGCCCCGCGGTGGGGTGCACGGATAGCCGGGTTCTGGAGGGCAACGGGCCCGCATCTCAGGGCATTGAGACGGAGGGGGCTTCAGTCCAGGATTGGCGGGCTATTCGCCGCACTCGTAGGGGGTACAGGTTGACCCAGGAGGGGTGCCCAAGTTACCGGATTCCATGAAGTGCTGGGTGGTCCATTCACGGTACTGAAGGGGGCTGCCTCGCTTCAGGTTTTGGCGGGTGACTTGCCGCGCCCGTAGGGGTCTAGGATTTCATTGCACAGGCTATCCACACGACCAGGGGAACGTCGGGTTTCAGCAGCGGCTCTGTGAAACCCGGGGCTTCCAGATATCTGTTTTGTTCTGTGATGCTGTACATTTCTGTGATGTTGCATTTTATTCACGCCTTGAGCGAAATACTATATATTGGTATATATATTAGTAGATGTTGTATATGTTTTTCATCCGCGCTAGTCCAGTCCCCGCTCTGCCGTTAGTTAGCTAACCTAACGGGTGATGACGGGACCCAGTGGCGAATGCGGATGGCATATACGTACGTCAGTATATTTTCGTTCTTTGTGGTGTGATCAATTGATGGGACTGCGTTGATTCGGATCAATGCAAGTTAAACAAACCTAATCTGATGTTGTTGGAACATTTTTCAAAAAGCTGTTATTGCAAGGACGTTCACTTTTGTTTTGCATCGTGGTATTCATTTGGAATATCCTGCTCCTCAGTCGACGAGGCAAGGGCCGAGATCCCTTCACCGGGAGTGACCCCTTGGACAGAAGTTTGCGTCAGGGCATTAACTTCACTATAGCCGATTACTTTTGCTTTGCATCGTGGTATTCAGTTGGAATATCCTGCACCTCATTCTACGGGGAAAGAGCCGAGATCCCTTCACCGGGAGTGACCTCTTTAGCAAAGGCTCTCGTCACTATATTTTTATAAAAAACTATGCAGTTCCTTCAACGATATCAAGTTCATTACGTTAAAGGTTTTTCGCCAAAAACCAGCCGTAGCCCTCCGTCATTTCCTACAGGTATTATTTGGTATTCGTGCTGCGTTTGTTGACCTAGTCAAGACGTAGTGTTCGGTAGCTAAGTGGTACTTGTTTGTTGCATAAGTGGGATTGGTTAGGACAGTCGTGCGGCCTTGTTGACCTAGTCAAGGGCACGTACGGGTGGGTTTAATGCAATCCAGAATAATGACGGGTTGAACTTGACTGGCGGTTTATGGTTTGTTGACCTAGTCAAGGTCATAAACCGCTTGGGGTAAAAAATCACATCGGGAGTTTCAAAAGAACTGAAACTTGCCAGGCATGCGCATACCTCCTGGAGTGTGGTGACTTGAGTGGATTCCGTCAAGTTATCATGCGATGATAGTTGGATCCCGATTCCCACTGATGAGTTAGTTTACTCCTCGGGTGACCCCGACTAGTTCTTCTTTCAGGTTTGGAGGAGAATTTGAGGTACAGTGGGAGGTTTCCAGATTAGACAAAGTGATAACCATTCTGATCTAGGTTAGAGTGCACGCTGAGTGTTTCTTTTCTCTCTCTCTGGCAGCGACCATTGACCCGACCCTGGACTATGCCTCAGTGACCAAGTTGACCGAACCTTCTTAACACTGGCTTTTGGATTGTCAGAGTTGCAGACCTCGTTGCCACTCCTACTTTTACCCTTTTCTTCAGGACACCCCGTATTACTACGAACGTCCACTTCCATTGGACAAAACCATCGTATGGTTATATACGAACTCGAAGGACTTCGAGGATGGTTTCTGGTTCTGAAGAAAAAGAATAGGATTATTCAGTTGTCTTTTCTTTTCACCTTCTCTCGTTGCGAGTACTCCTTGGTTTAGGAGTAGTACACCTATTACGTAAATTGGGTAGTCTTCTTCCAAACCATAGGCTGGTGCCGACCGGTAGGGAATGAAGAAAACCAGTTAACCTAAACGGTGTACAGAAGGTATTAAGTTCAGACAAAGAAAGGGATTAGTAGGAGGGCAAAGTAAATTGCGACTGATATTCACGACCAAACCAAGTATTTCTTCGCCAATCCTAAATCACCTTTGTATTTCTCCAGGACACTCCGTATCACTACGAAGATCCACAGTTTATTGGATATTCCATCGTATGGTTATATACGAACTCGAAAGGAACTTGTTCCAGTTCGGGGATGGATTCTGGTTCAGGAGAAATAGGAATAAAGTACATTCAGGTGTCTTTTATCTTCACCTTCTCTCGCATTGCGAGTGCTCCTAGGATTAGGACAGTACACCCTTTATGCTTTTTGGATAGTCTTCTTCCAAACCATAGGCTGGTGCCGAACGGTAGGGAAGGAAGAAAACCATTTGGCCTAAAGGGGTGTGCAGACGGTATTGACTAAGGACATATAAAGGGATTTGGACAGGTGGCAAAGAATTATACGGTTATAGTTGTGAATCTGGATGATGGTAGAGGCATTACTAGGAATACCAGGATACCCCATCGAAACATTACAATGTTTCAGTTTCACTGTGTACTGTTAAAAGAAAACTGATTTCCCGATTAGACACTTATTCCAGGGTATGTATTTACCAGGTATGATTCTCACATCTGTATGGTTTTACAGATGATGAGTGGGAGTAAGTTATTGGGAATTGGGTGATCATCCTCATTATATCGGGATTCGTTGTAATCGGTGATATTTGAGGAAGTCACCTGGGTTGTTTGCCGGTCGGCAAATATTTGGTTATGAATATCCGCTGTTGTGCACCAATTTCAAATTGATATATTTGTACGTCTATTTTCATAGAGTGAGATATACCTTTTGATATTATGTCGATGACATTTACCTATATCAGTGGATGGTTAGGTAAGGAGCATTAAACAGCGGTGTAATTCTTCTTAACCATAAGTACAGTTTTCAACCTACGACGCACAGTGAAAGAGTTGTTAGACTCAGCGGACTTATACAGAGTATTGTATGTTGTCCAGTGTCCATTAGGACAGAGGGGTTGGTGCTCGTACTATATTCGGTTTACTTATGACTTCTCTAGATTTTAGACAGCTGTTTCGTGGAAACACAGGGTCTAAGTTTTGAGGAGTTATAGGTATTTGAATAGAGTAGAGAACCAGGTGTAGCAAGTATCGGGATTCTTCAAGGTGATCGAAGATGTAGATACTTATGTATGGTATTCAGTTGATAGTAATGAGAACTTGCTTCTCTTTCAGGTTACTCATAATTGGAAGCATTCCTAAGTTGAGTAACGCTGATCGGCCTCCTTCCATTTAGTTGACATGCACTGGAGATAGTTGCATGATTTGAATCTGGTTCAATTGAATCAGTGCCTCTGGTTCTATATTGGATATAGAACAGTTCATATCTTAACGATGTTAAGGTATGGGGAGTTGTCCAGCTTATGATTAAAACCAGACACTGGACAACTCAAGGCACGTTTCTGTAATGGCTGTTTGTGGGTTGACCCAGGCTATGACGAGGGTTGACTTTCTACCATCTGGCAGATCAATAGAAATATTGTTCTAGACTCGCCACAGTTTTATTAAAAATGGATTTTTTCAAAAACAGAAGTGGGAGTATGGTAGAACTGGAAGTGATTCCAGAACCGCAAACGATTACTGAAGATTTGATAAGGAACCTAAAGTTTTAATCTGATTTGACATTCCATTGGCCACTCCGCAGATAAGGTGGGTAACTTCAGGCACCCGAGAGGTACTCCGGTAGCCTCAAGGACGGTGACAGGGAAGTTCTTGTTTACCCACACTTACCATTGCTGTTGTTCCAGGCTGCGAGACCCGGCAGGAGGATGGGTATAGCGTCGTTCTAAACTAGCTTTGGAAGTGCACGTCTATATGACTCTGCCAGAAGGTTGTCGTAGTCAGTGGGAGCAGCGGAAGCATTGGTGGACATCAGGCTTATGTCTATTTATAGACTAAAGCAGATGTAGCGGAGATAGATCATCTGTTTCTGATGTGACAGTCATGGGTTTGACGTCATCAGAATAGGGGATGGCTCTGTTGAGAAGGTAGTAGGAAGTGATATTCCTATACTACGATCAGTTATACTTTGGTCATCACACAGTGGTTTCTCCACAAGGGACTTGGATATTATATCAGACATACTGGTTACTAGATCTATGGTTTTAGATCTAGATTTGGGTGGTTTCCCAATCTGGGTATCTTGACAGCATTCTATGAGTATTTAGAATGGACGACTCCTGACACGGTAGTACACCTGCAGTTGATGGAGTCACCCTCTCTAAAGGTGTCTTATAGACTAAAGGGGAGAGGGATACTCATGATTGGCAGATCACTTGCTTAGGCAATTGAGTCAATCATGAGATGTCAAGTACCACACCAGATGTTGTTCTTGCACTAGATGCAATAAGTTGATATTGATCCAATCCTGGAGAAACAGTCGGAAGCAGTTTTAGAACATAAGTGAATGTTCTAGGGATATGATAACGGCTGCCTCTTTTAGGAGACGGTTATCACTCCAGGCTTCCAAGGTGACATGGACGACAAGGAGGTTGTCAGAGTTATAGTTCTCCCTCTGACGAGGGGCAGTATTTTGGACAGGTGGTCCAAGGTAATACTGAGGGAGGCATGGCGCAGGATACTGATTAAGTTCAGTTGTTGATACAGTCTAAGAAGTTTGGATTTGGAGTTCATTTATGAGCTAGGTCCCATCAGACATCCAGACATATTCTAAGACAGGTATTGCTCATTTCGGGAGATGGCTCTCCGCGAACTTGAGATATAGAGAGACATAGAAAGAAACAACAAAGCGGATCCACTCACTGAGGCTATTCCTCGAACGCAATAGTTTCGCAAACGAGCTTTGTGAGACTGACTAGTAGAGGAGTTGGGTGTTCGGTATCACACGGGCTGTGAGTATGCGACATCGCAATAAATAGCCTTGAGTGCAAGTGGGAGATTGTTGGAGATAGTGCCCTCAGAGTCAATTATTAGGTCACAGGTACGTGATTGTAATGATTGAGGGAGGACCTATCCCGGTAGGACAGTCTTACTCGAGATGATAGTATGCTATCTGGTTTACCTTTATCATCGTGTACTGTTTTAGGTGACCTGACATGTCGCTATTACACGTTGATAGAGCCCCTAGGATTCTTGCTTGACGACCAGCAGTATGATGGCGATCATATACGTGGGAGCTGGGGTCTATAAGCACATCCTTAAAAGGTCCCTAGTCGTGGGAGTTTCGAGACTGGGCATCGATACTCCATTAGTAGACTAGTGTATACAGTCGAGACCCCGACGAGGGGCGGTGGCCGGTCTCACAAGCCACTGGTGTCTGTTGGTTCACCTAAGATGTATACAGGTGCTCATTGGGTTATGAGTACACCGGACAGGACTCGCCGGGAACCTGCTAGTTGGTCTTATACCAGACGTCAGATAGCAGTTCCCAGGTGACATGTGTACAGGTTAGTTCATCGACCTGAGATCGTCATTTGTCTCGTGTGATTCCCACTGTGCTTTGATTACTACCCTACCACGGCTCAAAGGAGTCGTGCAAACAGGTTTTAGTTGGGTACAGTCCCGAGCCACATGGAGGCAGTGAGCGGATCTGCAGGGGTTCGTCTCTCCCGGTATTGGGGGTGAGGTCGCGCTGTGTTTAGGAGAGCCATTACGCAAAGCCCTCGGCCGAGGCAGGAGATTTACTGGTAAGTATTCCAGTAGTATCTCAGGGCGTTCTGGGCTACGCTCCGACACGACTTGTACCGCTTTTGGGGGTCTGACTTTTACCAACCCCCTAGGCCCGCCATGCGATACTCGTAGACGAACGGACCGGACTGTACGGATATTGTCACTGACAGGCTCAGTTGGGTGTCGGGGTGAGCTTCCTCATCGACGTCCCTTTTGGTCAATAGCTGGTGGCCCGTCATGTATTGGCTTATACCTCTGACGTGCCAGTGGTTAAATCCACAGCCATAGTATTGACGAGTCTTTAGAGTCCACCACACTTTCAGTTACTCAGCTTTCGGGCGAAACGCTGTAGAGGCCGTATGGAGATATGGCAGGGTCCGATCAGATACGTGCGGTATTGCACGGATCAGGATCAGACGGTTTGTACTAGTAGCCGTATGGATATATGGCAGAGTTCGATCAGATAAGTGCGGTATTGCACGGATCAGGATCGAACGATTATTACTAGCCGGCTTTGGTTTAAGCCGGTCCTAGTTTAGTACAGTGTAGATTTTGTCTCATTGCATTTGTATCCGGTCGGAATACAGATGCGGGTGTGTATGCACAGTGTCGGGGTTTTCCTGTAATTTATTATGGGACCAGTTTTCTGGAGTTGCCAGTTTGCATTCCGTTCCGGCCGGTTTTCCTTTGTTCTTTCCCGGCCGGACTTTACCGATGGAGGGGGTTATTTGCAGTTTTGCAAATAACTCTTTGTGGGGGGGTTTCTTGTAAAAGTATTAATTATGATAAGCATCTTTTCTTTCATCCATGCTTGCATTTATGTGATTGGAAAGGGTATGGGGTGGTGTATGTAATAAGCATGGTTCATGTTTTGTTATGGTTACCTCCACCTTTTCCTACCATCACCTCCCTCTTGCATTTGGTTCTCACCCCCACCACCATTTCCATTAGTATATGGCCGGCCACTTCTTGTGATGAGAGAGGGAAATTTTCATTTTGGTGTGGCAAGAAATTAAGCCTCCATCTCATTTTTGTTTGCCACCAAAATAATTCCCAAGTTCACTTATTCTTGATTCCTCCATCAAAGGCAACTCCTATACCCCAATGAGACATTGACTCTACACTTCCTACAGCAAATCTTGAGCATGTCGAGTTGCCGGCTTCATGCTCGAGTTGCCTCGGTATTGAGGCGGGAGCCCGTAAAAGACGAAGGCGATGTGGTGCCCTTTCCGGCGAGGAGGCGACGATGTCGAGGCAAGACTTTCCGCGGGAGATCGGGACGATGAAGAGAAGACCGGAGGACTCGGATCACTCGGTATACATCTCTTCCCTATCTCTTGATTGCTAGCATTAGGTTAATGGTAAACGATCCGGGTCTTTGTCCGCGGTAGCGCCGGTTTCCGAGCAAGGAAAATTTTTGATTCCGCATTTTGGCCTCGAGTAAGAGGCCGTGGCGCTGCCGTGGCGCAACAGATACTACAACAGATGGCCCTAGTGCAAGTGGGAGATTGCTTGTTATATGTATGCCCTAGAGTCCATTACTCTACATACGATGTATATTGTAGTGGATGCTTGGATATATATATGGAGGACTTTTTTGCTCGACATGATAGTATGCCATCTGGTTGCTCTTTATCTTAACATGCACGCTGGTTGTCTCTATGTTACATGTTGATAAAGCCCTTAGGATATGTAATTGACTACCAGGATTATGATGCAGATCATACTAGTGGGGACAGTGTAGTCGCCAAGTACATCCTTCAAATGTTCCTAGTCATAGGTGTATCGAGACAGGGCATCGATATACCAGAGTATATTAGCGTATAGTTTCTCGACCCATGTAGATGGGCGATGGATGATCCCATATCCATTGGTGTTTGACATCAGAGACAGTATACGGGTTCTCAGTGGAGACTGGGTACACTGGACGGACTCGCCGAGAACTCCCAGAAGGTATTATACCTTACGTCAGATGGCAGTTCTTTGGTGACACTGGTACAGGTTAGTCTGTAGACCCGAGATCGTCATAGAGTCTTGTGTGATTCCTACTGTGCTGTGATTTCCACCTTACCACGTTCAAGAGAATGTGCAAAACGGTGGCTTTTGGGTAGAGTCCCGAGTCACATGGAGGCAATGAGCGATAGGAGGGGTTTCGTCTCTCCCGGTATTGGGGGTTGATGTTGCGCTGTGCTCGATTGGAAATAACAGGAAGTCCCTGGCCAGAGCTGCTTCAGAATTATACTGGTAAGTGTTATCAGTAGTTTCTTGACCCGTTATGATCCTCACATCGGCATGACTTATCGAGTTACTGGGGTCTAACGTTTACCACCCCTATACGAGATATGCGACATATCAGACGAAGAGACCGGAATGTACGATAGTGTTACTGATTGGATTCGCAGGAGTGTGAGCAGGCTTTCTTGTTGATCTTCTGATTGCCCAATACCCGGGTGGCCGTTACGTTTAGCAGACCGCTTGCGGTTTGTGGGTGTTTGATATGATCATCACCTACTGCCGGCGTATTGACGAGTCTTTAGAGTCCTACACAGAGGTTTCCTGGCTCAAGCAAAACGGAGTAGGAGCACATATGTGATATGTGTGGGACCGAGATTGATACGCTATAAGATACCATATTCTATTCTCTCGATTTGTGACATTGGTCGGTTATATGTGATATAGCCGGGTTATCAGATCAAGTGTTGATAAGTTGTTACACTTGATATTAGTTGGTTATATATTGATATAGCTGGATTATTAAATCCAGAGTTGATTTGATAATCTAATGTATAATTATATATTTGATATATTAATTTACATTAATTAGTATTAGCTCACTTAAGATTTCTTTTCTCACTTGATGTGTACATTGTAGATATGTGATATGTATATTTGTGTACATGTATTGTGTCATGCTTGATGATACATGCAAGATGGGTGTGTGAGACTTATACCATGCTAGGGTTAAGTTATGGTTTTTAATTTATTCAAAGTTAAACAAGTTAGTAGAGAATTAGTTTAATGTTCAAAGCTTGTAGAATCTTGTATGAACCTTTGACTAAGTCCACTCTTTTGTCTAGCTTAGGATATTTGTTAACCCAACCCTTAACCTGACCCTTGGTTTATTCTCTACATGAGTTAGGCATGAGAGCTTAACTCACCCATGGTTGCAATAATTCATTTGGATTAATTTTCATAAGAGCTTTCTTCTTCTTCTTCCTCAAAGCTTTCTAGCTTCAATGGAGATGTGAGAAAAAATATGAGAAAATCAATTCTAAAGTGAGCCCACTTCCTACTTCATCATCCTCAACTACTTGCCATTTAGTATAGGGTGTTTGCTTCACTAATACCATAATTAGTTAAGAGATAGCTTTGGTTAGTGTCTCTTCATCGTGGATCATCTTCGGCCTTGAAGACTTCGAAGCAAGCATGTTCGTTTCTTCATGGGAGCCTCTTTAGAGTCCGGAGTTTACGATCGCAGCGAAGAGACTACTACACGGATCTGTTGAAGTGAAGGACCGGTCTACAAAGGTTGTATTCTTTCCTCACATTACTTGCAAAGTATTTGCATTTACATTCCGTCGATTTCTAGTTAACGATTCTAGGGTTAGGGTTAGCTAGAACGACAAATTTTTAAATTTGGCATGGACGATGCCTCCCGAAACCTTGCTGTCGTGCTAGGCAACCCTGCAAGTTATTTAGCTCATATTTACCACGTCAGCAGCCGTCGCCAGGATATTTCCGATTTGGGAGTCTGCATCACCGTGTTAGGTATTGTACCGTGAGGCTCCAGGGCGAGGCGACTGTTCCACATGTGACTTTACCACCTTCACCCCCTCCTCCAAGCACTTTACCTCCTACACCTGTTGTTGCTCCATGCCAGATCGATGCCCCGAGAGGTCGTGGTCGTGGCGGTCTGGTTCAGAGAGGACGAGGTGGCAGAGGCAGAGGACAGCCAGGTACTGGTAGAGGACATGCCCGAGTTTTTTTTCTTTGACTCCTCAGGATGCATAGGCATCGAATGACGTTGTGACAGGTACTCTTCCAGTGTGTTCTTTCGACGCGCGTGTATTGTTTATGTTGGATATGTATTCCTTAGAGGCCATATTGTATATGTATATATGTGGATACTAGGGATATGTATGTACAAGACGATCTTGCTCAGTTATATATTATATTATTTCAGTTGTCTTTATCAGGATATGTGTATTTGTTTTTATTGATGCTTTATCCAGCTTGCATATATTGATAAAGACTTGATATTGTAGTATATTATTATGGTTTGATTTTATCTTAACATAGCATGTGTTATACATATTATTACATACCGCGGTAACATGTTGATAAAGCCCGTAGGATCTTGCTTGACTACCTGCGTTGTGATGACGATCATACTTATGGGAGCTGGGTAGTCTATAAGCATATCCTTAAATGTCCTAAGTCACAGGAGTATCGAGAATGGGCATCGATACTCCAGAGTATACTTGCGTGTACGTTTCTAGACCCCGACGAGGGGTGATGGTTGGTCCCATAACCATTTGTGTGATCACCTAAGATTGTATACGGGTGCTCACTAGGAGTGAGTACACTGGACGGACTCGCTGAGAACCTCTAGATGGTATGATACCTATCGTCAGATAGCAGTTCTCTTGTGACATGTGTACAGGTTAGTTTTTGGACCTGAGATCATCATTTGTCTCATGTGAGTTCCCATTGTGCTTTGATCACTACCCTACCACGGCTCTACTGAGTCGTGCAAATATGTTTTGGTTGGGTACTGTCCCGAGCCACATGGAGGCAGTGAGTGATTGCTAGGGATTCGTCTCTCCAGGTATTGGGAGCTGATATCGCACTTTGTTCGATGGGTCATGACCATAATACCTTGGCCAAGGCAATTGGGATATACTGATCGGTTGATCAGTAGTTTCCTAGATTGGTCCTGAGCCGAATCAACACGAATTATCAGGTTATTAGGGTCTGACGCTTACCACCGCCTAGATCCGGTATGTGATACTCTTAGACGAAGAGACAGAACTGTACGGATATTGTCACGGATAGGCTCAGTAGGGATCCGGATGAGTTTGCTCGTCGGCTTTCCTTTTCGATAGGTACCCGGGTAGCCGTTACGTACAGCCAGTGCCGCTGACGTGGTTGTGGTTATGGATTTATCCAGTAACGCACTGCCGGCGTACTGTCGAGTGTTTAGAGTCCCATACAGAGGGTTTCTCTATTTCGAGCGAAACGATGTAGATGTCGTATTGTTTTACGGCAGGGATCGATCACATACGTGTACTTGTGTACGTATGATGTTTGGACGGATAATACTAGCGGGCTTTGGTTTAAGCCGGATCCTATTATTATATTGTTGGATTATATTCGTCTCTTTTGTATTCGTATTTTTTGAAATACGGATACGGGCATGTATATACGGTGAGGGGTATTCTTGTAATTTGTTACAAGAGTGCTTATAGAAGAAGACACCTCATTATTTGTTTTAACCATTTAGTTAAATAGTTAATGAGTTGGAAGTTGAGGTGTTATCATTCATTGAATGAAGCATGGCTACTTGGCGACTCACTTAGTGAGTCATGGATTACTATTGAGGCAAAGTGGCATCTAGATATTTTGTGGAAAATATCTAGATATTTTGTGGTGAAGATATTTTTTTATTATTATTTTGGGTTGCTTGCTTTATTAGTTACAAGACTTAGCCATTCTTCATTCTATTCTTATATTTCTCTCTAAAACACTCTCTTCTCCTCCAAGCTTCTTTTCTTTTACCTTAAACCCTAATAGTCTCATGTGTTGAGAAACCTAGGGTTCTTGAGACAAAACAATCCATCATCATTCTCTACACCTCTAGGCTACTTAGATTAGCATACTAACTAACCTAGTTACCTTAGTTTAAAGGTATGAGCTTAAAGTAGACACTCTCAGGTGGATCATCTTTAACGTGAGGAAGCCATCGATCAAGCTCGATCATGGAGGCAACAAGGAGCGTGGTAAAGGAGAGGAGTGAAGACCCGAAGGACTTGAGCCTCTTGGTATAAACTCTTTTCATAGTAGATAGCTTCTTTAGTTGCTAGTTAGGTTTATGGTAGATCCGGTTTAGGGTTATTCTAGCGCCAAGTTTACATCGTAAGGAAAAAATTTGTTCCGCAATCGGCCTCGGTTGATGGCCAGGGCGTTAGCATAACCTTTCAGTTCGACCCAGATTCTACGCACTCATATGTATCCAAACACTTCGTACCGAGGTTAGGCCAAGAGTCGTCTTTACTTGATCAGCCGCTTGCTGTTATTACTCCCGTAGGAGAGACTTTTGTAGCCCGACATGTATTTCGATCGTGTTCTGTTCGTATTGGCGATAGGGATTCTTCTATTGATTTGATTCTCCTCGACATGCTAGACTCTGACGTTCTTCTTTGCATGGACCGGTTAGCCAGTTCTTGTTGTTCAGGGAGACCTTGGTGCCACCCTTCCCAGTTTGATTTCTTCCCTTCTGTAACATTTCAGAAAAATAAAATATTATTTTTGGGAATTTATATAATTAAATAATAAATATTATGAATATTTTGATAATGCGGTATAATTAATTACCGATAAATTGGGAAAGATTTGGAAAATTATAGGAATTATTGAAATTAGGGTATTTTATATGATTTAAGCAAATTATAAATTCTTTATGATTAATTATATTTCATTTTAATTCTAATCGCGATTAAATATCACTAATCGTGCATTAAACTTGATTTGTGTACATGACATGCACCATGTCATATTACACATTGTTACATTTTTCTTCCATGGCTTTTCTTTTTCTGTCACGACCCGAAATATTAGCTCGTGACCACCACTTAAATCACACAACTTCTAACGGCGTAAAGTAATTCAAGTAAGTTGAAATCCAGAAATCTAAACTTTTAAAGAAATAAGAGAGGTGCAGTTTTGAAATAAGGCATATTGAAGAAAAGTGTTTTCTTAAATGCATAGAAAAGGGAACATGAAAATGCAAGTTTATCCTACTTGTTGTAAAACATGTTTGTCTTCTAAAAATTTGGGCAGCACCTCCTTTGTATATTTTGATCCAAAACCCCAAAAACAAGATAATAATAAAGGCATCCCAAACGGGAGCTAGCTCTTCGCCAAACGGCGGATTCACAACCACGCAAGTAATAAAACAAATATACGACGCCCAATCGGCGAAGATCAATACAAAAGATAATGAATAAAGCAAGATATCAACCCAAAAGCGAATATAAAACCCATCGCTCAAATCTCGCAACTACAAGTCTTGCTATGTCTCATTACTATTTATACAAATACTAGTTTTGATTGATGGAATTGACTAGATATAATAGAAATAATAAAACAATAGTGGGCACGATCCAAATGTCTCACCTGCCAAAGCAAATCACCCAAATGCAGCTGTGTGCCAAAGATGCCGCTACCAATCCATGCGGTCAACCTGCAAGAACTGTGGCACAACGGGGGTGAGTTGCCAACTCGTGAGTAGAAAACAACAATAGGTAGAAATCGAATAAAATAACGATTTCCTAGATCAACCATATCATGAAGGTAATACTATGATATTTAGGGCGACCGTATGTGTAAATATGTGCCAATAATATAGTAAATGCAGTATGCATGTGGATATCATCAAACAATATAATGAATGCCTGTATGCATGTGGATCTCGTCCACTCGAAACATCGTAAAAGCATACGCATGTAAATGTATGAGGATATCAAAGAATGTGTGTCCATCAATAACACAACAAATCATGGAACCTGAGTGTCCAGCATCGACACTCGAAAATATCATGAAACCCATGTCTAGCATCGTCACGTAAATCCTCATATCTCAGGCTTCGGCTATCCGGACTGGCCTGTAACCATCTCATGACTCCGGTCGGTATCTTTCGGATAACCGCCGAGTCCAAATACTGTCACCGGTAGGTAGTGCTCCCCAGTCAGGCTCAACGCCATCATCTGCGACCATCTTGCCCCGGGATACCTCACCGGGTCCACCATGCACCCGTAGACGGTTCCTCCTCCTCCTCGAATCGGGTGTATGATATCGCTCACAAGCCGAGAAAACTCATGGTGGACTATAAATATATCATATCAAGAGAAACCGAGTTTTTAAAACAATACATACTTTTTTTGAAATAACCACGGTTCTCAAATTCAGAAATCTCATGAAAACAGCATATCTCAATGCGTATCATTATAAAGCATGATGTTGCGACATATAACAGAATGTAAGCATATCAGTAATTCATGCAATCATGGAGCAGTAATATGCATATATCAAGGGGAAACCACTCTTTAAACTGAATCCAGTTTTAAAATATATCCTGCGGTCCCCAATTTCTCCAAAGTCAAATGCAACATCGTATAAAGGTGTATATGCAACTATAGCAAGTAAATTATGCAAGAGTCATAAATGATGCATCGATTCTACTGTGTAGTGGCATGGTAATTATCGATTATGAAGCGTGTGAGCCGGCAAATCTGTGTAAGTAAGACATACGCATCATTGATAATGGTGCAAGTGTACTAGCACATATATATGAAATGCAATAGTAATGACATGAACATAGCATAAAGTAAATCGGCAGCTAAAAGGTATAAGGTATATGCATCTAACATGACCGATTCGGTGAATCTATTAATTGGCCTCCTCAAGTCAAGGGTATGGATCAAACATCAATTAACTCATCAGGTACGGTAACTCATCGTACGACATTATAAAACAATTTAGGATCCTAACAACCTGTGTGACAAGGAAGGTACGGACCTTACGTCTCGTACGGCTTAACTCACAAGATTCACAACATTATCCATATATATATATATATATATATCAGGTCTCATCCGTATCAATCTCAGATCATGGGACCGGCAAAGGTATCAATTATCATATATCGACTCGTATTCGTATACCAACATATCATCTAGTTATCATATCACATTGTTGTTTTTTTTATATATAAATTCTACTTTATTAAACTAGTTTCATGTTACGCTAAACTCAAGGCTTATTCTTGTGTAATTACCTATCTATAAGTCGTAATTCTCTTTCACTTTTTATATTTCAATACAAATATTTAATTACTAATATTATCACTAACTATCGTTTAAACTATATCCCTAGTTTCCTAATCTAGGTTTCTACGACTGTATCCTATAGATCGGTTTCCTTTTAATATTTGCGGGGGTGCTATACGCCATCCACCCGACTTTCCCCATAGAAATAGATCTACTCACCTGGTCCTTGCTCGCCGAAGTCGATGACGCCATGCTCCGTCGCTTCGGAATCCACGCGAAGGTACCTACAATAATACACAATCGAAATCGCTATTAACATCAAGTTTCGAAATCCAATACGGCATGCGCATTTCTTATAGGTTAGAACCTATAGCTTACGCGTACAAAATCAACCAAACAACCCTTGTTGTTGACGTCCAAACGCCAAACAACCCAAAACAATATCAAATACAAAAACCCAAGTTTAAGAATCACATAACACGAAAACAGCAACCTAGGAAAATCTCTCCCAGATTTCACCCTAGGCCAAACTAGAACATTTTGCACATTGGGTTGCCCTAGATATCTGATAAGGAAGCTACAAAGCAAAATTCACCATGTTTCACTCTGGTGTGGCCGCAATTTGCGGCCACTTGTGGCCAGAAAGTGAGGTGAGGGGCTCAGGTTTCAGGGAATGGTTCATGGTTGCCTGCACGTCTCATGGTCAAGGGAACTTTATTTACAAGGGCACCGGGTCATCCCAGATCTCTAAATACACTCACAACTCGTCAATTTTACCAATGTCGGAAAGTTCTAAGTTCGTGTTTGGGTTCTATTTTATGTTCTAGGTCTGCAAAACGCCACTCAAGTCATGTTAACATCCACTACACAACACTAATTCCCCACAATTTCCCACACCCTTCTCTTGAGATTTCTAAGATTACAATTCCATACAAAATCAAAAACTAAACTACACTTGAATGCTAGGAAAACATGAACTAAAATAAGTGAAGGGAATTTTACCTCAATTGGGCAACCCTAGAAAAACCTTAGCTTCTCCAAGTCATCAAAATGAAACTTTTCTTAGTCCAAAGTGTAGAGGGTGAAGAGGGTATCAACTTTAATGAAAGGGGTTTAGGGTTTTGATAAAGCTTTTTAGATGATTTCATGGATTGAAGTGGAGGGGGATGAAGATGAAGAAGGAGAAGAAGAAAAGAAATGGGGAGGAAAATGGGGTAGCCCCTCTCTCTCGTCTCTTTTATTCTCACCCCCTCTCTCAAATATTACCCTTTTACCCTTTCTCTTTTTCTTGTCTTTTAAATTTTAAACCAAAACACATAATACCCAAAACAACATAAGAAATAACATGTAATCAAATGCGACATGACATGGTGCACTAACCATGGAAAACTGTATAAACACGGATTTGGCTTAATCGCGATTAGCAGTGCACTAATCGGGTTTTATCCAAACAGCATATAATAACTTTTAAAAATACCAAATCCGATAAATATATTTTTAAATGAATCAAATAATTTTAATTTCTAAATATTTTACGATTATTGGTATATATTTATAGCTTTTTACGAAAACCCTAATTTCGCAAATCGGTTAGTTTTCGCGAAATATATTATTTTAATATTAAATTCCAAAAATAATATTTTATATTTTCTGAAATGTTACATTTTCAAGATTGGATTTGTTTTAAAATGAAAGGATAAGAAAGAAAAGAAAAGGGAATAAATAAATAGGTATGGGCATGAGAGAGAGAGAGAGTGGTGAGGGGTCTTCATCGACCATGGTCATTTGTTTCTTCCTTCATCTTCATCACTTCTTCTTCTCATTCCCACACCATGGCTGCCTCTTCTCCCACCTCCTTCACCTCCTCACAAACACCCACCTTTCCACCTCAAAACACCACATTCCTTTCACAAATGATGTGCACAAGCTCACTACAAGCACTTTGGACCAAGAAAGTTTGGATTTTGGAGACTTGAGGCAACTCAAGAATTTTCTTGAGTTGCCAAATGAGGTAATTCTTTCACCACTAGTATTGAATTTGGTTCACTTAAGCATCCATACATGTTTAGAGTTTGTTTAGTGAGGTTTAGTGAATTTTGACAATTCCTAAAAGAGGTTAGGGGATATCTTGAGTTGTGATTTTGTAATTGAGGTTATTAGAGGCCATAAAACCCCTTTAGTGTTAGAATTCTGGACAAAACCAGAGATTAAAGCCCCAAGACACGAACATAGAAACCCCGATATTGGAAAATTGTGGGATTTTTGATGAGATTTAGGTATCTGCTACGACCCCGGGCACCTGAAAAATATTTAGCAATCACAGTGAGACATGCAGGCAACCTAGGACCTATACCCAAGACCCAAGAACCCAACCTTTCTTCTTGGCCGCAAATTAATCCTTCCTGGCCGCAATTTGCAGCCAGGGTATTAGCTTTGCTCCTCGTTTTTGGCTCATGGCTCCAGTATCTGTTAATTTGACCTATCCCATATGGAAAATTTGCTAATTCCACCTGAATCAAAATCTGGAAGTGATTTCCATAGTTTCTGAATTCGATTTGCTAATTCTGTTAACTTGAATTTTGGACTTGTGTGTTTGTATCGGTCGATTCATGTTTGTACGTCAATCGTCGAGAGTTGTTTGGTTATTCTTGCATGTGTAGACCATAGATTTTAACCTATGTATGATACGCATGCC
Source organism: Agapanthus africanus (assembly GCA_030015575.1). Lineage (NCBI taxonomy): Eukaryota > Viridiplantae > Streptophyta > Magnoliopsida > Asparagales > Amaryllidaceae > Agapanthus > Agapanthus africanus. The sequence goes on from CM057349.1 coordinate 143,844,904, forward strand.
GTTTTGGTTTTCAAGTGCGATTTCAGTTTACGATACTATATGTGATATGTTGGTACCCCCCATGTGGTCTTCGGATGATGAAGAAGAGGATGGCGACATCGACTTCGAGAAGCAAGGATCAGGTGAGTGGATATATATCTACGGGGGAAGTCGGGTGGATGGCGTATAGCACCCCCGCAGTTTCGTAGGGTAAAATACGATTATGTATATTATATATGTATAAATGTGTGTATTGTGAGACTAATGATTATCAAGATAGGTTTATGTATTCATGGGGTTAGTTTTAGTGTAATTAGAAGTAACTTAGTTTAGCTTCCTAGTCGCGAAACCCTAGAGTAAAGGTTGCACAAACGCACATGCTTACATTTGATTTACTTGTGCGTATATGAGGATATATATATATATATATATATATATATATAAACATATATGTATGTGAGTATGTATATGTGTGTGTGTGTGCGTATACATATTCACGGATGATGAGGATATTATATGGTACTTGGAGATTGTAGGGTTCCTAGGCACACCCATAAGGTTCTATAACTGATCAACCATGCCAAAATCAAAAATTTATGTGCCGAGCAACCCTATGCAAGATCGTTAACTAGAGAATAGGGAAAAACACAAGCAAGTTAACAACTTAACTACAAGTGAAAAGGATTACAACCTTTGTAGATCCGGTCCTCCACTTCCTTAGCTCCGTGATGACGTCCTTCCGCTGCGATCATCAGGATCCCGGACTCTAGCGATGGTTTCGTCGGAGAAATAATCGGGCTAGGTCATTGACTTCGATGCTAAAGATGATCTACGTCGAGGCGACTGAAACTCAAGCTCCATCTTCACTAGGTCATGAAACTTGTGAAGATAACACACTCTACTACATGGCAAATGGTAGAGGATGAAGAAATAGGAAGTGGGTTCACTTTAGAATTGGATTTCTCACTTGATTTCATCACTTAGAAATTTTCAAGAATGGTTTTCTTCACATGAAAAAGATGAAGAAGAAGAAGGAAAAAGAATTATCTTGAAAATAATAAATCAAGTGAATCTTATCATAATGCAACCATGGGTGAAGCACACATATGTAGAGAATAAACTAAGGTTTAAGTGTAATGGTTAGGTTAAGGAAAAAACAAAATGGTTGAAGCTTCATGAAACTTCAAGAATAAAACAAAGAAAGCCACCATTTTATTTTTGCCAAAAATAAATAAAGAAAATAAATAAAACAAATAAAACCTAACCATTAACCTAAACATGGTTTAAAGCATACACACACCCAAGTTTGCATGTATCATCAAACTAGTGCACAAACATATATCATATATACAACTTGTGCATATCAAGTGAGAAAATCAATCTTAAGTGAACAATATTAGTCAATGTAAAGTAATATATCGAATATATAATTATACATTAAATCATTAAATCAACACTTGATTTAATGATCCGGTCATACTGCATATAACCGACTAATATCAAGTGTATCAATATATCGAATCAACATTTGATTCGGTAACCCGGCTATATCATATATAACCATCCGATGATACAAATCGCGAGAATAGAATTCAGTATCACATACTGGTATTATTCTCGGTCCTGCACATGTTGGAGATAGTGCCCTCAGAGTCGATTATTGGATCACAGGCACGTGATTGCAATGATTGAGGGAGGACCTATCCCGGTAGGACAGTCTTACTCGAGATGATAGTATGCTATCTGGTTTACCTTTATCATCGTGTACTGCTTTAGGTGACATGACAGGTCACTATTGCATGTTGATAGAGCCCCTAGGATTCTTGCTTGACTGCCAGCAGTATGAGGGCGATCATATAAGTGAGAGCTGGAGTCTATAAGCACATCCTTAAAAGGTCCCTAGTCGTAGGAGTTTCGAGACAGGGCATCGATTCTCCAGAGTAGACTAGTGTATACAGTCGAGACCCCGACGAGGGGCGGTGGCCGGTCTCACAGGCCACTGGTGTCAGTTGGTTCACCTAAGATGTATACAGGTGCTCATTGGGTTATGAGTACACCGGACAGGACTCGCCGGGAACATGCTAGTTGGTCTTATACTTGACGTCAGATAGCGGTTCCCAGGTGACATGTGTACAGGTTAGTTCATCGACCTGGGGATCGTCATTTGTCTCATGTGAGTTCCCACTGTGCTTTGATTACTACCCTACCACGGCTCAAAGGAGTCGTGCAAACAGGTTTTAGTTGGGTACAGTCCTGAGCCACATGGAGGCAGTGAGCGGATCTTTGGGGGTTCGTCTCTCCCGGTATTGGGGGTGAGGTCGCGCTGTGTCTAGGAGAGCCATTACACGAAGTCCTTGGCCAAGGCAGGAGATTTTCTGGTAGGTATTCCAGTAGTATCTCAGGGTGTTCTGGGCTACACTCCGACACGACTTGTATCGCTTTTGGGGGTCTGACTTTTACCAACCCCCTAGGCCCGCCATACGATGCTCATAGACGAACGGACCGGACTGTACGGATATTGTCACTGACAGGCTCGGTAGGGTGTCAGGATGAGTTCGTTCATCGACGTCCCTTTTGGTCAATAGCTGGTGGCCCGTTACGTATTGGCTTATACCTCTGACGTGCTAGTGGTTAAATCCACAGCCATAGTATTGATGAGTCTTTAGAGTCCACCATACTTTCAGTTACTCAAGCTTTCGGGCGAAACGCTGTAGAGGCCGTATGGAGATATAGCAGGGTCCGATCAGATGCGTGCGGTATTGCACGGATCAGGATCGGACGGTTTGTACTAGAGGCCGTATAGATATATGGTAGGGTTCGATCAGATACGTGCGGTATTGCACGGATCAGGATCGGACGGATATTACTAGCCGGCTTTGGTTTAAGCCGGATCCTAGTATAGTACAGTATAGATTTTGTCTCATTGCATTTGTATCCGGTCAGAATACAGATGCGGGTGTGTATGCACAGTATCGGGGTTTTCCTGTAATTTATTACGGGACCAGTTTTCTGGAGTTGCCAGTTTGCATTCCGTTCCGGCCGGTTTTCCTTTGTTCTTTCCCGGCCGGACTTTTCCGATGGAGGGGGTTATTTGCAAGTTTGCAAATAACATTTGTGGAGGGGGTTTCTTGCAAATGTATTCATTATGATAGGATTAGCATCTTTCCTCCATGATGGTGCATTAAATGAGATTAGAAAGGGTATGGGTTTGATGTGAATTAAGTATGTTTGGATGTGGTCACCTCTTTTCTTCTCCTACCATCACCTCCCTTCATGCTTGATTTTTGCTCCACCATTCTCATATGTATGTGGCCGGCCACTTCATGGAAAAGGGTTGGTTGATTTCATTTTTGGTGTGGCAAGAAATTAAGCATCCATCTCATTTTAGCTTGCAACCAAAAATTCCCAAGTTCATATCTTGTTGATTCCTCCATCAAGGCAACTTCACAAACCCCATGAGACAAAGTGATTCTACACTACAACCTACAGCAAGTCTTGGGCACGTCGACTTGCCAGCTTCGTGCGAGAGTTGCCTCGGTATTGAGGTGGGAGCCCGTAAAAGATGCAGGCGATGTGGTGCCCTTCCGGCAAGGAGGCGACGGCCGGAGTTTCCGCGGGAGATCGGGACGATGACGAGAAGACCGGAGGACTCGGATCACTCGGTATATCTCTTACCCGTCTTGTTGTTAGCTAGATCTAGTTTAATGGCCCGATCCGGGGTTTAGTGCGCGGTGGTGCCGGTTTGCTAAGTTCGCAAATTTAAAGTTTATCACCGCTTCCGCATTTGGCCGTCGGATTGACGGCCGGGGCGCCGCCGTGCACTTACAGTGGTATCAGAGCCTCGCCATTAACTTCGTCTAGTTTCGTTTGATGTGTTTGCATTTCCGATCAACCAAAATTCCAAAAAACCACGTTTTTCCTTACATCAGTTTTCTGTCGAAATTTTTTGAAGTCCAAAAATTTTTCAGGTTGTAAAAAACTAATGTACTGGAAATTCTAAGACTAATGGAAAAATTCGACACAGTCAGTCGACCACTTAAGCGCGGAACCGCGGCCAAACCCCCCCTTGGGCCGCGGTTCCGCCGCACATTGGTGTCGTCACTGGATCATTTTTTTCCAGTGGGCTTCTGGGCTAATTTTAGGGGTTTTGGAATATTAATATTGGGCCCAGATTTTCTGTGAGTGCTACAGTATTGCTTGGGGGCCCACTTGTTAATTTTTGATCGGTCGGATATTTTAAACACATTTTTCACAGTATTTACATTATATCTGCGACCGTGAATGTCACTCGATCGGTAAATCCGGTCTAGCTAATATAGCCCGGTTAGACGGATTTACGAACGTGACTTTCACGTTGATGTTCTGTGTTTTGCTGTGATGTTGCGGATCGGTCGTGGGGGATAGCCTGGATGCAATGCTTGTACAGTGTTGTTGTATTATGTACATTTGTTGTTGCGGGGCGAGCGTCGGACATGTGGACTGCCGTCACTGCCTGTTTGTATTATTATTTTGGGGCACGACCAGGTTGCGGTCGATGTACCCGTTGTATGTATATTTTATTTTCTGTACTAGGATTACCCCGCGGAGGGGTGCACGGATAGCCGGGTTCTGGAGGGCAACAAGCCCGCATCTCATGGCATTGGGACGGAGGGGGCTTCGCTCTAGAATTGGCCGGCTATTCGCCGCACTCGTAGGGGGTATAAGATTTCTTTGCACAGGCTATCCACATGACCAGGGGAACGTCGGGTTTCAGTAGTGGCTCTGTGAAACCCGGGGATCCTAGATATCTGTATTGTTCTGTGATGCTGTACATTTCTGTGATGTTGCATTTTATTCACGCCTTGAGCGAAATATAATATATTGGTATATATATTAGTAGATGTTGTATATGTTTTTCATCCGCGCTAGTCCAGTCCCCGCTCTGCCGTTAGTTAGCTAACCTAACGGGTGATGACGGGACCCAGTGGCGAATGCGGATGGCATATGTTAGTTATATGTATGCCCTAGAGGCCATTACTGTACATAGGATGTATATTGTAGTGGATGCTGGCACATATATAGGGAGGACTTTCTTGCTCGACATGATAGTATGCTATCTGGTTACCCTTTACCTTAACGTGTATGCTGATTGTCTCTCTGTTACATGTTGGTAAAGCCCTTAGGATCTGTACTTGACTACCTGGACTATGATGCGGATCATACTAGTGGGGACATGGTAGTCCATAAGTACATCCTTCAAAGTCCCTAGTCGTGGGTGTATCGAGACGGGGCATCGATATACCAGAGTAGACTAGCGTATACCTTCTCGACTCATACAGATGGGCGATGGATGATCCCATATCCATTGGTGTTTGACATCAGGGATGATATACGGGTGCTCAGTAGAGACTGGGTACACTGGACGGACTCGCCGAGAACTCCCAGATGGTATTATACCTCACGTCAGATGGCAGTTCTCTGGTAGCACTGGTACAGAGTAGTCTGTTGACCCGAGATCGTCATAGAGTCTTGTGTGGTTCCCACTGTGCTTTGATTTCCATCTTACCACGTCTAAGAGGGCGTGCAAAACGGTGGTTTTTGGGTACAGTCCCGAGTCACATGGAGGCAATGAGCGATAGGAGGGGATTCGTCTCTCCCGGTATAGGGGGTTGATGTTGCGCTGTGTTAGATTGGCTATAACAGGAAATCCCTGGCCAGGGTTGCTGAGATTTACTGGTAAGTGTTACCAGTAGTTTCTCGAAATGTTATAGACCTCATATCGACACGACTTATCGAGTTATTGGGGTCTGACGTTTACCACCCCTAGGCGAGATATGCGACAGATCAGACGATCAGACCGGACTGTACGGTAGTGTTACTGGTCGGATTCACTGGAGTGTGAGCGGGCTTGCTCGTCGATCTTCAGATCGCTCAATACCCGGGTGGCCGTTACGTTTAGCAGACCGCTTGCGGCTTGTGGATGTTTGATATGATCATCATCCGCTGCCGGCGTATTGACGAGTCTTTAGAGTCCTACACAGAGGTTTCCTGGCTCAAGCGAAACGAAATAGGAGCGCATATGAGATATGTGCGGGACCGAGAATAATGCGTGTATGTGATGCCGTATTCTATTCTCGCGATAAATGTATCGAATGGTTGTATGCGATATAACCTTGTTATCGATTCAAGCGTTGATTCGATAAGCCGATATATTGTATACTAGTCGGTTGTGTGCGACATAACCGGATCATTGAATCAAGTGTTGATTTAATGATTTAATGCATATTTATATATTTGATATATTACTTTGCATCAACTAGTATCGGTTTACTTAAGATGGATTTTCTCACTCGGATGTGCGCATTACATATGCGATATGATTTTGTGCATTTGATTGTATCATGTTTGATGATACATGTTTACTTGGTTAAGTGCAAAGATTTAAACCATGGTTAAAAGAATGGTTAGGGTTTCATTTCCTTTATTTATCTATTTAATTATTTATTTATTTATTTTCTTTTTGGAAAAGGAAATGAGGAAAATGGTGGCTTGTTTTGGATTGTAGTTGAAGATTCATGAACCTTTGACTTTGTCCACCATTCTTATCTCATGCTTAACCTAACCATTTGTTTTAACCCTAGTTCAATCTCTACACTTTACCATGGTTTAGTCATGATAAGTTTTGATTATTCTTTTCTTTTTCTTTTAACTTATCATAACATTTCTTCTTCTTCTTCCTTGACTTCAAGAAGAAAAGCTTCACCTCCATCAATGGTGATTGATGCATATGAGTGAGAAATCCAATTCTAAAGTCTACCCACTTCCTATTTCTTCATCCTCTACCTCTTGCCAAGTAGTAGAGTGTGTTTACTTCACAAGTTTCTTGACTTGGTGAAGTCGGAGCTTGATTTAGCGATGCCTCGACGTAGATCATCTTCGGCATGGACATCGACGACCTAGCTTGCCCATTCTCCGACGAAGCCGATCCTAGAGCCCGGATTTGATTTGGACAGCGGAGAGGACCTCGTTGCGGAGCTATGGAGGTGGAGCACCGGATCTACAAAGGTTGTATTTCCGTATCTTTTAGTTAAGTGTTAACTAGATAGTTTTTCGCCTAGACTTCTAGCAAACGATCCGTAGTTTAGGGTTTGTAGGCACCGTAAAATTTGAAATTGGCATGTTCGATGCCTTGTGAGACCTCCTTGGGGTGCCTAGGAACCCTACAGTGGTATCAGAGCCTAGCTAGAGCCTTAGGCGAAGTCCAGACGGAATCTGAAACCCGATCGAACCGAAACCCTACCCGCAAAATTACTCTCTGGACGATTTTGAAATACTGGGATTTTTCCAGATTAAAAATATTCAGAAAACTCAGTAAAATAATATAAGAATTACTGTTGAAATTTGAGGCCTTGATTCATTATAGGGGGCGCGGATCCGCGGCCTCACAGTAGGCTCAGGCGGCGGAACCGCGGCCCTTTTGTCGTGTTGTGCATTAATTTCTGCATAGTAATTCTTATATATTATTTATGGTGTTTCTGGGAATTTTTAATATTTTTTCAAGAGTTGAATTTATGCAGTTGTTTTGGGGATTCGGTGTTTCGATCGGAGTATCAAATTTTGTCTGTGTGGCTTTCCGGATAAATCTTAGAATATGTTAAAAAGTTCGACCGGATATAAATACCCAATTTTTCCCCTGTCGGGAAATTTCCAAGTGTTGGATTTTTCCGTAGTTTAACGACGTTCTAAGTAGTGCAAGTAACGCGATGGTCCCTCTAGAAGACAACAAACCTTAACTCGATTATGTGACCGTCTTGAACTGCCCTTTGAACCTTCGGGTTTGGGGCAGTACGGCGTGCCACATGTGAGGCGTTGGCTTGACCCTTCTACGGCTGGACCGTTGGTACTGAGGTACGAACGGAATGTTGTTAGACTTATTTCATGTGTTGATCTGTATTGGGAAAACTTGGGTGTTCGATTGTTCGATCGGAAAGTTTAACATTTTCTATTTATCTGGAATGGGATACAATAATTGGAATTCACAATGAGTTATGAGATAACTAAATGAATGTTATAAACATAGCAGTTTAGTCTCACTTGATCGGTTGCCACGGAATTTTGATGTGATCAAAAGTCCGTCGCAATCACGTAGCGTACGCGGATACTCGCCGGGTAAACTTAATAGACAGCTTCACTCCACAGCCCCGACCAAGTGACTGTAGGAGAACCCCGTCGCCGAAAGCATCCGTTCGCGTGCTCACGGTAGCGGTGTTCCGCCTTGGTGCACTTCGTCGACGGTATCGGGGGTGCGGCCGTCTACTTAAGTTTGCGACGAGTATTCGATCAGACTGTCGGGAATCTTGTTGAATTGCCCGACTAGATATTGAAAAGTGTTTTCGATAATGAGACTGAAATGCGGGGTTTATAATTGTTAGGCATGCGATGTCTAAGTAATTCATTTGGTCAGGCATGCGATGTCTGAGGTGGTTGCGGATTCCAACTGTTGTAGTTTTACACTTTCTTTTCTGTGACCGTAAGTGTAATATGTGATATCGCCGGTTTCGTTGCTATATGCCAACGACAATTGGGATGGACATATTTACTTACGTTGATGACATGTGATGTTATGTGTTGCTGGATATGTTATATTGGATCGTCGTGTTTGAATAGCCGGGGTTTTTTATGTGAGATGAGTGTTTTTCATTTTCATTCATGTAAAAACTTGTATGTAATATTCTTTTATTGGGGCACTTCCAGGTAGCGGAAGTTGTCACCTGTTGTATATTATTTACTTTTCCGCACTAGGATAGACCCAAGGAGGAGGGCACAAGTAACCGGGTTCTGGAGTCCAGTGGGAGGCCAACTCGAGGAGTCGAGTCCGGGTCTCCTAACTCTAGAATTGGTAGGGTTGCTTGCCGCTCTCGTAGGGGTCTAGGGGTGTGGGTTTGGCTATTCATCACGACCGTGGAATCCGTGTTTTATACTGGCTCGTATTGAAAACACGGACGTCCTAGTATTTCCAATATTTCATATGTTTCTTCTGCTGCGATATCTGTGATGTGATCGTGTGATGTTCTATGATGGATACTTTATATAGTATATATGATATATTATATAGACGTTACTTATGTTTTACACCCGCGCTAGCTCTGCCCCGCTCTGCCGTTAGTTACCTAACCTAACGGTGCACGAGGGGACATCGAGGCGAATGCGGATGGCATAAGTGTACGTCGTATTTATCTGTGATGTTTAGGTACTTAAATGATGGGACTTCATTAATGTGATTAATGAAATAAAAGAAACCTAAGATGTTGTAGAATCGAATTTCAAAATAAAACAGGTAGCTACAGTTCTTGCTTTGCACAGCGGTATATGTGATATATCCTGCACCTTATTCGATAAGGAAAGGACCGAGATCCCTTCACCGGGAGTGACTCCTTTAGCAATATCTGGCAGATGCTACACACTCGGTTTGGTTTTTGATTGCTTTTAAGAGTTTTTTCTTTGCACAGTGATATATATGATATATCCCGCACCTCATTCGACGAGGAAAGGACCGACGATCCCTTCACCGGGAATGACTCCTTTAGCAAAACTAGAAAAGCCTCAAAAACACTCCATTTTAAAATCATTTGATTCTACAACGATATCAAGTTCATTACGCAATAGGTTTTCAGAAAAACCTGTCGTAGCCCTCCGTCATTTTAGGAAGTAGAGTACTTAGTATTCGTGCTACGTTTGTCGACCTTAGCCGAGGCGTAGTGTACGGTAGCTAAGTGATGTCTTCCTACACCGCATATGATGCGATTAGTTAGGACAGTCATGTGGCTTTGTTGACCTTAGCCAAGGGTCATGTGGGTGGGTCTAATTAATCACGAAATGACGGGTAGAACTTGACTAGTGCTTATGATTTGTTGACCTTAGCCAAGGTCATAGGTGCTAGGGGCAAAATATTATCGGGAATTTCAAGTGTTGAAATTTGCAATGAGATTGCATACCTTCTATGAGATAGTTGGATCCCGATACCCGCTGCGAGTAAGAGTTACTCCTGGAAGAGTTTTATACATTACAACTAGCCGATCAAGTAGGTGTCTAGAAAGGTGTCAACGGGGTTACGCCTCTGGGAAAACGAGGTTTACAGTAATTAGATTCGTGCGAAAGCACGGGGGACCTCCCTCAAAGTACCGACACTGGCCTGGCTGAAAGATTGGCGAACTTGTAGTGTGTAATTAATCCCGGCTAATCTTTCCTTTTAGGGTTTGAAGGAAGATTTGATAAAAAGCAGTGGGAGCCATCCTGATTAGATAAAATAATAACCAATCTATTCTTGCAAGAGCGCACGCTGAGTGTTTTCTTCTCTCTCTTTCCAGGTAGCGACCATATCACGCCTTAATCAAGATAATAATACGGAATATTGACCGAAACCACTTGTTATACTGAGCTGGGGAACGTTGGTCCCGCTCCAACTTATAATTGTTATAAGACAGAGCAGGAAATTGGGGATTACCAGAATCCTGTGCCGCCCAAACGAAGAGAGTGCATGCTGATGCATCATCTTCGGGTTTGTTCATTATACAGAACTGTTTCTCAGTATCCTTTACGTCCTGGGTATATGATACCGGATCAGGATCCCAGATATGTAATCTGTTACATAGGGCTACAGAAAGGTAGAGAACTGAGAACGGGTGATAAGTTTCATGAGGCAGAAAACGGGGCAAGTGTTGCAGCCAAGTCTGTCGGTCACTGTCACCCTGTATTACAATACATTGATTCTGAACGAATGTTATTAGATACCGAACCTGATATACAAAATCATATCAGTCTCTTTATTAGTAAAGAAATGATAAAATTTTGTATTGTTGGATAATGTTTTGAACATTTCCTATATCAAAAGTTGATCGGTTCAGGCACGTTATCTAAAAGCATTGATGTTCTAAATCAAACTACAGTTCTTAGTATATGGAACACACATAAGAGGAAGAGTTCAGAAATGAACGGATCCTTCTTAAGGTATTGTAGACTAGGTCATATCAATGCGACCCGACTGGCTAGAGTTACATATAGATGCATATTTAAATCAGTTTGAATTTACATCTTGTGAAACTCGCCAGTCATGTCACAAAGATAAGATGACCACAGCTCTGTTTATTGGAAACAGAGAAAGAGTTAGTAAACTCTTGGGATGATACATGTTGATGTATGTAGGTCCCCTGTCTACATATGCCAGGACTGTTTCTTTTACTTCATTACATTCTCTGATAATCTCTCAAGATTCAGACATACGTTCCTGTTGAAATATAAGTCCGAACCTTTTGAGATATTCACAGAATATAAGCGAGAAGTAGAGAACCAGATATAAGGGTATAAGTATTATGTCCTATGATGAGATCAAGGAGGAGAATACTTGAGCACGAAAATCCTGGATTATTCTAAAGGAGAATGAGATTCTCTCTCGGCATTACTCCTCCGTATACACCATAGCACGATGGTATATCGGGGCGGAGCAATCACACCCTATGTGATAAGGTGTGCTCTATGATGAGTACTACTGAGTTACCTAATTCCTTTAGGGAGTTATGCACTTGAGAAGTTGCATACCTATTGAATAGGGTTCGAATCAAATCAGTTGCCTACCACTCCATATGAGATATGGAAAGGGAAGAGCCCATGTCTTAAGCTAGTTAAGATTTGGGGTTGTCCGGCCTATGTCTAAAAGCAAAATCCGGACAAGCTCGAGGCAAGGTCTGTTATGTAGAACTGGAAAGGTTCCAGCTATACAAACTACAGCTGATGATTTGAAAGAACCAAAGGATTCAATAGTTACCAACGAACCTCAGCCTCTCCGCCGATCTAGTAGGGTTCCTCACCCACCTGAGAGATACTTCGGTTTCTCTATGACAGTGGGAGCGAGGATTGCATCATGAGATGATGACCCAACTAGCTTCGAGCTGGCCATCAGGAGTGTGACTCTGTAAGAATGGCTGGATGCTTAGCGATCTGAGATGGAATCCATGTACACCAACAAAGTATGGACTTTGGTTGCAATATCTGAAGGGTTAAATCCCCATCAAGAGCAAGTATATCTTGAGAAGATTACTTGGTGTAAATGGAAAAGTTGAGACTTTCAAAGCTAGACTTGTTAAAGGTCTACATCATTGACCAGGTATGGATGATGATGAAACCTTTTCTAAGTAGCTATGCTTAAGTCCATCCAGATCCTACTTGCCACGGCTACATACCATGACTACGATATCTGGCGGTTGGGTGTCTTGACTGCTTTTCTAAATGATGATTTGGAAGAGAGCGTCTATAAGTACACAGCCAGAGGGCTTCGTAGACAGTGGGAGCAGCGGAAACGTGTGCAAGATGTTTTATAGGATAAAGCAGGCATCGCGGAGTTGGAACATCTGTTTTGATGGATTAGTCAAAGAGTTTGACATCATCAAAATGGTAGATGAACCTTGTATAAACAAAAAGGTAGTAGGGAGTATGGTGGTGATCCTCGTAGAGTACGTGGATGACATACTCTTGATAAGAAAGGAGTTTCTTATGCTACGCTCGATCAATCTCCGCTTATCACAATGATTCTCCACATAGGATCAAAGTGATACCTCCTAAATCCTGGGTTTTGGATCTATGAGATAGATCTAATTGGATGTTAGGATACTCACTAGCTGTAGTGAGATGGTATCAATCGACCCTGGGGAAAATCACTGGAATGGTTCCAGGGTGATAATGACGACTGAATGTCAGTCACAGGCATTGTCTTTACCCTCAATAAAGGGACGGTATGTTGGAAGAGTTCCAAGCTAGATTCCGTGACATACTAGACGATGAAGGCTGAATACATCGCTACTTAAGATGCTACCATAGAAACAGTCTGGGTGTATAATAGTTCATGAGATGAACTTCGTTCCTACCATTGTGAGACAATGGAGTTGTGGCTTATGCCAAGGAACACCCGTCCCATCAGTGACCCAGGCGTATTCTGAGGCCGCATCACCTGATCATGGAGATAGTTGATCTCCAGGGAGATCGAGGTAAGGAGAGTAGACTCAGAGGACAACACAGCGGATCCACTCACAAAGGCATGTTCCCAGAGAGAGACTTTTATGGGATGGTTGAGTATGAGATACTGCAACCATTGCTACAGATGGCCCTATTGCAAGTGGGAGATTGTTAGTTATATGTATGCCCTAGAGGCCATTACTGTACATAGGATGTATATTGTAGTGGATGCTGGGACATATATAGGGAGGACTTTCTTGCTCGACATGATAGTATGCTATCTGGTTACCCTTTACCTTAACGTGTATGCTGATTGTCTCTCTGTTACATGTTGGTAAAGTCCTTAGGATCTGTACTTGACTACCTGGACTATGATGCGGATCATACTAGTGGGGACATGGTAGTCCATAAGTACATCCTTCAAAGTCCCTAGTCGTGGGTGTATCGAGACGGGGCATCGATATACCATAGTAGACTAGCGTATACCTTCTCGACTCATACAGATGGGCGATGGATGATCCCATATCCATTGGTGTTTGACATCAGGGATGATATACGGGTGCTCAGTAGAGACTGGGTACACTGGACGGACTCGCCGAGAACTCCAAGATGGTATTATACCTCACGTCAGATGGCAGTTCTCTGGTGACACTGGTACAGAGTAGTCTGTTGACCCGAGATCGTCATAGAGTCTTGTGTGGTTCCTACTGTGCTTTGATTTCCATCTTACCACGTCCAAGAGGGCGTGCAAAACGGTGGTTTTTGGGTACAGTCCCGAGTCACATGGAGGGAATGAGCGATAGGAGGGGATTCGTCTCTCCCGGTATAGGGGGTTGATGTTGCGCTGTGTTAGATTGGCTATAACAGGAAATCCCTGGCCAGGGGTGCTGAGATTTACTGGTAAGTGTTACCAGTAGTTTCTCGAAATGTTATAGACCTCATATCGACACGACTTATCGAGCTATTGGGGTCTGACGTTTACCACCCCTAGGCGAGATATGCGACAGATCAGACGATCAGACCGGACTGTACGGTAGTGTTACTGGTCGGATTCACTGGAGTGTGAGCGGGCTTGCTCGTCGATCTTCAGATCGCTCAATACCCGGGTGGCCGTTACGTTTAGCAGACCGCTTGCGGCTTGTGGATGTTTGATATGATCATCATCCGCTGCCGGCGTATTGACGAGTCTTTAGAGTCCTACACAGAGGTTTCCTGGCTCAAGCGAAACGAAATAGGAGCGCATATGAGATATGTGCGGGACCGAGAATAATGCGTGTATGTGATGCCGTATTCTATTCTCGCGATACATGTATCGAATGGTTATATGCGATATAACCTAGTTATCGATTCAAGCGTTGATTCGATAAGCCGATATATTGTATACTAGTCGGTTGTGTGCGACATAACCGGATCATTGAATCAAGTGTTGATTTAATGATTTAATGCATATTTATATATTTGATATATTACTTTGCATCAACTAGTATCGGTTTACTTAAGATGGATTTTCTCACTCGGATGTGCGCATTACATATGCGATATGATTTTGTGCATTTGATTGTATCATGTTTGATGATACATGTTTACTTGGTTAAGTGCAAAGATTTAAACCATGGTTAAAAGAATGGTTAGGGTTTCATTTCCTTTATTTATCTATTTATTTATTTATTTATTTATTTTCTTTTTGGAAAAGGAAATGAGGAAAATGGTGGCTTGTTTTGGATTGTAGTTGAAGATTCATGAACCTTTGACTTTGTCCACCATTCTTATCTCATGCTTAACCTAACCATTTGTTTTAACCCTAGTTCAATCTCTACACTTTACCATGGTTTAGTCATGATAAGTTTTGATTATTCTTTTCTTTTTCTTTTAACTTATCATAACATTTCTTCTTCTTCTTCCTTGACTTCAAGAAGAAAAGCTTCACCTCCATCAATGGTGATTGATGCATATGAGTGAGAAATCCAATTCTAAAGTCTACCCACTTCCTATTTCTTCATCCTCTACCTCTTGCCAAGTAGTAGAGTGTGTTTACTTCACAAGTTTCTTGACTTGGTGAAGTCGGAGCTTGATTTAGCGATGCCTCGACGTAGATCATCTTCGGCATGGACATCGACGACCTAGCTTGCCCATTCTCCGACGAAGCCGATCCTAGAGCCCGGATTTGATTTGGACAGCGGAGAGGACCTCGTTGCGGAGCTATGGAGGTGGAGCACCGGATCTACAAAGGTTGTATTTCCGTATCTTTTAGTTAAGTGTTAACTAGATAGTTTTTCGCCTAGACTTCTAGCAAACGATCCGTAGTTTAGGGTTTGTAGGCACCGTAAAATTTGAAATTGGCATGTTCGATGCCTTGTGAGACCTCCTTGGGGTGCCTAGGAACCCTACAATACGTACGTCAGTATATTTTCGTTCTTTGTGGTGTGATCAATTGATGGGACTGCGTTGATTCGGATCAATGCAAGTTAAAAAAACTTAATCTGATGTTGTTGGAACACTTTTTCAAAAAGATGTTATTGCAAGGACGTTCACTTTTGTTTTGCATCGTGGTATTCATTTGGAATATCCTGCTCCTCAGTCGACGAGGCAAGGGCCGAGATCCCTTCACCGGGAGTGACCCCTTGGACAGAAGTTTGCGTCAGGGCATTAACTTCACTATAGCCGATTACTTTTGCTTTGCACCGTGGTATTCATTTGGAATATCCTGCACCCCATTCTACGGGGAAAGAGCCGAGATCCCTTCACCGGGAGTGACCTCTTTAGTAAAGGTTTTCGTCACTATATTTTCTAAAAAGCTATCCGTTCCTTCAACGATATCAAGTTCATTACGTTAAAGGTTTTCGCCAGAAACCATTCGTAGCCCTCCGTCGTTTCAGACAGGTAGCACGTAGTATTCATGCTATGTTTGTTGACCTTCGTCAAGGCATAGTGCATGGTAGCTGCTTGTTACCTTTCTGCTGCATAGATAGATGTGTTGGTTTGGGACAGTCGTATAGCCTTGTTGACCTTCGTCAAGGGCTTGTATGGGTGGGTTCAAATTAACCTGGACAATGACGGGTGGAACTTGACATGTGACTTATGATTTGTTGACCTTCGTCAAGGTCATAAGAGCATGGGGCAGAAATCACATCGGGAGTTTCAAAATAACTGAAACTTGCCAGATATGCGCATACCTTCTGGAGTGTGATACCGTGAGCGGATTCCGTCATGTTATCATGCGATGAGAGTTGGATCCCGATTCCCACTGATGAGTTGGTTTACTCCTCGGGTGACCCCGACTAATTCTTCTTTAGGTTTGGAGGAGAATTTGAGGTACAGTGGGAGGTTTCCAGATTAGATAAATTGGTAACCATTCTGATCTAGGTTAGAGTGCACGCTGAGTGTTTCTTTTCTCTCTCTCTCTGGCAGCGACCATTGACCCGACCCTAAGACTATGACTCAGAGACCAAGTTAACCGAACCTTCTTTACACTGGCTTTTGGATTGTTAGAGTTGCAGACCTCATTGCCACTCCTGCTTTTACCCTTTTCTCCAGGACACCCCGTATTACTACGAACGTCCACTTCCATTGGACAAAACCATCGTATGGTTAGATACGAACTCGAAGGAATTCGAGGATGGTTTCCGGTTCTGGAGAAAACGGATAGGATTATTCAGTTGTCTTTTCCCTTTTACCTTCTCTCAAGTTGTGAGTAGTCCTTGGTTTAGGAGATAGTACACCTATTATGCAAATTGGATAGTCTTCTTCCAAACCTTAGGCTGGTGCCGACCGGTAGGGAATGAAGAAAACCAATTAGCCTAAACGGTGTGCAGAAGGTATTAAGATTAAGACAAAGCAAGGGATTAGTAAGAGGGCAAAGTAAATTGCGACTGATATTCACGACCAAACCAAGTATTACTTCGCCAATCCTAAATCACCTTTGTATTTCTCTAGGACACTCCGTATCACTACGAAGATCCACAGTTTATTGGATACTCCATCGTATGGTTATATACGAACTCGAAAGGAACTTGTTCCAGTTCGGGGATGGATTCTGGTCCAGGAGAAATAGGAATAAGGTTTATTCGGTTGTCTTTTATCTTCACCTTCTCTCGCATTGCGAGTGCTCCTAGGACTAGGACAGTACACCCATTATGCTTATTGGATAGTCTTCTTCCAAACCATAGGCTGGTGCCGAACGGTAGGGAAGGAAGAAAACCATTTGGCCTAAGGGGTGTGCAGAAGGTAATGACTAAAGACATATAAAGGGATTTGGAGAGGTGGCAAAGAATTATACGGTTATAGTTGTGAATCTGGATAATGGTAGAGGCATTACTAGGAATACCAGGATACCCCATCGAAACATTTCAATGTTTCAGTTCAACTGTGTACTGTTAAAAGAAAACTGATTTCCCGATTAGACACTTGCTCCAGGGTATGTATTTACCAGGTTTGATTCTCACATCTGTATGGTTTTACAGATGATGAGTGGGAGTAAGTTATTGGGAATTGGGTGATCATCCTCATTATATCGGGATTCGTTGTAATCGGTGATATTTGAGGAGATCACCTGGGCTGTTTGCCGGTCGGCAAATATTTGGTTTTGAATATCCGCTGTTGTGCACCAATTTCAAATTGATATATCTGTACGTCTATTTTCATAGAGTGAGATATACCTTTTGATATTATGTCGATGACATTTACCTAAATCAGTGGATGGTTAGGTAAGGAGCATTAAACAGCGGTATAATTCTTCTTAACCATAAGTACAGTTTTCAACCTACGACACACAGTGAAAGAGTTGTTAGACTCGGCGGACTTATACAGAGTATTGTATGTTGTCCGGTGTCCATTAGGACAGAGGGGTTGGTCCTCATACTATATTCTGTTTACTTTTAACTTCTCTAGTTCTTAGACATGTGTTTCGTAGAAACACAGGGTCTAAGTTTTGAGGAGTTATAGGTATTTGAATAGAGTAGAGAACCAGGTGTAGCAAGTATCGGGATTCTTCAAGGTGATCGAAGATGTAGATACTTGTGTATGGTATTCAGTTGATAGTAATGATAAAGAGAAATTGCTTCTCTTTCAGGTTACTCATAATTGGAAGCATTCCTAAGTTGAGTAACGCTGATCGGCCTCTCTCCATTTAGTTGACATGCACTGGAGACAGCTGCATGATTTGAATCTGGTTAAATTAAATCAGTGCCTCTGGTTCTATATTGGATGTAGAACAGTTCATATCTTAACGTTGTTAAGGTACGGGGAGTTGTCCGGCTTATGATTAAAACCAGACACTGGACAACTCAAGGCACGTTTCTGTAATGGCTGTTTGTGGGTTGACCCAGGCTATGACGAGGGTTGACTTTCTACCATCTGGCAGATCAATAGAAATATTGTTCTAGACTCGCCACAGTTTTATTAAAAATGGATTTTTTCAAAAACAGTAGTGGGAGTATGGTAGAACTGGAAGTGATTCCAGAACCGCAAACGATTACTGAAGATTTGATAAGGAACCTAAAGATTCAATCTGATTTGACATTCCATTGGCCACTCCGCAGATACGGTGGGTAACTTCAGCCACCCGAGAGGTGCTCCGGTAGCCTCAAGGACGGTGACAGGGAAGTTCTTGTTTACCTACACTTGCCATTGCTATTGTTCTAGACTGTGAGACCCGGCAGGAGGATGAGTATAGCGTCGTTTTGAACTAGCTTCAGAAGTGTGCGTGTATATGACTCTGCCAGAGGGTTGTCATAGCCAGTGGGAGCAGCGGAAGCATTGGTGGACATCAGGCTTATGTTTATTTATAGACTAAAGCAGATATAGCGGAGATAGATCATCTATTTCTGATGTGACAGTCATAGGTTTGACGCCATCAGAATAGGGGATGGATCTGTTGAGAAGGTAGTAGGGTGTGATATCCGGGTTATGGATGACATACACAAAGTAGGAAGTGATATTCCTATACTACGATCGGTTATACTTTGGTCGTCACACGGTGGTTTCTCCACATGGGACTTGGACATTATATCAGACATACTGGTTACTAGATCTATGGTTTTAGATCTAGATTTGGGTGGTTTCCCAATCAGGGTACTTCGACAACATTCTAAGAGTATTTAGAATGGACGACTCCTGGCACGGTAGTGTACCTGCAGGTGATGGAGTCACCCTCTCTAAAGGTGTCTTATAGACTAAAGTAGAGAGGGATGTGCATGATTGGCAGATCACTTGCTTAGGCAATTGAGTCAATCATGAGATGTCAAGTACCACACCAGATGTTGTTCTTGCACTAGATGCAATAAGTTGACATTGATCCAATCCTGGAGAAACAGTCGGAAGCAGTTTTAGAACATAAGTGGATGTTCTATGGATATGATAACGACAGCCTCATTTGGGAGACAGTTATCATTCCAGGCTTCCAAGGTGACATGGACGACAAGGAGGTTGTCAGAGTTATAGTTTTCCCTCTGACGAGGGGCAGTGTTTTGGACAGGTGGTCCAAGGCAATACTGATGGTGGCATGGCGCAGGATACTGATTATATTCAGTTGACGATACAGTCTAAGAAGTTTGGATTTGGAGTTCATTTATGAGCTAGATCCCATCAGACATCCAGACATTCTAAGACAGGTATTGCTCATTTCGGGAGATGGCTTTCTCCTCGAACTTGAGATATAGAGAGACATAGAAAGAAACTTCAAGGCGGATCCACTCACTGAGGCTATTCCTCGAACGCAATAGTCTTCCAAACAGGCTTTGTGAGACTGACTAGTAGGGGAGTTGGGTGTTCGGTATCACACAGGCTGTGAGTATGCGACATCGCAATAATTAGCCTTGAGTGCAAGTGGGAGATTGTTGGAGATAGTGCCCTCAGAGTCGATTATTGGATCACAGGCATGTGATTGCAATGATTGAGGGAGGACCTATCCCGGTAGGACAGTCTTACTCGAGATGATAGTATGCTATCTGGTTTACCTTTATCATCGTGTACTGCTTTAGGTGACCTGACAGGTCACTATTGCACGTTGATAGAGCCCCTAGGATTCTTGCTTGACTGCCAGCAGTATGAGGGCGATCATATAAGTGAGAGCTGGAGTCTATAAGCACATCCTTAAAAGGTCCCTAGTCGTAGGAGTTTCGAGACAGGGCATCGATTCTCCAGAGTAGACTAGTGTATACAGTCGAGACCCCGACGAGGGGCGGTGGCCGGTCTCACAGGCCACTGGTGTCAGTTGGTTCACCTAAGATGTATACAGGTGCTTATTGGGTTATGAGTACACCGGACAGGACTCGCCGGGAACATGCTAGTTGGTCTTATACCTGACGTCAGATAGCGGTTTCCAGGTGACATGTGTACAGGTTAGTTCATCGACCTGGGGATCGTCATTTGTCTCGTGTGAGTTCCCACTGTGCTTTGATTACTACCCTACCACGGCTCAAAGGAGTCGTGCAAACAGGTTTTAGTTGGGTACAGTCCCGAGCCACATGGAGGCAGTGAGCGGATCTTCGGGGGTTCGTCTCTCCCGGTATTGGGGGTGAGGTCGCGCTGTGTCTAGGAGAGCCATTACACGAAGTCCTTGGCCAAGGCAGGAGATTTTCTGGTAGGTATTCCAGTAGTATCTCAGGGTGTTCTGGGCTACACTCCGACACGACTTGTACCGCTTTTGGGGGTCTGACTTTTACCAACCCCCTAGGCCCGCCATGCGATGCTCATAGACGAACGGACCGGACTGTACGGATATTGTCACTGACAGGCTCAGTAGGGTGTCAGGATGAGTTCGCTCATCGACGTCCCTTTTGGTCAATAGCTGGTGGCCCGTTACGTATTGGCTTATACCTCTGACGTGCTAGTGGTTAAATCCACAGCCATAGTATTGACGAGTCTTTAGAGTCCACCACACTTTCAGTTACTCAAGCTTTCGGGCGAAACGCTGTAGAGGCCGTATGGAGATATGGAAGGGTCCGATCAGATGCGTGCGGTATTGCACGGATCAGGATCGGAAGGTTTGTACTAGAGGCCGTATAGATATATTGCAGGGTTCGATCAGATACGTGCGGTATTGCACGGATCAGGATCGGACGGATATTACTAGCCGGCTTTGGTTTAAGCCGGATCCTAGTATAGTACAGTATAGATTTTGTCTCATTGCATTTGTATCCGGTCGGAATACAGATGCGGGTGTGTATGCACAGTATCGGGGTTTTCCTGTAATTTATTACGGGACCAGTTTTCTGGAGTTGCCAGTTTGCATTCCGTTCCGGCCGGTTTTCCTTTGTTCTTTCCCGGCCGGACTTTTCCGATGGAGGGGGTTATTTGCAAGTTTGCAAATAACATTTGTGGATGGGGTTTCTTGCAAATGTATTCATTATGATAGGATTAGCATCTTTCCTCCATGATGGTGCATTAAATGAGATTAGAAAGGGTATGGGTTTGATGTGAATTAAGTATGTTTGGATGTGGTCACCTCTTTTCTTCTCCTACCATCACCTCCCTTCATGCTTGATTTTTCCTCCACCATTCTCATATGTATGTGGCCGGCCACTTCATGGAAAAGGGTTGGTTGATTTCATTTTTGGTGTGGCAAGAAATTAAGCATCCATCTCATTTTAGCTTGCAACCAAAAATTCCCAAGTTCATATCTTGTTGATTCCTCCATCAAGGCAACTTCACAAACCCCATGAGACAAAGTGATTCTACACTACAACCTACAGCAAGTCTTGGGCACATCGACTTGCCAGCTTCGTGCGAGAGTTGCCTCGGTATTGAGGTGGGAGCCCGTAAAAGATGCAGGCGATGTGGTGCCCTTCCGGCAAGGAGGCGACGGCCGGAGTTTCCGCGGGAGATCGGGACGATGACGAGAAGACCGGAGGACTCGGATCACTCGGTATATCTCTTACCCGTCTTGTTGTTAGCTAGATCTAGTTTAATGGCCCGATCCGGGGTTTAGTGCGCGGTGGTGCCGGTTTGCTAAGTTCGCAAATTTAAAGTTTATCACCGCTTCCGCATTTGGCCGTCGGATTGACGGCCGGGGCGCCGCCGTGCACTTACAGCACATATCTCATATGTGCTCCTATTTCGTTTCGCTTGAGCCAGATAACCTCTGTGTAGGATTCTAAAGACTCGTCAATACGTTGGCAGTAGGTGATGATCATATCAAACAACCACAAGCCGCAAGCGGTCTGCTAAACGTAACGGCCACCTGGGTATTGAGCGATCAGAAGACCAACGAGCAAGCCCGCTCACACTCCTGTGAATCCAACTAGTAACACTTACCGTACAGTCCGGTCTCGTCGTCTGATATGTCGCATATCTTGCTTAGGGGTGGTAAACGTCAGACCCCAATAGCTCGATAAGTTGTGTCGATATAAGGTCTATAACAGTTTGAGAAACTACTGGTAACACTTACTAGTATATCTCAGCAACCCTGGCCAGGGATTTCCGGTTATAGCCAATCGAACACAGCGCAACATCAACTCCCTATACCGGGAGAGACGAATCCCCTCCTATCGCTCATTGCCTCCATGTGATTCGGGACTGTACCCAAAAACCACCGTTTTGCATGCCCTCTTGGACGTGGTAAGGTGGAAATCAAAGCACAGTGGGAATCACACAAGACTCTATGACGATCTCGGGTCAACAGACTACTCTGTACCAGTGTCACCAGAGAACTGCCATCTGACGTGAGGTATAATACCATCTGGGAGTTCTCGACGAGTCTGTCCAGTGTACCCAGTCTCCACTGAGCACCCGTACACCATCCTTGATGTCAAACACCGATGGATATGGGATCATCCATCGCCCATCATATGGGTCAAGATGCGTATACGCTAGTCTACTCTGGTATATCGATGCCCCGTCTCGATACACCCACGACTAGGGACCTTGAAGGATGTACTTATGGACGACCATGTCCCCACTAGTATGATCTGCATCATAGTCCAGGTAGTCAAGTACACATCCTAAGGCCTTTACCAACATGTAACAGAGAGACAATCAGTGTACACGTTAAGGTAAAGAGCAACCAGATAGCATACTATCATGTCGAGCAAGAAAGTCCTCCCTATATATGTCCAAGCATCCACTACAATATACATCCAATGTACAGTAATGGCCTCTAGGGCATACATAAAACTAACAATCTCCCACTTGCACTAGGGCCATCTGTAGCAGTGGTTGTAGTATCTAATACTCAACCATCCCATATAAGTCTCTCTCTGGGAAATAGCCTTTGTGAGTGGATCCGCCGTGTTGTCCTCTGAGTCTACTCTCCTAACCTCGATCACCCTGGAGATCAACTATCTCCATGATCTGGTGATGCTGCCTCAGAATATGTCTGGGTCACTGATGAGACCAGGGTTCCTGGGCCAAAGCCACACTTCCATTATCACACAATGGTATGAACCTAGTTCATCTCATGAACCAATATACACCCAAACTGCCTCTTTGGTAGTATCTTTAATAGCGATGTTACCAGCCTTTATCGTCTAGTTTGCCACGGTATCTAGCTTGGAACTCTTCCAACATACCGTCCTAGACTAAGGGTAAAGACAATACCTGTGACTGACATTCAGTCGTCTTTATCACCCTATAACTTTTCCAGTGATTCTCCCCAGGATCGATTGATACCATCTCACTACAACTAGTGAGAATCCTAACATCCAATTAGATCTATCTCATAGATCCAAATCCCTGGATTTAGGAGGTATCATTATGATCCTATATGGAGAATCCTTGTGATAAGCGGAGATTGACCGAGCGTAGCATAGGAAATACCTTCCCTATCAAGAGTATGTCATCCATGTACTCTACGAGGATCATCACCATACTCCCTACTACCTTTTTGTATATACAAGGTTCATCTACCATTTTGATGAAGTCAAACTCTTTGACTACCACAAAACAGACGTTCC
This sequence comes from Agapanthus africanus, assembly GCA_030015575.1. NCBI lineage: Eukaryota > Viridiplantae > Streptophyta > Magnoliopsida > Asparagales > Amaryllidaceae > Agapanthus > Agapanthus africanus. The sequence goes on from CM057349.1 coordinate 143,868,756, forward strand.
AACTCCGCAATGCCTGCTTTATCATATAAAACATCTTGCACACGTTTCCGCTGCTCCCACTGTCTACGAAGCCCTATGGCTGTGTACTTATAGACGGCCTCTTCTAAAACATCATTTTAGAAAAGGAGTCATGACACCCAACCACCAGATATCGTAGTCATGGTATGCAGCCGTGGCAAGTAGGATCTGGATGGACTAAAGCATAGCTTTGAAAGTCTCAACTTTTCCATGTACACCAAGTAATCTTCTCAAGATATACTTGCTCCTGATGGGGATTTAACCCTTCAGATGAAGCAACCAAAGTCCATACTTTGTTGGTGTATAAGGATTCCATCACAGATCGATAAGCATCCAGCCATTCTTACAGAGTCCCACTCCTGATGGCCAGCTCGAAATAAGTTGTGTCATCATCTCATAATGCAATCCTCGCTCCCACTGTCATAGAGAAACCGAAGTATCTCTCAGGTGGGTGAGGAACCCTACTAGATCGGCGGAGAGGCTGAGGTTCGTTAGAATCTATTGAAACCTTCGGGTTTACCAAATCATCAGCTGTAGTTTGTATAGCTGAAACCTTTCCAGTTCTACAGAACAGACCATGCCTCGAGCATGTCCGGATTTTGCTTTTAGACATAGTCCGGACAACCCCAAATCTTAACAAACTTAAGATGGGCTCTTCTCTTTCCATATCTCATATGAAGTGGTAGGAAACTGATTTGATCGGAACCCTATTCAATAGGTATGCAACTTCATAAGTGCATAACTCCCAAGAGGAAATAGGTAACTCAGTAGTACTCATCATAGAGCACACCTTATCATATAGGGTGTGATTGCTCCGCCCCGATACACCGACGTGCTATGGTGTATACGGAGGAGTAATGCTTAGAGAGAATCTCATTCTCCTTTAGAATAGTCCAGGAATTCCATGCACAAGTATTCTCCTCCCTGATTTTATCATAGGACATAATACTTATACGTGTATTTTGGTTCTCTAATTCTAACTTATATTCTATGAATATCTCAAAAGCTTCGGACTTATGTTTCAACAGGAACATATGGCTGAATCTTGAAAGATTATCAGAGAATGTAATGAAGTACAAAGAACCGGTCCTGGCATGTGCAGACAGGGGACCTTACATACATCATCATGTAACAGTCCCAAGAGTTTACTAACTCTTTCTCTGTTTCCAATAAACAGAGCTATGGTCATCTAATCTTTGTGACATGACTGGCAAGTTTCACAAGATGTAAATTCAAACTGATTTAAATATGCATCTAAATGTAACTTTAGCCAATCGGGTCGCATTGATATGACCTAGTCTACAATACCTCATGAAGGATTCGTTCATTTCTGAACTCTTCCTCTTGTGTGTGTTCTGTATAGTAGGAACTGTAGTTTGATTTAGAACGTCAATTCTTTTAGATAACGTGCCTGAACCGATCAACTTTTGAAATAAGAAATGTTCAAAATATTATCCAACAATACAAAATTTTATCATTTCTTTACTAATAAAGAGACTGATATGATTTTGTATGTCAGGTTCGGTATCTAATAATATTTGTTCAGAATCAATGTATTCTGGTAATACAGGGTGATAGTGACCAACAGACTTGGCTGCAACACTTGCACCGTTGTCTGTTTCATGAAACTTATTACCCGTTCTCTGTTCTCTACCTATCTGTAGCTCATGTAACAGATTACATATGCGGGATCCTGATCCGGTATCTCATACCCAGGACGTAAAGGATACTGAGAAACAGTTCCCTGTAACGAACATACCCGAAGATGATGCATCAGTATGCACTTTCTTCGTTTGGGCGGCACGGGAAATCTGGTGTTCCCCAATTTCCTGCTCTGTCTTATAACAATTATAAGTTGGAGCGGGACCAACGTTCCCCAGCTCAGTATAACAAGCGGGTTCAGTCAATATATCCGTTTTATTATCTTGATTAAGGCGTGATATGGTCGCTACCTGGAGAGAGAGAAGAAAACATTCAGCGTATGCTCTTGCAAGATCAGATTGGTTATTGTTAGTTATATGTATGCCCTAGAGGCCATTACTATACATCGGATGTATATTGTAGTGGATGCTTGGACATATATAGGGATGATTTTCTTGGTCGATATGATAGTATGCTATCTGGTTACTCTTTACCTTAACGTGTACACTGATTGTCTCTCTGTTACATGTTGGTAAAGCCCTTAGGATGTGTACTTGACTACCTGGACTATGATGCGGATCATACTAGTAGGGACATGGTAGTCTATGAGTACATCCTTCAATGTCTCCAGTCGTGGGTGTATCGAGACGGGGCATCGATATACCAGAATAGACTAGCGTGTACCTTCTCGACCCATATAGATGGGCGATGGATGATCCTATATCCATTGGTGTTTGACATCAGAGATCATATACGGGTGCTCAGTGGAGACTGGGTACACTGGACGGACTCGCCGAGAACTCCCGGATGGTATTATACCTTACGTCAGATGGAAGTTCTCTGGTGACACTGGTACAGGTTAGTCTGTAGACCCGATATTGTCATAGAGTCTTGTGTGATTCCCACTGTGCTTTGATTTCCACCTTACCACGTCCAAGAGGGCGTGGAAAACGGTGGCTTTTGGGTACAGTCCCGAATCACATGGAGGCAATGAGTGATAGGAGGGGTTTCGTCTCTCCCGGTATAGGGAGTTGATGTTGCGCAGTGCTCGATTGGCTATAACAGGAAGTCCTTTGTAACACCTGGGTTTAGGGTTAGCAGTAATTGTGTGTTAATGTGGGGGTTTTGGTAAAAAGTTTACCAAAATGGGTTCCTAGTAATTTATCTGGTTTTATAGTTATTTTTGTAGGAATTTATCTCGACCATACACACTTGTGCACGATAGCTAGGGTTAGGCTTAGAGTGACCTAGCTTGGGTGTGCATGGTAGGTTAGCCATGTTTAGCCACAATGGTAGGATTAGGGCCTTGCTTAAGATGAGTGGATTGATCATGAGCTAATTAGTTTATTTGAGGGTGTTTAAACTTGGGGTTGACTTGCTTGTTGTGTGAAAGAAAGAGAGAGAAAGATGTGATGGATGTAATGATGGTTTAAGGTTGTGTCACCTCATCTCAACTCAAACCTTTTTATCTTGTCTCTTCACCCTCACTCACGCCCTCACATCAGCCCTATTTCCAGCACTTTTCAGCTACCCAAAACAACAACAACATCCACCCAAATCATCACCAGATCAGCACATCAGCTGCTGGGACAGCAGCTGTTTCAGCCACCAGCCCCTATTATATCATCAGCAACAGCCCCTTAACCCCACAGCAACACCTGAACCAACACAACAACATACACAACCTTTTCCCGAGCTACTACAGCAGCAACTCACACACAAACAAAACAACACAACATAAAATTTTACTTCAGCAGCAGCAATGCAACAGCAGGCTTCAGCTGCAGCAATGCAACAGTAGCAGCAACAACTAGGCAGCAGTTCAGCAGTAGCAACAACCCTCTTTCCCTTCCTCCTTGTTCTCTTCTCCTTCACCAAGGATCTCTAAAGGTATAACCCCTCAACTCAACTCCTTATTGCTAAGTTATTGTCGATAGTATAGTTTAGTGTTTATATTATGTAGTTTAGTGCTTGTTGTAAAGATCTTGGGTGAGATTTAGTCATGTAATGGTTTTAATGGTTAGTACAACCTTAGTAAGTGCTGTTAAGGCTAGCGAAACTAAGAGTTATCCCAGATTTCACCAGAATACCCAATTTGTCCGACTTGGCATAAATTAGCGATTTTAGCGATTTTATAACCTCTGTTAGATCTGCTGTTGACCCGAACCTTTAATCATAAAATTGTGAAGACTGTAGCATAGTGACCTCATCAGAGACACACACACAAAGCACGGGGACCCACCTCAAAATTTAGGCCGCCGGTCTATCCCTTCTGGCCGCAAATTGCGGCCAGAGCAGGGGACATGGTTTTGGGTTTTTGGCTATAGGGTTCTTCTGGGTAGCTTAGGCTTTTGGTATCTATAACTTTTGTAGTTTGTCCTAGAGACAAAATCTGGAGCTATAAACGCGTTTTCGAAGTTTTTAACCTTGTGCGACACGCGCATGATCCGCGTGGTTCGGTGGCACGCCGCGCGCCACAGCGCGTCGAAGTTGGTTCTGGAGAGTTCACACGCGTCGCGACGTATCGTAAGCACGCGTATTTAGTTTCACGCATGCATATCCTTTTTGCGATAATTTTACGATTTTGGTGATTCTTGTGGTTTGGTGTTAGGTAATGTTAATAATAGTTAAACTAGCCAAATTATGAATGGTTAGGACCAAGTTAACCTTGGAAACCCCCGATTACACAAAAATACCCTAAGTTTTCAATTGGTACGAAACTTGGCGTTTTTGAGCAAAACATAGCTTTCTAAGATCTGCTGCTACCCTTATAGGTTCAGAATAAAATTGAGGGGACCATAGCCTACTGGTGACACACTGACCCCACAACCAGAGCCCGACCCCACCACCCTCAACCCAGACCGCCAGAAAATTCATTCTGGCCGCAAATTGCGGCCAGACTAGGGAGTTAGGTCCTAGGGTTTTTTTTCCTACAGGTGTCTGCTACATTTTATAGGTCTCTGGTATACATAGTTTTGCAATATTTTGATCTGGGTAAAATCTGGGGCACTATGTTGTTTTCTAGTGTTTTTGGTCTGCGCGATACGCGCGATACGCGTGTGGTTCTGTGATTCGGCGAATCGCTGCGTATCGGGTTAAGCGCTAGGTACATACACGCACGTTTCAGCGTATCGCACACACGCGCGTCAATTCGCGACACGAGTTCTCGTTTTGTTTTATCGCGTATGTGAGATTTTGATATTATTTGGATTCTTGTGTAAATTCCAGGTTCACAGGCTGGTACGTTTGACGCCGCTAGGAATGGGAAGCAGGTGGTCGGCTATACTTAGCACACGACCAGGTGAGTAGATTTAACATCTACGGGGAAATCGCCCGTATGGCGTTAAGCGTCAAGGCGTAGTAGGATGTTTAGTTTATACGTTCATGCAAACATACTAAGTAGCATACCCTTGTTACCAATATAGAACTGGTAGTATAGAACACTGCACTGTCACTAACGGTACATGTTGCACGAGCACGATTTATATGCTACACTCACACCGTTAGTGATTGCCATGACACTCACAGTATAGGAATGCTAGAAATTATAGGTTATACTGATTCCATTTCACTGATGTTGTCATGTTTTGCCATACCCTTATATGCATATTCTACCGTGTTCGCCTTGTAGCTCATCATAATGCTCATGTATATATATCTCTCTTGGACACATATGCATTATTTCCACATTGGTGTACGTGTATATTGCTACACTCACTTAGTATATTTAGCTTCTTGCACATCCATACCTATACTCATTTTCATATAAAACATACATGGATGATATTGACTTGACTTAAAAACTAAGGGACCGCATTTGGTATTTTCCAAACTGGGTATTTTTAGAAAAAGAGCGGTTTTCCCTTTTCTTCCATATAACACATAGCATGGACTTACGCATTAGATTGATTCATGTGATTTCTGGATTTTGGGAACGGAGTACTATTTTAAGAAAAATACGCACTGTTTAAAAACCCGGTTTCCTTGATTTGATATTTTAGTGCGTCCACCATGTGTTTTCTCGTTGCTAGAGCGATACATGGAAACCCGAGTCGAGGAGCTGGACGAGGCCGATTGCGGGTACATGGTGGACCCGGTATGGTACCCCGAGGCGAGAACGGATCGCTGTGCAGTAGACGGTGAGCCTGGCGGAGGGACTACTACCTACCGGTGATTGGTTGGACCTGGCGGTTATCCGGAGGATACCGACCAGAGTCGAGAGAAGGATACGGGACGACTCGTACTGCCGGGGCCGAGGGCCGACACCGCAGACAGAGCCCATGGGCTAATCCGGATTGACGGGTGCCCGAGATATGAGGTTTTGCGTGACGATGCTGGACACGAGTTTTCTTGATATTTGGGTGCCGATGTTGGGCACCTACGATTTATGAGATTACGGGATTTGAGGGCCGATATTGATGAGGGCGCCTGAGTTGGTTTGGGATTGGGGTGCATTGACATACACCAGTTATTTTTTTTCACGTTGATATTCCGTGTAGACATTATTTCCTCCCATACTCGGCATTTATTACTTGACATCTCATCCTGTAGCTTGCATACCTGATAGAGTAAACATGCTTGCATATTATTGCGTACCCTGTTCATCCTATATAGGGTTGTTAGATTACATTGCCATGTCTGATTTTCATACATCTGCTCATTACATAGAAATGCCATTAGATCATACCTGTCACATAATATTGTGCATCCAGTTCTTCATATAGATGTTACCTGTTGGCATAGTTCAGAGTATCGCAGCACGTGCATACTCGCGATTACCTTTATATGTTATCTACTACTCACGAGTTGGCAACTCACCCCCGTTGTGCCACAGTGTTTGCAGGTTGCCCTTTGGAGTAGTCGCGGCTGGCTGTTTACCGCACCTTTTGCTACAGATACCATTGCTAGTTGGTGGGTTTTTGTACGGTATCTGTTTACCTTCAGTTGTATCTTGATGTATCTAGTATTCTCCATCTACCTGTATGTATTGACTTAGAGACAGTTGTGAGGATGATATATGTTATTTTATACTCTGGTGTCGAGCTCGCTGTGAGCCGACTTTATTTTTTTATGCAGTCTTATATTCTTGCTATCTTCATTACATTTTCACTTAGTCGTATCATCATTATTGAGATGCTCTATTAATTCCACATGACAAATTCTTTTAATAGGAAATGTTGCACACAAATAAAATTATTAATTAACCCTTGGACCTAAAAAGGATTTTTCTACTAAATTAATTAAAAAGATCTTCTAAATGTTTGCAACCGTTTTACAAAATATTTTAACACTCTACATTTAAATGGTTTTGATTTCTGGGCTTTCGGCTTACTTAGTCATGTTACGCCTTTAGACGTTACATGGTTAAGTGCCAGTCACGGGCTGAACTTTGGGTCGTGACAAAGTTGGTATCAGAGCGTAGGTTTTACCTTCGGAGTGTAGGATGACCCTGGTATGATGGAGTAGGTAGCTGCAGCAGGGTGCCGTAGCGTGTGTATGTTCCGCGGCATACTCACGACGCGACACTCCGCCTAAGCGACCTTAGGACCTATTGATTGATCTTCTTTCTTGATATACATTCTTGTGATTCAAATTCCGTATCCTTATCAACTCCTACTTTCCTTTCAGCCATCATGCCGCCAAAGACTATGTGGGCACAGAGAGCGGCCACGAGGGCCGAGATGCGAGTTGACTCGTTCGAGACGAGGACTGATCCGGCAGTACACCTGTTGCACCCGAGCAGACTGTCCCTCCTATGACAGATCAGATCGCCACAATCGGGGCTGGAGTGCAGGAGATGCGCCAGACGATGGGATCCAGCATGCAGGAGATGCGTCAGATAATAGAGTCGCTAGTTGAGACGCTTCGAGCGCAGTGACTAGAGGTAGCTCCACCAGTCACGGGGACCGCGATGGTACCGACAGCACAGGCAGTTACCTCTGCAGCCACGGAGGTGATTACGGTATCGTTAGCAGAATTCATGAGGCCGAAGCCTCCGGTCTTCATAGGCACCGATCCAGCCGACGACCCGCAGTCTTTCATTGACACGATGGCACGGATATGTCGTTCCCTTAGATGCTCAGATACGTGATGGGTAGAGTTCGCGAGCTTTCGCCTGGAAGGACTTGCACAGAAATGGTTCGAATCAGTTGAGAAGGGCAGAGCAGCAGGTCTTCCTCCTATGACCTGGACTGAGTTCGTGACGATGTTCCTTGCCCGCTTCCTTCCCCAGAGTGTTAGGGATGCCCGAGCACGCAGATTTGAGTCCTTGTGCCAGACGCCAGAGATGACCGTGGCAGAGTACGATGTGTTATTCACCAAGCTATCAGTCTATGCTCCGTACCTAGTAGCCACTGAGGAGTTGCGAGTCAAGAGGTTTGTCCGAGGCTTGCTTACACCACTGTCCCTTGCGATCAGCGCACAGCATTACGAGACTTATGCAGCAGCCGTAGACGCAGACCTATTAGTCGAGGCACGCCTTGCAGAGACTTCGGCAGTCCCAGAGCCGAAGAGGGTTCATAATGATTCATCGGCACGGATACGGCCGTTCAGACGCCGCGACAGACACCTTGCAGGTAGCAGAGACTCGAGACGAGGTCAGCTTTTCAGCTCTTATCCCCAGGAGGGTCAGCGAGTATCATCCGGATGTTACCGATGCGGGAGTTCCTATCATCGTGTTCGAGAGTGTCCTGAGATACCCCATAGAGAGGCAGGCACACCGCATGTCACACTTCCTCCTTCTCCACCCCAGAGGGCATTGCCCATCGTACCTACAGTTGCCCCCACGCCAGCCTCAGGTGCAGAGAGGCCGTGGTCGCGGAGGGTTTGTTCCAAGAGGACGAGGCGGTCGAGACAGAAGACAGCCAGCCACCGGCAGAGTACAGCCAGCTGCTAGTAGGGGACCGCCAGTTGCAGGTGGAGGACAGGCACGGGTTATCGCATTGACGCATCAGGATGCGCAGGCGTCCAATGCGGTGGTCTCAGGTACCTTATCAGTATGTTCTGTTGATGCACACGTATTGTTCGATCCCGGATCCACGCACTCGTACGTTTCACACATTTTGTACCGAGTTTGGGTAGAGAGTCTGGGTTGCTTGATCCGCCACTTGTTGTGACCACTCCCGTTGGAGAGTCGTTTGTGGCTAGACGCGTGTTCCGATCCTGCGTTGTCCGTATTGGCGAGAGAGAGTTGCCTGTCGATTTGATCCTTCTTGAGATGTTGGACTTCGACGTCCTCTTGGGCATGGATTGTTTAGCCACATGCTATGCGTCGGTAGACTGCCGCAAGAAGGCAGTGAGATTTTGTTTTCCCGGCGAGTCGGCTTTTGTTGTGCAGGGGGACCGTGGTGCCACCCCTCACAGATTGATTTCCTCTCTTCACGGAGGACGGCTTTTGAGGAAGGGATGTCAGGGATTTCTAGCCTACATTTGCGATGCAGGATCCATAGAGATTCCATTGGACCAGGTTCCGATTGCATGTGAGTTCCCCGACGTATTCCCTGACGAGCTCCCTGGGCTACCGCCTGAGCGTGATGTTGTGTTCTGTATTGATTTGATTCCCGGCACGGGACCTATTTCTATACCGCCTTTTCGGATGGCCCCGGCGGAGCTTAGTGAGTTGAAGAGTCAATTGCAAGAATTGCTGGACAAGGGACTTATTCGACCCAATGTTTCTTCTTGGGGTGCTCCGGTCCTGTTTGTCAAGAAGAAGGACGGCAGTTTGCGTTTGTGTATCGACTACCAGCAACTGAACCGGGCGACCGTGCGGAACAGATATCCGTTGCCACTTATCGACAACTTGTTCGACCAGCTTCAGGGGGCATGATATTTTTTCGAGGATCGATTTGCGGTCGGGCTATCATCAGCTGCGAGTTCGACAGGAGGACATTCCGAAGACAGCTTTCCGTACGCGTTATGGCCATTATGAGTTTTTGGTGATGTCGTTCGGACTCACCAACGCGCCAGCAGCCTTCATGGACTTGATGAACCGTATATTTAGACCATATCTCGATTTGTTCATCATCGTATTCATTGACGATATATTGGTGTATTCCCGGAGCAGAGAGGAGCACGAGCAGCACTTACGGATCACACTGCAGACCATGAGGGAGCACCAGCTTTATGCAAAATTCTCCAAGTGCGCGTTCTGGTTGGACAGCGTGGACTTCTTAGGTCACGTGATTACACGGGATGGTATATGTGTAGACCCGAGGAAGGTCGAGGCCGTTCGGAGCTGGCCTAGACCTACATCTGTTACTGAGATACGCAGCTTTCTAGGACTGGCCGGCTACTACCGGCGATTTGTTCAGGATTTCTCCCGTATTGCTGCACCCTTGACCGGATTGACCCGGAAGGGAGTCCCTTTCGTTAGGACGGAGGAGTGCGAGCGCAGCTTCCAGCAGCTATGGACTTGCTTGACTACGGCGCCAGTATTATCATTGCCCTCAGGATCGGGCGGATTTGTAGTCTATTGTGACGCTTTACGAGTGGGGCTAGGATGTGTACTGATGCAGCACGGCAGGGTGATCGCTTATGCTTCCCGGCAATTGAAGAAACATGAACAGAACTACCGCACACATGATTTGGAGATGGCTGTAGTGGTCTTTGCGCTTAAGATCTGGCGACATTACCTCTACGGTGAGTCGTGCCAGATATTCACTGATCACAAGAGCCTCAAATATATATTTTAGCAGCGAGACCTGAACCTCCGACAGCGCCGTTGGATGGAACTGGTGAAAGACTATGACTGCGAGATCTTATATCACCCGGGCAAGGCTAACGTAGTGGCAGATGCTTTGAGTAGGAGGCCCGAGGTTAGTCTAGCGTGTTTGAGTGCAGTACAGAGGCATTCGTCGGCAGATTGGCAGATATTATGCGACAGCCGAGTGCAGTTCGAGTTCACGCAGATTGGGGGACAGCTTGCGCACGTTCGTGCACGCCCACAGTTGCTTGACCGTATATATGAGGCACAGCGCAGGGATGACCGTTGCTCAGAGATCATGGCACAGATTGGACAGGGCAGATTCTCCAAGTTCATGATTGATGACCAGGGGATATTACGATTTGGGTCTAGACCGTGCGTACCAGATGCCGAGGGATTGCGACGCGATATTCTTGAGGAGGCACATCGGTCAGTGTACAGTGTCCATCCCGGTACCACCAAGATGTACCACGATATGAGAGAGACCTACTGGTGGGACAGAATGAAGAGGGACATCGCTGAGTTCGTATCGAGATGCCTGACTTGTCAGTAAGTCAAGGACGAGCACCAGAGGCCCGCAGGAGAGCTACAGCCGTTACCCATTCTGGAGTGGAAATAGGAACAGATTTCGATGGATTTTGTTGTGGGTCTACCAGGACTAGGCGGGGGTATGACTCCATTTGGGTGGTCATGGATCGTCTGACGAAAGCGGCTCACTTCCTGCCGGTGAAGACGACTTTCGGATTTGCGCAGTATGCCCAGCTTTATATCGATGAGATTGTATGACTACATGGGGTCCCGACGTGTATTGTGTCCGATCGAGGTACCCAGTTTACCAGTAGACTATGGCAGAGGCTTCAGGAGGCTTTGGGCACTCGTTTGAGTTTCAGCACGGCATTTCATCCGCAAACCGACGGACAGTCAGAGCGGACCATTCAGACTCTCGAGGACATGCTCCGAGCTTGCTTTTTAGACTTTGGTGGTAGATGGGATCATCATTTACCCTTGATAGAGTTCTCCTACAACAATAGCTTCCAGGACACTATTCAGATGGCACCTTTTGAGGCTTTGTATGGGAGGAGATGTAGATCTCCTGTCTGTTGGACAGAGCTGAGCGAGAGCAGTATTTTGGGGCTACAGATCGTACAAGAGACAACCAAGAAGATTCAGCTGATTCGAGACAGGATGAGGACAGCTCAGAGCAGGCAGAAATCGTATGCTGACAGACGCCGCCGCAGATTGGAGTTCGCGGTTGGCGATCACGTTTTTCTGAGGGTCTCCCCAATGAAGGGAGTGATGAGATTTGGACGAAAGGGGAAGCTTAGCCCCAGGTTCATAGGTCCTTTCGAGATCCTCGAGCGAGTAGGCGCAGTCGCATATCGATTGGCCCTTCCACCCAGTCTTTCGGATGTTCATCCATTCTTCCATGTATCGATGCTACGCAGATATCTTCATGACCCTTCCCACACGATCCAGCATCAGACAGTTCAGCTTGAGCCCGATCTTACGTTCACCGTGCAGCTAGTGGAGATATTGGATCGACAGGTGAAGAAACTTCGATCTAGGGTCCTGCCGTCGGTGAAGGTTCTTTGGCGCGGTCCGAATGGTGAGGAGATCACTTGGGAGGCCGAGGGGGAGATGCAGAAGAAATTCCCTCATCTCTTTGAAGGTACGTGTAGTTATATGTTGCTTGCTTTTTTAAAATTCGGGGACGAATTTTCTAAAGGAGGGGAGACTGTAACACTTGGGATTAGGGTTAGCAGTAATTGTGTGTTAATGTGGGGGTTTTGGTAAAAAGTTTACCAAAATGGGTTCCTAGTAATTTATCTGGTTTTATAGTTATTTTTGTAGGAATTTTATCTCGACCATACACACTTGTGCACGATAGCTAGGGTTAGGCTTAGAGTGACCTAGCTTGGGTGTGCATGGTGGGTTAGCCATGTTTAGCCACCATGGTAGGATTAGGGCCTTGCTTAAGATGAGTGGATTGATCATGAGCTAATTAGTTTATTTGAGGGTGTTTAAACTTGGGGTTGACTTGCTTGTTGTGTGAAAGAAAGAGAGAGAAAGATGTGATGGATGTAATGATGGTTTAAGGTTGTGTCACCTCATCTCAACTCAAACCTTTTTAGCTTGTCTCTTCACCCTCACTCACACCCTCACATCAGCCCCATTTCCAGCACTTTTCAGCCACCTAAAACAGCAACATCAGCCACCCAAATCATCACCAGATCAGCACATCAGCTGCTGGGACAGCAGCTGTTTCAGCCACCAACCCCTATTATATCATCAGCTACAGCCCTTTAACCCCATAGCAACACCTGAACCAACACAACAACATACACAACCTTTTCCCCCAGCTGCTACAGCAGCAACTCACACACAAACAAAACAACACAACACAAAATTTTACTTCAGCAGCAGCAATGCAACAGCAGGCTTCAGCTGCAGCAATGCAACAGTAGCAGCAACAACTAGGCAGCAATTCAGCAGTAGCAACAGCCCTCTTTCCCCTCCTCCTTGTTCTCTTCTCCTTCATGAAGGATCTCTTGAGGTATAACCCCTCAACTCAACTCCTTATTGCTAAGTTATTGTCGATAGTATAGTTTAGTGTTTATATTATGTAGTTTAGTGCTAGTTCTATAGATCTTGGGTGAGATTTATTCATGTAATGGTTTTAATGGTTAGTACAACCTTAGTAAGTGCTGTTAAGGCTAGCGAAACCAAGAGTTATCCCAGATTTCACCAGAATACCCAATTTGTCCGACTTGGCGTAAATTAGCGATTTTTGCGATTTTATAACCTCTGTTAGATCTGCTGTTGACCCGAACCTTTAATCATAAAATTGTGAAGACTGTAGCATAGTGACCTCATCAGAGACACACACAGAGCACGGGGACCCACCTCAAAATTTAGGCTGCCGGTTTATCCCTTCTGGCCGCAAACTGCGGCCAGAGCAGGGGACATGGTGTTGGGTTTTTGGCTATAGGGTTCTTCTGGGTAGCTTAGGCTTTTGGTATCTGTAACTTTTGTAGTTTGGCCCAGAGGCAAAATCTGGAGCTATAAACGCGTTTTCGATGTTTTTAACGTTGTGCGACACGCGCATGATCCGCGTAGTTCGGTGGCACGCCGCACGCCACAGCGCGTCGAAGTTGGTTCTGGAGAGTTCACACGCGTCGCGACGTATCGTAAACACGCGTATTTAGTTTCACGCACGCATATCCTTTTTGCGATAATTTAACGATTTTGGTGATTCTTATGGTTTGGTGTTAGGTAATGTTAATAATAGTTAGACTAGCCAAATTATGAATGGTTAGGACCAAGTTAACCTTGGAAACCCCCGATTACACAAAAATACCCTAAGTTTTCAATTGGTATGAAACTTGGCGTTTTTGAGCAAAACATAGCTTTCTGAGATCTGCTGCTACCCTTATAGGTTCAGAATAAAATTGAGGGGACCATAGCCTACTGGTGACACACTGACCCCACTACCAGAGCCCGACCCCACCACCCTCAACCCAGGCCGCCAGAAAATTCATTTTGGCCGCAAATTGCGGCCAGACTAGGGAGTTAGGTCCTAGGATTTTTTTCTACAGGTGTCTGCTACATTTTATTGGTCTCTGGTATACATAGTTTTGCAATATTTTGATCTGGGTAAAATCTGGGGCACTATGTTGTTTTCTGGTGTTTTTGGTCTGCGCGATACGCGCGATACGCGTGTGGTTCTGTGATTCGGCGTATCGGGTTAAGCGCTAGGCACATACACGCACGTTTCAGCGTATCGCACACACGCGTGTCAGTTCGCGACACGAGTTCTCGTTTTGTTTTATCGCGTATGCGAGATTTTGATATTATTTGGATTCTTGTGTAAATTCCAGGTTCGCAGGCTGGTACGTCAGACGCCGCTGGGAAAGGGAAGCAGGTGGTCGGCTATACTTAGCACACGACCAGGTGAGTAGATTTAACATCTACGGGGAAATCGCCGGTATGGCGTTAAGCGTCTGGGCGTAGTAGGATGTTTAGTTTATACGTTCATGCAAACATACTAAGTAGCATACCCTTGTTACCTATATAGAACTGGTAGTATAGAACACTGCACTGTCACTAACGGTACATGCTGCACGAGCACGATTTATATGCTACACTCACACCGTTAGTGATTGCCATGACACTCACAGTATAGGATTGCTAGAAATTATTGGTTATACTGATTCCATTTCACTGATGTTGTCATGTTTTGCCATACCCGCATATGCATATTCTACCATGTTCGCCTTGTAGCTCATCATAATGCTCATGTATATATATCTCTCTTGGACACATATGCATCATTTCCACATTGGTGTACGTGTATATTGCTACACTCACTTAGCATATTTAGCTTCTTGCACATCCATACCTATACTCATTTTCATATAAAACATACATGGATGATATTGACTTGACTTAAAAACTAAGGGACCGCATTTGGTATTTTCCAATCTAGGTATTTTTAGATAAAGAGCGGTTTTCCCTTTTCTTCCATACGACACATGGCATGGACTTACGCATTAGATTGATTCATGTGAGTTCTGGATTTTGGGAACCGGAGTACTGTTTTAAGAAAAATATGCACTGTTTAAAAACCCGGTTTCCTTGATTTGATATTTTAGTGCGTCCACCATGTGTTTTCTCGGTGCTAGAGCGATACATGGAAACCCGAGTCGAGGAGCTGGACGAGGCCGATTACGGGTACATGGTGGACCCGGTATGGTACCCCGGGGCGAGAACGGATCGCTGTGCAGTAGAGGGTGAGCCTGGCGGAGGGACTACTACCTACCGGTGATTAGTTGGACCTGGCGGTTATCCGGAGGATACCGACCAGAGTCGAGAGACGGATACGGGATGACTCGTACTGCCGGGGCCGAGGGCCGACACCGCAGACAGAGCCCGTGGGCTAACCCGGATTGACGGGTGCCCGAGATATGAGGTTTTGCGTGTCGATGCTGGACACGAGTTTTCTTGATATTTGGGTGCCGATGTTGGGCACCCACGATTTATGAGATTACGGGATTTGAGGGCCGATATGGATGACGGCGCCTGAGTTGGTTTGGGATTTGGGTGCATTGACATACACCAGTTATTTTTTTTCACGTTGACATTCCGTGTAGACATTATTTCCTCCCATACTCGGCATTTATTACTTGACATCTCATCCTGTAGCTTGCATACCTGATAGAGTACACATGCTTGCATATTATTGCGTACCCTGTTCATCCTATATAGGGTTGTTAGATTACATTGCCATGTCTGATTTTCATACATCTGCGCATTACATAGAAATGCCATTAGATCATACCTGTCACATGATATTGAGCATCCAGTTCTTCATATAGATGTTACCTGTTGGCATAGTTCAGAGTATCGCAGCACGTGCATACCCGCGATTACCTTTATATGTTATCTACTACTCACGAGTTGGCAACTCACCCCCGTTATGCCACAGTTTTTGCAGGTTGCCCTTTGGAGTAGTCGCGGCTGGCTGTTTACTGCACCTTTTGCTACAGATACCATTGCTAGTTGGTGGGTTTTTGTACGGTATCTGTTTACCTTAAGTTGTATCTTGATGTATCTAGTATTCTCCATCTACCTGTATGTATTGACTTAGAGACAATTGTGAGGACGATATATGTTATTTTGTACTCTGGTGTCGAGCTCGCTGTGAGCCGACTTTATTTATTTATGCAGTCTTATATTCTTGCTATCTTCATTACATTTTCACTTAGTCGTATCATCATTATTGAGATGCTCTATTTATTCCACATGACAAATTCTTTTAATAGGAAATGTTGCACACAAATAAAATTATTAACTAACCCTTGGACTTAAAAAGGATTTTTCTACTAAATTAATTAAAAAGATCTTCTAAACGTTTGCAACCGTTTTACAAAATATTTTAACACTCTACATTTAAATGGTTTTGATTTCTGGGCTTTCGGCTTACTTAGTCATGTTACGCCTTTAGACGTTACATGGTTAAGTGCCGGTTACGGGCCAAAGTTTGGGTCGTGACATCCTTGGCCAAGGATGCTTTAGGGATTTACTGGTAGGTGTTACCAGTAGTTTCTCGACCCGTTATGAGCCTCATATCGACACAACTTATCGAGTTATTGGGGTCTGAAGTTTACCACCCCTAGACGAGATATGCGACATATCAGACGAACATACCGGACTGTACGGTAAGTGGTACTGGTTGGATTCACAGGAGTGTGAGCGGGCTTGCTCATTGATCTTCTGATCGCTCAATACCCGGGTGGCCGTTACGTTTAGCAGACCACTTGCGGCTTGTGGGTGTTTGATATGATCATCACCTACTGCCGGCGTATTGACGAGTCTTTAGAGTCCTACACAGAGGTTTCCTGGCTCAAGCGAAACGAAATAGGAGCGCATATGAGATATGTGCGGGACCGAGAATAATACCAGTATGTGATACTGTATTCTATTCTCGCGATTTGTATCATTGGACGTTTATATGAGATATAGCCGGGTTACCGAATCAAGTATTGATTCGATACATTGATACACTTGATATTAGTTGGTTTTATGCAGTATGACCGGATCATTAAATCAAGTGTTGATTTAGTGATTTAATGTATAATTATATATTTGATATATTACTTTACATTAACTAGTATTGGTTCACTTAAGATTATTTTCTCACTAGATTGTGCACATTGTATATATGATATATTTTTGTGCACTTGTTTGTATCATGTTTGATGATACATGCAAACTTGGGTGTGTGTATACTTTAAACTATGATTAGGTTAATGGTTAGGGTTTGATTTACTCATTTATTTATTCATTTGTTCTTTTGGACAAAAACAAATATGGTGGCTTTCTTTGTTTTATTCTTGGAGTTTCATGAAGCTTCACCATTTTATTTTTATTCTCAAACCTAACCATTATCTAAACCCTAGTTTATTCTCTACATGAGTTAGACTAACCCATGGTTGCTATATGATAAGAATCACTTGAATTTTCTAATTAATTAATTCTTTTTCTTCTTCTTCATCTTCTTCATGAAGAAAGAAAAAGCTTGCTTAAAAAATTCTAAGTGATGATTCGAAGTGAGAAATCCAAATCCAAAGTGAACCCACTTCCTATTTCTTCATCCTCTATCACTTGCCATGTAGTAGAGGGTGTTTTCTTTACAAGTTTCTTGACCTAGTGAAGATGAAGCTTGAGTTTGAGTCGCCTCGACGTAGATCATCTTCGGCATCGAAGTCAACGACCTAGCCCGATTATTTCTCCGACGAAACCATCGCTAGAGTCCGGGATTCCGATGATCGCAGCGGAGGGATGTCAACACAGAGCTAAAGAAATGGTGGAGCGGATATACAAAGGTTGTAGTCCCCTTCACTTAGCAATAAAGTTGTTTACTTGCCTGCTTTTCGCCTAATCTCTAGTTAACGATCTAGTTTAGGGTTTCTCGGCACCGGAAAATTTTAATTTGGCATGGTTGATTTCTTGTGGAACCTCTTGAGTGTGCCTAGTGACCCTACAGTGGTATCAGAGCCTAGCTAGAGCTTTAGGCGAAGTGTAGACGATGTTAGAAATCCGATCGAACCCCGAAACCCTAACTCAAACCCTTCTCTGTACATTTTCTGAAAATGTGGATTTTTCCAAATTAAAAATATCCAAAAAATACAGCAGGGTATTATAAGAGTTACTGTGAAGCATGTGAGCCCAAGTCAACTAAAGCGCCGCGGAACCGCGGCCCCACCCAAGCATGTGCGGCGGTTCCGCGGCCACAAAGTTGATTCTTGGCACGTGCTTTGCACAGTAATGTCCTATATTGATTCCTGTGTTTTCTGGGTAATTTTAATTTATACTCAAGTGTTGAGTTTTCAGGGTTGTATTGGGAGTTCGTCGATTCGATCGGAATCTTTAACTTTGTCTGTGTTTTTCCGGATAATTTAGAATATGTTAAAAAGTTCGACCGGATAAAAATACCCAATTTTTCCCCTGCCGGGAAATTTCGAAGTGTTGGATTTTTTCGTAGTTTAAGAACGTCTAAGTAATGCAAGTAACGCGATGGACCCTCTAGAAGACAACAAACCTTAACTCGATTATGTGACCGTCTTGAACTGCCATTTGAACCTTAGGGTTTGGGGCAGTACGACGCGCCACATGTGAGGCGTTGGCTTGACCCTTCTACGGCTGGACCGTTGGTACTGTGGCATGAAATGGATTTTTTTGAACTTATTTCATGTGTTGAGCTATTTCGGGAAAAATTGGGTGTTTGATTGTTCGATCGGAAAGTTTAACATTTTCTATTTATCTGGAATGTGATACAATATTTGGAATCCATAAATAGTTATGAGATAACTGATTTGAATGTTATAAACATAGCACTTTAATCTCACTTGATCGGTTGCCACGGAATTTTGATGTGATCAAAAGTCCGTCGCAATCACGTAGCGTACGCGGATACTTGCCGGGTAAACTTAATAGATAGCCACGCCCCATAGCCCCGACCAAGTGACTGTAGGAGAACCCCGTCGCCGAAAGCATCTGTCCGGGTGCTCGCGGCAGCGGTGTTCCGCCTTAGTGTACTTCGTCGACGGCATCGGGGGTGCGGCTGCCTACTAAAGTTTGTGACGTGCATTCGATAAAAATGCCGGGAATCTTGTTGAATTGCCTGACTTGATATTGAAAAGTGTTTTCGATAATGAGACTAAAATGCGGGGTTTATAATTGTTAGGCATGTGATTTCTAAGGAATTCAGTTGGTTAGGCATGCGATGTCTAAGGAGGTTGCGGATTCCAACTGTTGTAGTTTTACACTTTCTTTTCTGTGACCGTAAGTGTAATATGTGATATCGCCGGTTTCGTTGCTATATGTCAACGACAATTGGGATGCGCACATTTACTTAAGTTGATGACTTTTGATGTTATGTGTTGCTGGATATGTTATATTGGATCGTCGCGTTTTGAATAGCCGGGTTTTTTTTATGTGAGATGAGTGTTTTTCATTTTCATTCATGTAAAAACTTGTATGTAATATTATTTTATTGGGGCACTTCCAGGTTGCGGAAGATGTCACCCATTGTATATTATTTACTTTTCCGCACTAGGATAGACCCAAGGAGGAGGGCACAAGTAACCGGGTTCTGGAGTCCAGTGGGAGACCAACTCGAGGAGTCGAGTTCGGGTCTCCTAACTCTAGAATTGGTAGGGTTGCTTGCCACTCTCGTAGGGGTCTAGGGGTGTGGGTTTGGCTATTCATCGCGACCGTGGAATTCGTGTTTTATACTGGCTCGTATTGAAAACACGGACGTCCTACTATATCCAATGTTTCATATGATTCTTCTGCTGCGATATCTGTGATGTGATCATTTGATGTTCTGTGATAAATACTGTATATAGTATATATGATATATTATATAGGCGTTACTTATGTTTTACACCCGCGCTAGCCCTGCCCCGCTCTGCTGTTAGTTACCTAACCTAACGGTGCACGAGGGGACATCAAGGCGAATGCGGATGGCATAAGTGTACGTCGTATTTATCTGTGATGTTTAGGTGATTTAAATGATGGGACTTCATTAATGCGATTGATGAAAGAAAATAAACCTAAGATGTTGTGGAATCGAATTTTCAAAAACAGGTAGCTACAGTTCTTGCTTTGCATCGCGGTGTTCCTTGTAGAACATCCTGCACCTTATTCGATAAGGAAAGGACCGAGATCCCTTCACCGAGAGTGACTCCTTTAGCAATAACTGGCAGATGCTACAACCCTCGGTTTGTCTTTTGATTGCTCCTATAGTTCTTGCTTTATACAGCGGTATATATGATATATCCAGCACCCTATTCGATGAGGAAAGGGCCGACGATCCCTTCACCGGGAGTGACCCCTTTAGCAAAACTAGAAAAACCTAAAAAACACTCCATTTTAAAATCATTTGATTCTACAACGATATCAAGTTCATTACGCAATAGGTTTTCAGAAAAACCTATCGTAGCCCTCCGTCATTTCAGATAAGTCCTACTTAGTATTTGTGCTACGTTTGTTGACCTCCGTCAAGGCGTTGTGTGCGGTAGCTAACTAGTATTTATTTGCTTATGCATATGATGCAAATTGGGTTAGGGTAGTCGTACGGCCTTGTTGACCTCCGTCAAGGGTCGTGCGGGTGGGTTTGATTCAATCAAGAAATGACGGATTGAACTTGACTAGTAGCCTATGGTTTGTGGACCTCCGTCAAGGTCATAGGGTGCTAGGGGCAAAATTATCGGGAATTTCAAGTGTTGAAATTTGCAATGAGATTGCATACCTTCTATGAGATAGTTGGATCCCGATACCCGCTGCGAGTAAGAGTTACTCCTGGGAGAGTTTTACACATTACAATTAGCCGATCAAGTAGGTGTCTAAAAAGGTGTCAATGGGGTTACGCCTCTGGAAAAACGAGGTTTACATTAATTAGGTCCGTGCGAAAGCACGGGGCACCTCCCTAAAAGTACCGACCCTGGCCTGGCTGAATGATTGGCGAACTTGTAGCATGTAATTAATCCCGGCTAGTCTTTCCTTTTAGGGTTTGAAGGAAGATTTGATAAAAATAGTGGCAGCCATCCTAATTAGATAAAATAATAACCAATCTAATCTTGCAAGAGCGCACGCAGAGTGTTTTCTTCTCTCTCCAGGTAGCGACCATGTCACGCCTTAATCAAGATAAAAAAAACGGATATATTGACCGAACCCGCTTGTTATACTGAGATGGGGAACGTTGGTCCCGCTCCAACTTATAATTATTATAAGACAGAGCAGGAAATTAGGGAATACCAGATTTCCCGTGCCGCCCAAATGAAGAAAGTGCATGATGATGCATCTTCTTCGGGTGTGTTCATTACAGAGAACTGTTTCTCAATGTCCTTTACGTCCTGGGTATATGATACCGGATCAGGATCCCACATATGTAATATATTACATGGGCTGCAGAAAGGTTGAGAACTGAGAACGGGTGATAAGTTTCATGAGGCAGAAAACGGTACAAGTGTTGCAGCCAAGTCTGTTGGCCACTGTCACCCTGTATTACAAGAATACATTGATTCTGAACAAATGTTATTAGATACCGAACCTGATATACAAAATCATATCAGTCTCTTTATTTAGATAAAGAAGGATACAATTTTGTATTGTTGGATAATGTTTTGAACATTTCCTATATCAATAGTTAATCGCTTCAGGCACGTTATCTAAAAGCATTGACGTTCTAAATCAAACTACAGTTCCTAGTATACAGAACACACACAAGAGGAAGAGTTCAGAAATGAACAAATCCTTCTTGAGGCATTATAGACTAGGTCATATCAATGCGATCCGACTGGCTGAAGTTACATTTAGATGCTTATTTAAATCAGTTTGAATTTACATCTTATGAAACTTGCCAGTCATGTCACAAAGATTAGATGACCATAGCCCTGTTTATTGGAAACAGAGAAAGAGTTAGTAAACTCTTGGGATGATACATGTTGATGTATGTAGGTCCCCTGTCTACACATACCAAGACCGGTTCTTTGTACTTTATTACATTCTCTGATAATCTCTCAAGATTCAGACATATGTTCCTGTTGAAACACAAGTCCGAAATTTTTGAGATATTCACAGAATATAAGTTAGAAGTAGAGAACCAAAATACGGGTATAAGTATTATGTCCTTTGATGTGATCAAGGAGGAGAATACTTGAGCACGGAATTCCTGGATTATTCTAAAGGAGAATGAGATTCTCTCTCAGCATTACTCCTCTGTATACACCATAGCACGATGGTATATCGAGGCGGAGCAATAACACCGTATGTGATATGGTGTGCTCTATGATGAGTACTACTGAGTTTCCTATTTCGTTTTAGCGAGTTATGCACTTAGGAAGTTGCATACCTATTGAATAGGGTTCCGATCAAATCAGATGCCTACCATTTCATATGAGATATGGAAAGGGAAGAGCCCATCTCTTAAGTTAGTTAAGATTTGGGGTTGTCCGGCCTATGTCTAAAAAGCATAATCTGGACAAGCTCGAGGCAAAGTCATTTCTGTAGAAGTTTGTTGGATATCCCAAGCATACGCAAGGGAATATCTTCTACCTAACCGAGGAACAAAAATGTTTTGTTTCTCAGCATGCCACCTTTGTGAAAGGGAATTTCTTGTGAAGAAATTAGTGGACATGAGGTAGAACTGGAAAGAGTTCCAGCTATACAAACTGCAGCTGATGATTTGGTAGAACCAAAGGATTCAATAAAAACCAACGAACCTCAGCCTCTCCGCCGATCTAGTAGGTTTCCTCACCCACCTAAAAGATACTTCGGTTTCTCTATGACAGTGGGAGCAAGGATTGTATCATAGGATGATAACCTAACTAGTTTTGAGCTGGCCATCAGGAGTGTGACTCTGTAAGAATGGCTGGATGTTTATCGATCTGAGATGGAATCCTTTTAAACAAAGTATGGACTTTGGTTGCTATATCTGAAGGGTTAAATTCCCATCAGGAGCAAGTATATCTTGAGAAGATTACTTGGTGTACATGGAAAAGTTGAGACTTTCAAAGCTAGACTCGTTAAAGGTTTGCATCATAGAACAGTTATGGCTAATGATGAAACCTTTTCTGAGGCCTATGCTTAAGTCCATCCAGATCCAACTTGCCACGGCTACATACCATGACTATGATATCTGGTGGTTGGGTGTCATGACTGCTTTTCTAAATATTGATTTAGAAGAGAATGTCTATAAGTACACAGCCAGAGGGCTTCGTAAACAGTGGGAGCAGCGGAAACGTGTGCAAGTTGCTTTACAGATTAAAGCAGGCATCGCGGAGTTGGAACATCTATTTTGATAAGATTAGTCAAAGAGTTTGACATTATCAAAATGGTAGATGAACCTTGTATATACAAAAAGGTAGTAGGGAGTATGCTGGTGATCCCCGTAGAGTACGTGGATGACACACTCTTGATAGGGAAGGAGTTTCCTATGCTACGCTCGGTCAATCTCCACTTATCACAAAGATTCTCCATATAGTATCAAAGTGATACCTTGTAAATCCTCAATTTGGATCTATTAGATAGATCTAAGTGGACCTTAGGATCCTCAATAGATGTAGTGAGAAGGTATCAATTGATCCTGGGGAGAATCACTGGAAAGGTTCCAGAGTGATAAAGACGACTGAATGTCAGTCGCAGGCATTGTCTTTACCCTTAGTAAAGGGACGGTATGTTGGAAGAGTTCCAAGCTAGATACCGTGGCAAACTAGAAGATAAAGGCTGGATACATCGCTACTAAAGATGCTACCAAAGAGGAAGTCTGGGTATATATATTAGTTCATGAGATAAACTTTGTTCCTACCATTGTGTGACAATGGAATTGTGGCTTATGCCAAGGAACGCCCGTCCTATCAGTGATCCAGACATATTCTTAGGCAGTATCACCAGATCGTGGAGATGGTTGATCTCCAGGGGATCGAGGTTTGGAGAGTAGACTCAGAGGACGACAAGGCGGATCCACTCACAAAGGCCTTTTCCCAGAGAGAGACTTTTATAGGATGGTTGAGTATGAGATACTACAACCACTGCTATCAGATGGCCTTAATGCAAGTGGGAGATTGTTAGTTATATGTATGCCGTAGAGGCCATTACTATACATAGGATGTATATTGTAGTGGATGCTTGGGCATATATAGGGATGGCTTTCTTGCTCGATATGATAGTATGCTATCTGGTTACTCTTTACCTTAACGTGTACACTGATTGTCTCTCTGTTACATGTTGGTAAAGCCCTTACGATGTGTACTTGACTACCTGGACTATGATGTGGATCATACTAGTGGGGACATGGTAGTCCATGAGTACATCCTTCAAAGTCCCTAGTCGTGGGTGTATCGAGACGGGGCATCGAGATACCAGAGTAGACTAGCGTGTATCTTCTCGACCCATATAGATGGGCGATGGATGATCCCATATCCATTGGTGTTTGACATCAGAGATCATATACGGGTGCTCAGTGGAGACTGGGTACACTGGACGGACTCGCCGAGAACTCCCAGATGGTATTATACCTTACGTCAGATGGCAGTTCTCTGGTGACACTGGTACAGGTTAGTCTGTAGACCCGAGATCGTCATAGAGTCTTGTGTGATTGCCACTGTTCTTTGATTTCCACCTTACCATGTCCAAGAGGGCGTGCAAAACGGTGGCTTTTGGGTACAGTCCCGAATCACATGGAGGCAATGAGCGATAGGAGGGGTTTCGTCTCTCCCGGTATAGGGAGTTGATGTTGAGCAGAGCTCGATTGGCTCTAACAGGAAGTCCTTGGCCAAGGCAGCTTTAGGGATTTACTGGTAAGTATTACCAGTAGTTTCTTGACCCGTTATGAGCCTCATATCGACACGACTTATCGAGTTATTGGTGTCTGACGTTTACCATCCCTAGACGAGATATGCGACATATCAGACGAACAGACCGGACTGTACGGTAAGTGTTACTGGTAGGATTCACAGGAGTGTGAGCGGGCTTGCTCTTTGATCCTCTGATCGCTCAATACCCGGGTGGCCGTTACATTTAGCAGACCGCTTGCGGCTTGTTGGTGTTTGATATGATCATCGCCTACTGCCGGCGTATTGACGAGTCTTTAGAGTCCTACACAGAGGTTTCCTGGCTCAAGCGAAACGAAATAGGAGCGCATATGAGATATGTGCGGGACCGAGAATAATACCAGTATATGATACTGTATTCTGTTATCGCGATTTGTATCATTAGACGGTTATATGAGATATAGCCGGGTTACCGAATCAAGTGTTGATTCGATACATTGATACACTTGATATTAGTCGGTTTTATGCAGTATGACCGGATCATTAAATCAAGTGTTGATTTAGTGATTTAATGTATAATTATATATTTGATATATTACTTTACATTAACTAGTATTGGTTCACTTAAGATTATTTTCTCACTAGATTGTGCACATTGTATATATGATATATTTTTGTGCACTTGTTTGTATCATGTTTGATGATACATGCAAACTTGGGTGTGTGTATGCTTTAATCTATGATTAGGTTAATGGTTAGGGTTTGATTTACTCATTTATTTATTCATTTGTTCTTTTGGACAAAAACAAATATGGTGGCTTTCTTTGTTTTATTCTTGGAGTTTCATGAAGCTTCACCATTTTACTTTTTTTCTCAAACCTAACCATTATCTAAATCCTAGTTTATTCTCTACATGAGTTAGACTAACCCATGGTTGCTATATGATAAGAATCACTTGAATTTTCTAATTAATTAATTCTTTTCTTTCTTATTCATCTTCTTCATGAAGAAAGAAAAAGCTTGCTAGAAAATTCTAAGTGATGATTCCAAGTGAGAAATCCAAATCCAAAGTGAACCCACTTCCTATTTCTTCATCCTCTATCACTTGCCATGTAATAGAGGATGTTTTCTTCACAAGTTTCTTGACCTAGTGAAGATGAAGCTTGGGTTTGAGTCACCTCGACGTAGATCATCTTCGGCATCGAAGTCAACGACCTAGCCCGATTATTTCTCCGACGAAACCATCGCTAGAGTCCGGGATTCCGATGATTGCAGTGGAGGGATGTCAACACGGAGCTAAAGAAATGGTGGAGCGGGTCTACAAAGGTTGTAGTCCCTTTCACTTAGCAATAAAGTTGTTTAGTTGCCTGCTTTTCGCCTAATCTCTAGTGAACGATCTAGTTTAGGGTTTCTCGGCACCGGAAAATTTTAATTTGGCATGGTTGATGCCTTGTGAAACCTCTTGAGTATGCCTAGTAACCCTACAGTTATTATTTTATCTAATCAGGATGGCTCCCACTGTTTTTATCAAATCTTCCTTCAAACCCCTAAAGGAAAGACTAGCCTGGATTAATTACACACTACAAGTTCGCCAATCTTTCAGCCAGGCCAGTGCCGGTACTTTGAGGGAGGTCCCCGGTGCTTTTGCATGAACCTAATTAAAGTAAAGCTCATTTTCCCAGAGGCGTAACCTCGTTGACACCTTTCTAGACACCTACTTGATCGGCTATTTCTAATGTGTAAAACTCTCCCAGGAGTAACAATTACTCGCAGTGGGTATCGGGATCCAACTATCTCATAGAAGGTATGCAATCTCATTGCAAATTTCAACACTTGAAATTCCCGATAATTTTTCCCCTAACGTGCTATGACCTTGACGAAAGCCAACAAACCATAACCCGCTAGTCAAGTTCAACCCGTCATTTCTTGATTGAATTAAACCCACCCGCACGACCCTTGACAAAAGCCAACAAAGCCGCACGACTACCCTAATCCAATCGCATCATATGCAGCAGATAAGCAGCATATAGCTTCCGCACACTACACCTTGACGAAAGCCAACAAATGTAGCACAATACTATATACAACTTATTTGAAATGACGGAGGGCTACGACAGGTTTTTCTGAAAACCCATTGCGTAATGAACTTGATATCGTTGTAGAATCGAATGAATTTTGAAATGGAGTGTTTTTGAGGCTTTTCCAGTTTTTCTAAAGGGGTCACTCCCGGTGAAGGGATCGTCGGCCCTTTACTCATCGAATAAGGTGCAGGATATATCATATATACCGCTGTGCAAAGCAAAAACTATAGAAGCAATTAAAAGACAAACCGAGGGTTGTAGCATCTGCCAGTTATTGCTAAAGGGGTCACTCCCGGTGAAGGGATCTCGGCCCTTTCCTTATCGAATAAGGTGCAGGATGTTCTATAAGGAACACCGCGATGCAAAACATGAACTGTAGCTACCTGTTTTTGAAAATTTGATTCCATAACATCTTAGGTTTCTTTTCTTTCATTAATCATATTAATGAAGTCCCATCATTTAAATCACCTAAACATCACAGATAAATATGACGTACACTTATGCCATCCGCATTCGCCTCGATGTCCCGTCTGCACCGTTAGGTTAGGTAACTAACGGCAGAGCGAGGCAGGGATAGCGCGGGTGTAAAACATAAGCAACGTCTATATAATATATCATATATACTATATACAATATCTATCTGAACATATCACATGATCACATCACAGATAACGCAGCAGAAAATATCATATGAAATATTGGATATACTAGGACGTCCGTGTTTTATTTGGAGCCTGTATAAAACACGGATTCCACGGTCGTGATAAATAGCCAAACCCACACCCCTAGACCTCTACGAGAGCGGCAAGCAACCCTAACAATTCTAGAGTTAGGAGACCAGGACTCGACTCCTCGAGATGGTCTCCCACTGGACCCTAGAACCCGGTTACTTGTGCTCCCCTCCTTGGGTCTATCCTAATGCGGAAAAGTAAATAATATACATCAACAGTGACATCTTCCGCAACCTGGAAGTGCCCCAATAAAAAAATATTACATACAAGTTTTTACATGAATGAAAAAAAAACACTCATCTCACATAAAAACCCCTCGGCTATTCGAACACGACGATCCAATATAACATCCAGCAACACATAACATCACATGTCATAAACGTAAGTAAGTATGTATACATCGATTGTCGTTGACGTATAGCAACGACAATCGGCAATACTTCTACATACTACACTTACGGTCACAGAAAAGAAAGTGTAAAACTACAACAGTTGGAATCCGCAAACTCTTTAGACATCACATGCCTAACCAATTATAAACCCCGCATCTTAGTCTCATTATCGAAAACTCTTTTCAATATCAAGTCGGGCAATTCAACAAGATTCCCGACATCCTGATCGAATGCTCATTGCAAACTTTAGTAGGCGGCCGCACCCCCGATGCCGTCGATGAAGTGCACCAAGGCGGAACACCACTGCCGCGAGCACCCGAACGGATGCTTTCGACGACAGGGTTCTCCTACAGTCACTTGGTCGGGGCTATGGGGTATGGCTGTCTATTAAGTTTACCCGGCGAGTATCCACGTACGCTACGTGATTGTGACGGACTTTTGATCGCATCAAAATTCCGTGGCAACCGATCAAGTGAGACTAAACTGCTATGTTTATAACATTCATTCAGTTATCTCATAACTACATGTGGATTCCAAATATTGTATCACATTCCGGATAAATAGAAAATGTTAAACTTTCCGATCGAACAATCAAACACCCAAGTTTTCCTGAAACAGCTCAACACTTGAAATAAGTTCAAAAACATCCATTTCATGCCACAGTACCAACGGTCCAGCCGTAGAAGGGTCAAGCCAACGCCTCACATGTGGCACGCCGTACTGCCCCAAACCCTAAGGTTCAAAGGGCAGTTCAAGATGGTCACATAATCGAGTTAAGGTTTGTTGTCTTCTAGAGGGTCCATCATGTTACTTGCACTACTTAGAGCGTTATTAAACTATGGAAAAATCCAACAATTGGAAATTTCCCGGCATGGGAAAAATTGGGTATTTATATCCGGTCGAACTTTTTAACATATTCTAAATTACCCGAAAAAACACCCAGAGGAAGTTAAAGTTTCCGATCGAATCATCGAATCCCCAAAACACCCCAGATTACTCAACTCTTGAGTGTAAATTAAAACTTCCCAGAAAACACAGGAAACACCTACTGTTATTACTGTAGAAAATAGAGTCCCCAATCATCACATACGGCCGCGGAACTGCCGCAATAAGTAGGGTTAGGCTGCGGTTCCGCGGCGCTACTGTAGAGATAGGGTGTCGTTTTCTGCAGTATTTCTTAGAATTTCCTGCTCTATTTTCTGAGAATTTTTAATTAGGAAAAATCCACAGTTCCATCAAATTTACAGAGAAGGGTTAAGTTTAGAGTTTCGGGGTTCGATCGGATTTCTAACATCGTCTACTCATCGCCTAAAGCTCTAGCTAGGCTTTGATACCACTGTAGGGTTCCTAGGCATACCCATGAGGTTCTACAACTGATCAACCATGCCAAAATCAAAAATTTATGTGCCGAGAAACCCTATGCAAGATCGTTAACTAGAGGATAGGTGAAAACACAAGCAAGTTAACAATTTAACTACAAGTGAAAGGGATTACAACCTTTGTAGATCCGGTCCTCCACTTCTTTAGCTCAGTGATGACGTCCCTCCGCTGCGATCATCGGGATCCCAGACTCTAGCGATGGTTTCGTCGAAGAAATGATCGGGCTAGGTCGTTGACTTCGATGCCGAAGATGATCTACGTCGAGGCGACTCAAACTCAAGCTTCATCTTCACTAGGTCATGAAACTTGTGAAGATAACACACTCTACGACATGGCAAGTTGTAGAGGATGAAGAAATAGGAAGTGGGTTCACTTTAGAATTGGATTTCTCACTTGATTTCATTACATGGAAATTTTCAAGAATGGTTTTCTTCACTTGAAGAAGATGAAAAAGAAGAAGGAAAAAGAATTATCTTGAAAATAATAAATCAAGTGAATCTTATCATAATGCAACCATGAGTGAAGTAAACAAATGTGGAGAATAAACTTGGGTTTAAGTGTAATGGTTAGGTTAAGGAAAAAACAAAATGGTTGAAGCTTCATGAAACATCAAGAATAAAACAAAGAAAGCCACCATTTTATTTTTGCCAAAAATAAATAAAGAAAATAAAGAAAATAAATAAAACCTAACCGTTAACCTAAACATGGTTTAAAGCAAAGTAGAAAATAGAGTCCCCAATCATCACATACGGCCGCGGAACCGCCGATTTTTGATTTTGTCACGGTTGATTAGTTGTAGAACCTCATGGGTGTGCCTAGGAACCCTACACAAGATCGTTAACTAGAGGATAGACGAAAACACAAGCAAGTTAACAACTTAACTACAAGTGAAAGGGATTACAACCATTGTAGATCCGGTCCTCCACTTCTTTAGCTCCGTGATGACGTCCCTCCGCTGCGATCATCGGGATCCCGGACTCTAGCGATGGTTTCGTCGGAGAAATGATCGGGCTAGGTCGTTGACATCGGTGCCGAAAATGATCTACGTCGAGGCGACTCAAACTCAAGCTCTATCTTCACTAGGTCATGAAACTTGTGAAGATAACACACTCTAATACATGGCAAGTGGTAGAGGATGAAGAAATAGGAAGTGGGTTCACTTTAGAATTGGATTTCTCATTTGATTTCATCACTTGGAAATTTTCAAGAATGGTTTTCTTCACTTGAAGAAGATGAAGAAGAAGAAGGAAAAAAATTATCTTGAAAATAATAAATCAAGTGAATCTTATCATAATGCAACCATGGGTGAAGTAAACACATGTAGAGAATAAACTAGGGTTTAAGTGTTATGGTTAGGTTAAGGAAAAAACAAAATGGTTGAAGCTTCATGAAACTTCAAGAATAAAACAAAGAAAGCCACCATTTTATTTTTGCCAAAAATAAATAAAGAAAATAAATAAAACAAATAAAACCTAACCATTAACCTAAACATGGTTTAAAGCATAGTAGAAAATAGAGTCCCCAATCATCACATACGGCCGCGGAACCGCCGATTTTTAATTTTGGCACGGTTGATCAGTTGTAGAACCTTATGGGTGTGCCTAGGAACCCTACACAAGATCGTTAACTAAAGGATAGGCGAAAACACAAGCAAGTTAACAACTTAACTACAAGTGAAAGGGATTACAACCTTTGTAGATCCGGTCCTCCACTTCTTTAGCTCCGTGATGACGTCCCTCCGCTGCGATCATCGGGATCCCGGACTCTAGCGATGGTTTCGTCGGAGAAATGATCGGGCTAGGTCGTTGACTTCGATGCCGAAGATGATCTACGTCGAGGCGACTCAAACTCAAGCTCCATCTTCACTAGGTCATGAAACTTGTGAAGATAACACACTTTACTACATGGCAAGTGGTAGAGGATGAAGAAAAAGGAAGTGGGTTCACTTTAGAATTGGATTTCTCACTTGATTTCATCTCTTGGAAATTTTCAAGAATGGTTTTCTTCACTAGAAGAAGATGAAGAAGAAGAAGGAAAAAGAATTATCTTGAAAATAATAAATCAAGTGAATCTTATCATAATGCAACCATGGGTGAAGTAAACACATGTAGAGAATAAACTAGGGTTTAAGTGTAATGGTTAGGTTAAGGAAAAAACAAAATGGTTGAAGCTTCATGAAACTTCAAGAATAAAACAAAGAAAGCCACCATTTTATTTTTGCCAAAAATAAATAAAGAAAATAAATAAAACAAATAAAACCTAACCATTAACCTAAACATGGTTTAAAGCATACACACACCCAAGTTTGCATGTATCATCAAACTGGTGCACAAACATATATCGTGTATACAACTTGTGCATATCAAGTGAGAAAATCAATCTTAAGTGAACAATATTAGTCAATGTAAAATAATATATCTAATATATAATTATACATTAAATCATTAAATCAACACTTGATTAATGATCCGGTCATACTGCATATAACCGACTAATATCAAGTGTATCAATATATCGAATCAACATTTGATTCGGTAACCCGGCTATATCATATATAACCGTCCGATGATACAAATTGTGAGAATAGAATTCAGTATCACTTACTGGTATTATTCTCGGTCCCGCACATATCTCATATGTGCTCCTATTTCGTTTCGCTTGAGCCAGGAAACCTCTGTGTCGGACTCTAAAGACCCGTCAATACGCCGGCAGTAGGTGATGATCATATCAAACACCCACAAGCCGCAAGCGGTTTGCTAAACATAACGGCCACCCGGGTATTGAGCGATCAGAAGATCAACGAGCAAGCTCGCTCACACTCCTGTGAATCCAACAAGTAAAACTTACCGTACAGTCCGGTCTCGTCGTCTGATATGTCGCATATCTTGCCTAGGGGTGGTAAACGTCAGACCCTAATAGCTCGGTAAGTCGTGTCGATATGAGGTCTATAACAGTTCGAGAAACTACTGGTAACACTTACCAGTAAATCTCAGCAACCCTGGCCAGGGATTTCCGGTTATAGCCAATCGAACACAGCAAAACATCAACTCCCTATACCGGGAGAAACGAATCCCCTCCTATCGCTCATTGCCTCCATGTGATTCTGGACTGTACCCAAAAACCACCGTTTTGCATGCCCTCTTGGATGTGGTAAGATGGAAATCAAAGCACAGTGGGAATCACACAAGACTCTACGACGATCTCGGGTCAACAGACTACTTTGTACCATTGTCACCAGAGAACTGCCATTTGACGTGAGGTATAATACCATCTAGGAGTTCTCGACGAGTCAGTCCAGTGTACCCAGTCTCCACTGAGCACCCGTACACCATCCTTGATGTCAAACACCGATGGATATGGGATCATCCATCGCCCATCATATGGGTCAAGATGCGTATACGCTAGTCTACTCTGGTATATCGATGCCCCGTCTCGATACGCCCACGACTAGGGACCTTGAAGGATGTACTTATAGACTACCATATCCCCACTAGTATGATTTGCATCATAGTCCAGGTAGTCAAGTACACATCCTAAGGGCTTTACTAACATGTAACAGAGAGACAATCAGTGTACACGTTAAGGTAAAGAGCAACCGGATAGCATACTATCATGTCGAGCAAGAAAGCCCTCCCTATATATGTCCAAGCATCCACTACAATATACATCCAATGTACAGTAATGGCCTCTAGGGCATACATATAACTAACAGAGATGAGTCGATGTGATTGGGCATGATGCCACGAGATCGGTGATGTGACTTGTGTCATATTATGAGATACGACATGAGATTTTAGCGGATCATTTAGCGATGTGTTTTCATACACACGCAGATATACGTTGATGGTATCAGTATGTACTAGACTTTCGATCAGTACCCTTATTTCAAGATATGATGATGACGATACAAGATAAATAATGAGATAAATGTGATAGTTGACCCATACCCTGATTTGGGACGCCGTACGATTGATTTACCGTACGAGCTATAATTATATTGAAAGATCCACACTCTTGACTCGAGAATGTCATATTATATATATTGTATCATACGTGATAATATTGAGGCGGGATCACCGACTACTAGATGTGTGTGTGTGTGTGTGTCGACTCGGACTTAGGTGGTTTTCCTTACCCTTTCGGTTAGTCTGTTAGTTTAGTCCTGTAGTTTACTTAGTAGATGTTAGACCGGGCTCGAGTCATACCTATTTCTAAAACTAACGAATCGTGAGTATTTCAAAGACAGGGCAAGGGAAACTACGGATATTTCAAAGGACGTACCTTTTCTTAAAAACACCGTAGCCCCTATTTTCTAAACACCACGATTCGTGTTATTTCAAACGCCAAAACTGTATGACTCATATATATTATGTACATTCTTTATTGTTCCATTTACTATTCATTTTCCAGATATTCTTACTAATCGCATCGCATCGCATGCTTAAATATGTTTTTATTGTTATATTGAACCCAAGTTATCAGGACACCAGCACCATTACTGATGATGCGTATGTCTACGAACACTTGCTTGCTGGCTCACACAAATCATCATCGGTAATTGCCATGTCACGTACACTTTAGAGAATATTAATTCATTGATATCGCTTGCTAGCTGATAGTTTCGATATATCATTACTGTGCTAGATTAGATATTGCATTTATTACTGAGATACTTCATGTATTTATACATTCGTTTGTCATGAAATATTATGGATCATTATGCCAGTATTCTCTGTCTGTTTACATCGTGATTTTGAGACTTCGGATTTCTATGAGATTTCTGGATTTGGAGGAACCACAAAGATTTTATAAACTCGTTATCATTTTAAAGATAGAATCGCGGTTTTCTCATGATATGATTTGAGAGGAGTCCACTATGAGTTTTCTCGGCTCTTGAGCGATATCATACACCCGATTAGAGGAGGAGGAAGAAAGGTCTGTGGGTGCATGGTGGGCCCGGTGTGGTACCCCGGGCCATGAGGGTCACAGATGATGGCGTTGAGCCTGGCAGGGGAGCATTACCGACAGGTTATTGTGACGCGCCGGATATCCGAAGGTTACCGACATGGTCTTGAGATTTTATGATATGGGCCAGTCCGGATTACCGGAGCCCTAGACATTGAGATTTGATGATATGGACCAGTCCGGATTGCCGGAGCCCTAGACATTGAGATTTGATGATACCGGCCAGTCCGGATTGCCGGAGCCTGGGATATTGAGATATTGGGATATGTAGTTTGTGTCGATAGTTGACACTGATTCACTGATGATACTTCGATTTTTATACAGAAATCTCACTGAGATATGAAAACAGTTTTTCTCATTTATATGTATTCTGTTTTCATGCATTCATACATCATATATATGATATGTTGTTACCTGAGGCACTGACACGAGCACTTGGTATTAAACTTATGTATAGATGTTTACCTTGCCTTTATATTATGCTTCAGGCTTTATATTAATGAGGATATATTATCGTATGACCTAGGATTGAGTCATACATGTGATTTCTGCTCGGTGATGTTTTCTACTCACGAGTTGGCAACTCACCCCCGTTGTGCCACAGTTTCTTGCAGGTTTTACCGTACAGGTTTCCTTGGCGGCTTTGTTGGCACACTACTTCATTCCGGGTGATTGCTTTCGTAAGCGGGTTCACTCGGATCGTGACCACCATTGTACTTTATTATTTCAGTTGTATCTAATAAACTCCATCAACCAGACTTGTATTAAGTTATAGAGTTAGAAGAGCAGTGTATATTCTATCGACGTTAGAGTGGTGCATGTATTATTATGGTTTTCTCGATGATATTGGTTTCCTTTTGTGTTTGATCCTCGCCCTTCGGTGTTGTATATTATATTGCTTGCGTGGTTGTGACCGCCAATTGGTAAAGAGCTTGCTCCCGCTTGGGGATGCCTTTATATATTTTATGTGTTGTACCCTTTTAGGGCCAGTATTTACAAAGGAAACATTGCCGAAATTTTCAGAAAAGACTTAAGATTTTAAAAATGCATATTTCGGCTTATGTTATTAAAACCGCTTGCTTTAAAATAAGTTTTCTTCACTTCTTCCTTAAAATGGTTTATATTTCTGGGATTTTCGGCTTACTTGAATTTGATGGGGTCCTATAGACTTCATATGATTAAAGTGCCAGTCACGTGCCATTTCAGGTCGTGACAAAATTGGTATCAGAGTGCTAGATTTAACCTTGGTTCGAGTCTATGTTTGACTATGCGGAGTCTAGGGCGTTTATATATATTTGGAACTTAGGCTTGAACTTACAGAACATAAACTTGGTCGAGGGGGTATTAGACCCGAACTTTCGTCGCATAGGTTGACCTTGGTTGATGGAGTACGTGACTTAAGGAGAGTGACGTACCGTGGGAATGTTCCGCGGCATACTTACGATACGCTACTCCGCTTAAGAAGGCTTAGGATGTACATTTCCTTGCACAGTATTCATTCCTGAGATCTATCATCATCGATATCGGTTGGTGATTTGTTACTACGATTGCATAGGCAGAGAGAGCTGCGGCTAGAGTTGCGGTCAGCATGAGCTCGTTTTGGACGATGACTGACCAGGGCGTAATTTCGGCTATACATGATTGTATAGATGTGTCGTTTTATTGTGTTTTTCGTGACAAGAGCATTTCATGGATTGCTTTTACAAAATTTCTCGAACGTGCAGATCAGCACCTAAGGATTGGGCCACTGGTAGAGGCCAGCCAGAATGTGATGACCGTCAATGCACCGACTATTGTTGATAATTGAGGCACTGTTCAGCATGCAAACGAATGATTCAGTTGTTGTTGCAACTGTCAAGATATCGCCCCGGATGTTTGAAGCTAATGTAGCACGAGTTTTTACTTAGAGATATGATAGAAGATTGCTAGTCACCCAAGGAGGAACGACTAGGACATGTAGTTCGTTTGCACACCCCAATACTAGTTCATCAGATTGATTGATTCAGCTAGAGAAGACTTCACGCAGGTACGTTGGGAGTCGAAAGAAAACGATCGAATGTCAGAAACCCATTTTTCCAAGTTTAAAGCATTTGGAAACATGCAAGTTATTTCATGGACCCTCTAGAAGAATGAAACCTTAACTCGATATAATGACCATGGGAACGCTTTTGAACCTTAGGGTTTGCAACAGTTCCGCGGTGCCATTAATGAGGCTTGGGTTTGCCTTTCTATGGCTGGTCCATAGGTACTGTGGCATGTACTCGATATTATTAAACTATACTCAAGTTGTTGAGCTCTTGGGGGATTATGGAACTTTGATGAATTGATTGAAAAGTTCGACGTCGTTCGGATATCATGTGATGGGATACACTGCTTGGGAGACTTCAGATATGTGTATAGCCGTTGGAGCGCAGTCCATATAGCCATGAAGAGACGTGTCCGAACTAGTCGACATTAGAAAAAAGTGGAGTAAGAGATTCGTACGAGCTTTCGGAAAGATGACGTTCCACTCCGTTGACATCAGAGATGTGATACACATGCAGAGGCGTTGAATATGGATATATCTTCCAGAAAGAGTCGTGATGAGTATGCAGCCGTTCCGGAATAAGAAATAGATTTAGTAAGGGTGATAACTTCTGAGCAGTTCAACAGAAACGAGATTGGGAGAGACCGCGACAAGATATTTCTGGAAATACTAAATGAGGATACGTGGACCCAGGATCGGTCATATTGTGCACACCCAGCAGGCCAGAGTTCAGCATCGTCGATGAGACATGTTATAAGTGACCAAGATAGTTGGCCAGAGATCTTTTAAGAATGTGCCAGAGCGGGACGGTTTCCGTTATCCTTGATTTCAGAATTTTGGGCGATTTATTTGCGTGCTTGAGATTTCATCCACCACCGTTGCACTTGACTTTGATTTGATGTCATTCGAGATACTGATTTTGATTTCATGCCTATGGTATGCATGTGATTTGACTTGTGTTTTCGGCATAGTTTTCACGCACTTTTAGTATTTTGATTCGATTTTGTACACGTTGATGCACATGGTGGTGAGATTATATACCACAGTATACCTGATTTGGATTGAGATGTGCTGTATACCATCGATTTTGATTGTGATACTCGATATTGTTTTCGTACATCTTGTACACTTGATTTGGATTCTTGCGCATACTTGACGCGCTTGATGCGATTTTGGTGCACGCCAAATGCACTAAATTGGGATTCTTCGTGCATATCAGATGCACCTGATTTTGTTGTCAGGCACACACCGTTGCCCTTGACAGGTGTTTTCGTGCACACCCGTTGCACTTAGATTTTGTTTCTGTGCACATGTATGGCACATTTATTGATTTCAATTTCCGTGCGCACCAGACGCACGTGGCATCCTTATATACATTTTGGGATTGATTTCTTTTGGAGCAATATGTTTTATGATATTTACTGTTTGGTATAGTAGGTGAGCATGACTAGTCCGAGGATAGTACCTGAATATATTTTTGCATACATTGATAGTTATCGAAGGGATTTCTAAAAAGGAGCTATAGTCTCAGTATTTACCTACGTGTCCGAGATGACAAGAGACGTTTAACAAAGGAAACCCTTCTAAATTATTTTTCAAAACGGCGGGACGTGTATGTTAAACAAGGGTGTATATATATATATAGTTATAGTTATTTTCTTACAATAGGCGTCCGCCACTGTGCCGTGATACGCATATTGCACAGCGACTTGAAAAAGGTTTGGCATGTATTTCTTTCAGATGTTTTGACGAGTTTACAGCGACGCGTACTATGTACATGTTATAGTTTTGATGATATCATATTGGTTTTGTTAGTGTATATGCCCTAGAAGCCATTACTGTATCATACTAGTTTGTATATTACTTAATGGTAGCTTGGGATATTCACAGTTGTATAGACAATCTTGCTCGAAATAGTAGTATGCTACTTGGTTTGTTTCTACTTTAATGTGTGCATGCATTTCTTTTAGCATATCGCCTATACACATTAGTGGAGCCCTTAGGATCTTTGCTTGATTACCAGCGTTGTGATGGCAGTCACACTAGTGGGGGCTGGGTAATCTACAAGCACATCCTTATACAGGTCCCTAGTCGTAGGATTATCGAGACGGGGCATCGATACTCCGGAGTAGACTAGCGTATGCGCTTCTCATCCCAGCAGGAGAGATGGTCTGTCCCACAGCCGTCAGTACGTCGTACTTGAGATAGTATGCGGGTGCTCGTTAGGTTAAGAGTACACAGGACAGGACTCGTCGGGAACTGTTGGTTGGTACTATACCTATCGGCAGTTATTAGTTCCCAGGTGACATGAGCACAGCTTAGTCCGCTGACTTGACATTGTCAATTCGCCTCGAGTGTGTTCCCACTGTTCTCAGATTGCTACCCTACCATGGCTCAAATGAGTCGTGCAAACAGGTAGCAGTTGGGTGCAGTCCCGAAGCACTTGGAGGGAGTGACGGTTAGACAGGATTCGTCTCTCCCGGTATTGGGGGTTGATATCGCGCTGTGTCTAGGAGAGCCATTACACATAGTCGTCCCTGGCCAGGGCAAGCAAGATATACTGGTAGGTTTTCCAGTGTTATCTCAGGGTGTTCTAGGCTACACTCCGACATTACTTGTACCGCTATTAGGGGACTGACGTTTACTGCCCCCTAGGCCCGCCATGCAATACTCTCAGACGAACAGATCGGACTGTACAGAGATTGTCACATTCAGGCTCAGTAGGAGTTCGGATGGGTTCACCTCATCAGTCTTCTTATCGGCATCTACCTGGGGACCGTTACGTACAGCCAGTATCGCTTGCGGCCTGTGGTTAAACCCACTGCCGGCGTAGTGTCGAGTCTTTAGAGTCCCACACAGAGGGCTATTCGCCTTTGGGCAAAACAGAGTAGAGGTCACATGGTTTTGCGACAGGGTTCGTTCATATCCGCGCACTTGTGCACGTTTGGTGTCCGGGAAGTTATTACTAGCGGGCTTTGGTTTAAGCCAGACCCTAGTATATGTTTTGGGATTGGTTTTATCTCACTGTATTCGTGTTCCTCGGAACACAGATGCGGGTGTGTATGCACAGTTGGCAGAGGCAGAGGCAGAGGATTCTCATTGGGGTTGTTGACCGTTGAATTTTCAAAACCCTAATGAGAATAAGAAATATGATTAATAGTATTAATTAAGGATCATTGTGCCATGGTTGAGTTGAACATTTGACTTTTGTTGACTTGTTGACTTTGTTGACCGGTTGACCATTGTGGGCTTGTTGACCATCATCTTTTCATTTCTATGACTTTTGTTTACTTGTTGTTCATTACAAAATGCATTAAATGCATGAAATGATAGTGGTCATTGAAACTAATCATCACAATTCTTAATTATTATTATTATCATCATTATTCTTTCTTTTGTGAGCATGGTTGTAAAAAGTCAAGCTTATTCTCACTTTCTCATTCTCTCTCATCCAAAGCTCGCCCTCTTCCTCTCTCTCAAAGCTCTCATGTCTCATGTGTTGAGAAGCATGGGCTATTGAGATAAAACCCTAAAAACTCTTCTCTACTCACTCTAGAGTTTTAGGTTTAGCAAGCCAAACACTTTAGTTGCCTCTTGGTTGAGGTAGGAGCTCAAGGTAGAGGCTTTCGGGTGGATCCTTCTTCGACAACAAGGAGTCTACGAGGTGGAGCCGTTCCAACCACTCCAAGGATAAAGAAGAGAAGGAGTTCAAGGCCTAGGTATAACTCTCTAACATAGTAGTTAAACTTCTAGTTAGTTTGCTAGGATTTTGTTTAGCAAAGATCCTCATTTCTAGTCCATGTTGCCTTGTGTCAAAAATCGTTTCTTTTTACCGTTTCCGCCTCCCCGTAAGAACCGGGGTGGGAAATGTGGACTTACAGTGGTATCAGAGCCTAGCTAAACAACAACTAGCATGTTAGCAATGTATTTAGAATTTCGATCCGAGAAAAAATCGCAAAACACGTCCGAGAACTGAACTTTCTGCCGATTTTTAAACTGCTCCAAAAATAATTCCACATACCTTAAAAATCGTCTCAAGGTTTTCTAAGAACAGTCAGCAAAAACGAGCTACTGACTCGGTCAACGCACCGCGGAACCACGGCGAGAACATGCTTCTTTCCGCGGATCCGCGGCCGAGTTGACTCGGCCGCGACTCGTCTTTGCTGCAGTTTTCTCAGTGTTCTGTTTTGGGATTTTTAGGATATTTTGTTTCTGCCGAGATTTTCCAGAGAACAAAGTTGTGTTTGAGGTGGTTGCAAATCCGTATTTTCATCGAAGTTCTGTAGACTTTAGCTAATGGGTTATATCTGTGATGTGATATATGCACTGAACGTCAACTAATCGCTATACGTCAATTAGTGGGGGTTGTGCATATCTGTGATCTGTAATGTTGTTGATTGTGTATATGAACTCGTTAGATTGTCGCGGATGAATAGCCGGGGTTGTGAAAAGAGAGTTTTCCTTATCTTTCATTTGATGTAATATTATTTTATGGCCGCACATCCGGGATGAGGTTGTAGCCGCCATTGTATATTATTTCTTTTACTGTTTTTGCTCCTAGGATAGACCCAAGGTGGGGTGCACAAACTACCGGGTACCTCGAAGTGCCGAGTGGCCTACTCACGTTGTTGAGGGAGGTTGCTTCACTTCGGGTACTTGGCGGGTAGTTTGCCGCACCCGTAGGGGTCTAGGGTGGGGTTTGGCTATTCATCGCGACCGTGTAATCCGTCTTTCGTTGCAGACTCGAACGAAACGCGGATTTCTAGTATATCCAATGTGTTCATTTATGATCTGGAATGGCTATCATTGCATCTGACGAATGTATATATCTATATATGATATCTAGTAGGCGTTGCTTATGTTTTGCATCCGCGCTAGTCCAGCCCCCGCTCTGTCGTTAGTTAAGTAACCTAACGGGTAATGACGGGGCCCCGTGGCGAATGCGGATGGCATAAGCGTACGTCATATCTTCGTTGTTTTTTGCAATGGTAGGATTAAATGATGGGACGCATTAAATTAATGCGAGAAAATAAACCAAAGTAAAGTCGTTGGAACAATTTCAAAACCACTCGGTTTCTTTTCAAAACAACTTTTAAATGCGGAGCTTAAACCACTCCTTTTTAAAAGCTATCACGTTCCTTCGATTATATCAAGTTCACTACGTTCACGGTTTCGCCAAAACCATTCGTAGCCCTCTGTCATTTCATATAGATAGTCAATAGTAATCAAGCTGTGTTTATTGGCCAAAGTCAAGGCATAGTGATTGGTAACTATTGAATATTCATATGTAGCATAGATAGATGCGTTGGTTTGGGAAAGTCGTACTGCCTTGTTGGCCAAAGTTAAGGGTAAATACGGGTTGGTTCAAATTAACCTGGAAAATGACGGGTAGAACTTGACGTGTGACTTATGATTTGTTGGCCAAAGTCAAGGTCATAAGAGCATGGGGCAAAAATCCATCGGGAGTTTCTAAAGAAACTGAAACTTGCTTGTGCTGCATACCATTTGGAGTGTGATGATTCTGGTAGGATTCCTTCAGTTTTATCACACGATGGTATTTGGATCGCGATCCTACTATGAGTATATGCTACTCCTCGGAAAACTTTGTCACTTAACGATCAATGCTATAAACCAAGTAGGTGTCTAGAAAGGTGTTAGCGGGGCTACGCTCACAGGGAAAACAGGTTATTTAATTAAGGAACTTCGCGAAAGCGTTGGAAAACCTCCCTCGAAGTACCAACACTGGCCTGGCTGAACGGTTAAGCAAGTATTGTATGGTGAGATTGATCCTGACT
The DNA here is from genome assembly GCA_030015575.1 of Agapanthus africanus. Taxonomy (NCBI): domain Eukaryota; kingdom Viridiplantae; phylum Streptophyta; class Magnoliopsida; order Asparagales; family Amaryllidaceae; genus Agapanthus; species Agapanthus africanus. Next base: position 143,910,822 of record CM057349.1, read on the forward strand.
AATTCTTCTTTTTTGGTTTGAGAAAGGATTTGAGAAACAGTGGGAGCCATCCTGTTTAGAAAAATTAAAAACCACTCTAAACTTGCAAGAGCATCATGCTAAAGTGTTTCTTCTCTCTCTCCTAATTGCAGCGACCAAACATCATGACCGGACTTAAGTTACTACTAGAAAAAAATACATTGACAAGGCCAAACTATAAAGATTGGCTCAGGAATGTCAAAATGGCAATCACTTATGACAAGTTGGGGTATCTTATTACCACCAAAGCTCCCCCTATCCCAGGACCTCAATCCAGCATCGCGGATAAGGAAATCCGTAAGACCTGGGAGATTGATTGCGCGAGAGCCAAGTGCATCGTGCTTGCCTCTATGGAAAATGAACATCAAAGGAGGCACGAGAATATGGACCTAGAATCCATATTTCTCCATACAAAAGATCTGTATGGAGAGCAATCCCGTATCGCCAGATACGAAATCTCGAAAAAGTTGTTTTCGGCGAGATTGGCCGTCGGATCATCTGTAGCGGAACACGTGCTTCAGATGATTGGCTACATTGAAGAGCTTGCGGACCTTGGGACCACGTTAGAGAACAAGCTCTACACTGACTTGATTCTCCAGTCCCTTCCTTCCACTTACGCCCAGTTTATCCTGAACTTCAACATTCAAAGAAAGGAAGTAGAACTTACGGAACTCCTTAACATGTTGAGGAGTGCAGAGGGCATCCTGAAGAAAGTAAGGGAAACATCCACTTTGTTTGTTGGAGGAGCTTCCTCTTCAAGGTCCAAGGCGAGAGCCAAAGGAAAGAAGAAGAAGGCCCCCACCAAACCAAGGGGCGGTGTTAGTAAAGTGGAAGCCAAGGAAAAGGCAAAAGTAGCAAAGGTAGTAGAAAAGCTTGTGGGAAAGGAAGAATGCTTTTATTGTCACAAAAGTGGATACTGGAAGAAAGATTGCAGGGCTTGGAAGGCCAGAAACCAGGACCTGAAGCAAGTTGTGGTTTCAGCTTCAGGTGTGTATGTTATTGAAAACTGTCTATCAATAAACTCTACATCCTAGGTATTAGATACCGGATCAGGATCTCATATCTGTAATTCTTTACAGGCACTGAGAAAGCGTATGGTTTTGAAGGCAGGTGATATGACCCTCAGAGTTGTAAACGGAGCTGGCATGGACGCTGAGTCCGTGGGGGAGTATCACTTGGGATTGTCAGATGGACATGTTTTGGTTTTGCGTGATTGTTATTTTGTATCCAGTGCAACCTATCATATCTGTATCTTTAATGTCTAAAGAAGGTTATGATTTTGCATTTGTAAGTAATGTTGTAAACATTCACTTTAATCATGTTCTGATTGGGTCGGGTATATTAAGCAACGGTATATACGTATTAAACCAACCACAGATTTTCAATGTCCAGAATACACACAAAAGAAAGTCTCCAGAAATAAATCATGCTTTCTTATGGCATTGTAGACTGGGTCACATCAATGAGAGAAGGTTGACTAAGTTACATAAAGAAGGATATTTGGATCCGTTCGAATATCAATCATATGCAACATGTTAATCCCGTCTCAAAGGAAAGATGACAAAGACTCCGTTTACTGGACATGGAGTAAGAGCGAGCGAGCTCTTGGGACTCGTATACAGCGATGTATGCGGTCCAATGTCTACACATGCGCGAAGTGGTTATTTTTACTTCATTACTTTTACGGATGATTTTTCAAGGTACGGATATGTCTTCTTGATGAAACATAAATCTGAAGCCTTAAAAAAATTCCAGGAATACAAGAATAAAGTAGAAAAACAAACATGCAAAAGTATCAAGACACTGAGATCTGATCGAGGTGGTGAATACTTGAGTACCGAGTTCCTGGGTTACCTAAAAGAGAATGGAATTTTCTCTCAACTTACTCCTCCATACACCCCACAACATAATGATGTATCGGAGAGAATGAATTGAACCCTATTGGATATGGTACGTTCCATGATGAGTAATGTTGAGTTACCGCGATCATTCTACGGATATGCACTAGAATCAGCTGCATACCTTTTGAACCGAGTTCCAACTAAGACAGTGCCTACCACACCATATCAGATGTGGAGTAGGAAGAAACCCCATCTTAAGCATATTAAGACATGGGGGTGTCCAGCTTTTGTCAAAAAGAAGCATGCGGACAAACTCGAGGCACGCTCAATATAGTGCAAGTTTGTGGGATATCCAAAGAACTCCAAGGGATATTTTTTCTATTGCGAAGAGGAACAAAAGGTTTTTGTTTCTCGTCATGCCTACTTCTTGGAAACTGAATTTTTGGAAAATTAGATAAGTGGGAGCGCAATAGAACTTGAAGAAATTCCAGAACCACAAGCTATTACTGAAAGCTTAATAGAACCAGAGGGTTCGAAAGAACAGGACATTCCTGCGCCGCTCCACAGGAGCGGTAGGTAGTCTCATCCTCCTGAGAGATACTACGGTTTTCTCATAGACGGGGATAGAGAGGATTGCGTCATTGATAATGATGAGCCGACTAGCTTCCAGAAGGCCATTCAGAGCGTTGACTCGGTAAAATGGCTGGATGCAATGCGGACCGAAATGGAGTCCATGTACATCAACAAAGTATGGACTTTGGACGTTGCTCCAGAAGGCGTAAAACCCGTAGGCTGCAAATGGATCTTCAAAAGAAAGATTGGTGTAGATAGACAGGTTGAGACCTATAAGGGTAGACTTGTTGCAAAGGGTTTTCGTCAATGATCTGGTTTGGACTTTGACGAAATCTTTTCTCCAGTGGCTATGCTCAAATCCATTCGGATCCTTCTTGCCATTGCTGCCTTCCACGATTATGAGATTTGGCAAATGGACGTAAAGACCGCTTTTCTGAATGGAAATTTAGAGGAGTGTGTCTATATGGACCAGCCAGAAGGTTTCATTCAGAGTGGGAGCAGCGGGAAGGTGTGCAAGTTGCTTAAGTCCATTTATGGACTAAAGCAGGCATCGCGGAGTTGGAACATCTGTTTTGATGAGACGGTCAAAAAATTTGGCTTTATCAAAAATCCAGATGAACCATGCATCTATAGTAAAATTGTAGCACGAACTGTCTTATTCCTCGTTTTATACGTGGATGACATTCTCTTGATAGGAAATGACATTCCTATGCTACAATCTGTCAAAAGGTTCTTGTCACACAGGTTCTCCATGGAAGACCTGGGTGATGCCTCTTACATTCTGGGGATCCGGATCCATTGTGATAGGTCCAAGAGGATATTAGGACTTTCACAGTCCAGGTACATCGACACCATAGTGAAAAGATTCAGTATGGAAGATTCTAAGCGCGGTAATTTACCGGCTTGTCACGAGATCACCCTCTCCATAGAGATGTCTCATAAGACTGATTTGGAAAGGGATCGCATGTCTATTATACCCTACGCATCTGCGGTAGGCTCTATAATGTATGCGATGTTGTGTACCAGACCAGATGTAGCTTATGCACAGAGTGTGGTAAGCCAGTATCAGTCAAACCCTTGGGAGAAACACTGGATAGCGGTAAAGAACATTCTGAAGTACCTGAGAAGGACTAAGGACATGTTTTTGGTTTACGGCAGAAAAGACCTCCAGATGGAGGCCTTTGCTGACTCCAGCTTCAAGAGTGACAAGGATGACTCCAAATCCATGTCGGGTTATGTCTTTACCCTCAATGGAGGGGTGGTGTGTTGGAAGAGCTCCAAACAGGAAACCGTTGCTGACTCGACGATGGAAGCGGAATATATCGCTGCATCAGATGCCGCAAAAGAAGCCGTCTGGATGAGGAAGTTCTTGACAGAACTTCAGGTGGTTTCGTCCATAGTTGATCTAATACCTCTGTATTGTGACAACAACAGGGCTATAGCTTTAGCGAAGGAATCCAGGTCCCATCAGAAGTCCAAACACATCTTGATGCGGTATCACCTGATCAGGGAGATCGTGGATCGTCGGGAGATCGAGGTTCGGAGGGTTGCTACAGAAGATAACAATGCAGATCCATTCATGAAGGCCATACCCCAGACTCAGTTCAAGCGGCTGATCGAGATGATAGGTCTTCGATATGCCAGTACATGGCCTTAGTGCAAGTGGGAGATTGTTAGTGTATATGCCCTAGAGGCCATTACTGTATCATACTAGTTTGTATATTACTTAATGGAAGCTGGGATATTCACAGTTGTATAGACAATCTCGCTCGAAATAGTAGTATGCTACTTGATTTTTTTCTACTTTAATGTGTGCATGCGTTTCTTTTAGCATATCGCCTATACAGATTAGTGGAGCCCTTAGGATCTTTCCTTGATTACCAGCGTTGTGATGGCAGTCACACTAGTGGGGGCTGGGTAATCTACAAGCACATCCTTATACAGGTACCTAGTCATAGGATTATCGAGACGGGGCATCGATACTCCGGAGTAGACTAGTGTATGCGCTTCTCATCCCAGCAGGGGAGATGGTCTGTCCCACAGCCGTCAGTATATCGTACTTGAGATAGTATGTGGGTGCTCGTTAGGTTACGAGTATACTGGACAGGACTCGTCGGGAACTGTTGGTTGGTACTATACCTATCGTCAGTTATCAGTTCCCAGGTGACATGAGTACAGCTTAGTCCGCTGACTTGACACTGTCACTTCGCCTCGGCTGTGTTCCCACTGTTCTAGATTGCTACTCTTCCACGGCTCAAATGAGTCGTGCAAACAGGTAGCAGTTGGGTGCAGTCCCGAAGCACTTGGAGGGAGTGACGGTTAGACATGATTCGTCTCTCTCGGTATTGGGGTTTTATATCGCGCGGTGTCTAGGAGAACCATTACACATAGTCGTTCCTGGCCAGGGCAAGCGAGATATACTGGTAGGTTTTCCAGTGTTATCTCTGGGTGTTCTGGGCTACACTCGGACATGGCTTGTACCGCTATTAGGGGACTGACGTTTACCGCCCCCTTGGCCCGCCATGCAATACTCTCAAACGAACAGACCGAACTGTACAGAGATTGTCACATTCATGCTCAGTAGGAGTTCAGATGGGTTCACCTCATCAGTCTTCTTATCGGCATCTACCTGGGGACCGTTACGTACAGCTAGTACCGCTTGCGGCCTATGGTTAAACCCACTGCCGGCGTAGTGTCGAGTCTTTAGAGTCCCACACAGAGGGCTATCGCCTTTGGGCAAAACAGAGTAGAGGTCGCATGGTTTTGCGACAGGGTTCGTTCACATCCGCGCACTTGTGCATGTTTGGTGTCCGGGCTGTTATTACTAGCGGGCTTTGGTTTAAGCCAGATCCTAGTATATGTTTTGGGATTGGTTTTATCTCATTGTATTCGTGTTCCTAGGAAGACGGATGCGGGTGTGCATGCACAGTTGGCAGAGGCAGAGGATTCTCATTGGGGTTATTGACCGTTGACTTTTTCAAAACCGTAATGAAAATAAGAAATATGATTAATAATATTAATTAAGGATCATTGTGCCATGGTTGAGTTGAACATTTGACTTTTGTGGACTTGTTGACTTTGTTGACCGGTTGACCATTGTGGACTTGTTGACCATCATCATTTAATTTCTATGATTTTTGTTTACTTGTTGTTCTTTACAAAATGCATTAAATACATGAAATGATAATGGTCATTGAAACTAACCATCACAATTATTAATTATTATTATTATCATCATTATTCTTTCTTTTGTGAGCATGGTTGTAAAAAGTCAAGCTTATTCTCACTTTCTCATTCTCTCTCATCCAAAGCTCACCCTCTTCCTCTCTCTCAAAGCTCTCATGTCTCATGTGTTGAGAAGCATGAGCTATTGAGATAATACCCTAAAAACTCTTCTCTACTCACTCTAGAGTTCTAGGTCTAGCAAGCCAAGCACTTTTGTTGCCTCTCGGTTGAGGTAGGAGCTCAAGGTAGAGGCTTTCGGGTGGATCCTTCTTCGACAACAAGGAGACTACGAGGTGGAGCCGTTCCAATCACTCCATGGAGCAAGAAGAGAAGGAGTTCGAGACCTAGGTATAACCCTCTAACATAGTAGTTAAACTTCTAGTTAGTTTGCTAGGTTTTTGTTTAGCAAAGATCCTCATTTCTAGTCCATATTGCCTTGTGTCAAAAATCGTTTTTTTTTACCGTTTCCGCCTCCCCGTAAGAACCGAGGTGGGCAACGTGGACTTACAGGTTTTTGTATTGGGCTTTGACATTGGTGTCTTCACCATAATTCCGATGATTGCGGGATGCTTGACGGAGTTTTGATTTGGTTTATACACTCGTTTTCATGCGCATGCATTGCGCTACAAAGTGTTTTATGTATTTATGATTTCGGAACCCCGGCGACTTGATCTTTTTACCGAAATGTTTTAGTATTTGAGGGGTTTAAATTTAAATTCGGGTACCGAATTTATTTAAAGGGGGAAGATTGTAACTTTTAACAGAAATAAAATATTATTTTTGGGAATTTATATAATTAAATAATAAATATTATGAATATTTTGATAATGTAGTATAATTAATTACCGATAAATTGGGAAAAATTTGGAAAATTATAGGAATTACTGAAATGAGGGTGTTTTATATGATTTAATCAAATTATAAATTCTTTATGATTAATTATATTCCATTTTAAAGCTAATCGCGATTAAATATCAATAATCGTGCAATAAGCTTGATTTGTGCACATGACATGCACCTGTCATATTACACATTGTTACATTTTTCTATCATGACTTTTCTTTTTTCAAGCCTGGATTTGTTTTAAAATGAAAGGATAAGAAAGAAAAGAAAAGGGAATAAATAAATAGGTATGGGCATAAGAGAGAGAGAGAGAGGTGAGGGGTTTTCATTGAACATGGTCATTTGTTTCTTCCTTCATCTTCATCACTTCTTCTTCTCATTCCCTCACCATGGCTGCCTCTTCTCCCACCTCCTTCACCTCCTCACAAACACCCACCTTTCCACCTCAAAACACCACATTCCTTTCACAAAAGATGCGCACAAGCTCACTACAAGCACTTTGGACCAAGAAAGTTTTGATTTTGGAGACTTGAGGCAACTCAAGAATTTTCTTGAGTTGCCAAATGAGATAATTCTTTCACCACTAGTATTGTATTTGGTTCACTTAAGCATCCATACATGTTTAGAGTTTGTTTAGTGAGGTTTACTGAACTTTGAAAATTCCTAGAAGAGGTTAGGGGATTTCTTGAGTTGTGATTTTGTAATTGAGGTTATTAGAGGCCATAAAAACCCCTTTAGTATTAGAATTCTGAACAAAACCAGAGATTAAAACCCCAAGAAACGAACATAGAAACCCTGATATCGAAAAATTGTAGGATTTATAATGAGATTTAGGTATCTGCTACGACCCCGGGCACCTGAAAAATATTTAGCAATCACAGTGAGTCATGCAGGAAACCTAGGACCTATACCCAAGACACGAGACCCCAACCCTTCCTCTTGGCCGCAAATTAATCCTTCCTGGCCGCAATTTGCAGCAAGGGTATTAGCTTTGCTCCTCGTTTTCGGTTCATGGCCCCAGTATCTGTTAATTTGACCTATCCCATATGTAAAATTTGCTAATTCCACCTGAATCAAAATCTGGAAGTGATTTCCATAGTTTCTGAATTCGATTTGCTAATTCTGTTAACTTGAATTTTGGACATGTGTGTTTGTATCGGTCGATTCACGTTTGTACGTCAAACGTCGAGAGTTGTTTAGTTATTCTTGCATGTGTAGACCATAGGTTTTAACTTATATGTGATACGCATGCCGTTTTGGTTTTCGAGTGTGATTTCAGTTTACGATACTATGTGTGATATGTTGGTACCCCCCATGTGGACTTCAGATGATGAAGAAGAGGATGGCGACATCGACTTCGGCAAGCAAGGATCAGGTGAGTTGATATATATCTACGGGGGAAGTCGGGTGGATGGCGTATAGTACCCCCGCAGTTTCGTAGGGTAAAATACGATTACGTTATATTATATATATATAAATGTGTGTATTGTGAGACTAATGATTATCAATATAGGTTTAGGTGTTCATGGGTTAGTTTTAGTGTAATTAGAAGTAACTTAGTTTAGCTTCCTAGTCGCGAAACCCTAAAGTAAAGGCTGCACACACGAACACACACACTCTTACATTTGATTTACTTGTGCGTATATGGGGATATATATATATGTATGTATGTATGTATACATATACGCGGATGATGAGGATAGTATATGGTACTTGGAGATGAGTCGATGTGATTGGGCATGATGCCATGAGATTGGTGATGTGACTTGGGTCGTATTATGAGATACGATATGAGATTTTAGCGGATCATTAAGCGATGTGTTCTCATACACATGCAGATATACGTTGATGGTATCAGTATGTACTAGACTTTAGATCAGTACCCTTAATTCGGGATATGATGATGATGATACCAGATAAATAATGAGATAAATGTGATAGTTAACCTGTACCCTGATTTGGGATGCCGTACGATGGATTTACCGTACGAGCTATAATTATGACGACAGATCCGCACTTTTGACTCGAGGATGTCATATTATATATATTGTATCGTACGTGATACTATTAAGGTGGGATCACCGACTAATAGATGTTTATATATATATATCAACTCAGACTTAGGTGGTTTTCCATACCCTTTCGGTTAGTCTGTTGGTTTAGTCCTATAGTTTACTTAGTAGATGTTAGACTGGGCTCGAGTCATACATATTTCTAAAACTAACGAATCGTGAGTATTTCAAAGACAGGCCAAAGGAAACTACGGATATTTCAAAGGACGTACCTTTTCTTAAAAACACCGTAGCCCCTATTTTCTAAACACCACGATTCGTGTTATTTCAAATGCCAAAACTGTATGACTTATATATATTATGTACATTCTTTATTGTTCCATTTACTATTCATTTGCCATATATTCCTGCTATTCGCTTCGCATCGCATGCTTAAATGTGTTTTTATTGTTATATTGACCTATGTTATCAGGAAACCAGCACCATTACCGATGATGCGTATGTCTACGAACACTTGCTTGCCGGCTCACACACATCATCATTGGTAATTGCCATGTCACGTACACTTTAGAGAATATTAATTCATTGATATCGCTTGCTAGCTGATAGTTCCGATATATCATTACTGTGCTAGATTAGATATTGCATTTATTAATGAGATACTTCATGCATTTATACATTCGTTTGTCATGAAATATTATGGAGCTTTATGCCAGTATTCACTGTCTATTTACATCGTGATTTTGAGACTTCGGATTTCCATGAGATTTCTGGATTTGGAGAAACCGCAAAAATTTTATAAACTCGTTATCATTTTAAAGATATAATTGCGGTTTTATCATGATATGATTTGAGAGGAGTCCACCATGAGTTTTCTCGACTCTTGAGCGATATCATACACCCGATTCGATGAGGAGGAGGAACCGTTTGTAGGTGCATGGTGGACCCGGTGTGGTACCCCAGGGCAAGATGGTCGCAGATGATGTCGTTGAGCCTGGCAGGGGAGCACTACCGACCGGTTATTGTGACATACTGGATATCCGGAGGATACCGACGTGGTCTTGAGATTTGATGATATGGGCCAGTACGGATTGCCGGAGCCCTAGATATTGAGATTTGATGATACGGGCCAGTCCGGATTGCCGGAGCCTGAGATATTGAAATATTGGGATATATATTTTGTATCGATGCTTGACACTGATTCTCTGATGATTTCATTGATGATTGTCCGATTTTTATACAGAAATCTCACTGAGATATGAAAACAGTATTCTCATTTATATGGATTCTGTTTTCATGCATTCATACATCATATATATGATATGTTGTTACCTGAGGCACTGACACGAGCACTTGGTATTACACATATGTATAGATGTTTACCTTGGAATCTCGGGGATTCAGATTGAGCAGGTCCAAGACAGCATATATGCATTGCAAATTTAGTAACCGGAGAAATCAAAACCATATTGGTATAACATTGGAAGGGCAAGAGATATCACCGAGCGACCAGTTTAGATATCTAGGTTCCATCATCCAAAAGAATTGGGAGATTGATAGTGATGTAAATCAAAGGATCCAAGCTAGTTGGTTGAAGTGGAAGAGTGCAACATGGATTTTGTATGATCGTAACTTTCCGTTAACATTGAAAGGGAAGTTTTATCGGAGCGCTATTCGGCCTGCCTTATTAAATGGTACAGAATGCTGGGCTCCTAAGAAGCATCATACACAGAAGATGCACGTAGCGGAGATGCGCATACTTCGTTGGATGTGCGGTAACACTAGAAAAGATAAGGTGCAAAATGAGGATATTCGTGCAAAAGTTGGTGTAGCACCTGTGGAGGAGAAGATGCGGGAAAACCGGCTAAGATGGTTTGGTCATGTGCGACGCAGACCTATGGAAGCACCGGTTCGACGAATAGATACTCTCGATATGGGAAATGGCAAAGGGCAAAAGGGAGACCGAAGAAAACATGGATGGAGGTGATACGAAACAATATGGTTGCCAAAGGACTCAATGAAAGTATATTGTTCGATAGGAGTGAGTGGACGCAGAGGATTCATGTGCTGGACACGGCGTGATTCTTATGTTGGTTCATGTAGCCTACCCCATATGCTTGGGATAAAAGGCTCAGTTGTTTTTGTTTTTGTATAGATGTTTACCTTGCTTTTATATTATGCTTCAGGCTTTATATTATTGAGGATATATTATCGTATGACCTAGGATTGAGTCATACATGCGATTTCTGCTCGGTGATGTTTTCTACTCACGAGTTGGCAACTCACCCCCTTGTGCCATAGTTTCTTGCAGTTTTTGCCGTACAGGTTTCCTTGGCGGATTTGCTGGCACACTACTTCATTCCGGGTGATTGCTTTGGTAGGTGGGTTCACTCGCGTCGTGACCACCATTATAATTAATTATTTCAGTTGTATCTAGTGAACTCCATCAACCATACTTGTATTAAGTTATAGACTTAGATGACCAGTGTATATTCTTTCGACCTTAGAGTCGCGCTTGTATTATTATAGTTTTCTTGATGATATTGGTTTCCTATTGTGTTTTGATCCTCGCCCTTCGACGTCGTATATTATATTTCTTGCGTGGTTATGACCGCCAATTGGCGAAGAGCTATCTCCCGCTTGGGGATGCCTTTATATATATTTTATGTGTTGTACCCATTTGGGGCCTGTATTTACAAAGGAAACTCTGCCAAAATTTTCAGAACGGACTTGAGATTTAAAAAATGCATACTTCGGCTTATGTTTTTAAAACCACTTGCTTTAAAATAAGTTTTCTTCACTTCTTCCTTAAAATGGTTTAGATTTCTGGGATTTTTGGCTTACTTAAATTAGATGGGGTCCTATAGACTTCATATGATTCAAGTGCCAGTTACGTGCCATTTCGGGTCGTGACACCTTCGCGCTAGTTGACTCTTGAGGAAATGATGTTAGGGATTCTTGGTGTATGTTTATGATGCTGGAACCGCAGAGGTCCCGTTGGACCAGGTTCTGATTGTGAGGGAGTTTCCCGATGTCTTTCTTAATGAGTTTCCTGGATTGCCGCTAGAGCGTGATATCGAGTTTTGTATTGACTTGATCCACGACACGGGGCCTATTTCTATACCGCCTTATCGAATGGCCCCGGCGGAGCTTAAAGAAATTGAGGATCGGTTGCAAGATTTGCTGGATAAATGGCTTATTCGACCGAGTGTGTCGCCTTGGGGAGCACCTGTCCTGTTCGCCAAGAAGAAGTACGGCAATTTGAGATTGTGCATTTTTATCGTCAATTGAATTGAGTTACGGTGCATAATAGATATCCCCTACCTCGCATTGACGATTTGTTTGATCAGCTCCAGGGCGCTGGACATTTGTCGAAGATTGACTTGCGGTCGGGTTATCATCAGTTGCGGGTTCGGAATGATGACTTTCCAAAGACTGCTTTCCGTACACGCTACGGGGATTATGAGTTCTTGGTGATGTCGTTCGGGCTCACCAATGCCCCAGCAGCATTCATAGATTTGATGAACCGCATCTTCAGGCCATTTCTTGACCAGTTCATTATCGTATTCATAGACGACATTCTGGTATACTCCTGGAGTTGAGAGTAGCATGAGCAGCATTTGAGGATTACGTTGCAGACTTTGAGAAAGTACCAGCTGTTTGCTAAATTCTCCAAGTGCGCTTTCTGGCTTGATAGTGTAGACTTCTTGGGTCATGTGGTTACGAGAGACGGCATATGTGTGGACTCAAAGAAGATCGAGACTTTACAGTATTGGCCCATACCTGTATCAGTGACGAAGATTCGCAGCTTCTTAGGTTTGGCCGGTTACAACCGACGCTTTATTCAGGATTTTTCTCGTATCACTGCACCGTTGACCGGGTTGACACGGAAGGGAGTTCCTTTTCTTTGGATGGAGGCATGCGAGCAGAGCTTTCAGTAGTTGAAGACTTGTTTGACGACTGCACCAGTCTTTGCACAGTTGAAGAAGCACGGGCAGAACTATTCCACTCACGACTTAGAGATGGCCGTGGTGGTCTTTGCACGTAAGATTTGGAGGCATTACTTATATGTCTAGTCGTGCCAGATATTCACGGACCACAAAAATTTAAAGTACGTCTTCCAGCAGCGGGATCTGAATTTGAGATAGCGCCGTTGGATGGAGCTCGTGAAGGACTATGACTGCGAGATTCTTTATCATCCGGGAAAGACGAATGTTGTAGCTGATGCCTTGAGTCGGAGGCTCAGTGGTAGCTTGTCCTATTTGATCGCAGTTCATAGATAGTCTTCCACAGATTGGCAGATCTTATGTGACAGACGAGTATAGTTTGAGTTTACGTCGACCAGAGGACAGCTTGCCCATGTCCGTGCCTGTCCAAAGTTATCCGGGAGGCACAGTCCGACGATGCTCATTTGTTAGCGATCATGGAGCAGGTTCGGCATGGTAGAGATTCAGAGTTCATGATCGACGACCAGGGAGTGCTATAATTTGGGACTCGACTATGTGTGCCTGATTTCGAGGGGCTGAGACGCGAGATCTTAGAGGAGGCGCATCAGTCAGCATACAGCGTTCGACCAAGATGTATCAAGACTTGAGAGATATCTACTAGTGGGAAGGGATGAAGAGAGATGTCGCAGATTTCGTTTCGAGATTCCTGACTTGCTAGCAAGTCAAGGCCAAGTATCAAAGATCGGCAGGAGAGTTATAGCCTTTGCCCATTCCGGAGTGGAAATGGGAGAAGATCTCTATAGATTTCATCGTGGGTCTACCTAGGACGAGTCGAGGGTATGACTCTATTTGGATGATCATTGACCGGTTGACGAAAGCGGCTCACATCCTGCCAGTAAAGACCACTTTCGGATTTGTTCAGTATACTCAGATTTATATTGATGAGATAGTGCGACTGCACGGCGTTCCGACCTGCATTGTGTACGATAGAGGCATCTAGTTCACTAGCTACCTTTGGCAGAAACTTCAGGAGGCATTGGGCACTATAATACCCAGCCCTTTTTTGTACCAATATCCGTATTTCTCTTCCACTTATAAAATTTATAATTATTTATTAGTTTTAAAATCCCAATAAACACCAAATCTTTCTTTTTCATTTTCCCTGAATCCCAAAACCCAGCCCAACTTTAATTTTTCTTTCCTTCTATTCTCTTTCCTTTAAATATTCCAAAAAGAATGGTCTCGATCGTGCTAGCACGCTCATCCGTTTACCCGGCACGACCAAACAACGGAGTGAACGCTAGCGCGATATTGGTTTGAATGGTGCGGTAGCACATCCGTTTTCTTGCTCAAGTCAACTACCTTACGAGTAAGCAAGTATGAACTACCTTACTATTCCGGCCCAGCACGCCCACAGCCCAGAGGGCTTCCCCTTTTTATTTAAATCCCCCGGCCCGCTTCTTTCCTTTTTCCCATTTGATTTCTTTTCTCTCCACCGGCCCATACCCTAAGCCCACACCCTCCTCAGCCCACGTCAAAAATAAAATAGGATTTAAATTTTAAACCCTGGCCCACTTCCTTCAGCCCGTTTCCTAAACAACCCGACCCGGCCTATACCCTAACCCCTTCTTCTCCCAATGCCTCTCCCATTTTCCTGCTCCTTGTTCCCTCGATCCGCTTCCACCAACAACGCCCACGTCCGTGCCCATGCCTACGTCGTGCGCCGTTACCCCTCGCGATCCCCTCAACGCTCTCCTCTCGTCTCCCCTTATTCCTCACTCTCTCAAACCTCCTCCTCTCTCTCAACCTACCACGAAATCCACTGCCTCCATCTCAATGCCGACGGCGACGTCGCCGCCGCCGACCCCACCACCTCGTACTCCCCCTCGCTCACTCCTCCTCCACCAACAGCACCCCTCACCACTCCACTCCATCAACCAAGTAACCCTGACGAGCATCCCCTGCACACCCGAGCTCCACCCCTGCACCCTCGACGCAGGCGAGCCCCTACTGCCCTGAACCGCCTCGTCGACACCCCACGTCCTCAGTATCATCGCCAGCATCCGGGCCCCTACTCTCTCTCTGCTTCTCTCTCTCTCTCTATTTCCCTCTCTCTCTGTACTCCCTCTTTCTCTGCTTCCCTCTCTCTCTCTCTCTGTTACTCTCTCTATATATATATCTCTCAATCTCTCCGTCTCTCTCTTTCTCACTCTCTCTATCTGTGAATATCTCTCTTTGTCTCTCTCTGTCTCTCTCTCAATCTCTCTCTCTTTCTCACTCTCTCTCTATCTCTATCTCACTCTATCTCTCTCTAATTCCCCATCTCTCTAAATCTCTCTCTTTCCCTCTCAGCACCTCTCCTCCCTGGTGGAGCCACAGTGTCCGTCGTACCCACCGAGACATCGAGTCCAAGAGTCAAGCTCGATCCGAGACCGCGAACCCTAGCCACGCCGTTCGTCGCGCGTGCGTACCGTTGCCACTGCCGTGCATCGCCCAAAACGTTTCCAGGCAAGTTCCATACTTGCTACATGCTAATTTGTGTTAGTTACGAAGTATAATCATATAGATTCCATACTTACTATTCTCGATAAATTATATGACGCAACTGTTCGATGCATGATCTCAATGGAAATCCTCATTTAATTTGACGGAACTCATTTGCATAGACTGGCCCGTATGGATGTGAATCTAGTATGTAAATTTCATTGGAAAATATGACCGTTAATGACTAAAACGAATACCCCCAAGTACATCCGTAAAACTGGAAATTTCCCGTATCTGAAAATCGTTAAAATCACCATAAATTATGTACATACTGGAATGTTGAGTTCGAGAGCTCAAATCGAAGCCGACCTGACGAAATGTAATCCTATGCAAATTTCTATTGGTTTCTATATAGATGTTGTTACGATAATTGGGTCGGAGTGGACTCTGGACTGCAGTCCAGAGCCACTCTGATTACTGTTTACTGTACCGTAATGTGTGTCAGTTGGTTTCCTGAACTCGTATGTTGCGGAACTCTACTATTTATTAAAGGTGAATCTGTTAGCTGAATAACACAAGTAGTTTCATTCCATTTCGTCGTCGTTTGCCATTTAAATTGTAAATTAAGAGGGCAGGACGTATAATAGTCCAGAACAGATTCAGAAGTGACAAACTAGTGTTAAACAGTGTGTAACTTTCGAAGTACAGACACGATTGAGAATCTGTCTATTGCGTTGAACACCCTACTAAAAACCCTAGATTTCATTCAACTGTAGCATCGCTAAAATCTGATCCCAACTAGGATTAAAATGCGTTGCGAAACGGATTTCCGATTCTGAAACCGGATTTCCAGCAGTAAACGCTTAAAATGAAATGGACATATCTAGTGATCCGGAAACCTGGTTGACGTGAAACCAAATTCGCTGGATATATAATCACACATACTACTTATCCCCTGTTCATTGCTTCACTAAATTTTGGCATATATTATTTATGATAAATTATGCAAGTGGTAGGACACGGACACATGACATCCTAATACTGCTTTACATACTGTTTTCTTATCACATCATATGTATATGTTATTGCATTGGTAGCCTAGTGATCATGTGCATTATCCAGTGTTAGGTATTAGTGGTGATTGTGGCAAGTACGTTAGTGTTCGTGCATAAGGTGATAAGTGAAAGTGACACGTACTTGTACACAATCAGTGAACCCTATTATTCTATTGCATTGTTGACGTCTGTGGGATGCGTGTAAGTGTGACTATAAGTGGTATGGGACACTTATGGAACCTCTTGCATGGGTGTCACAGATAAGACACCAGACACTGCCCATTTATCTTGGGTATTAGTCGGGACGTGCTAGATGGAGATCCTGTCTCCAGTTCTCGCGCAGACTTGTCATGGACCGACCGGTATTTGAGGTTATGGTTGGCGTTTGATGTAGACCACGGAGTGTGGGATAGTTTGAGTGTGATTTCAACAGAATCTCGGGAGTCCCATGCCGGCTTATATAAATGGAGATATATGGAGATTTACAGGATACATGATTATTACCGTGAGTTATATTTTGGGCCCGTGGTCCCTTGCCCTTGGGTTCTGCCCTTGGGTTGAGAACACTCACGAGTGGTTGACTCTCACACTTGGACTGACGATAGGCTTAGTGACCTGTACAGTGAGACTTAGAGACTGATAGGGATAGTGACATTGACATGCATTACTTACTGTATTGACACACCTGACATACTCTTTACCGCTTTACTGTTCACCTGATCTATATAACACTTCATTGGTTACTCCATGTTCATATCTTTGCCATCTTGATTTGCTGTTATATATCTTTTATCACTGTTCGAGTTACCACTTGCATCTATATATATATATTACCATCGTGTCGCTCTGACGACCTGAGTATGCATGCTCAGAGTGAGAGTTGGGTTTAGCTTGGACAAGGACTAGATGTACATCGCGGACACCTTGATCAGCTATTCAGAGTTATACTGTTTTGATCTTCATCAGGTCAGTTCTTTGTATTTGTTTTATTTCAGTACTGCATTTCTCATTACCTGTGTATTGTTTACTGATTACCACGTAAATCTAGTAGCCGAAGTGTGACTACGGCAGGATATTTTCTTGATCGTAGGAGCATGGCTGGCCTTGTCAACCCCTCGTATTCCGTATTTTGGGAAGCGGGGCGTGACATGGTTTTGTAGGTATCAGAGCCAGGTTTTGCTTCGATTGGGATTGCAGTTTTTCGTGTAAAGCTTGACAATCTAAGACATCCCTCGGTCTAGATTGTAAACTTGTTATTCTTAATCCTTATTCACATTGTGTATCTTGCTATCCATCCGTTAGGGTTTCGGGCGACTCGGCAGAGTGACGTGGTTGTAATTGTGAACTACCTCATAGTTACAATACTGTACTCGGTTTAAGTGACTTAGAGCCCTACAGTTGATTCCCACTTGTAATGAATTTCATCACACCCGATGTTCTTGATTCCTTGCCCAATCCATATTATATTTTAATTCTTATAGCTTGTGCCTTATATCGTCATCAAAATTGTTGTTTCAGGACCATGTCTTCCAACGACTCTTCCTCTATCTCCACTTCCCAGAATCAGACCGTAAAGATCCTGACTGCACTGCAAAGTCTGAAGGAAGCCCAGGAGCGAACAAACGACCTACTAACTGAAGGATTGAGAAGGCAGATGAATCAGGCACCAGCGGAATGAAAGGTTTGCCTAGCACCCTATGTAGAGTTTTGAAGCATCACATGTCTCAAAGTTTAGTTTTTTATGGTGCTAAACAAGCATACAAAGGAATCGATCCTAGAAAATTAGGGTTTTGAAAGTTAAAGCCAATAAAAACTAGGGTTTCGAGACTACAACCTTTGTAGCTCCCTTTTGCTGGACTCTTTGGTCTGTTGGGTGTTGGAAGAAGGTCCTCTTGAAGTCCTCTCACGTCCACGACGATCCACCCGGAGTTCCTCGTCCAAGCTCGCAACTTCGATTATCACGATGAGAAACGAAGAGTACACTCTAAACAAGTTGGCTAAACTTGTGTAGAATGATGTTGGGGTTTAGATTCTCACTTCAAAAACCTTTCTTTATATATGTTTTACTCACTAGAAAAAACTAGAGAGCAAATGGTGAAAGAGGATGAAGACGGTAGCTTTCTTTTTACAACAGTAAAATGATAACCATAGAAAAGAAATGAAATATATCTTTATATATTTTATTTCTTCTCACTACAAACCATGGTTAAATCTTTGAGTTATTATTTAATTAGGGTTTAAAACATACAAGGAAAGTTTAATCCAAGGTTAAGGGTAGGTGAGAATGGTTAGGTTAAAGAAGAGTATAGAAACAACTCAAGAATTATCCTTTCCTTTTCTATTTTGTTTTAAACATAAAATTAAATAATAATCCATATATTTATCCATGGTGTGAGTCTTATATTGCCACCATTTCCATGTGTAAACAACCATGATAGATGGGTGTATGAATGTATGTATGTATGTATGCACATCCATATGTGCATGAAACTAGAAAGAAAGAAAGAAACACATACATGCATGCATACATCCATCATATTCAAGAAAGGTTTTAAGTGAGAAAACTAATGGTTAAATGATAAATCAACACTTGATTTATCAATCCGGCCATATCACATATGACCCCACCAAAAGAAAGCAGCCCGATCAATGTACGGTATCATATACGCGCATTTTAATCGGGTCCATGCGCATATCGCATACGCGCACCACAACGTTTCGCCTGGACTAGGTAACTCCTGTATGGGACTCTAAGACTCGTCAATACGCCGGCAGAGGGTGATGATCATATCAAGCACTCCCAAGCCGTAAGCTGTCAGCTAAACGTAACGGCCACCAGGGTATTGAGCGATCAGAAGAATACAAGCGAACCTGCTACAACTCCCGTCGAGCCAACCGGTAACACTACCGTACAGTCCGGTCTCTTTGTCAGATATGCTGCATATCGAGCCTAGGGATGGTCATGTCGACCCTAATAACTCAATATGTCGTCCCGGTGAATGGTCTATAACAGATCGAGAAACTACTGATAACACTTATCAGCAAATCTCAGCAGCCCTGGCCAGGGACTTACTGATATAACAAGTCGGGCACAGCACAGCATCAACTCCCAATATCGGGAGAGACGAAACCTCTCCTATCGCTCATTGCCTTCGTGTGTCTCAGGACTGTACCCAACGGCCGCCTGTTTGCACGACTCAGTAGAGCCGTAGTAGGATGGCAATCAAAGTACAGTAGGAGAATACACAAGACTCTATAATGATCTCGGGTCTACAGACTAACCTGTACCAGTGTCACCTGAGAACTGCTATCCGACGATAGATATAATTCCATATAGGAGTTCTCGGTGAGTCCGTCCAGTGTACCCAGTCACCACTGAGCACCCGTATATGATTTTGATGTCAAACATCGATGAATGTGGGAACATTCATCGCCCATCGTATGGGTCTAGTATCATATACGCTAGTCTACTCTGGTATATCAATGCCCCGTCTCGATATACGTACAACTAGGGACTTTCCAGGATATGCTTATAGACTACAGATGTCCCACTAGTATGATTTCCATCATAATCAGAGTAGTCAAGCCGATATCCTCAGGGCTTTATCAGCATGTATGAATGAATAAAAGCATGATCAAATCAACATGTCAGATAAAGAAGAACCAGATAGCATACTATCATGTCGAGCAAGAATGCATACTGAATATATATACATGTATAGATACATCCACTATCATATAATGGCCTCTAGGGCATACATATATCCAACAATCTCCCACTTGCACTAAGGCCAGTTATTGGCGTATCTCATACCCAACATCTCAAAAAGTCGCTCATGCTGCAGCTGAGGGAGGGCCTTGGTGAATGGATCCACGGCGTTATTCTTTGTGTCTGCTCTCTTAATCTTGATCTCGCGGCGATCTACAATCTCCTAGATCAAATAAAAGCGCCTCAGGATGTGTCTGGACCGCTAATGGGATCTGGGATCCTTGGCTAACGCCATAGCCCCATTATTATCACAATACAAAGGTATTGGATCAATAATGGTTGGAACTACTCCTAGCTCCGAGACGAACTTCTTCATCCAGACGGCTTCCTTGGCGGCATCATTCGCAGCAATGTACTCAGCTTCCATCGTAGAGTCTGCAACGGTATCCTGTTTGGAACTCTTCCAACTTACCGCCCCTCCGTTGAGGGTAAATACAAACCCAGAGATAGATTTGCTGTCGTCCTTATCGCTCTGGAAGCTCGAATCGGTAAAAGCCTCCATTTGGAGATCTGCATTACCATACACCAAGAACAATTCTTTAGTCCTTCGCAAGTACTTAAGAATGTTCTTTACAGCTGTCCAGTAGTTCTCCCCTGGGTTGGATTGATACCTGCTTACAACGCTAAGTGCATAAGCTACATCTGGGCGTGTACATAACATCGCATACATTATAGATCCTACTGCCGAAGCATACGGTATAACGCTCATGCGAGCTCTCTCTTCATCGGTCTTTGGATAAGAATCCTTGGAGAGAGTGACCCCATGGCAAGTGGGTAAGGAACCTCGCTTGGAGTCTTCCATACTAAACCTTTTTAGGATGGTGTCAATGTACCTAGTTTGGGACAATCCCAATAACTTTTTGGATTTATCCCTATAGATCCTTATGCCCAGGATGTATGTGGCATCACCCAGGTCCTTCATGGAGAACCTTAGTGATAAGAAAGATTTGACCGACTGTAGCATAGGAATATCATTTCCTATCAGAAGAATGTCATCCACGTACAATACGAGGAATGTGACAGCCCTTCCTACAGCCTTCTTATAAACACAAGGTTCATCTGGATTTTTGATGAAACAAACTCTTTGATAACATCATCGAAACAGATGTTCCAACTCCGAGATGCCTGCTTTAACCCATATATGGATTTAAGCAATCTACATGCTTTCCCGCTGCTCCCACTGTCAATGAAGCCCTCTGGCTGATCCATATAAACGCATTCTTCTAAATCTCCATTTAGAAATGTTGTTTTAACGTCCATCTGCCAGATTTCATAGTCGTAGTGAGCAGCTATAGCAAGTAGGATCCGAATGGATTTAAGCATGGCTACGGGCGAAAAAGTTTTGTCATAGTCCAAACCTGGTCTTTGACGAAAGTCTTTCGCCACAAGTCTTGCCTTATAGGTCTCTACCTGCCCATCTACACCAATCTTTCTTTTAAAGATCCATTTGCACCCCACGGGTTTTACCCCAGGGGGTACAACATCCAAAGTCCATACTTTGTTGGTGTACATAGACTCCATTTCGGATCTCATGGCATCCAGCCACTTCACAGAGTCACTACTCGTGATAGCTTGCTGAAAACTGGTAGGATCATCATCATCCATGATACAGTCTTCTCTGTCACCATCAATGAGGAAACCGTAGTACCTCTCCGGTGGGCGAGAAGTCCTACCAGACCTACGGAGTGGCCGAGGTTCTTTAGTTTCTGTTGCAACAGCCGGTTCAACCAAATCGTCATTTGTAGTTTGTGTCTCTAGAACCTCTTCTAGATCCACTGTAAGTCCACGTTGCGACCCCCGGTTCTTACGGGGAGGCGGAAACGGTATAAAAATCAAATTTTTAGCGCAAGGGGCAACATGGACTAAGCAAAGTCGGGATCTTTAGCTAAACT
The DNA here is from genome assembly GCA_030015575.1 of Agapanthus africanus. Classification (NCBI taxonomy): domain Eukaryota; kingdom Viridiplantae; phylum Streptophyta; class Magnoliopsida; order Asparagales; family Amaryllidaceae; genus Agapanthus; species Agapanthus africanus. The sequence continues at coordinate 143,932,481 of CM057349.1, forward strand.
AAAACTAGCATACAAGCTAAAGAAAGTTAGCTACTCGGATGAGGATGGTTATACCTAAACTTGAACTCCTTCTTCTTCAAACTTTTGTAGAGGTTGATGGTTCTCTTCTTGTCGCCTTCTTCCGTCGAAGATGGATCCACCTCGAAGGTTCGACCTTTGGGCTCTTCCTCGATCTTTGAGTGAACTAGGGTTTCCGGCTTGCTAAACCTTGAACCTAGAATGAGTAGAGAGAGTCTAAGGGGTTCTTTTCTTTTTAAAGAGAAGGATTCTCAACACATGAGAAGGTTTCTCTTTAGCTAGAGGAAGAAGAAGATGAAGTGAAGAGAGAGAATGAATATGATAGAATGAGCTATCCTTTTTCTTTCTTGCAACCATAATGCAAAAGAAAAAGAATTATCAATAATAATAATAATGAAAATGAAAAGGTTGATGGAAAGTTTTAGAATGACCATTATCATTTTAAACATTAAATGAATTTGCTAGAATCAAAGAGCATCTTTCTTTTGTAATGATGATGGTCAAAACTTCAACCATGGTCAACAAGTCAACCATGGTCAACAAGTCAACAAAAACCAACCATGACACAATTTCATTTTATTATATATTATTAATTGATATAATACAAATCCATTAGGGTTTGGAAAAAGACGACTGTCAACTGTGCATACGCACCCGTTCCGAAACCCTAATGAAAGTCATCTTCCTCTTCCTCAAATAACCGTGCATACACACCTGCATCCTTGTTCCGAGGAACATGAATACTGAGATAAAAGCAACCCCAAAAACATATACCAGTATCTGACTCAAACCAGAGCCAGCCAGTAATATCCGTCCGGACTCTAAACGTGCACAAGTGCGCGGATGAGAACGAACCCTGTCGCAAAACCATGCGACCTCTACTCTGTTTTGCCCAGAGGCGAATACCCTCTGTGTGGGACTCTAAAGACTCGACACTACGCTGGCAGTGGGTTTAACCACAGACCGCAAGCGGCACTAGCTGTGCGTAACGGTCCCCAGGTAGATGTCGACAAGAAGGCTGACGAGGTGAAACCTCATCTGAACTCCTACTGAGTCTGAATGTGACAGTCTCCGTACAGTCCGGTCTGTTCGTCTGATACATCGCATGTCGGTCCTAGGGGGCGGTAAAACGTCAGTCCCCCAATAGCGGTACAAGTCGTGTCGGAGTGAAGCCCAAAACACCCTGAGATAACACTGGAAACCTACCAGTATATCTCGCTTGCCCTGGCCAGGGACTACTCGTGTAATGGCTCTCCTAGACACAGCGCGATGTCAACCCCCAATACCGGGAGAGACGAATCCTGTCTAACCGTCACTGCCTCCAAGTGCTTCGGGACTGCACCCAACCACCACCTGTTTGCACGACTCCTTTGAGCCGTGGTAGGGTAGTGATCAAAGTGCAGTGGGAACACACTCGAGGCGAAGTGCCAGTGTCAAGTCAGCGGACTAAGCTGTACTCATGTCACCTAGGAACTGATAACTGACGATAGGTATAGTACCAACCTGTCAGTTCCCGATGAGTCCTGTCCAGTGTACTCGTAACCTAACGAGCACCCGTATACTATCTCCAGTACGACGTACTGATGGCTGTGGGACAGACCATCTCCCATACTGGGATGAGAAGCGCATACGCTAGTCTACTCCGGAGTATCGATGCCCTGTCTCGATAGTCCTGCGACTAGGGACCTGTATAAGGATGTGCTTATAGATTACCCAGCCCCCACTAGTGTGACTGCCATCACAACGCTGGTAATCAAGCAAAGATCCTAAGGGCTCCACTAATGCGTATAAGTGATATACTGAAATAAACACAAGTACACATTGAAGTAGAAACAAACCAAGTAGCATACTACTATATTGAGCAAGATTGTTTATACAAGGTGAATATCCCAAGCTTCCATCAAGTAATATACAAACTAGTATGATACAGTAATGGCCTCTAGGGCATATACACTAACAATCTCCCACTTGCACTAAGGCCATGTACTGGCGTATCGAAGACCTATCATCTCGATCAGCCGCTCGAACTGAGTCTGGGGTAAGGCCTTGGTGAATGGATCTGCAGTGTTCTCTTCTGAAGCAACCCTCCGAACCTCGATCTCCTTGCGATCCACGATCTCCCTGATCAGGTGATACCGCCTCAAGATGTGCCTGGATCTCTGATGGGACCTGGGTTCCTTTGCTAAAGCTATAGTCCCGTTGTTGTCGCAATACAGAGGTACTGGGTCAACAATGGACGGAACCACCTGAAGTTCTTTTAAGAACTTCCTCATCCAGACAGCTTCTTTTGCGGCATCAGATGCAGCGATGTATTCCGCTTCCATAGTCGAGTCTGCAACGGTTTCCTGTTTGGAACTCTTCCAACACACCGCCCCTCCATTGAGGGTAAAGACAAAACCCGACATGGACTTGGAATCATCCTTGTCACTCTGGAAGCTGGAGTCAGCAAAGGCCTCGATCTGGAGGTCTTTTCCGCCATACACCAAGAACATCTCCTTAGTCCTTCTCAGGTACTTGAGAATGTTCTTTACTGCTATCCAATGTTTCTCCCCAGGGTTTGACTGATACCGGCTTACTACACTCAGTGCATAAGCTACATCCGGTCTGGTACACAACATCGCATACATTATAGAGCCTACCGCAGAAGCGTAGGGTATAATAGACATGCGATCCCTCTCCAAATCAGTCTTGGGAGACATCTCTTTAGAGAGGGTGATCCCGTGACAAGCCGGTAGGTTACCGCGCTTGGAATCTTCCATACTGAATCTTTTCAGTACGGTGTCGATGTACCTGGACTGTGAAAGTCCTAATATCCTCTTGGATCTATCACGATGGATCCGGATCCCCAGGATGTAAGAGGCATCACCCAGGTCTTTCATGGAGAACCTGTGTGACAAGAAACCCTTGACAGATTGTAGCATAGGAATGTCATTTCCTATTAAGAGAATGTCATCCACGTATAAAACAAGGAATACTACAGTTCTCGCTACAAATCTACTATAGATGCATGGTTCATCTGGATTTTTGATAAAGTCAAATTCCTTGACCGTCTCATCAAAACAGATGTTCCAACTCCGCGACGCCTGCTTTAGTCCATAAATGGACTTAAGCAACTTGCACACCTTTCCGCTGCTCCCACTCTGAATGAAACCCTCTGGCTGATCCATATAGACACACTCCTCTAAATTTCCATTTAGAAAAGCGGTTTTTACGTCCATCTGCCAAATCTCATAATCGTGGAAGGCAGCAATGGCAAGAAGGATCCGAATGGATTTCAGCATAGCTACTGGAGAAAAGGTTTCGTCATAGTCCAAGCCAGGTCTTTGACGGAAACCCTTTGCTACAAGTCTAGCTTTATAGGTCTCAACCTGTCCATCTACACCAATCTTCCTTTTGAAGATCCACTTGCATCCTACGGGTTTTACCCCGTCTGGAGCAATGTCCAACGTCCATACTTTGTTGGTGTACATGGACTCCATTTCGGTCCGCATTGCATCCAGCCATTTTACCGAGTCAACGCTCTGAATGGCCTGCTGGAAGCTAGTAGGCTCATCATAATCTATGATGCAATCCTCTCTATCCCCGTCTATGAGAAAACCGCAGTATCTCTCGGGCGGATGAGACTGCCTACTACTCCTACGGAGCGGCATAGGAATGTCGTGTTCTTTTGAACCCTCTGGTTCCACTAAGCTTTCAGTAATAGTCTGAGGTTCTGGAATTTCATCCAGTTCTACTGCGCTCCCACTTATCTGATTTTCCAAAAACTCAGTTTCCAAGAAGTGGGCATGACGAGAAACAAGGACTTTTTGCTCCTCTGCGTAATAGAATAGATACCCCTTGGAGTTCTTTGGGTATCCCACAAACTTGCACTGTACTGAGCGTGCCTCGAGCTTGTCCGCATGCTGCTTTTTTACAAAAGCCGGACATCCCCATGTCTTAAAGGCTTTAAGACAGGGTTTCTTCCCACTCCACATCTGATATGGTGTGGTAGGCACAGTCTTAGTAGGAACTTGGTTCAAGAGATGTGCAGCTGTTTCTAGTGCATATCCCCAGAAAGATCGCGGTAACTCAGCCTTACTCATCATGGAACGAACCATATCCAATAGGGTTCAATTCCTCCTTTCTGATACACCGTTATGTTGCGGAGTGTATGGAGGAGTACGCTGAGAGAGAATACCATTCTCTTTTAAATAGTCCAGGAACTCGGCACTCAAGTATTCACCACCTCGATCCGATCTTAGGATCTTGATACTTTTGCCTGTTTGTTTTTCAACTTCATTCTTGTAATCCCGAAATTTCTCAAAGGCCTCGGATTTGTGCTTCATTAAGAAGACATGTCCATACCTAGAGAAATCGTCTGTGAAAGTAATGAAGTATGAATAACCGCTTCTCGCATGTGTAGACATTGGACCACACACGTCACTGTGTATGAGTCCTAAGAGCTCGCTCGCTCTTTCTCCGTGTCCAGTGAACGGAGTCTTTGTCATCTTTCCCATGAGACAAGATTCACAAGTGGCATAAGACTGATACTCGAACGGATCCAAGTATCCTTCTTTATGTAACTTAGTCAACCGTGTCTCATTGATGTGACCCAGTCTACAATGCCATAAGAAAGCCTGATTGATATCTGGAGACTTTCTTTTGTGTGTATTCTGGATATTGAAAATCTGTGGTTGGTTTAATACGTATATACCATTGCTCAGTGTACCTGACCCAATCAGAACTTGATTAAGGTGAATGTTTACAACATTACTTACAAACGCAAATTCATAACCTTCTTTAGAAACCAAAGATACAGAAATGATATTACAAGTTGCGTTGGGTACAAAAAAGCAATTACGCAAAACCAAAACATGCCCATCTGTCATTCCCAGGTGATAGTCCCCCACGGCTTTAGCATCCATGCTAGCTCCGTTCGCAACTCTGAGGGTCATGTCACCTGCCTTCAAAAACCTACGGTTTCTCAACGCCTGCAAAGAATTACAGATATGAGATCCTGATCCGGTATCCAATACCCAGGAAGTAGAGTTTATAGAAAGACAGTTTTCAATAACATACACACCTGAAGCTGAAGCCGCAACCTGCTTCAGTTCCTGTGTCCTGGCTTTCCAAGCCCTGCAATCTTTCTTCCAGTGTCCACTCTTATGACAATAGAAGCACTCTTCCTTTCCAATAAGCTTCCTCGCAATCTTTGTTTCCTTTTCCTTTCCCTTCGTACCCACTTTTTTAACACCGCCTCTTGGTTTGGCGGGGGCTTTCTTCCTCTTTCCCTTGGCTTTCGCCTTGGACCTAGAGGAAGAAGATCCTCCTACAAACAAAGCGGGTGTATCCCTACCCTTCTGTAGGGTGCCCTCTGCGCTCCTCAGCAGGTTGAGGAGTTCTGAAAGTTCAACTTCCTTTTCTTGCAAGTTGAAATTCAGTATGAACTGGGCGTAAGTGGATGGAAGGGACTGGAGAATTATATCCGTATAGAGTTCACTGTCCAACGTGGTCCCAAGTTCTGCGAGCTCCTCAGTGTAGCCAATCATCTTAAGCACGTGGTCCGCTACCGATGATCCGAGGGCCAACTTTGTCGAAAATAACTTCTTCGACACTTCGTATCTTGCGATACGAGACTGCTCTCCATACAGTTCTTTTGTATGAAGAAATATGGATTCCAAATCCATATTCTCGTGCCTCCTCTGATGGTCGTAGTCCATCGAGGCAAGTACGAGGCACCTGGCCTTCGCGCTGTCAATCTCCCAAGTCGTACGGATTTCCTTATCCGCGACGCTGGAGGTGGGACCTGGGACGGGGGGAGCTTTGGTGGTAAGAAGATACCCCAGCTTGTCGTAAGCGATTGCCAATTTGACATTCCTGAGCCAATTTTTGTAGTTTGGCCCTGTCAGTATGTTTTTATCTAGAAGTAACTTAAGTCCAGTCATTTCGATTTGGTCGCTGCAGGGGGAGAGAAGAAACACTTAGCACGATGCTCTTGCAAGTTTAGAATGGTTTTTAATTTGTCTAAATAGGATGGCTCCCACTGTCTCTCGAATCCCTCCTCAAACCACAAAGGAAGAATTAGCCGGGATCAATCCCACCGTACAATACTTGCTTAACCGTTCAGCCAGGCCAGTGTCGGTACTTCGAGGGAGGTTTTCCAACGCTTTCGCGAAGTTCCTTAATTTAAGAACCTCTTTTCCCTGGGGGCGTAGCCCCGCTAACACCTTTCTAGGCACCTACTAGGTTTATAGCATTGATCGTTTAGTGAGAAATTTCCCGAGGAGTAGCATATACTCACAGTAGGATCGGGATCCAAATATCATCGCGTGACGAAAATGAAGGAATCCTACCATAATCATCACACTCCAAATGGTATGCAAATCTAGCAAGTTTCAGTACTTATGAAACTCCTGATGTGGATTTTTGCCCCATGCTCTTATGACTTTGACTAAGGCCAACAAATCATAAGTCACATGTCAAGTTCTTCCCGTCGTTATCCAGGTTAATTTGAACCCACCCGTATGTACCCTTGACTATGGCCAACAAGGCAATACGACTGTCCCAAACCAACGCATTCTATCTATGCAACATATGAATACCCAGCAGCTACCAAACACTGTGCCTTGACTAAGGCCAACAAACACAGCTTGAATACTGTTGAATATTCATATGAAACGACGGAGGGCTACGGATGGTTTTGGTAAAACCGTGAACGTAGTGAACTTGATATAATCGATGGAACGAGATAGCTTTTAGAAGGAGTGGCTCAAGCTCCGCATTTAAAAGTTAGTTTTGAAAAGAACCGAGTGGTTTTCCGAAAGTGTTCCATCGACTTAAACTTGGTTTATTATCTTGCATTAGTTCTTTTAATGCGTGATATTCTTGCATTAGTTCTTTTAATGCGTCCCATCATTTAATCCTACCATTGCAGAAAACAACCAAAATATGACGTACGCTTATGCCATTCGCATTCTCCACGGGGTCCCGTCATCACTCGTTAGGTTACTTAACTAACGACAGAGCGGGGGCTGGGCTAGCGCGGCTGTAAAACATAAGCAACGCCTAAATAGAAAGCAATGATAGACATTACAGATCACAGATGAATACATTGGATATACTAGCAATCCGCAATCCTTTCGAGCCTGCAATGAAAAGCGGATTACACGGTCGCGGTGAATAGCCAAATACCCCACCCAAGACCCTTACGGGTGCGGCAAACTACCCGCCAAGTACCCGGCAGTTTGTGCACCCCTCCATGGGTCTATCCTAGGAGCAAAACAGTAAAAAGAATTATACAATGACGGCTACAACCCCGACCCGGTTGTGCGGCCAAACAAATAATAATTATTACATCAATTTACATTTACAATGAATGAAAGAAAAACAAAAGCTCATCTCACATCCACCCCGGCTATTCACCCGCGACAGTCCAACACATTCATATAGACAATCCAATATCAAACACAGATCATGTATAACCCCGACTAATCGACCTATAGCGATTAGCCGACGTTCAATACATGCAAACATCACAGATATAACCATCATAGTCAAAGTGCAGTGAAGTTCGGAAAAAATACGGAATTATAGGACCCCAAAAGTGAATTTCAGTTCTGGAAAATCTGGGCACATATAATATATTTTAAAAATCCCAAAACCAACACAGACACACACTGCACGAAAAACGATGCACAGAAGACGACAAACCGCGGCGCTTCCGCGGCACATGCCTACCTCGTGCGGCGGAAGCGCGGCGGTTTGAACGAATCACTGCATCGTTTTTCTTGGGTGTTCACACAAAACCCTGAGCCGAATTTACAAGTGTAAAGTATTTCATTTAGAGCAGAAAAAAATTCAACAGAAACTTAGGGTTTTGTTTTTCCGGTTTTGTGATTTTTTTTTCGGTTCCGAACTTCGTTACACTTCACTACCAAGCTAGTTTAAGTTTAGTTAGGCTCTGATACCACTGTAAGTCCACGTTGCGACCCCCGGTTCTTACGGGGAGGCGGAAACGGTATAAAAATCAAATTTTTAGCGCAAGGGGCAACATGGACTAAGCAAAGTCGGGATCTTTAGCTAAACTAAAACTAGCTTACAAGCTAAAGAAAGTTAGCTACTCGGATGAGGATGGTTATACCTAAACTTGAACTCCTTCTTCTTCAAACTTTTGTAGAGGTTGATGGTTCTCTTCTTGTCGCTTTCTTCCGTCGAAGATGGATCCACCTCGAAGGTTCGACCTTTGGGCTCTTCCTCGATCTTTGAGTGAACTAGGGTTTCCGGCTTGCTAAACCTTGAACCTAGAATGAGTAGAGAGAGTCTAAGGGGTGCTTTTCTTTTTAAAGAGAAGGATTCTCAACACATGAGAAGGTTTCTCTTTAGCTAGAGGAAGAAGAAGATGAAGTGAAGAGAGAGAATGAATATGATAGAATGAGCTATCCTTTTTCTTTCTTGCAACCATAATGCAAAAGAAAAAGAATTATCAATAATAATAATAATGAAAATGAAAAGGTTGATGGAAAGTTTTAGAATGACCATTATCATTTCAAACATTAAATGAATTTGCTAGAATCAAAGAGCATCTTTCTTTTGTAATGATGATGGTCAAAACTTCAACCATGGTCAACAAGTCAACCATGGTCAACAAGTCAACAAAAACCAACCATGACACAATTTCATTTTATTATATATTATTAATTGATATAATACAAATCCATTAGGGTTTGGAAAAAGACGACTGTCAACTGTGCATACGCACCCGTTCCGAAACCCTAATGAAAGTCATCTTCCTCTTCCTCAAATAACCGTGCATACACACCTGCATCCTTGTTCCGAGGAACATGAATACTGAGATAAAAGCAACCCCAAAAACATATACCAGTATCTGACTCAAACCAGAGCCAGCCAGTAATATCCGTCCGGACTCTAAACGTGCACAAGTGCGCGGATGAGAACGAACCCTGTCGCAAAACCATGCGACCTCTACTCTGTTTTGCCCAGAGGCGAATACCCTCTGTGTGGGACTCTAAAGACTCGACACTACGCTGGCAGTGGGTTTAACCACAGACCGCAAGCGGCACTAGCTGTGCGTAACGGTCCCCAGGTAGATGTCGACAAGAAGGCTGACGAGGTGAAACCTCATCTGAACTCCTACTGAGTCTGAATGTGACAGTCTCCGTACAGTCCGGTCTGTTCGTCTGATACATCGCATGTCGGGCCTAGGGGGCGGTAAAACGTCAGTCCCCCAATAGCGGTACAAGTCGTGTCGGAGTGAAGCCCAAAACACCCTGAGATAACACTGGAAACCTACCAGTATATCTCGCTTGCCCTGGCCAGGGACTACTCGTGTAATGGCTCTCCTAGACACAGCGCGATGTCAACCCCAAATACCGGGAGAGACGAATCCTGTCTAACCGTCACTGCCTCCAAGTGCTTCGGGACTGCACCCAACCACCACCTGTTTGCACGACTCCTTTGAGCCGTGGTTGGGTAGTGATCAAAGTGCAGTGGGAACACACTCGAGGCGAAGTGCCAGTGTCAAGTCAGCGGACTAAGTTGTACTCATGTCACCTGGGAACTGATAACTGACGATAGGTATAGTACCAACCTGTCAGTTCCCGACGAGTCCTGTCCAGTGTACTCGTAACCTAACGAGCACCCGTATACTATCTCCAGTACGACGTACTGATGGCTGTGGGACAGACCATCTCCCATACTGGGATGAGAAGCGCATACGCTAGTCTACTCCGGAGTATCGATGCCCTGTCTCGATAGTCCTGCGACTAGGGACCTGTATAAGGATGTGCTTATAGATTACCCAGCCCCCACTAGTGTGACTGCCATCACAACGCTGGTAATCAAGAAAAGATCCTAAGGGCTCCACTAATGCGTATAAGTGATATACTGAAATAAACACAAGTACACATTGAAGTAGAAACAAACCAAGTAGCATACTACTATATTGAGCAAGATTGTTTATACAAGGTGAATATCCCAAGCTTCCATCAAGTAATATACAAACTAGTATGATACAGTAATGGCCTCTAGGGCATATACACTAACATCCACCACCTTGCCATCATCTTTATCCGTGAAAAACTCTTTTTCCAAGAATGTGGCATGTTGAGAAACAAACACTTTTTGTTCCTCTTTGTGGTAGAATAGATATCCATAAGAATTCTTTGGATATCCTACAAAGTTACACATGACTGACCGTGTCTCGAGTTTGTCCGGATTCTGCTTTTTAACATAGGCCGGGCAACCCCAAATCTTAATTCTTTTAAGAGATGGTCTCTTCCCATGCCATATCTCATATGGCATGGTAGACACGGTTTTGGTTGGAACCCTGTTTAGCAGAAACGCTGCAGTCTCCAATGCATGCCCCTAAAACGAGACTGGTAACTCAGCATCACTCATCATGGACCGGACCATATCTAATAGGGTCCTATTCCGTCGTTCTGACACACCGTTGTGCTGTGGTGTGTAAGGAGGAGTGAGCTGAGAGAGAATCCTATTCTCTTTTAGGAAGTTTGCAAATTCTGTACTGAGAAACTCACCACCTCGATTTGATCGAAGCATCTTGATACTCAAGCCGATTTGTTTTTCTACTTCTTGTTTATATTCAATGAATTTCTCGAAAGCTTCGGACTTGTGCTTTAATAAAAATACATGACCGAATCTTGAGAAATCGTCAGTGAATGTAATGAAGTATGAAAAACCGCCTCTAGCCTGTATAGGCATTAGCCCACATACATCACTATGTATGAGGCCTAGGAGCTGAGTAGCTCTTTCTTCGTGTCCGGTAAACGGAGTTTTGGTCATTTTACCCTTGATACAAGACTGGCAAGTCGCATAAGATTTATATTCAAAAGAGTTTAAATATCCATCTTTGTGTAACTTATTTAGTCTTGTTTCGTTAATATGACCAAGTCTACAGTGCCAAAGAAAAGCTTCATTTAATTCTGAATGTTTTCTTTTATTAGTGTGTTGTATACTGAAAACTGTGTGTTGATTTAGGACATATATTCCGTTATTAAGCGTACCATACCCAACCAACATTTGATTCAGGTGAATGTTCATAACATTGTTCTGCAATACAAAATTATATCCTTCATTGTCTAACAAAGAAATGGATATTATATTACAAAGCATACTTGGTACAAAATAACATGGATTCAAAACCAAAATACATCCAGATGGCAACCCCAAGTGATCTCTCCCACTGCGACTGTATGTACATTGGAACCATTTCCAACGCGGAGAGTATGGTCACCTGTCTTCAAAACTTTGCTATTTTTCAGCCCCTGCATAGAATTGCAAATGTGAGAACCTGAACCGGTATCTAATACCCAGGAAGCAGAGTTTATTGAAAAACAGTTTTCTGTCACAAACGCACCTGAAGCAGAAGCATCACTATGCTTCTTCTTGAGACTTAAGTACTCCGTGCAGTTGTGCTTCCAATGTCCTGTCTTGTGGCAATGAAAACATTCACCCTTCCTCGAGTCTCCAGCCTTGGACTTTTCCTTTCCCTTCACCTTCACCTTTTTAACTCCACCCTTAGGATTAGTGGGTTTCTTCTTTTTCTTTCCCTTGGCCTTAGCTTTCTGGGGAGAAGAGGAAGACTGTCCAATAGTCATAACGGGAGTTTTTGCTGAATTCATAGTGCTCTCTGCACTCCTTAACATATTAAGGAGTTCAGGGAGTTCCTTCTCTATGCCATGCATGTTGAAGTTCACTATGAACTGAGCAAAGGTGGAGGGGAGGGACTGCAGAATAATATCTATATATTGTTCATTGTCCATCGTCCATCCAAGGTCCTCAAGTTCTTCTATAAGAGCTATCATCTTCAGAACATGGTCTCCAACTGGTGTGCCAGGGGCCATTCGCATCTGAAACAATTTCTTTGATGCTTTGTATCGCAATACGCGGGATTGCTCTCCATACAACTCCTTTGTATGGAGCAATATGGTTTGAATGTCCATATTCTCGTGCTGCTTTTGATGTGTATTGTCCATCAATGCAAGCGCGAGGTATTTTGCCGTGGCACAATCAGCGTCCCCTGTCTTGTGGACTTCTTTGTCCGCAACTGAGGATTTTGGACCTGGGACGGGCGGGGCTGAAGCCGTGAGGACATATGATACTTTATCATAAGTCAAGGCGATTTTCAGATTCCTCAGCCAGTCTTTATAATTGGTCCCATTCAGCTTGTTTTTATCTAGTAGAAGCTTGAGTCCAGTCATGGGTATCTGCCATTAAGAGAGAGAAAAGAATACACTCAGCGAAAGCTCTTGCATAGATCAGATTGGTTATTATCTTGTCTAATCGATGTTTCCCACTGCTTTTATCGAGTCTTTCTTTCAAACCTTATAAAGAAAAACTAGCCAGGATTAATTACAGTCTACAACTTCGCTAACCGTTCAGCCAGGCCAGTGTCGGTACTTTAGGGAGGTTCCCCGTGCTTTCGCACGGACCTAATTAGAGTAAACCACGTTTTCCCAGAGGCGGAGCCCCGTTAACACCTTTCTAGACACCTAATGAGTTAGCTAATTGTAAACTGTAAAACTCTCCTAGGAGCAACTATTGCCCACAGTGGAATCGGGATCCAACCATCACATGGAAGGTATGCAATCTCATTGCAAATTTCAATTATTGAACTTCCCGATGTGGTTTTTACCCCTAGTACTCGTGACCTTGGCTAAGGTCAACAAATCACGAGTACTAGTCAAACTCAATCGGTCATTTCTTGATTAATTAGACCCGTTCACATGACCCTTGGCTAAGGTCAACAAAGTCATATGCCCGTCCTAATTAATCTGCATCATATGCATTTGTAGGAAGACATCACTTAGCTACCGTACACTACGCCTTCGGTAAGGTCAACAAACGTAGCACAAATACTAAGTACTCTACTTCCTAAAATGACGAAGGGTTGCGGAAGATTTTTAAGAAAATCTTTAACGCTTTGAGCTTGATATCGTTATAGAATCAAATGGTTTTCAAAAGGAGTGGCTTAAGCTCCGCAGTTTTGAAATATAGCTTTTTCATAAATAGCCGAGTAGTTTTCAAATCTGATTCTACAACATCTTTTTAGGTTTATTTTTTTTACATTAATCACATTAATGTAATCCCATCATTTAAGTCCTTAAGCCAATCACAGAAAAGAAACGAAAATAATACGTACGCTTAAGCCATCCGCATTCGCCGCAATGTTCCGTTATGCACCGTTAGGTTACTTAACTAACGGCATACCGGGACGGGACTAGTGCAGGTGTAAAACTTAAGCAACGTCTACTATATATCATATATATAATATGTCATTCGTCTCAGATATCACAGAACACAAGCAGCAGAAATATAGATATAATGTGGGATATACTAGGACGTCCGTATTTAGTATTTAGCCAGAATAGAAAATACGGATTCCACAGTCGCGATGAATAGCCAAGCCCACACCCTGGACCCCTACGAGAGCGGCAAGCGACCCTACCAATTCTGGAGTTTAGGAGACCCGGTCTCGACTCCTCGAGATGGCCTCCCACTGAACCCCAGAACCCGGTCACCTGTGCTCCCCTCCTTGGGTCCATCCTAATGCGGAAAAGTAAATAATATACAACACTGGTGACACAACCTCAACCCGGAAGTGCCCTAAATAAAAGAATATTACATTACATTTGAATTTACATGAATGAAAATATAAAACTCTCATCTCACATAAAAAAAACCCGGCTATTCAATCGCGACAATCCTGCACATCATATCTCAGCAACACATAATATCTTATATCATCAACGTAAGTAAGTATGCATACCCCAATTGTCGTTGATGTATAGTAACGAAACCGGCGATATCGAACATACTACACTTACGGTCATAGAAAAGAAAGTGTAAAACTACAATATTTGGAATCCACAATCTCTTTAGACATCATAAATGCGAAATATCACATATTTCGTATTTCATGCCTAAACTATATGAATTCAACATATTGCATCACATTCCAGATAAACAGACAGTATTAAAGTTTTTGAACGAACGATCAAGTATCCAAGATTCACTAAAGCTCAACACTTGAGCAGGGTTCAAAAATCCAGAGTGTGACACAGTAGTAGCGGTCCAGCCGTAGAAGGGTCAAGCCAACGCCTCACATGTGGCATGCCGTACTGCCCCAAACCCTAAGGTTCAAAGGGCAGTTCAAGACGGTCACATAATCGAGTTAAGGTTTGTTGTCTTCTAGAGGGACCACCACAAAAAGAGTTGCACGTATCTCCAAAGTATTTAAACCCCATGAATAGTGAGTAAATGATATTCGTTCAAAAACTTTAATACTTTCTAATTTACCCGGAAAAGCAACGAAATGAAAATTCCGATCGAATCTACACGTCCAAAACCATCTCCAGAAAATACAGTGCTATTTTCCGATTAAACATACCTAAAACACTGTACAAGCAGATATAAGAAATACAGTGGAAATTTTATCCAATGATGCCTCTGTACGGCCGCGGAACCGCGGCCTAAGCCAGGAAATGCGGCGGTTCCGCGGCGGTTTATGCTGTTCAGGTTATCGAATTTCACTGTTGTTCTTAGTTTTTCCTGCTGTAATTTTTAAGTATTTTTAATTCTGAAAAATGTCAGATTTTAAAATTTGTCCAGAGAGGGTATCAAAACGTCGTATTTTTGTCCGATCGAGATTTTTACTTCGTAAAAGTGTCGCCTAATGTTCTAGGTCGGCTCTGATACCAATGAAAGGTTTGCCTAGCACCCTATGTAGAGTTTTGAACCATCACATGTCTCAAAGTTTAGTTTTTTATGGTGCTAAACAAGCATACAAAGGAATCGATCCTAGAAAATTAGGGTTTCGAAAGTTAAAGCCAATAAAAACTAGGGTTTCGAGACTACAACCTTTGTAGCTCCCTTTCGCTGGACTCTTTGGTCTCTTGGGTGTTGGAAGAAGGTCCTCTTGAAGTCCTCTCACGTCCACGACGATCCACCCGGAGTTCCTCATCCAAGCTCGCAACTTCGATTATCACGATGAGAAACGAAGAGAACACTCTAAACAAGTTGGCTAAACTTGTGTAGAATGATATTGTGGTTTAGATTCTCACTTCAAAAACCTTTCTTTATGTGTGTTTTACTCACTAGAAAAAACTAGAGAGCAAATGGTGAAGGAGGATGAAGATGGTAGCTTTCTTTTTACAAGAGTAAAATGATAACCATAGAAAAGAAATGAAATATATCTTTATATATTTTATTTCTTCTCACTACAAACCATGGTTAAATCTTTGAGTTATTATTTAATTAGTGTTTAAAACATACAAGGAAAGTTTAATCCAAGGTTAAGGGTAGGTGAGAATGGTTAGGTTAAAGAAGAGTGTAGAAACAACATAAGAATTATCCTTTCCTTTTCTATTTTGTTTTAAACATAAAATTAAATAATAATCCATATATTTATCCATGGTGTGAGTTTTATATTGCCACCATTTCCATGTGTAAACAACCATGATAGATGGGTGTATGTATGTATGTATGTATGTATGCACATCCATATGTGCATGAAACTAGAAAGAAAGAAATACATACATGCATGCATACATCCATCATATTCAAGAAAGGTTTTAAGTGAGAAAACTAATGGTTAAATGATAAATTAACATTTGATTTATCAATACGGCCATATCATATATGACCCCACCAAAAGAAAGCCGCCCGATCAATGTACGGTATCATATACGCGCATTTTAATCGGGTCCATGCGCATATCGCATACGCGCACCACAACGTTTCGCCTGGACTAGGTAACTCCTGTGTGGGACTCTAAGACTCATCAATACGCCGGCAGAGGGTGATGATCATATCAAGCACCTCCAAGCCGCAAGCGGTCAGCTAAACGTAACGGCCACCCGGGTATTGAGCGATCAGAAGAATACAAGCGAACCTGCTACAACTCCCGTCGAGCCAACCGGCATCACTACCGTACAGTCCGGTCTCTTCGTCAGATATGCTGCATATTGAGCCTAGGGATGGTCACGTCGACCCTAATAACTAAATAAGTCGTGCCGGTGAATGGTCTATAACAGATCGAGAAACTACTGATAACACTTATCAGCAAATCTCAGCAGCCCTGGCCAGGGACTTACTGATATAACCAGTCGGGCACAGCACAGCATCAACTCCCAATACCAGGAGAGACGAAACCCCTCCTATCGCTCATTGCCTTCGTGTGTCTCGGGACTGTTCCCAACGGTCACCTGTTTGCACGACTCAGTAGAGCCGTGGTAGGGTGGCAATCAAAGTACAGTGGGAGAACACATAAGACTCTATGACGATCTCGGGTCTACAGACTAACCTGTACCAGTGTCACCTGAGAACTGCTATCCGACGATAGATATAATTCCATATAGGAGTTCTCGGTGAGTCCGTCTAGTGTACCCAGCCACCACTGAGCACCCGTATATTATCTTGATGTCAAACATCGATGAATGTGGGAACTTTCATCGCCCATCGTATGGGTCTAGTATCATATACGCTAGTCTACTCTGGTATATCAATGCCCCGTCTCGATATACCTACGACTAGGACTTTCTAGGATATGCTTATAGACTACAGATGTCCCACTAGTATGATCTCCATCATAATCAGAGTAGTCAAGCCGATATCCTCAGGGCTTTATCAGCATGTATGAATGAATAAAAGCATGATCAAATCAACATGTCAGATAAAGAAGAACCAGATAGTATACTATCATGTCAAGCAAGAATGCATACTGAATATATATACATGTACAGATACATCCACTATCATATAATGGCCTCTAGGGCATACATATATCCATCACGGAAGTCTCCAATCGTAAAGGGATCCCTGTTAGATGAGGAAAAAAGAGGAAGATGAAGCACCCATTTGTTTCCCCGCGACAGAAGCAGTAGAAGACCCAATGTTGTGGGTACTGCAAGAGGCCAGGACATCTTCAGAGGGATTGTCGCCGTGCCCAGGGGAAATGTTAGTTATATGTATGCCCTAGAGGCCATTGCTGTACATTGGATGCATATTGTAGTGGATGCAGGGACATATATAGGAAGGACTTTCTTGCTCGACATGATAGTACGCTATCTGGTTGCTCTTATCTTAACGTGTATACTTTCCGTCTCTCTGTTACATGTTGATAAAGCCCTTAGGATGTGTACTCGACTTCCAGGACTATGATGCAGATCATACTAGCGGGGCCTGGATAGTCCATGAGTACATCCTTGAAATGTTCCTAGTCGAGGGAATATCGAGACGGGGCATCGATATTCCAGAGTAGACTAGCGTATATCTTCTCGACCCATGCGATGGGCGATGGATGATCCCATATCCATCGGTGTTTGACATCGGAGATGGTATGCGGGTGCTCAGTGGAGACTGGGTACACTGAACGGACTCGCCGAGAACTCCCAGATGGTATTATACCTCACGTCAGATGGCAGTTCTCTGGTAACACTGGTACAGCTTAGTCTGTTGACCCGAGATCGTCATAGAGTCTTGTGTGTCTCCCACTGTGCTTTGATTTCCACCCTACCATGGCTCTACAGAGTTGTGCAAACAGGTGGTTTTTGGGTACAGTCTCGATTCACATGGATGCAATGAGCGATAGGAGGGGATTCGTCTCTCCCGGTATTGGGGGTTGATGTTGTGCTATGCTCGACTGGCCATAACAGGAAATCCCTGGCCAGGGTTGCAGTGATATACTGGTAAGAGTTATCAGTAGTTTCACGAATGTTATGGACTTCACGTCGGCATGACTTATCAAGCTATTGGGGTCTGACGTTTACCACCCCTAGGCGAGATATGCGACATATCAGACGAACAGACCGGACTGTACGGTAAGTGTTACTGGTTGGATTCACAGGAGTATGAGCGGGCTTGCTCGTCGATCTTCTGATCGCTCAATACCCGGGTGGCCGTTACGTTTAGCAGACCGCTTGCGGCTTGTGGGTGCTTGATATGATCATCATCTGCTGCCGGCGTATTGACGAGTCTTTAGAGTCCTACACAGAGGTTTCCTAGCTCAAGCGAAACGAAATAGGAGCGCATATGAGATATGTGCGGGACCGAGAATAATTCGAGTATGCGATACCGTATTACATTCTCACGATCTATGTATCGATTGGTTATATGCGATATAACCTAGTTATCGAATCAAGGATTGATTCGATAAGCTGATACATATGATACTAGTTGGTTATATCTGATATGACCGGATCGTTAAATCAAGTGTTGATTTAATGATTTAGTGCATATTGGTATATTTGATATATTACTTTGCGTTAACTAGTATTGGTTCACTTTAAATGGATTTTCTCACTGGATTTGTGCAAGTTGTATATGTGATATACTTTTGTGCACATGTTTGTATCATGTTTGATGATACATGCTTACTTGGTTAAGTGTAAAGAATCAAACCATGGTTTAAACTAATGATTAGGGTTTTGTTTATTCATTTACTTATTTATCTATTTCTTTATTTATCTTTTTATTTTGGAAAAGATAAATGATGAAATGGTGGCATTATTTGTTTGCTAGTTGAACATTCATGAAGTTTTGACTTAGTCTCCTTTTTTGTTCTTATCCTTAACCTTAACCATTCCATTAACCATGGTCTTTTCTCTACACTTAACTAAGGTTAAAAGTATGATAAGATTTAATTCTTATTCATTTTTATTATTCATCTTATCATATCTTCTTCTTCTTCTTCATCTTCTTCTTCCATGAAGAAAACTAGTGACCATCAATGGCAACTAGTGAAATCAAGTGAGAAATCCAATTCTAAAGTCTACCCACTTCCTATTTCTTCATCCTCTACCTCTTGCCAAGTTGTATAGGGTGTTTACTTCACAAGTTTTCAAAGCTTGGTGAAGTTGGAGCTTGTTCTTGTGATGCCTCGATGTAGATCATCTTCGGCATCGAACCGACGATCAAGCCCGCCCATTCTTCGATAATGCCAATGCTAGAGTCAAGGGTTCGATTTGGACAGTGGAGGGAGATCATCGCGGAGCTTAGGAAGTGGTGGACCGGATCTACAAAGGTTGTAACCCCTTCCCTTTAGCTATATTTCCGTTTACTTCCTTCCTTCGCCTATATATCTAGTTAACGATCCGTATTAGGGTTTGTAGGCACTTGTAAAATTTGATTTGTGCATGTTTGATCACTTGTGAGACTCCATTAGAGTGCCTAGGAACCCTACAGTGGTATCAGAGCCTAGCTAGAGCCTTAGGCGAAGTCCCGACGGAATCAGAAGTCCGATCGACCCAAAACCCGACTTGAAAAATGCTCTCTGGACTTTTTTGAAAAACGTGGTTTTTTGTAGATTAAAAATATTCAGAAAAATCAGCAAGATAATCTAAGAGTTACTGTGAATTTCGATGGACTAATTCCATCAATGAGCCGCGGATCCGCGGCACGAGCGTGGCTCGTGCGGCGGTTCCGCGGCCATTTTGTCTGTTTGTGTATTTAATTTTTCACAGTAATTCTCAGTTTTCTGTTCTGGTTTTCCTGGGAATTTTTAATATTTATTCCAGAGTTGTATTTTCTGAGTTTTATTGGGGACTCGGTGTATTCGATCGGACTGTCTAATTTTGTCGGTGTGCTTTTCCGGGTATTTTTAGAATATGTTAAAAAGTTCGACCAGATATAAATACCCACTTTTTCCCCTGCCGGGAAATTTCCAATTGTTGCATTTTTCTGTAGTTTAACGACGTTCTAAGTAGTGCAAGTAACGCGATGGACCCTCTAGAAAACAACAAACCTTAACTCGATTATGTGACCGTCTTGAACTGCCCTTTGAACCTTCGGGTTTGGGGCAGTACGGCGTGCCACATGTGAGGCGTTGGCTTGACCCTTCTACGGCTGGACCGTTGGTACTGAGGCACGAACTGAATGTTGTTAGACTTATTTCATGTGTTGAGCCGTTTCGGGAAAACTTGGGTGTTCGATTGTTCGATCGGAAAGTTTAACATTTTCCATTTATCCGGAATGTGATACAATAATTGGAATTCGCAAATAGTTATGAGATAACGGAATGAATATTATAAACATAGCAGTTTAGTCTCACTTGATTGGTTGCCACGGAATTTTGATGTGATCAAAAGTCCGTCGCAATCACGTAGCGTATGCGGATACTCGCCGGATAAACTTAATAGACAGCCTCACTCCATAGCCCTGACCAAGTGACTGTAGGAGAACCCCGTCGCCGAAAGCATCCGTTCGGGTGCTCGCGGCAGCGGTGTTCCACCTTGGTGCACTTCGTCGACGGCGTCGGGGGTGCGGCCGCCTACTAAAGTTTGCGACGAGCATTCAATCAAAATGTCGGGAATCCTGTTGAATTGCCCGACTTGATATTGAAAAGTGTTTTCGATAATGAGACTAAAATGCGGGGTTTATAATTGTTAGGCATGCGATGTCTAAGTATTTCATTTGGTCAGGCATGCGATGTCTGAGGAGGTTGCGGATTCCAACTGTTGTAGTTTTACACTTTATTTTCTGTGACCGTAAGTGTAATATGTGATATCGCCGGTTTCGTTGCTATATGTCAACGACAATTGGGATGCGCATATTTACTTACGTTGATGACATGTGATGTTATGTGTTGCTGGATATGTTATATTGGATCGTCGTGTTTGAATAGACGGGGGTTTTTATGTGAGATGAGTGTTTTTTCATTTTCATTCATGTAAAAACTTGTATGTAATATTCTTTTATTGGAGCACTTCCAGATTGCGGAAGTTGCCACCGTTGATGTATATTATTTACTTTTCCGCATTAGGATAGACCCAAGGAGAGGAGCACAAGTAACCGGGTTCTAGGGTCCAGTGGGAGACCAACTCGAGGAGCCGAGTCCGGGTCTCCTAACCCTAGAATTGGTAGGGTTGCTTGCCGCTCTCGTAGGGGTCTAGGGGTGTGGGATGTAAGTGCACGGCGGTGCCCCGGCCGTCAAACCGACGGCCAAATGCGGAAACGGTGATAAACTTGAATTTTCCGAACTTAACAAACCAGCACCACCGCGCTAAACCCCGGATCGGGCCATTAAACTATATCTAGCTAACTACAAGACGGGTTAGAGATATACCGAGTGATCCGAGTCCTCCGGTCTTCTCGTCGTCGTCCCGATCTCCCGCGGATCCTCCGGTCGTCATATCCTTGCCGGAAGGGCACCACATCGTCTGCATCTTTTACGGGCTCCCACCTCAATACCGAGGCAACTCGGGCATGAAGCTGGCAAGTCGACATGCCCAAGATGTGCTATAGAATGTGGTGTAGATCATGCTAGTCTCATTTGGGGTTTGTAGTTGCCTTGATGGAGGAATCAACAAGATATCAACTTGGGGTTTTATGGTAGCAATGAAAATGAGATGGATGATTAATTTCCCACACCAAAATGAAACCTCTCATTTTCTCTCCTTTCCAAAAATGTGGTCGGCCACTTCTTGTGAGGAATGGTGGTGGAGGTGGAACAAAATGCAAGAGGGAGGTAAGTGTAGGAAAAGAAAGAGTTGACCATAAACAAACATTATCATAACAAATGAACATCAAACCCATACCCTTTCTAATCTCATTTAATGCAAGTGATGGAGGGAATCAAAGATGCTATCATAATCTCTCATCTCACAAATAAACCCTCCACAAAATGTTATTTGCAAACTTGCAAATAACCCCCTCCATCGGAAAAGTCCGGCCGGGAAAGAACAAAGGAAAACCGGCCGGAACGGAATGCAAACTGGCAACTCCAGAAAACCGGTCCCGTAATAAATTACAGGAAAACCCCCATACTGTGCATACACACCCGCATCTGTATTCCGACCGGATACAAATGCAGTGAGACAAAATCTACACTGTACTAAACTAGGATCCGGCTTAAACCAAAGCCGGCTAGTAATGTTCGTCCGATCCTGATCCATGCAATACCGCACGTATCAGATCGAACCCTGCCATATAACTATATGGCCACTAGTACAAAACTGTCCGATCCTGATCCGTGCAATACTGCACATATCTGATCGGACCCTGCCATATCTCCATACGGCCTCTACAGCGTTTCGCCCGAAAGCTGAGTAACTGAAAATGTGGTGGACTCTAAAGACTCGTCAATACTATGGTTGTGGATTTAACCACTAGCACGTCAGAGGTATAAGCCAATACGTGACGGGCCACCAGCTATTGACCAAAAGGGACGTCGATGAGCAAACTCATCCTGACACCCTACTGAGCCTGTCAGTGACAATATCCGTACAGTCCGGTCCGTTCGTCTATGAGCATCGCATGGCGGGCCTAGGGGGTTGGTAAAAGTCAGACCCCCAAAAGCGGTACAAGTCGTGTCGGAGTGTAGCCCAGAACACCCTGAGATACTACTGGAATACCTACCAGTAAATCTCCTGCCTTGGCCAAGGACTTCGTGTAATGGCTCTCCTAGACACAACGCGACCTCACCCCCAATACCGGGAGAGACGAACCCCTGAAGATCCGCTCACTGCCTCCATGTGGCTCGGGACTGTACCCAACTAAAATCTGTTTGCACGACTCCTTTGAGCCGTGGTAGGGTAGTAATCAAAGCACAGTGGGAACTCACACGAGACAAATGACGATCCCCAGGTCGATGAACTAACCTGTACACATGTCACCTGGGAACTGCTATCTGACGTCAGGTATAAGACCAACTAGCATGTTCCCGGTGAGTCCTGTCCAGTGTACTCATAACCCAATGAGCACCTGTATACATCTTAGGTGAACCAACTGACACCAGTGGCTTGTGAGACCGGCCACCGCCCCTCGTCGGGGTCTCGACTGTATACACTAGTCTACTCTGGAGAATCGATGCCCTGTCTCGAAACTCCCAAGACTAGGGACCTTTTAAGGATGTGCTTATAGACTCCAGCTCTCACTTATATGATCGCCCTCATACTGCTGGCAGTCAAGCAAGAATCCTAGGGGCTCTATCAACGTGCAATAGCGACCTGTCAGGTCACCTAAAGCAGTACACGATGATAAAGGTAAACCAGATAGCATACTATCATCTTGAGTAAGACTGTCGTACCGGGATAGGTCCTCCCTCAATCATTGCAATCACGTGCCTGTGATCCAATAATTGACTCTGAGGGCACTATCTCCAACAATCTCCCACTTGCACTCAAGGCTAATTATTGCGATGTCGCATACTCACAGCCCGTGTGATACCGAACACCCAACTCCTCTACTAGTCAGTCTCACAAAGCCTGTTTGCGAAACTCTTGCATTCGAGGAATAGCCTCAGTGAGTGGATCCGCCTAGATGTTTCTCTTTATGTCTCTCTATATCTCAAGTTCGCGGAGAAAGCCATCTCCCGAAATGAGCAATACCTGTCTTAGAATGTCTGGATGCCTGATGGGACCTAGCTCATAAATGAACTCCAAATCCAAACTTCTTAGACTGTATCGTCAACTGAACTTAATCAGTATCCTGCGCCATGCCACCCTCAGTATTGCCTTGGATTACCTGTCTAAAACACTGCCCCTCGTCCGAAGGAAAAACTATAACTCTGACAACCTCCTTGTCGTCCATGTCACCTTGGAAGCCTGGAGTGATAACCGTCTCCTAAAGGAGGCAGCCGTTATCATTTCCCTAGAACATTCACTTATATTCTAAAACTGCTTCCGACTGTTCCTCCAGGATTGGATCAATATCAACTTATTGCATCTAGTGCAAGAACAACATCTGGTGTGGTACTTGACGTCTCATGATTGACTCAATTGCCTAAGCAAGTGATCTGTCAATCATGCACATCCCTCTCCCCTTTAGTCTGTAAGACACCTTTAGAGAGGGTGACTCCATTACCTGCAGGTGTACCACCGTGCCAGGAGTCGTCCATTCTAAATACTCATAGAATGCTGTTAAGGTACCCAGATATGAAACCACCCAAATCTAGATCTAAAACTATAGATCTAGCAACCAGAATGTCTGATATAATATCCAAGTCCTGTGTGGAGAAACCACTGTGTGACGACCAAAATATAACCGATCGTAGTATAGGAATATCACTTCCTACTATGTGTATGTCATCCAAATACCATGACATCACACCCTACTACCTTCTCAACAGATCCATCCCCTATTCTGATGAAGTCAAACCTATGACTGTCATATCAGAAATAGATGATCTATCTCCGCTGTATCTGCTTTAGTCTATAAATAGACATAAGCCACCTGTCCACCAATGCTTCCGCTGCTCCCACTGACTACGACAACCCTCTGGCAGAGTCATATAGACGTACACTTCTAAAGCTAGTTTAGAACGACGCTATACTCATCCTCCTGCCGGGTCTCACAGTCTGGAACAACAGCAATGGTAAGTATGGGTAAACAAGAACTTCCCTGTCACCGTCCTTGAGGCTACCGTAGTACCTTTCGGGTGCCTGAAGTTACCCACCTTATCTGCGGAGTGGCCAATGGAATGTCAAATCAGATTGAATCTTTAGGTCCTTATCAAATCTTCAGTAATCGTTTGCGGTTCTGGAATCACTTCCAGTTCTTCCATACTCCCACTACTGTTTTTGAAAAAAAATCATTTTTAATAAAACTGTGGCGAGTCTAGAACAATATTTCTATTGATCTGCCAGATGGTAGAAAGTCAACCCTCGTCATAGCCTGGGTCAACCCACAAACAGCCATTACAGAAACGTGCCTTGAGTTATCCAGAGTCTGATTTTAATCATAAGCCGGACAACTCCCCGTACCTTAACAATGTTAAGATATGAACTGTACTATATCCAATATAGAACCAGAGGCACTGATTTAATTTAACCAGATTCAAATCATGCAGCTGTCTTCAGTGCATGTCAACTAAATGGAGGGAGGCCGATCAGCGTTACTCAACTTAGGAATGCTTCCAATTATGAGTAACCTGAAAGAGAAGCAATTTCTCTTTATCATTACTATCAACTGAATACCATACACAAGTATCTACATCTTCGATCAATTTAAAGAATCCCGATACTTGCTACACCTGGTTCTCTACTCTATTCAAATACCTATAACTCCTCAAAACTTAGACCCTGTGTTTCTACGAAACACATGTCTAAGAACTAGAGAAGTTAAAAGTAAACAGAATATAGTATGAGGACCAACCCCTCTGTCCTAATGGACACTGGACAACATACAATACTCTGTATAAGTCCGCTGAGTCTAACAACTCTTTCACTGTGTGTCGTAGGTTGAAAACTGTACTTATGGTTAAGAAGAATTACACCGCTGTTTAATGCTCCTTACCTAACCATCCACTGATATAGGTAAATGTCATCGACATAATATCAAAAGGTATATCTCACTCTATGAAAATAGACGTACAGATATATCAATTTGAAATTGGTGCACAACAGCGGATATTCAAAACCAAAAATTTGCCGACCGGCAAACAGCCCAGGTGATCTGCTCAAATATCACCGATTACAACGAATCCCGATATAATGAGGATGATCACCCAATTCCCAATAACTTACTCCCACTCATCATCTGTAAAACCATACAGATGTGAGAATCATACCTGGTAAATACATACCCTGGAGTAAGTATCTAATCGGAAAATCAGTTTTCTTTTAACAGTACACAGTGAACTGAAACATTGAAATGTTTCGATGGGGTATCCTGGTATTCCTAGTAATGCCTCTACCATTATCCAGATTCACAACTATAACCGCATAATTCTTTGCCACCTCTCCAAATCCCTTTATATGTCTTTAGTCATTACCTTCTGCACACCCCTTAGGCCAAATGGTTTTCTTCCTTCCCTACCGTTCGGCACCAGCCTATGGTTTGGAAGAAGACTATCCAATAAGCATAATGGGTGTACTGTCCTAGTCCTAGGAACACTCGCAATGCGAGAGAAGGTGAAGATAAAAGACAACCGAATAAACCTTATTCCTATTTCTCCTGGACCAGAATCCATCCCCGAACTGGAACAAGTTCCTTTCGAGTTCGTATATAACCATACGATGGAGTATCCAATAAACTGTGGATCTTCGTAGTGATACGGAGTGTCCTGGAGAAATACAAAGGTGATTTAGGATTGGCGAAGAAATACTTGGTTTGGTCGTGAATATCAGTCGCAATTTACTTTGCCCTCTTACTAATCCCTTGCTTTGTCTTAATCTTAATACCTTCTGCACACCGTTTAGGCTAATTGGTTTTCTTCATTCCCTACCGGTCGGCACCAGCCTAAGGTTTGGAAAAAGACTATCCAATTTGCATAATAGGTGTATTATCTCCTAAACCAAGGAGTACTCACAACTTGAGAGAAGGTAAAAGGGAAAAGACAACTGAGTAATCCTATCCGTTTTCTCCAGAACCGGAAACCATCCTCGAATTCCTTCGAGTTTGTATCTAACCATACGATGGTTTTGTCCAATGGAAGTGGACGTTCGTAGTAATACGGGGTGTCCTGGAGAAAAGGGTAAAAGTAGGAGTGGCAATGAGGTCTGCAACTCTGACAATCCAAAAGCCAGTGTTAAGAAGGTTCGGTCAACTTGGTCACTGAGTCATAGTCTTAGGGTCGGGTCAATGGTCGCTGCCAAAGAGAGAGAGAAAAGAAACACTCAGCGTGCACTCTAACCAAGATCAGAATGGTTACCAATTTATCTAATCAGGAAACCTCCCACTGTACCTCAAATTCTCCTCCAAACCTGAAAGAAGAATTAGTCGGGGTCACCCGAGGAGTAAACCAACTCATCAGTGGGAATCGGGATCCAACTATCATCGCATGATAACGTGACGGAATCCGCTCACGGTATAACACTCCAGAAGGTATGCGCATATCTGGCAAGTTTCAGTTCTTTTGAAACTCCCGATGTGGATTTTTACCCCATGCTCTTATGACCTTGACTTTGGCCAACAAATCATAAGTCACATGTCAAGTTCTACCCGTCATTCTCCAGGTTGTTTTGAATCCACCCGTACCTACCCTTGACTTTGGCCAACAAGGCAGTACGACTGTTCCAAACCAACGCATCTATCTATGCTGCATATGAATAACCAATAGCTACCAAACACTGTGCCTTGACTTTGGCCAACAAACACAGCTTGAATACTACTGACTATCCATATAAAACGACGGAGGGCTACGAATGGTTTCTGGCGAAAACTTTTAACGTAATGAACTTGATATCGTTGAAGGAACAGATAGCTTTTTAGAAAATATAGTGACGAAAACCTTTACTAAAGAGGTCACTCCCGGTGAAGGGATCTCGGCTCTTTCCCCGTAGAATGGGGTGCTGGATATTCATAACCGAATATCACTGTGCAAAGCAAAAGTAATCGGCTATAGTGAAGTTAATGCCTTGACGCAAACTTTTGTCCAAGGGGTCACTCCCGGTGAAGGGATCTCGGCCCTTGCCTCGTCGACTGAGGAGCAGGATATTCCAAATGAATACCACGATGCAAAACAAAAGTGAACGTCCTTGCAATAACAACCTTTTGAAAAGTGTTCCAACAACGTCAGAATTAGGTTTGTTTATCTTGCATTGATCCGAATCAATGCAGTCCCATCAATGGATCACACCACAAAGAACGAAAATATACCGACGTATATATATGCCATCCGCATTCGCCACTGGGTCCCGTCATCACCCGTTAGGTTAGCTAACTAACGGCAGAGCGGGGACTGGACTAGCGCGGATGAAAAACATATACAACATCTACTAATATATATACCAATATATTATATTCGCTCAAGGCGTGATAAAAATGCAACATCACAGAAATGTACAGCATCACAGAACAAAACAGATATCTGGGATCCCCGGGTTTCACAGAGCCACTACTGAAACCCGACGTTCCCCTGGTCGTGTGGATAGCCTGTGCAATGAAATCCTAGACCCCTACGGGCGCGGCAAGTCACCCGCCAAAACCTGAAGCGAGGCAGCCCCCTTCAGCACCGTGAATGGACCACCCAGCACTTCACAGAATCCGGTAACTTGGGCACCCCTCCTGGGTCAACCTGTACCCCCTACGAGTGCGGCGAATAGCCCGCCAATTCCAGACTGAAGCCCCCTCCGTCCCAATGCCATGAGATGCGGGCTTGTTGCCCTCCAGAACCCGGCTATCCGTGCACCCCACCGCGGGGCAATCCTAGTACAGAAAGTAAAATATACATACAACGGGTACATCGACCGCAACCAGGTCGTGTCCCAAAAGAATAATACAATCAGGCAGTGACGGCAGTCCACATGTCGGACGCTCGCCCCGCAAAATCAAATGTACATAATACAACAACACTGTACTAGCATTGCATCCAGGCTATCGCCCACGACCGATCCGCAACATCATAGCAAAACACAGAACATCAACGTGAATGTCACGTTCGCAAATCCGTCTAACCGGGCTATAGCAGTTAGACTGGATTTACCGATCAAGTGAAATTCACGGTCGCAGATATAATGTAAATACTGTGAAATAATGTGTTTAAAATATCCGATCGATCAAAAAATAACAAGTGGGCCCCCAAGCAATACTGTAGCACTAACAGAAATTCTGGGCCCAATTTTAATATTCCAAAACCCCTATTTTTAGCCCACAAGCCCACTGCAAAAAAACGATGACATGATCAGTAATTACTGCGGCGGATCCGCGGCCTAAGAAAGGTCAATGGCCGCGGATCCGCGGTCTTACTGAGAGATCGTTTTGTCGAATTTTTCCAGTGTTCTTAGAACTCCCTGCACATCATTCTGAGACAACCTGAAAAATTTTTGGACTTCAAAAAATTTCAACAGAAAACTGATGTGAACAAAAATGCAAGTTTTGGAATTTTGGTCGATCGGAAATGTAAAACACATCAAACGAAGCTAGACGAAGTTAATGGCGAGGCTCTGATACCAGTGTAAGTGCACGGCGGCGCCCCGGCCGTCAAACCGACGGCCAAATGCGGAAACGGTGATAAACTTTAATTTTGCGAACTTAGCAAACCGGCACCACCGCGCACTAAACCCCGGATCGGGCCATTAAACTAGATCTAGCTAACTACAAGACGGGTTAGAGATATACCGAGTGATCCGAGTCCTCCGGTCTTCTCGTCGTCCTCCCGATCTCCCGCGGATCCTCCGGTCGTCATATCCTTGCCGGAATGGCACCACATCGTCTGCATCTTTTACGGGCTCCCACCTCAATACCGAGGCAACTCGGGCATGAAGCTGGCAAGTCGACATGCCCACGATGTGCTATAGAATGTGGTGTAGATCATGCTAGTCTCATTTGGGGTTTGTAGTTGCCTTGATGGAGGAATCAACAAGATATCAACTTGGGGTTTTATGGTAGCAATGAAAATGAGATGGATGATTAATTTCCCACACCAAAATGAAACCTCTCATTTTCTCTCCTCTCCAAAAATGTGGCCGGCCACTTCTTGTGAGGAATGGTGGTGGAGGTGGAACAAAATGCAAGAGGGAGGAAAGTGTAGGAAAAGAAAGAGGTGACCATAAACAAACATTATCATAACAAATGAACATCAAACCCATACCCTTTCTAATCTCATTTAATGCAAGTGATGGAGGGAATCAAAGATACTATCATAATCTCTCATCTCACAAATAAACCCTCCATAAAATGTTATTTGCAAACTTGCAAATAACCCCCTCCATCGGAAAAGTCCGGCCGGGAAAGAACAAAGGAAAACCGGCCGGAACGGAATGCAAACTGGCAACTCCAGAAAACTGGTCCCGTAATAAATTACAGGAAAACCCCCATACTGTGCATACACACCCGCATCTGTATTCCGACCGGATACAAATGCAGTGAGACAAAATCTACACTTTACTAAACTAGGATCCGGCTTAAACCAAAGTCGGCTAGTAATGTTCGTCCGATCCTGATCCGTGCAATACCGCACGTATCAGATCGAACCCTGCCATATAACTATATGGCCACTAGTACAAAACTGTCCGATCCTGATCCGTGCAATACCGCACGTATCTGATCGGACCCTGCCATATCTCCATACGGCCTCTACAGCGTTTCGCCCGAAAGCTGAGTAACTGAAAATGTGGTGGACTCTAAAGACTCGTCAATACTATGGTTGTGGATTTAACCACTAGCACGTCAGAGGTATAAGCCAATACGTGACGGGCCACCAGCTATTGACCAAAAGGGACGTCGATGAGCGAACTCATCCTGATACCCTACTGAGCCTGTCAGTGACAATATCCGTACAGTCCGGTCCGTTCGTCTATGAGCATCGCATGGCGGGCTTAGGGGGTTGGTAAAAGTCAGACCCCCAAAAGCGGTACAAGTCGTGTCGGAGTGTAGCCCAGAACACCCTGAGATACTACTGGAATGCCTACCAGTAAATCTCCTGCCTTGGCCAAGGACTTCGTGTAATGGCTCTCCTAGACACAGCGCGACCTCACCCCCAATACCGGGAGAGACGAACCCCTGAAGATCCGCTCACTGCCTCCATGTGGCTCGGGACTGTACCCAACGAAAACCTGTTTGCACGACTCCTTTGAGCCGTGGTAGGGTAGTAATCAAAGCACAGTGGGAACTCACACGAGACAAATGACGATCCCCAGGTCGATGAACTAACCTGTACACATGTCACCTGGGAACTGCTATCTGACGTCAGGTATAAGACCAACTAGCATGTTCCCGGCGAGAACTGTCCGGTGTACTCATAACCCAATGAGCACCTGTATACATCTTAGGTGAACCAACTGACACCAGTGGCTTGTGAGACCGGCCACCGCCCCTCGTCGGGGTCTCGACTGTATACACTAGTCTACTCTGGAGAATCGATGCCCTGTCTCGAAACTCCCACGACTAGGGACCTTTTAAGGATGTGCTTATAGACTCCAGCTCACACTTATATGATCGCCCTCATACTGCTGGCAGTCAACCAAGAATCCTAGGGGCTCTATCAACGTGCAATAGCGACCTGTCTGGTCACCTAAAGCAGTACACGATGATAAAGGTAAACCAGATAGCATACTATCATCTTGAGTAAGACTGTCGTACCGGGATAGGTCCTCCCTCAATCATTGCAATCATGTGCCTGTGATCCAATAATTGACTCTGAGGGCACTATCTCCAACATGGGATTGGCTATTCATCACGACCGTGGAATCCGTGTTTTATACTGGCTCGTATTGAAAACACGGACGTCTTAGTATATCCAATATTTCATATGTTTCTTCTGCTGTGATTTATCTGTGATGTGATCATGTGATGTTCTGTGACAGATATTATATATAGTATATATGATATATTATATAAACGTTGCTTATGTTTTACACCCGCGCTAGCCCTGCCCCGCTCTGCCGTTAGTTACCTAACCTAACGGTGCAGACGGGACATCGAGGCGAATGCGGATGGCATAAGCGTACGTTATATTTATCTGTGATGGTTAGGTGGACTTAAATGATAGGATATTCATTAATGAGATTAATGAAAGAAAATAAACCTAATTGATGTTGTGGAATCGAATTTCAAAATAAAAATAGGTAGCTACAGTTCTTGCTTTGCATCGTGGTGTTCCTTGTAGAACATCCTGCACCTTATTCGATGAGGAAAAGACCGAGATCCCTTCACCGGGAGTGACTCCTTTAGCAATAACTGGCAGATGCTACAACCCTCGGTTTGTCTTTGATCGCTTCTATAGTTTCCGCTTTGCACAGTGATATATATGATATATCCCGCACCTCATTCGACGAGGAAAGGGCCGACGATCCCTTCACCGGGAGTGACCCCTTTAGCAAAACTAGAAAAGCCTCAAAAACATTCCATTTAAAAACCATTTGATTCCGCAACGAGATCAAGTTCAAAGCGTTAAAGGTTTTCACAAAAACCATTCGCAACCCTCCGTCATTTTAGGAAGTAGAGTACTTAGTATTCGTGCTGTGTTTGTTGACCATAGTCAAGGCACAGTGTACGGTAGCTAAGTGATGTCTTCCTACACCGCATATGATGCGATTAGTTAGGACAGTCGCGTGACTTTGTTGACCTTAGTTAAGGGTCATGTGGGTGGGTCTAATTAATCACGAAATGACGGGTAGAACATGACTAGTACTTATGATTTGTTGACCATAGTTAAGGTCATAGGTGCTAGGGGTAAAAACCTTTATCGGGAGTTTCAAGTGTTGAAATTTGCAATGAGATTGCATACCTTCTATATGATAGTTGGATCCTGATACCCACTGCGAGTAATTGTTACTCCTGGGAGAGTTTTGCACTTTGCAATTAGCGGATCAAGTAGGTGTCTAGAAAGGTGTCAACGGGGTTACGCCTCTGGGAAAACGAGGTTTACTGTAATTAGGTCCTTGCGAAAGCACGGGGAACCTCCCTCAAAGTACCGACACTGGCCTGGCTGAAAGATTGGCGAACTTGTAGAGTGTAATTAATCCCGGCTAGTCTTTCCTTTTAGGGTTTGAAGGAAGATTTGATAAAAACAGTGGGAGCCATCCTGATTAGATAAAATATATAACCAATCTAATCTTGCAAGAGCGCACGCAGAGTGTTTTCTTCTCTCTCTCTCCTGGTAGCGACCATATCACGCCTTAATCAAGATAATAAAATGGATGTATTGACCGAACTCGCTTGTTATACTGAGCTGGGGAACGTTGGTCCCGCACCAACTTATAATTGTTATAAGACAGAGCAGGAAATTGGGGAATACCAGAATTCCTATGCCGCCCAAACGAAGAATGTGCATATGATGCATCTCCTTCGGCTGTGTTCATTACAAAGAACTGTTTCTCAGTATCCTCTGCATCCTGGGTATATGATACCGGATCAGGATCCCAGATATGTAATCTGTTACATAGGGCTACAGAAAGGTAGAAAAACTGAGAACGGGTGATAAGTTTCATGAGATAGAAACCGGGGCAAGTGTTGCAGCCAAGTCTGTTGGTCACTGTCACCCAGTATTACGAATACATTGATTCTGAACAAATGCTATTAGATACCGAACCTGATATACAAAATCATATCAGTCTCTTTATTAGTAAAGAAATGATAAAATTTTGTATTGATGGATAATGTTTTGAACATTTCCTATATCAAAAGTTGATCGATTCAGGCACGTTATCTAAAAGCATTGAAGTTCTAAATCAAACTCCAGTTCCTAGTATACAGAACACACACAAGAGGAAGAGTTCAGAAATGAACGAATCCTTCTTGAGGTATTGTAGACTAGGTCATATCAATGCGACCCGACTGCCTGAAGTTACATTTAGATGTATATTTAAATCAGTTTGAATTTACATCTTGTGAAACTTGCCAGTCATGTCACAAAGATAAGATGACCATAGCTCTGTTTATTGGAAACAGAGGAAGAGTTGGTAAACTCTTGGGACTGATACATGATGATGTATGTAAGGTCTCCTGTCTACACATGCCAGGACTGGTTCTTTATACTTCATTATATTCTCTGATAATCTCTCAAGATTCAGTCATATGTTCCTGTTGAAACATAAGTCCGAACCTTTTGAGGTATTCACAGAATATAAGTTAGAAGTAGAGAACCAAAATACGGGTATAAGTATTATGTCCTATGATGAGATCAGGGAGGAGAATACTTGTGCATAGAATTCCTGGACTATTCTAAAGCAGAATGAGATTCTCTCTCAGCATTACTCCTCCGTATACACCATAGCACGATGGTATATCGGGGCGGGGCAATCACACCCTATATGATAAGATGTGCTCTATGATGAGTACTACTGAATTACCTGTTTCCTTTTGGGATTATGCACTTGAGAAGTTGCATACCTATTGAATTAGGTTTGAATCAAATCAGTGCCTACCACTCCATATGAGATATGGTATGGGAAGAACCCATCTCTTAAGTAAGTTAAGATTTGGGATTGTCTGGCCTATGTCAAAAGCAAAATCCGGACAAGATCAAGGCAAGGTCAGTTCTGTAGAACTGGAAAGGTTCCAGCTATACGAAACTACAGCTGAAGATTTGACAGAACCAAAGGAATCTATAGTCCCCGACGAACCTCAGCCTCTCCGCCGATCTGGTAGGGTTCCTCGCCTGCCTGAGAGATACCTCGGTTTCTCGATGACAGTGGGAGCGAGGATTGCATCATGGGATGATGACCCAACTAGATTCGAGCAGGCCATCAAGAGTAGGGACTCTGTAAGAATGGCCGGATGCTTAGCGGTCTGAGATGGAATCCATATACACCAACAAAGTATGGACTTTGGTTGCTATATCTGAAGGGTTAAATCCCCATCAGGAGAAAGTATATCTTGCGAAGATTACTTGGTGTAGATGGAAAAGTTGAGACTTTCAAAGCTAGACTTGTTAAAGGTTTTCGTCATCGACCAGGCGTGGATAATGATGAAACCTTTTTCCAGTAGCTATGCTTAAGTCTATCCAGATCCTACTTACCACGGCTACATACCATGACTACGATATCTGGCGGTTGGGTGCCATGACTGCTTCTTTTAAATACTGATTTAGAAGAGAACGTCTATAAGAACACAGCCAGAGGTCTTCGTAAAACAGTGGGAGCAGCGGAAACGTGTGCAAGTTGCTTTACATAATGAAGCAGGCATCACGGAGTTGGAACGTATGTTTTGATGTGATAGTCAAAGTGTTTGACTTCATCAAAATGGTAGACGAACCTTGTATATACAAAAGGGTAGTAGAGAGTAAGGTGGTCATCTTCGTATTGTACGTAGACAACATACTCTTGATAGGAAAAGAGTTTCCTATGCTACGATCGGTCAATCTCCTATTATCACAAGGATTCTCCAAATAGGATAAAGATGATACCTCCTAAATCCTGAGATTTGGACCTATGAGATAGATCTAAAGGGATATTAGGGTTCTCACTAGGAATAGTGAGATTGTATCAATCGATCCTGGGGAGAATCACTGGAAGTGTTCCAGGGTGATAAAGATGACTGAATGTCAGTCACAGGCACTGTCTTTACCCTCAGTAAAGGGACGGTATGTTGGAAGAGTTCCAAGCTAGATACCGTGGCAAACTAGAAGATAAAGGCTGGTAACATCGCTATTGAAGATACTACCAAAGAGGAAGTTTGGGTGTATATTGGTTCATAAGATGAACTAGGTTCCTGCCATTGTATGACAATGGAAGTGTGGCTTTGGCCCTGGAACTCTGGTCCCATCAGTGACCCAGACAAATTCTGAGGAAGCATCACCTGATCATGGAGATAGTTGATCTCCGGGGTGATCGAGGTTAGGAGAGTAGACTCAGAGGATAACACGGCGGATCCACTCACGAAGGCCTTTTTCCCAAAGAGAGACTTTTTGGGGATGGTTGAGTATGTGATACTACAACCACTGCTACAGATGGCCCTAGTGCAAGTGGGAGATTGTTAGTTATATGTATGCCCTAGAGGCCATTACTGTACATTGGATGCATATTGTAGTGGATGCTGGGACATATATAGGAAGGACTTTCTTGCTCAACATGATAGTACGCTATCTGGTTGCTCTTTATCTTAACGTGTTTACTTTCCGTCTCTCTGTTACATGTTGATAAAGCCCTTAGGATGTGTACTCGACTTCCAGGACTATGATGCAGATCATACTAGCGGGGCCTGGATAGTCCATGAGTACATCCTTGAAATGTTCCTAGTCGAGGGAATATCGAGACGGGGCATCGATATTCCAGAGTAGACTAGCGTATATCTTCTCGACCCATGCGATGGGCGATGGATGATCCCATATCCATCGGTGTTTGACATCGGAGATGGTATGCGGGTGCTCAGTGGAGACTGGGTACACTGAATGGACTCACCGAGAACTCCCAGATGGTATTATACCTCACGTCAGATGGCAGTTCTCTGGTGACACTGGTACAGCTTAGTCTGTTGACCCGAGATCGTCATAGAGTCTTGTGTGTCTCCCACTGTGCTTTGATTTCCACCCTACCACGGCTCTACTGAGTTGTGCAAACAGGTGGTTTTTAGGTACAGTCTCGATTCACATGGAGGCAATGAGCGATAGGAGGGGATTCGTCTCTCTCGGTATTGGGGGTTGATGTTGTACTATGCTCGACTGGCCATAACAGGAAATCCCTGGCCAGGGTTGCAGTGATATACTGGTAAGAGTTATCAGTAGTTTCACGAATGTTATGGACTTCACGTCGGCATGACTTATCAAGCTATTGGGGTCTGACGTTTACCACCCCTAGGCGAGATATGCGACATATCAGACAAACAGACCGGACTGTACGGTAAGTGTTACTGGTTGGATTCACAGGAGTATGAGCGGGCTTGCTCATCGATCTTCTGATCGCTCAATACCCTGGTGGCCGTTACGTTTAGCAGACCGCTTGCGGCTTGTGGGTGCTTGATATGATCATCATCTGCTGCCGGCGTATTGACGAGTCTTTAGAGTCCTACACAGAGGTTTCCTAGCTCAAGCGAAACGAAATAGGTGCGCATATGAGATATGTGCGGGACCGAGAATAATTCGAGTATGCGATACCGTATTACATTCTCGCGATCTATGTATCGATTGGTTATATGCGATATAACCTAGTTATCGAATCAAGGATTGATTCGATAAGCCGATACATATGATACTAGTCGGTTATATCTGATATGACCGGATCGTTAAATCAAGTGTTGATTTAATGATTTAGTGCATATTTGTATATTTGATATATTACTTTGCGTTAACTAGTATTGGTTCACTTTAAATGGATTTTCTCACTGAATTTGTGCAAGTTGTATATGTGATATACTTTTGTGCACATGTTTGTATCATGTTTGATGATACATGCTTACTTGGTTAAGTGTAAAAAATCAAACCATGGTTTAAACTAATGATTAGGGTTTTGTTTAGTCATTTACTTATTTATCTATTTATTTATTTATCTTTTTATTTTGGAAAAGATAAATGATGAAATGGTGGCATTATTTGTTTGCTAGTTGAACATTCATGAAGTTTTGACTTAGTCTCCTTTTTTGTTCTTATCCTTAACCCTAACCATTCCATTAACCATGGTCTTTTCTCTACACTTAACTAAGGTTAAAAGTATGATAAGATTTAATTCTTATTCATTTTTATTATTCATCTTATCATATCTTATTCTTCTTCTTCATCTTCTTCTTCCATGAAGAAAACTAGTGACCATCAATTGCAACTAGTGAAATCAAGTGAGAAATCCAATTCTAAAGTCTACCCACTTCCTATTTCTTCATCCTCTACCTCTTGCCAAGTTGTATAGGGTGTTTACTTCACAAGTTTTCAAAGCTTGGTGAAGTTGGAGCTTGTTCTTGTGATGCCTCGACGTAGATCATCTTCGGCATCGAACCGACGATCAAGCCCGCCCATTCTTCGATAATGCCAATGCTAGAGTCAAGGGTTCGATTTGGACAGCGGAGGGAGATCATCGCGGAGCTTAGGAAGTGGTGGACCGGATCTACAAAGGTTGTAGCCCCTTCCCTTTAGCTATATTTCCGTTTACTTCCTTGCTTCGCCTATATATCTTGTTAACGATCCGTATTAGGGTTTGTAGGCACTTGTAAAATTTGATTTGTGCATGTTTGATCACTTGTGAGACTCCATTAGAGTGCCTAGGAACCCTACCGGAAATGCCTGATTTGCGGATCCAGCGAACATCTTATCAACGGTTGCCCTAAAAGGAAGGAGCTACAAGGAGGAGACTCGTCCACACTCTACACTTCTGTCAAGTGATGATTATTGCCTAGTTCGAACTTCAAGGATAGGGAGGACCTAGAGCAGGACTCAACTCGCGTGACGAGGGTGCAGCGGTCTTGTAATCGAAGAAGAGTTATCACGTTTTCTGCTTTTAGTAAAATGTTTTCACTAGTAAATATTTCTCTTTTCGTTTGAGATCCTGTATCCGTTAAACTTTTGGCTGAATATAATAAAATCTTGAGTTGTGATGTATGTATCGCCTCCTTTCCCCCTCACTTTACTTAAACCATTCGTTGCAACAGTATTCTAGATTTTGTTTTCATTCCTTGCTTACCGCATATTTTTCTTGTACTCCGTATCCTTGATTTTTCCTGATATGTTCCACTTTCTGATCATGACTCTTTCTTTTCAGGCCATGGCCCACCCTGGAGCAGCGCCGCATTTAGATGAGAATGCACAATCATGCGTTTCCTTAGACCGCATGCTGGTGAGTTCTGACGATGAGGTCAACGGCCCCTAGGTCATTTTCGAAAACAGCGATTCCGAGGACGAAGGATCCTCCGCCCCAGAGGTTGACGTGATCGGTGATTCCGACGAGGAGGAAGGGGACCCTGAAGAGAGCCCGATAGAGGAAGATCCCGAGAAAGGCCCGATCGAAGAAAATCCAGTGGAGGAAAATCCCATGGAAGAGGATTCAGAAGAAGAGAATTACATGGAAGCATACCTCGATGAAGAAGCTCCATCCGAGGAAGAAGGACCAGAAGAACAAGACCTCGCCGTGGAAGAACTCCCAATGGCGGTCCCTGCGAGGCGCTATGGAAATGGACGTCCCTACCTGAGCGCGCGAGCCTACCATAACCTGCTAAACCTCCACAACCGGGACTGACGGGATTTTTAGCCGTTGTCTTCTCTGGCCAAATAAACCTATGTATAGTTTAGGGCCATCTGTTACTTTTCATGAGTGCTTTGTTTCAAATTTTCTAGAATGAAATAAACTTTCTGAGTTCGCAAAACTTTTTATTACTAGTTCACTTGATGCTTTGACTTTTCCCCTACCGTTATTTTCTCCTGAGTTCCCTGACTGTCCATCCTTGCACCTTGTACTGTTTTAACCCTCGTTTAGATTAAAAAGTACCGCACCCCGATCTTTTGAGTGGGCCACCCTTCATCCTTCGTATACGCCTCGTTTGAGATCCTTCTGCGAGGAGAAATTGATAGTAAAATTTCCGAGTTAGCTGACCCTTCGGATTTTTGATTCGCTTGATATGTCGACCATTTTCTTCCCATACATTCCCTCCCTACAGATTCATTACCGTTCACCCTTACACCCTAGACTGACCCGACCCCAATCGCTTCGACCTTCAGTCTAAAGCCGTCACACTCCGATCTTTTGAATGAGCCACACTCCATTGTAATCCCTACCCTAGATAGCCCTATACATTTTTGTGCTTTTCTCTGTTACCCTAACTAGATTTAAGGACATCATTATTCGAAAATTTAGTTTTCATTATTTTGGTATTTATCGAAGAGTGCGTGTTATTAACTACTCCGTTTTATGTATTTTAAGTACACTAATACTTTTCTCATTTCTTCGGTAGCGCGACCATATGTATTACACATATTATTTTGGTACTATGCTTCTTATTTTCACCATGTGGTTTTCTATGTATGTTAAAATGGTTTGATTGATACGTTATTCTAAAAAGGTTTTAAACCACCGAAAAGTCTTTCATTGCTTCATTATAATTATGCCTTATACTTATTATTTCTGCTGTGCTACTTTTGATATACTTATATGTGCACATATTTGGGTTTCGATTTTATCGAACAAGCCTTGAATATTATTGTTCGTTATTGTTATTTATATTCTCGTATACATGTAGTTTGTCCTTATAGTTGTTCATGCCTTATACTTATTTAGACCTATCCTTTTGTATGTTGTTCTTACATATATATACCTTCAAAATTTTATCCACCCGTTTTAAGTAAATCACTATGTATTGGTGTTCGATGTGGTAACTTTTCGCTTATTATTGTATAGTTTGTCGTTTCTTTTAAATTTCGAGGACGAAATTTTTGTAAGGGTGGTATGATACAATAGCCAGCACCTTTTTGTACCAATAACCATATTTCTCTTCCACTTATAAAATTTATAATTATTTATTCGTTTTAAAATCCCAATAAACATCAAATCTTTCCTTTCCATTTTCCCTGAATCCCAAAACCCAGCCCAACTTTAATTTTTCTTTCCTTCTATATACTTTCCTTTAAATATTTTAGCTATTCCGGCCCAGCAGTCCCACAGCCCAGAGGGCTTCCCCTTTTTATTTAAATCCCCCGGCCCACGTCTTTCCTTTTTCCCATTTGATTTCTTTTCTCTCCACCGGCCCATACCCCAAGCCCACACCGTCCTCAGCCCACGTTAAAAAAAAATAGGATTTAAATTTTAAACCCCGGCCCACTTCCTTCAACCCGTTTCCTCAACAACCCGACCCGGCCTATACCCTAACCCCTTCTTCTCCCAACGTCTCTCCTATTTTCCCGCTCCCTGTTCCCTCGATCCGCTTCCTCCGCCAACACCCGCGCCCGTGGCCACGCCCACGTCGTGCGCCGTTACCCCTCGCGATCCCCTCAATGCTCTCCTCTCGTCTCCCCTTTTTCCTCACTCTCTCAAACCTCCTCCTCTCTCTCAACTCACCACGAAATCCACTGCCTCCATCTCAACACCGACGACGACGTCGCCACCGCCGACCCCACCACCTCTTACTCCCCCTCGCTCACTCCGCCTCCACCAACAGCACCCCTCACCACTCCACTCTATCAACCAAGTACCCCTGCCGAGCATCCTCTGCACACCCGAGCTCCACCCCTGCACCCTCGACGCCGGTGAGCCCCCACTGCCCTGAACCGCCTCGTCGACACCCCATGTCCTCAGTACCATCGCCAGCATCCGAGCCCCTACTCTCTCTCTGCTTCGCTCTCTCTCTCTCTCTGTTTCCCTCTCTCTCTCTGTACTCCCTCTCTCTCTGTTTATATCTCTCAATCTCTCTGTCTCTCTCTCTTTCTCACTCCTCTATCTGTGAATCTCTCTCTTGGTCTCTCTCAGTCTCTCTCTCTTTCTCACTTTCTCTCTCTCTCTATCTCACTCTATCTCTCTCTAATTCCCTGTCTCTCTAAATCTCTCTCTCTCCCTCTCAGCACCTCTTCTCCCTACTGGAGCCATAGTGTCCGTCGCACCCACCGAGACATCGAGTCCAAGAGCCAAGCTCGAGCCGAGACCGCGAACCCTGGCTGTGCCGTTCGTCGCGCGTGCGTACCGTTGCTGTTGCCGTGCATCGCCCAAAACGTTTCCAGGCAAGTTCCATACTTGCTGCATGGTAATTTGTGTTAGTTACGAAGTATAATCATATAGATTCCATACTTACTATTCTCGATAAATTATATGACGCAACTGTTCGATGCATGATCTCAATGGAAATCCTCATTTAATTTGACGGAACTCATTTTCATAGACTGGCCCGTATGGTTGTGAATCTAGTGTGTAAATTTCATTGGAAAATATGACACTTAATGACTAAAACGAATACCCCCAAATACATCCGTAAAACTGGAAATTTCCCGTATCTGAAAATCGTTAAAATCACCATAAATTATGTACATACTGGAATGTTGCGTTCAAGGGCTCAAATCGAAGACGACCCGACGAACTGTAATCCTATGCAAATTTCTATTGGTTTCTGTACTGATGTTGTTATGATAATTGGGTCGGAGTGAGACTCTGGACTGCATTCCAGAGCAACTCTGGTTACTGTTTACTTTTCCGTAATGTGCGTCACTTGGTTTCCTGAACTCGTATGTTAAGTTTACCCGGAAAGGGGTTGGTCCTCGTACTATATTCTATTTACGTGTGACTTCTCTAGTTTTAGACAAGTGTTTAGTAGAAATACAATGTCTAAGTATTGAGAAGTCGTGGGTATAGGAAAAAAGTAGAGAACCATGTATCGCAAGTATCGGGATTCTTCAAAGAAATCGAAGATGTAGATTCTTGTGATTGGTATTCAGTTGATAGTAATGGTTTTGAGAAACTTGTTTCTCTTTCAAGTTACTCATAATTGGATATATTCCTAAGTTGAGTAATGCTGATTAGTGTCTCTCCATTAAGTTGATATGCACTGGAGACAGCTGCATGATTTGAATCTGGTTCAAATTAAATAAAGTGCCAAAGTTTCTATATTGGATATAGAATGCTTCATATCTTAATGATGTTAAGGTAAGGGGAGTTGTCCAGCTTATACTTAAAAACAGACAATGGATAACTCAAGGCACGTTTCTGTAATGGCAGCTTGTGGGTTGACCCTAGTTTTGATGAGGGTTGATTATCTACCATCTGGAAGATCAATAGTGATATTGTTCTTGACTCGCCACAGTTTTAATAAAATGGATTTTTTCAAAAAACAGTAGTGGGAGTATGGTAAAACAGGAAGTTATTCCAGAACCGCAAACGATTACGGAGAATTTAATAGAACCTATATATTCAATCAGGTTTGACATTCCAATAGCCACTCCGCAGATATGGTGGGTAACCTCAGACACCCGAGAGGTACTCCGGTAGTCTGAAGGACGGTGACAGGGAGGTTCTTGTTTACCCAGACTTGACACTACTGTTGTTCCAGACTATGAGACCCGGCACGAGGATATGTATAGCGTCATTCTAAACTAGTTTTAGAAGTACACGTATATATTATTCTGCCAGAGGGTTGTTGTAGTCAGTGGGAGCAGCGGAAGCATAGTGGGCAAGTAGCTTATGTTTATTGAGACTTGAGCAATTATAGCGGAGATAGATCATCTAATTTTGATGTGACAGTCATATACTTGACTTCATCAGAATAGAGGATGGATCTGTTAAGAAGGCAGTAGGGTGTGATGTCCAGGTATTTGGATGACATACACAGAGTAGGAAGTAAAATTCCTATACTACGATCGGTTGTACTTTGGTCGTCACACAGTTGTTTCTCCACAAATGACATGGATATAATATCTGACATTCTGGTTACTACATCTATGGTTTTAGATCTAGATTTGGGTAGTTTCCCAATGTGGGTACTTTGACAGTATTCTAATTGTATTTTAGAATAGTTGACTCCTGGCATGGTGGTGTACCTGCAGGTGATGGAGTCACCCTCTCTAAAGGTGTCTTACAGACTAAAGGGGAGAGGGACGTGCATGATTGGTAGATCACTTGCTTAGGTAATTGAGTCAATCGTGAGATGTCAAGTACCACACCAGATGTCGTTTTTGCACTAGATGCGATAAGTTTATATTAATCCAATCCTGAAGAAACATACGGAAGCAGTTATAGAACATAAGTACATGTTCTACGGATTTGATGACGGCAGCCTCCTTCGGGAGACAGTTATTATTCCAGGCTTCAAAGGTTACATGGATGATAGAGTGATTGTCAGAGTTATAGTTTTCCCTCAGACGAGTGACAGTATAATGGACAGGTGGTCCAAGAAGATACTGTGGGAGGCATGGTGCAGGATACTGATTAGGTTCAGTTGACGATACAGTCTAAGAAGTTTGGATTTGGAGTTCATTTATGAACTAGATCCCATCAGATATCCAGACATATTCTGAGACAGGTATTACTCAATTCGGAAGATGGCTTTCTCCGCGAACTTGAGATTTAGAGAGATATAGAAAGAAACATTAAGGCGGATCCACTCACTGAGGCTATTTCTTGAACACAATAGTTTTACAAACGGGTTTTGTGAAACTGATTAGTAGAGGAGTTGGATGTTCGGTATCACATGGGCTGTGAGTACGTGACATCGCAATAATAGCCTTAAGTGCAAGTGGGAGATTGTTGGATATAGTGCCCTCTAAGTCAATTATTGGATCGCAGGTACGTAATTGCAATGATTGAGGGAGGACATATCGATAGAACAGTCTTACTCGAGATGATAGTGTGCTATCTGGTTTGTCTTTATCATCATGTAGATGTTGATTGAGCCCATAGGATTCTT
This sequence comes from Agapanthus africanus, assembly GCA_030015575.1. Lineage (NCBI taxonomy): Eukaryota > Viridiplantae > Streptophyta > Magnoliopsida > Asparagales > Amaryllidaceae > Agapanthus > Agapanthus africanus. The sequence continues at coordinate 143,976,131 of CM057349.1, forward strand.
GCTTGACTACCAGCAGTATGATGGCGATCATATATGTGGGAGCTGGGGTCTATAAGCACATCTTTAAAGTGTCCCTAGTCGTAGGAGTTTCAAGACAGGGCATCGATAATCCGGAGTAGACTAGTGTATACATTCGAGACCCCGACGAGGGGCGGTGGCCGGTCTCACAAGCCATTGGTGTTACTTGGTTCACCTAAGATGTATACAGGTGCTCATTAGGTTATGAATACAACGGACAGGACTCGCCGGGAACTTGCTGGTTGGTATTATACCTAGCGTCAGATAGCAGTTCCCTGGTGACATGTGTACAGGTTAGTTCATCGACCTGAGGTCATCATTTGTCTCATGTGAGTTCCCACTGTGCTTTGATTTATACCCTACCACGGGTCAAAGGAGTCGTGCAAACAGGTATATTTTGGGTACAGTCCCGAGCCACATGGAGGCAGTGAGCAGATCTTCGGGGATTCGTCTCTCCCGGTATTGGGGGTGAGATCGCGCTGTGTTTAGGAGAGCCATTACACGAAATCCCTGGCCAGGGTAATCGAGATTTACTGGAAGGTATTCCAGTAGTATCTCAGGGTGTTCTGGGCTGCTCTCTGACATGACTTATACAGCTATTGTGGGTCTCACGTTTACCGGCCCCCTATGCCGTATATGCGATACTCATGGACGAATGGACCGGACTGTACAGATATTGTCACTGTCAGGCTCAGTAGGGTCTCTGGATGAGTTCGCTCGTCAGCTCCCCTTCCTTCAATACATAGGCAACCGTTACGTACAGCTAGTACCTCTGACGTGCTAGTGGTTATACCCAGTGCCAGTGTATTGATGAGTCATTAGAGTCCCCTACAGACACTTTCCCAAGTTCGGGCGAAACGTTGTAGATGTCGTATGGTATTATGGCAGGGTTCGGAAAAGGCACGTGCGTTTTCGCACGTGTCATTTTTCGGGCAGATAATACTGGTAGGCTTTGGTTTAAGCCGGATCCCAGTATTATACTGTGTAAATATAATATCTTTGTCTCAGTTGCATTTGTATTCGGTCGTAATACAAATGCGGGTATGTTTATACTGTTACGGGGTTATCCTGGGATTCGTTTCAGGATCGCTTTTGGAAGTTGCCAGTTCCAAGTTTATTATCACCCGTATTTGACATTCGGTTAAATGCGGATTTATCTTTTCTTGGGTGAGTCATGGTTCTAGAAGGTTCTAGATTTGGTGACTCATGGTTAGCATTTAATGATATAGTGATTCATTGTTAAGGCATTAATTGTTGTGATGATGTGTTAAGTTGATTCATGTTTTGCAATTAATCTTTGTGCAAGGTGTAAAGATGAATCATTCTTATTATTTATCACTATGGTCACTCTCCCTCCTCCTACACTCACCTCCTTTGCTTGATAAATATGGCCGGCCACTTTTGTGGAGGTTTAAGGGATTCATTTTGGGAAAATATGATGATAGTTTAGTGTATGAAAATTTCATTGCTCAATTTCCATTTACCCGATTCCAATTGGCAACTTCATTAACCGTTCGTCCATAGCCTTGGACGTAACGAGACCAAGTATTCTACTCATTCTCTACATCATCTTAGTCGTCTCTTTTAGCAAACTTGACGACCGAGTTGCCTCGGTTTAGAGGCGGGAGCCCGTTTAAAGATCCGTCGACGTGGTGCCACCTGGACGACGAGACTGGAGTTTTCAGAAGATCGTAGCCGCCGCAACAAAGCGTGGGATGATGGTTGAAGACCGAAGGACTCGGATCGTTCGGTATAACATTTCTACCCACTTTGTAGTTTGTTAATTTAGCTTTAATGGCAGATCTGGATTATAGTACACGATAGCGCCGGTTGTAAAAGTTTTTGTTCCGCATTAGGCTTCTGTTAGACGGCCGGGGCGCTAATGTGGACTTACAAGGTCAAGTCTAGGTTCCGAATATATACAAATGCTCTACGCTCCGCATAGTCAAACATAGACTCGAACCAAGGTTAACCTAGCGCTCTGATACCAATTTTGTCACGACCCGAAATGGCACGTGATTGGCACTTGAATCATATGAAGTCTATAGGACCCCATCTAATTCAAGTAAGCCAAAAATCCCAGAAATCTAAACCATTTTAAATAGAAGTGAAGAAAACTTGTTTTAAAACAAGTGGTTTTAATAACATAAGCCGAAGTATTGCATTTTTAAAATCTCAAGTCTTTTCTGAAAATTTCGGCAGAGTTTCCTTTATAAAAACTGGCCCCAAAAAGGTACAACATGCATAATATGAATAAAGGCATCCCCAAGCGGGAGTTAGCTCTTCGCCAATTGGCGGTCACAACCACGCAAGCAATATAATATACAACGCCGAAGGGCGATGATCAAAACTCAAAATACAACGTTTGACTCTAAGGTCGAAAGAAAATACAACTGGTCTTCTAAGGTTATAAATATACAAGTCTGGTTCATGCAGTTTACTAGATACAACAATGTAAATAAAATACAAAGGTGGTCACAACGCGAGTGAACCCACCTAACAAAGCAATCACCCGGAAATAAGCGATGTACCAGCAAAGCCGCAAAGGAAACCTGTACGGAAAAACCTGCAAAAAACTGTGGCACAACGGGGGTGAGTTGCCAACTCGTGAGTAGAAAACATCATAGAGCAGAAATCATATGTATGACTCAATCCTAGGTCAATACGATCATAATATATATCCTCAAAATGATAAATCCTCAAGCATGATAAGGTGGCAATGGTAAACATCTATAAATAAGTGTAATACCATGTGCTCGTGTCAGTGCCTCAGGTAGCAACATATCATAAATATGAGGTATGAATGCAATATAATGAAAACAGAATACATAATGAATGAGAAAAACTATTTTCTTAATTTAGTGAGATTTCTGTATATATAAATCGAGGTAGCATCAATGAAATCAACATAAAATCAGTTTCAAGCATCGACACAAAACATATATCCAAATGTCTCAATACCTCAGGCTCCGGCAATTCGGACTGGCCCGTATCCTCGAATCCCAATATCTAGTGCTCCGGCTATCCGGACGGGCCCATATCATCAAATCTCAAAACCACAGGCTCCGGCAATCCGGACTGGCCTATACCCCAATCGGTATCTTCCGGATATCCGTCGAGTGAAAATAAAATCACCGGTCGGTAGTGCTCCCCTACCAGGCTCAACGCCATCATCTGCGACCATCTTTCCCCGGGGTACCGCACCGGGTCCACCATGCACCCACAGACGATTCCTCCTCCTCCTCGAATCGGGTGTATCATATCGCTCAAGAGCCGAGAAAACTCATGGTGGACTCCTCTCAAATCATATCATGAGAAAACCGCAACTTTTCATTTTAAAATGATAATCGGTTTATAAAATCCTTGCGGTTTCTCCAAATCCTGAAATCTCATGGGAATCCGAAATCCCATTCTCAAGGATAACTAAACAATGAATTTTATACTATTGGGCTCCGGCAATCCGGACTGGCCCATAATGTCATGGCAAATGAATATATAAATATACATGAAATCACTGTAAAAAATGAAATGTCTAAGCTATCATATAAACACAAGAGCACTAGTACCATGTCGAAACTATCAGCTAACAATTTACACTAATGAATAGTGTTTTCTAATGTGTACGTGGCATAGCAATTACCGATGATGATGTGTGTGAGCCGGCAAGCAGGTGTACGTGGAGCATACGCATCATCGGTAATGGTGCTGATGTCCTGACAGCATGGGTTTCATACAACAATAAACACATTTAAACATGCAATACGATGCGAATAGCAAGAATATACGGAAAATGAATAATAAACGCAACAATAAAGAATCAACATTAATATATATGAGTCATATTGTTTTGACATTTGAAATAAAACGAATCGTGGTGTTTAGTAAATAGGGACTACGGTGTTTTTAAGAAAAGGTACGTCTTTTGAAATGTCCGTAGAATCCCTTGTCCTGTCTTTAAAATACTCACGATTCGTTAGTTTTGAAATAAGTATGACTCGAGTCCAGTCTAACATCTACAAGTAAACTATAGGACTAAACTAACAGACAAATCGAAAGGGTATGGAAAACCACCTAAGTCTGAGTTGATATTTAAATATATCTAGTAGTCGGTAATCCCGCCTCAGTAGTATCCCATACGATACACTATATATAATATGACATTCTCGAGTCAAAATTGCAGATCAATCATCATAATTATCTTACGTACGGTAAATCCACCGTACGGCATCCCAAATCTGGGTACGGGTCGAATAACATATTTATCTTATTATTCATCTGGTATCTTTATCATCATATATCATGAAATGGGGGTACTGATCTAAGTCTAGTACATATTGATACCATCAACATATTTATATGTGCCTGTATATGAAAACACGTCGCCTAAAGACCCGCTATAATATCATGTCGTATCTCATAATACGAAACATGTCATATCGCCGATTTCGTGGCCTCACGCCCAATCTCATCGACTCATCTCCAAGTATCATATACTATCCTCATCATCCATGTATATGTATACATACACACACACACACACACACACACTCATAAACATATATGTATGTATGTATGTATGTATGTATATCCCCATATACGCACAAGTAATAAAATGTAAGCAAGTGTGTGCGCACGTGTATGTAAACCTTATTCTAGGGTTCACGACTAAGAAAAAAACTAAGTTACATCTAATACACTAAAACTAACCCATGAACATCTAAAGTCTTACATACTAATCATCCAAGTTTCACAACACATAATCATATATATAACATATATATCGTATGCTACACTACGAACTGCGGGGGTGCTATACGCCATCCACCCGACTTTCCCTGTAGATATATATCTACTCACCTTGATTCTCGCTTGCTGGAGTCGATGACGCTACGCACTCCTCGTCGTCTCGAAATCCACGTGGGGGTACCTACATGTCATAACATATCGTGTCGCATTAAAATCCAATTCAAAACCAAAACGATAGGCCAAAAGCCTATAGGTTATAACCTATGGACTACGCATGCAAGAAGGGCCAGACAAATCCTCGATGTCGATGTACGACATCAAACCATCGAGTTAAAAACCCAAATACCAAAACCAAAGTTAAAACGAAGTCGTAAAACAATGCAGCAACTCAAGAAAATGGTCCTAGATTTTACCCTTGGTGAAATTAGCCAATTTTGCATATGGGAAGAGTCTAGTTTACAGAGAATGGAGCCATGGACCAAACTGTTAGTTATATGTATGCCCTAGAGGCCATTACTGTACATTGGATGTATATTGTAGTGGATGCTGGGACATATATAGGGAGGACTTTCTTGCTCGACATGATAGTATGCTATCTGGTTGCTCTTTACCTTAACGTGTACACTGATTGTCTCTCTGTTACATGTTGGTAAAGCCCTTAGGATGTGTACTTGACTACCTGGACTATGATGCGGATCATACTAGTGGGGACAGGGTAGTCCATAAGTACATCCTTCAAGGTCCCTAGTCGAGGGTATATCGAGATGGGGCATCGATATACCAGAGTAGACTAGCGTATACCTTCTCGACCCATATAGATGGGCGATGGATAATCCCATATCCATTGGTGTTTGACATCGGAGATGATATACGGGTGCTCAGTGGAGATTGGGTACACTGGACGGACTCGCCGAGAACTCCCAGATGGTATTATACCTTACGTCAGATGGCAGTTCTCTGGTGACACTGGTATAGAGTAGTCTGTTGACCCGAGATCGTCATAGAGTCTTGTGTGATTCCCACTGTGCTTTGATTTCCACCTTACCACGTCCAAGAGGGCGTGCAAAACGGTGGTTTTTGGGTACAGTCCCGAGTCACATGGAGGCAATGAGCGATAGGAGGGGATTCGTCTCTCCCAGTATAGGGAGTTGATGTTGCGCTGTGTTCGATTGGCTATAACCGGAAATCCCAGGCCAGGGTTGCTGAGATTTACTGGTAAGTGTTACCTATAGTTTCTCGAACTGTTATAGACCTCATATCGACACGACTTATCGAGCTATTGGGGTCTGACGTTTACCACCCCTAGGCAAGATATGCGACATATCAGACGACGAGACCGGACTGTACGGTAACTGTTACTGGTTGGATTCACAGGAGTATGAGTGGGCCTGCTCGTCGATCTTCTGATCGCTCAATATCCGGGTGGCCGTTACGTTTAGCAGACCGCTTGCAGCTTGTGGGTGTTTGATATGATCATCACCTGCTGCCGGCGTATTGACGAGTCTTTAGAGTCCTACACAGAGGTCTCCTGGCTCAAGCGAAACGAAATAGGAGCGCATATGAGATATGTGCGGGACCGAGAATAATGCGTGTATGTGATACCGTATTCTATTCTCGCGATGAATGTATCGAATGGTTGTATGCGATATAACCTAGTTATCGAATCAAGAATTGATTCGATAAGCCGATACATTGGATATTAGTCGGTTGTATGCGATATGACTGGATCGTTAAATCAAGTGTTGATTTAATGATTTAATGCATAATTATATATTTGATATATTACTTTGCATTAACTAGTATTGGTTCACTTTAAATGGATTTTCTCACTTGAAGTACACAAGTTGTATATGTGATATACTTTTGTGCACTTGATTGTATCATGTTTGATGATACATACTTTCTTGGCTTTGTGTAAAGAATTATACCATGGTTATCATAATGGTTAGGGTTTTGCATTATTCATTTATTTATTTATCCATTTATTATTTGTCAAATATAGAGAGAAGAAAACAAAATGGTTGCTTGAAAAACATGATGCTTGTTGAAGTTTCAAGAAGGTTTGACCATTTTGTCTTCATCTACTAAACCTAACCATTCACTAACCCTAGTATATTCTCTACACTTAATCATAGTTAGGATATGATAAGTATTCAATTATTTTATTATTTTGATACAACACTTATCATATTCTTTCTTCTTCTTCTTCTTCTTCACATGAAGAAAAGCTTGCTATCAACAATGGCAACTAGTGAAAAAGAGTGAGAAATCCAATTCTAAAGTGAACCCACTTCCTATTTCTTCATCCTCTACCACTTGACAAGTAGTATAGGGTGTTTTCTTCACAAGTTTCATGACTTGGTGAAGTGGGAGCTTGATCTTGTGATGCCTCGACGTAGATCATCTTCGGCACTGAGTCGACGACCTAGCCCGCCCATTTCTCCGATGAAACCGATGCTTGAGTCCGGGATCCGACTTGGACAGCGGAGGGACATCATCATGGAGCTATGGAGGTGGAGGACCGGATCTACAAAGGTTGTATTTCCGTTCACTTATAAGTAAAGCTGTTTACTACTTCTTGTTTCGCCTAAATTCTAGTTAACGATCCGTATTTGGGTTTCTCGGCACTTGTAAAATTTGAAATTGGCATGGTTGATGCCTTGTGTGACCTCTGATATGTGCCTAGGAACCCTACAGTGGTATCAGAGCCTAGCTAGAGCCTTAGACGATGCGTAGACGGAGTTAGAAGTCCGATCGAACCGAAATCCTAACCCAAAAATTGCTCTCTGTACATTTTTGAAAATTGTGGATTTTTGAGAATTAAAAATATGCAGAAAAATCAGCCGGAATATCTAAGAGTTACTGTAAAATTCGATGCCCTAATTCTATCAAGCCGCCGCGGTTCCGCGGCACGAGCATGGCTCGTGCGGCGGTTCCGCGGCCGATTTGTCTTATCATACATTGAATTTTGCACAGTGACTCCTACTTTGCAGTGCTGGTTTTCCTGGGAATTTTTAATATTTATTCAAGAGTTGAATTTTCTGGGTTGTATTGGGGACTCGGTGTTTCGATCGGATCGTCTAATTTTGTCTGTGTGCTTTTCCAGATAATTTTAGAATATGTTAAAAAGTTCGACCGGATATAAATACCCATCTTTTCCCCTGTCGGGAAATTTCCAAGTGTTGGATCTTTCCGTAGTTTAATGACGTTCTAAGTAGTGCAAGTAACGCGATGGACCCTCTAGAAGACAACAAACCTTAACTCGATTATGTGACCGTCTTGAACTGCCCTTTGAACCTTAGGGTTTGGGGTAGTACGGCGTGCCACATGTGAGGCGTTGGCTTGACCTTTCTATGGCTGGACCGTTGGTACTGAGGCATGAACTGGATGTTTTTAAACTTGTTTCATATGTTGAGCTGTTTCGGGAAAACTTGGGTGTTTGACTGTTCGATCGGAAAGTTTAACATTTTCTATTTATCTGGAATGCGATACAATAATTGGAATTCACAAGTAGTTATGAGATAACTGATCTGAATGTTATAAACATAGCAATTTAGTCTCACTTGATCGGTTGCCACGGAATTTTGATGTGATCAAAAGTCCGTCGCAATCACGTAGCGTACACGGATACTCGCCGGATAAACTTAATAGACAGCTACACTCCTTAGCCCCGACCAAGTGACTGTAGGAGAACCCCGTCGCCGAAAGCATCCGTCCGGGTGCTCGCGGTAGCGGTGTTCCGCCTTGGTGCATTTCGTCGACGGTATCGGGGGTGCGGCCGTCTACTGAAGTTTGCGACGAGCATTCGATCAGGATGTCGGGAATCTTGTTGAATTGCCCGACTTGATATTGAAAAGAGTTTTCGATAATGAGACTAAAATGCAGGGTTTATAATTGTTAGGCATGTGATGTCTAAGTAATTCGTTTAATTGGGCATGCGATGTCTAAAGAGATTGCGGATTCCAACTGTTGTGTTTTTACACTTTCTTTTCTGTGACCGTAAGTGTAATATGTGATATCGCCGGTTTCGTTGCTATATGTCAACAACAATTGGGATGCGCATATTTACTTACGTTGATGATATGTGATGTTATGTGTTGCTGGATATGTTATATTGGATCGTCGTGTTTGAATAGCCGGGTTTTTTTTATGTGAGATGAGTGTTTTTCATTTTCATTCATGTAAAAACTTGTATATAATATTCTTTTATTGGGGCACTTCCAGGTTGCGGAAGATGTCACCGTTTGTATATTATTTACTTTTCCGCACTAGGATAGACCCAAGGAGGGGAGCACAAGTAACCGGGTTCTGGAGTCTAGTGGGAGACCAACTCGAGGAGTCGAGTCCGGGTCTCCTAACTCTAGAATTGGTAGGGTTGCTTGCCGCTCTTGTAGGGGTCTAGAGGTGTGGGTTTGGCTATTCATCGCGACCGTGGAATCCGTGTTTTATACTGGCTCGTATTGAGAACACGGACGTCCTAGTATATCCAATATTTCATATGATTCTTCTGCTGCGATATCTGTGATGTGATCATGTGATGTTCTGTGATAGATACTGTATATAGTATATATGATATATTATATAGACGTTACTTATGTTTTACACCCGCGCTAGCCCTGCCCCGCTCTGCCGTTAGTTACCTAACCTAACGGTGCACGAGGGGACATCGAGGCGAATGCGGATAGCATAAGTACGTCGTATTTATCTGTGATGTTTAGGTATTTAAATGATGGGACTTCATTAATGTGATTAATGAAAGTAAAAGAAACCTAAAGATGTTGTAGAATTGAATTTCAAAAATAAAACAGGTAGCTACAGTTCTTGGTTTGCACAGCGGTATATATGATATATCCTGCACCTTATTCGATAAGGAAAGGACCGAGATCCCTTCACCGGGAGTGACTCCTTTAGCAATAACTGGCAGATGCTACACACTCGGTTTGTCTTTTGATTGCTTCTACAGTTTCTGCTTTGCACAGTGATATATATGATATATCCCGCACCTCATTCGACGAGGAAAGGACCGACGATCCCTTCACCGGGAGTGACTCCTTTAGCAAAACTAGAAAAGCCTCAAAAACACTCCATTTCAAAATCATTTGATTCTACAACGATATCAAGTTCATTACGCAATAGGTTTTCAGAAAAAGCCGTCGTTGCCCTCCGTCATTTCAGATAAGTCCTACTTAGTATTCGTGCTACGTTTGTTGACCTCCGTTAAGGCGTAGTGTGCGGTAGCTAACTAGTATTTATCTGTTTATACATATGATGCAGATTGGGTTAGGGTAGTCGTACGGCCTTGTTGACCTCCGTCAAGGGTCGTGCGGGTGGGTTTGATTCAATCAAGAAATGACGGGTTGAACTTGACTAGTAGCCTATGGTTTGTTGACCTCCGTCAAGGTCATAGGGTGCTAGGGGCAAAATTATCGGGAATTTCAAGTGTTGAAATTTGCAATGAGATTGCATACCTTCTATGAGATAGTTGGATCCCGATACCCACTGCGAGTAATTGTTACTCCTGGGAGAGTTTTACACATTACAATGTGCCGATCAAGTCGGTGTCTAGAAAGGTGTTAACGAGGTTACGCCTCTGGGAAAATGAGGTTTACATTAATTAGGTTCGTGCGAAAGCACGGGGGACCACCCTCAAAGTACCGACACAGGCCTGGCTGAAAGATTGGCGAACTTGTAGTGTGTAATTAACCCCGGCTACTCTTTCCTTTTAGGGTTTGAAGGAAGATTTGATAAAAACAATGGGAGCCATCCTGATTAGATAAAATAATAACCAATCTATTCTTGCAAGAACGCACGCTGAGTGTTTTCTTCTCTCTCTCTCTCCAGGTAGCGACCATATCACGCCTTAATCAAGATAATAATACGGAATATTGACCGAACCCGCTTGTTATACTGAGCTGGGGAACGTTGGTCCCGCTACAACTTATAATTGTTATAAGACAGAGCATGAAATAAAGGAATACCAGATTTCCCATGCCACCCAAACGAAGAGAGTGCATGCTGATGCATCATCTTCGGGTGTGTTCATTATACAGAACTGTTTCTCAGTATTCTTTACGTCCTGGGTATGTGATACCAGATCAGGATCCCAGATATGTAATTTGTTACATAGGGCTACAGAAAGATAGAGAACTAAAAACGGGTGATAAGTTTCATGAGGCAGAAAACGGGGCAAGAGTTGCAGCCAAGTCTGTTGGTCACTGTCACCCTGTATTCCAAATACATTGATTCTGAACGAATGTTATTAGATACCGAACCTGATATACAAAATCATATCAGTCTCTTTATTAGTAAAGAAAGGATATAATTTTGTATTGTCGGATAATGTTTTGAACATTTCCTATATCAAAAGTTGATCGGTTCAGGCACGTTATCTAAAAGCATTGATGTTCTAAATCAAACTACAGTTCTTAGTATACGGAACACACACAAGAGGAAGAGTTCAGAAATGAACAAATCCTTCTTGAGGCATTGTAGACTAGGTCATATCAATGCGACCCGACTAGCCGAAGTTACTTGTAGATGCATATTTAAATCTGTTTGAATTTACATCTTGTGAAACTTGCCAGTCATGTCATAAAGATAAAATGACCATAACTCTGTTTACTGGAAACAGAGAAAGAGTTATTAAACTCTTGGGATGATACATGTTGATGTATGTAAGGTCCCCTGTCTACATATGCCAGGACTGGTTCTTTGTACTTCGTTACATTCTCTGATAATCTCTCAAGATTCAGACATATGTTCCTGTTGAAACACAAGTCCGAACCTTTTGAGATATTCACAGAATATGATTTATAAGTAAAGAACCAATACGGGTATAAGTATTATGTCCTTTGATGAGATCAAGAAGGAGAATACTTGTGCATAGAATTCCTGGACTTTTCTAAAGGAGAATGAGATTCTCTCTCAGCATTACTCCTCCATATACATCATGGCACGATGGTATATTGTGGTGGAGCAATAACACCCTATGTGATAAGGTGTGCTCTATGATGAGTACTACTGAGTTACCTATTTCTTTTTGGGAGTTATGCACTTGAGAAGCTGCATACCTATTGAAAAGGGTTCAAATCAAATCAGTTGCCTACCACTTCATATTTGATATGATAAAGGAAGAGCCCATCTCTTAAGTGAGTTAAGATTTAGGGTTGTCCGGCCTATGTCTAAAAGCAAAATCCGGACAAGCTCGAGGCACGATCTGTTATGTAGAACTGAAAAGGTTCCAGCTATACAAACTATAGCAGATGATTTGATAAAACCAAAGGATTCAATTGTTTCCAACGAACCTCAGCCTCTCCGCCGATCTAGTAGGGTTCCTCACCCACCTGAGAGATACTTCGGTTTCTCTATGACAGTAGAAGCGAGGATTGCATCATTAGATGATGACCCAACTAGTTTCGATCTGGCCATCAGGAGTAGGACTCTGTAAGAATGGCTGGATGCTTAGTGATCTGAGATGGAATCCTTATACACCAACAAAGTATGGAATTTGGCTGCTTTATCTGAAGGGTTAAATCCCCATCAGGAGCAAGTATATCTTGAGAAGATTACTTAGTGTAGATGGAAAAGTTGAGACTTTCAAAGCTAGACTTGTTAAAGGTTTTCGTCATTGACCAGGCGTGGATAATGATGAAACCTTTTTCCAGTGCCTATGCTTAAGTCCATCCAGATCCTACTTGCCATGGCTACATACCATAACTACGATATCTGGCGGTTGGGTGTCATGACTGCTTTTCTAAATGATGTTTTAGAAGAGAGAGTCTATAAGTACACAGTCAGAGGGCTTCGTAAACAGTGAGAGCAGCGGAAACGTGTACAAGATGATTTATAGGATAAAGCAGGCATCGCGGAGTTGGAACATCTGGTTTGATGTAGTAGTCAAACAGTTTGACATCATCAAAAATGGTAGATGAACCTTGTATAAACAAAAAGGTAGTAGGGAGTATGGTGACGATCCTCGTAGAGTACGTGGATAACATACTCTTGATAGGGAAGGAGTTTCCTATGCTATGCTCGATCAATTTCCGCTTATCACAATGATTCTCCACATACGATCAAAATGATACCTTTTAAATCCTGGGTTTTGGATCTATGAGATAGATCTAAATGGATGTTAGGATACTCACTAGTTGTAGTGAGATGGTATCAATCGATCCTGCCGAGAATCACTGGAAGTGTTCCAGGGTGATAAAGACGACTGAATGTCAGTCACAGACATTGTCTTTACCCTCAGTGGAGGGACGGTATGTTGGAAGAGTTCCAAGATAGATACCGTGGCATACTAGACGATAAAGGCTGGAAACATCGCTACTTAAGATGCTACCAAAGAGGCTGTCTGGGTGTATATTTGTTCATGAGACGAACTTAGTTCCTACCATTGTGAGGCAATGGAGTTGTGGCTTATGCCAAGGAACGCCGGTCCCATCAGTGATCCAGACATATTCTAAGGAAGTGTCACCTGATCATGGAGATGGTTGATCTCCAAGGGATCAAGGTAAGGAGAACAGACTCAGAGGACAACACGGCGGATCCACTCACAAAGGCCTTTTCCCAGAGAGAGACTTTTATGGGATGGTTGAGTATGAGATACTACAACCACTGCTATCAGATGGCCCTAGTGCAAGTGGGAGATTGTTAGTTATATGTATGCCCTAGAGGCCATTACTGTACATTGGATGTATATTGTAGTGGATGCTGGGACATATATAGGGAGGACTTTCTTGCTCGACATGATAGTATGCTATCTGGTTGCTCTTTACCTTAACGTGTACACTGATTGTCTCTCTGTTACATGTTGGTAAAGCCCTTAGGATGTGTACTTGACTACCTGGACTATGATGCGGATCATACTAGTAGGGACAGGGTAGTCCATAAGTACATCCTTCAAGGTCCCTAGTCGAGGGTATATCGAGACGGGGCATCGATATACCAGAGTAGACTAGCGTATACCTTCTCGACCCATATAGATGGGCGATGGATGATCCCATATCCATTGGTGTTTGACATCGGAGATGATATACGGGTGCTCAGTGGAGACTGGGTACACTGGACGGACTCGCCGAGAACTCCCAGATGGTATTATACCTTACGTCAGATGGCAGTTCTCTCTTGACACTGGTACAGAGTAGTCTGTTGACCGGAGATCGTCATAGAGTCTTGTGTGATTCCCACTGTGCTTTGATTTCCACCTTACCACGTCCAAGAGGGCGTGCAAAACGGTGGTTTTTGGGTACAGTCGCGAGTCACATGGAGGCAATGAGCGATAGGAGGGGATTCGTCTCTCCCGGTATAGGGAGTTGATGTTGCGCTGTGTTCGATTGGCTATAACCGGAAATCCCTCGCCAGGGTTGCTGAGATTTACTGGTAAGTGTTACCTGTAGTTTCTCGAACTGTTATAGACCTCATATCGACACGACTTATCGAGCTATTGGGGTCTGACGTTTACCACCCCTAGGCAAGATATGCGACATATCAGACGACGAGACCGGACTGTACGGTAAGTGTTACTGGTTGGATTCACAGGAGTATGAGCGGGCTTGCTCGTCGATCTTCTGATCGCTCAATACCCGGCTGGCCGTTACGTTTAGAAGATCGCTTGCGGCTTGTGGGTGTTTGATATGATCATCACCTGCTGCCGGCGTATTGACGAGTCTTTAGAGTCCTACACAGAGGTCTCCTGGCTCAAGCGAAACGAAATAGGAACGCATATGAGATATGTGCGGGACCGAGAATAATGCGTGTATGTGATACCGTATTCTATTCTCGCGATGAATGTATCGATTGGTTGTATGCGATCTAACCTAGTTATCGAATCAAGGATTGATTCGATAAGCAGATACATTGGATATTAGTCGGTTGTATGCGATATGACCGGATCGTTAAATCAAGTGTTGATTTAATGATTTAATGCATAATTATATATTTGATATATTACTTTGCATTAACTAGTATTGGTTCACTTTAAATGGATTTTCTCACTTGAAGTACACAAGTTGTATATGTGATATACTTTTGTGCACTTAATTGTATCATGTTTGATGATACATGCTTTCTTGGCTTTGTGTAAAGAATTATACCATGGTTATCATAATGGTTAGGGTTTTGCATTATTCATTTATTTATTTATCCATTTATTATTGGTCAAATATAGAGAGAAGAAAACAAAATGGTTGCTTAAAAAAAAAATGATGCTTGTTGAAGTTTCAAGAAGGTTTGACCATTTTTTCTTCATCTACTAAACCTAACCATTCACTAACCCTAGTATATTCTCTACACTTAATCATAGTTAGGATATGATAAGTATTCAATTATTTTATTATTTTGATACAACACTTATCATATTCTTTCTTCTTCTTCTTCTTCACATGAAGAAAAGCTTGCTGTCAACAATGGCAACTAGTGAAAAAGAGTGAGAAATCCAATTCTAAAGTGATCCCACTTCCTATTTCTTCATCCTCTACCACTTGCCAAGTAGTATATGGTGTTTTCTTCACAATTTTTATGACTTGGTGATGTGGGAGCTTGATCTTGTGATGCCTCGACGTAGATCATCTTCGGCACCGAGTTGACGACCTAGCTCGCCCATTTCTCTAATGAAACCGATGTTTGTGTCCGGGATCCGACTTGGACAGCGGAGGGACGTCATCACGGAGCTATGGAGGTGGAGGACCGGATCTACAAAGGTTGTATTTCCGTTCACTTATAAGTAAAGCTGTTTACTACTTCTTGTTTCGCCTAAATTCTAGTTAACGATCCGTATTAGGGTTTCTCGGCACTTGTAAAATTTGAAATTGGCTTGGTTGATGCCTTGTGAGACCTCTGATATGTGCCTAGGAACCCTATACAAACATGAACCTGATCACCTCTACCCTGGCCACAAATTGCGGCCAGAATGAATATAATTGCGGCCTGGACAGAGGGGTTTGGGCTCGGGTCTCTGTGGTAGCTTCCTAGGTGCCTGCATGTATTACCGTGTTTGCAAAATAAATCCTAGGATCCCCGGGTGTTAGCAGATCTCCAATAACTCGTCAAATTTCCACAAATTCCCAATATCGGGGTTTCTAAGTATGGGGTTTGGGGTTCTATTCTCTGGTTTAGTCCAATATACTATCACTTAAGGGGGTTTAAGGTCACTACTACACTCAATTACTCTTCACAACTCATAGAATTCATAAACTTGATCTTTAAAATTTCAACCATCACGAAGCTACACTTAATCACTTCTAAACTATCATGGATGCTAAAGTGAATGAAAAACTATACTAATGGTAAATAAATTACCTCATTTGGCAACTAAAGAAAATTCTTGAGTTGCTCCAGTATCCAAAATCCTTGCTTTCTTGGTCCAAGGTACTTGTAGGGAGCCTGTGCAAGTTTTTAATGAAGTGGAGATGAGGTTTTGAGGTAGGATTGAGGGTGTTTGTGAGGGTTTAGTGGAGGAGGGAGAGAGGGCAGCCATGGGAGTGGGAGAGGGAAAAATGAAGAGGAAAACAATGAGGGAACACAATGAGGACTTGGTCAAATGACCCCTCACCTCTCTCTCCTCTCTCTCTCTCTCTCTCCCATACTCTATATCCTAATCCCTTTTCTTTTCTTTTCTATTTTCCCTTTTTCTTTTCTTCTCTTCTCATCTAAAAAGCCATGCATGAAAAATTAAGAAAATTCCATAGTAGGAAAATGTAGAAAATGCGAAAAATGACTTGGAGCATATCACTTGCACAAAACATGCTTAATACATGATTAGCGATACTTAATCGTGATTAGAATTAAAATTGTATGTAATTAATTATAAAAATTCATAATTTGCTTAAATCAAATAAAACACCATCATTTCAGTAATTCCTATAATTTTCCAAATATTACCCAATTTATCGGTATTTAATTATATCGCATTATCAAAATATTTATAATATTTATTATTTAATTTTATAAATTCCAAAAAATAATATTTTATTTTTCTGAAATGTTACAACTAGTCTTTAGAGTCCCACACAAAGGGTTTCCCTGCTTCGGGCGAAACGTTGTAAAGACCGTATGGTTTTATTTCTAGGTTTGATCATATACGTGCACTTGTGCACGGATCATGATCAGACGGATAATACTAGTGGGTTTTGGTTTAAGCCGAATTCTAGTATTATATTGTTAGATTATTTTCGTCTCGTTGTATTCATATTCAGTCAGAATACGGATGCGGGTATGTATATATGGATGAGAGGTATTCTTGTAATTCTATTACAAGTTTACTTTAGAGGTTGCCATTTCTATTGGTTGCTTAAACATTTGGTTTTAAATGTTTAATATTGTGGAAAGTGTGGCACATTGTTGTGAGTCATGGTTCATGCATGTGCACTTGGTGTGTCATAGGTGTGACTCATGGTGAGTCATGAGATGAGTCATGGTGGCATGATTTGTTTTTGTTTGTGTTGAGATATTTTAGTGAAAGAGGCAGATATTTTGCAGGGATTTTTCTTGAGTTGATCACTACTAAAAGTACCTCAACACTCACAAGAAAAGCACAGAGACTTTTTTTCTTCACTTACCCAAAACAATGCTTCACACTTTCTTCTCCATGGCATCTTCTTTACCTCCACCCTTACATGTCTCATGTGTTGAGAAACTTAGGGTGTATTGAGACAAAGTAATCCTAGACACTCTCTACTTCATCTTGGTTATCTAGGCTAGCAAACTAGATATCCGAGTTGCTTCGATTTTGAGGCGGGAGCCCGTATTACTAACCCTCGATGTGGATCGTCTTCGATGGGGGGAGACCAGAGATCAAACTTGATCGAGGAAGCCGTGACGAGCTTGGGACAGAGGTTGAAGACCGAAGGACACGGATCGATCGGTATAAACTCTCTTAACTCTTTTCATATAACTAGTATAGGGTTAATGGTAAAATCCGTCAATTAGGGTTCCATTAGCGCCGATTTCTAAAAGTTTTTGTTCCGTATTTGGCCACGGATTGATGGTCGGGGTGCTGGCGTAACCCAACAATCTCACAATCTCACAGTTTAGGTCCAATATACAAAATGGTAGATGGAGTGTACTAGATACAAAAGTAAATATACATGGTGGGAACAAAAGAATATCCTCACAAAATCCACTTATAAGCAAAGTTCTCAAGTCGAAGCAAAAGAAGCAACAGGTGTAGTAGCAGTGCGCCCGCCGCTACTATGCTGACGGGTCGGTCCTGCAAGACACTGTGGCACAACGGGGTGAGTTGCCAACTCGTGAGTAGTAAATAACATCTAATTAGACAATCGCAAGAATGCATGCAAATGCGTCGAAAAATTATGTACGAACTATAATGCGATGTACTAATATGAATGCAACATGAATGAATGATCAAAAATGAAATCGGGTACATCCAATGTGAGAAAACTGAGTTTTTATCTTAGAAAATATTCGGTATGTGTTCAGACCATAATAGTGCATTTATCATTCCCCTATTCTTATCCTTTTTTATAAATAAACAGGTACTCTTGACGCACGTTTGTTGCATATTACAGGTTACAGGTTTCTGGAGCAAATACACTGAAAAAGACACAAAACAATAGAAAAAGGGACTTTTGACCAACAAGTAGACCGATCCTAGTCGAGCCTAGTCGAAGAACAGTGCAAGGTCCAAAATGTCAAGTGAACGGTTGAAAGATCGCTACAAGTATTCACTGAAAAATCTTGAGAAGACTCAGAAGCCCAACAGAGAAAATACATATAAAAAGACAGAGCCCAAGAAGCAGAGAAAGAAGCCCAAAAGTCTCATGGCCCAACTCCCTTAATTGGCCGCGGAACCGCGGCCAAACCCTACCTTGAGCCGCGGTTCCGCGGCCATCTAGTGCACGTGTCGGCGCAGTTTTTCTGTGACGGTGCGCTGTTGTGGGTGTTGTGATTTTAAGTGGGCAAATCAGTAATTGCGCATGTGCGAGAGCCTGTAACCCTAGGTTTCTTAGTTTCCTATAAATTGTAATTTTAGATCTAAAAATTGTATGCCTCTTTTCAATCAATAAAATTCAGAATTTCTGGGAGCAAATTTCAGATCTGTTCTTCTTGTTTGAAGGGAGCCGTCAACCTAGTAAGTCTTTTAATTCTTTTAATTATAATGTCTTCTCATCCCCTAATGAGCGAGTAATCTCCTCGCTTGTTAGGGTTAGCCTTAGGGAAAGGGTTGAGAGATGAAATCTCTCGCCCCTTTCAATGCCACCTTCACCTAATGAATTAGAACTTCACGCATACGAGCACAACCGCTCCCTGCGGCATCCTACCCTTCGAGGTAACGATGAACCGTAGTATAAAGGGCCGGTTCCGCGCGTTTTCCGTGAGGGTTATGATAATTATCAACAAAGGTAGGGTACAAATCTAGAGGAAGAAACATCTTCCCAAAAGATTTGTATCCACTTTATTGATAATTAACTTAACACCTAATAGATCTAAAAAAAGGTAGGTATTGAAAGCGGTGAGGAAAAACATTAATTTCCAAAACTTCCCCTAATCCTAACCCTAGCAAGATTCTTAATTAGATTAATTAGATCCAGTCTTCTAGTTTTATAAACTAACCAAAACTACAAATAGAATCAACTCGTTAAAACACTTTAAAGAAATTTACCCGTCTCTGTGGATCGACCCGCACTCACCGGCTAGCTGCGAAGCGACGCCGTCCTGATTGCGGTATTAATATTTTTGATCGTAAAATCTCTAACAATCAAATGGCGCCGTTGCCGGGGACGGCGTAATCTTTCTTTTTGTGAATTTTCGGGTTGATATAAATTTTTAAAAAAAATTATAAAAATCTCAAAATATAAAAAAATATAAAAAAATAATCAAATTTGATCTGTTTGAAGGGTGTATCTTTTGGATTTTGCAGGAACAGCGAAGAATCAAGAATCTGGAATTTTACAGAGAGGGAATCAGAAGGTTGCATATCAGAACAGAGAAGAAAGCGCCCAACAGAACAGTAGAATTTTTTTCAGCTGTCGATTCATCTACACAGCCGCTCTTCCGCCGCATAACTAGGGCATCCACCGCGGAACCGCGCTCCTCCTGACACGTCAGCGCATCATTTTTGCACTGTTTGCTCTCTTTTCTTCCCCTCTGCAATCTACAATATATCTCTCTGTAAAAAGTTTTCTGCAGGAATTCTTTGCGTAAAGAGTCTTTCTCCCCCTTCTAAATAACAGATCTCTGCAGGTTTCTTTGCGCCGCGCTAAAAAATTCTGATTGCAAGTGAAATTTTATTTGTTTTGCATAATTTAACCGGACTCTAAGGGGCTATTTGACCAAATTCAGATTGGGTGGGGATTTCATCACCCTTCCCAGGACCCCAGAAAACACCTAAGCATTTTGCATCAACCACCTTTAATTAAAAAAGATTAGACTCAGACCTAAGGACAGCGAGCTCAATAGGAAAAGGACTAGGGTAGGCATCGGCCGTTTATCCTAACCGACATTGCGGTGTCTAGGCTAGTGGTTTTTAATTAGGCCCACTGTAGTGGTGGTTCCTTCCTACTTACCTGGCCGTATTTGTCCGTGAAGAGGCGGTTTGAGGTCTATTTCTAGCCTTAGTTAGGAGCTGTCTAGCAGACCTAGGCGACCCTAGATCTAGGTCTGATTGTGCATGTGTGGTTGAGTCAGTTGTGTCACGAGTCCGTTTTCAAAAACCTCCTTGCAAAACTCACACATAAAAAAAATAATAAAGAAAAATCTTTTCAAACTTGCAACTTGTCGCGAAGAAACTTGAAACTCACTTCCACCACTTCTTCTCACTGACGTTATCTTACCCCCACATTCTGTTTTTCTATTTTTTCTGACTGCACTACCCTTTAGTGTATGTCATCTTGGACTAGGGATACTAACGCCCGATTAGTCCGTGTTTCGTTGGTACCGACCAACGAACCCTTCGACGAACCCTTCGTCGATCTTCCGTCCACTTCCTTACCTCCACCTTTAAATTCTTCTTTCGAAGGTATGTCGGGATTCAACCCCAACGATACCTTACCGACGGGAATGATTCCACCTCCGCCAGGTGCGAATAACCCGGATCTTCCGCCTGTTGTAGCACCCGCACGAGTTGCGCTCCAGGATCTCTTCTACCCCGTCCGCACTTCTTTACCCACATGTCTTTCACCCCCACCGGCAAATGGGGATAATTTTGAAATAAAACCACACTTCATCAATATGCTGCCTAAGTTTCATGGTTTGGAATCCGAAGATGCATATATTTTTATTAATAAATTCCAAAACGTTTGCGCCATGATGAAGACGCCCCAATTAAGTGATGACGCAATAAGGCTAAGGGTCATTCCTTTTACCTTATGTGACTTAGCCGAGAAGTGGCTATACAGCACCGCATCACATTCCATTAGAAATTGGGACGAGTTTGTAAGAGTTTTTCTAAAAAAATTCTATCCTCACCACAAAACTGCTAGAATCCGAAACGAAATCATACAATTTTCACAGCTTCCTTCCGAACCATTTTGGAAGTGCTTCGAGAGATTTAAGGACCTACTTGTTCAATGCCCTCATCATGGGATAGAAAATTGGCAACTTTGCCAAACATTATACGAGGGATTGAACGCAGCAACGAAGCAGTTGCTAGAAACAATATGTCAAGGTCATTTTCTCTCCAAGTCTAGCGACGAAGCTTGGCAGTTTCTTGAGGATCTAAGTGAGCAAACAATTCAATGGGAGAGTACCAAGACCACATCATCTTCTTCAGTTGGTCAATCTAGGGCAGGCATACATCAAATAGATATGTCGATAGCTATGAAGGCTGAGATGGCCTCACTTATGAAAAAGCTAGAAGCCATTGAGACCAAAATCTCATCGACTTCTCCTGCCCCTACTCTACCCACACGAACTGTTTGTGCTTGTTGTTCGAACCCATCGCATTTAACCGAAGAGTGTCCTTATAATGCACCTATTCAAGGACAGGATCAAGTCAATGCTGCATTTCAGCAACAACAAAGAAATGATCCTTACTCTTCGACATACAATCAAGGGTGGAGGAGTCACCCAAATTTCGCTTGGAACCAAAATCAACAGGTCCAAGGAACTAACAATTTTCAAAGAGCTCCTCCACAGCAACAACAAGCACCCTTACAAACTCAAAACCAGCAACCTTTCCAACAACAACCTTATACAAATCAAACGAACAATTTGGTTCAACCTAATGATGATAAGGTTAGCTCGCTCGAGAAAAGTCTTGAAGCATTTCTCAAGCAAACTACAGAATCCGCAGCAAGATTTGAAAGTTATGTGCAATCTTTAATGAATAACAATGCCTCACACGATCAAAGTATCAAATCTATTGAGGCACAAATTGCACAATTAACTGCTGCGTTGAGCGAGAGAGAAAAGGGAAAGCTTCCATCTCAACCATTGCCCAATCCCGGTCACCCACAAAACGCATATCACAATCACAATGTAAATGCGGTGACCACGTTGAGATCTGGAAGAGAGTTGCAAAATAATGTGGAAACTAGTGATGACATCCCCGCCGGTGGTTCTTCTTCCCCTTCTTTATTTTCTTCACTTCCTTCTTCACCTTTTTCTTTAGAGCCTATTCTCCACCCTTCACACGGCTCTACTTCTTCTGACTCGAACGGACCCATTTCTAACAACACGAACACATCCACACTGGGATCCGTTCCTATTCCACATTCTACTCCACAGACTTTTGACTCAACAAATTTTCAGAATGCACCATTTCCAAATAGGTTGAGTCCTAATAAACCAAATGCACAAGTGGAGAAGATTGTGGAGATCTTTAAGCAGGTTAGCATAAATATACCTCTCTTGGATGCTATCCAACAAGTCCCTTCATACGCAAAAATCTTAAAGGGATTATGCACGTCAAAGAGAAAGGCATCTCAAGTACCCAAGAAAGTGCTAGTGGCTAGTGCAGTGAGCAATGCTATTAACCACCATCAAACCTTACCCCAAAAACGAAAGGACCCCGGCTGTCCTACCATTTCAATCACAATTGGGGATAAGCAAATTAACCGTGCACTTTTAGATCTTGGGTCTAGTGTTAACCTGATTCCTTACTCCGTGTACGAACAATTAGGGGTTGGAGAGTTGAAACCCACTCGTTGCACTCTCCAAATGGCTGATCGATCAATTACCTATCCAAGGGGTCAACTAGAGGATGTGTTGATCAAAGTCGGGGAATTCATATTCCCCGTTGACTTTATCGTTATGGATACACAACCTGTTGTTAACCCAAGAAACCAAATTCCGGTGATTCTTGGTCGACCATTTTTGGCCACTTCCAATGCCATAATAAATTGTCGCAATGGCTCCATGACTCTATCCTTCGGAAAGAGGTCTAGTGAGTTCAATATTTATATGATGGGAAGTCTGCCCCCCGTGCCTAAAAATAGTACACGAGAAGTTTGCTCTATTCACGAAATCACGCAGGAGGACTGCGAGCTTGAAAGATTTCTATTTGATGAAAACAGTTTTGACGCCACTAGTGCGTCCCTCCTCGAGCCTACTACCGTTGACACAACCGATGCTGATTATCAATGTTTCACTTTTTCGGAGGACGACGACTCACAGCCCGAATATGAGTCGTTTGAATTTTTGGATGAGTCAGTCGAACCATCTAAATCGGTTGTTTGCAGTGATTTGGAACCTGTATTAGAGTCCTTTGAGTTCGAGGTAGATTCCGCAATGGTTCTTTCGCCTCAGAAATTCGAACTCATACCCTTGCCGTCTCACCGTAGATATGCTTACATAGGTGAGAATGAGACTTTTCCCATTATCATTTCAGCCTCTCTAGCCTTCGAGCAAGAGAACGCTATTTTAAAAGTCTTACAAGATAGGCGGCAAGTTTTCAGTTGGACTATGGCGGACATCGATGAGATCAGTTTCCTCAAAAGTGAATATCATACACAATTGATGGATGATGCCATAGAGGACCCACAGGAACATCTTGGGGGTATTGTGATGAGCCAACTTCCTCCTTTAGAAGTTGAAATACCCCCATTTCTTTTAATAAGGTACGAGAATGCTAACACTCCACTGATTGCTGATCATTTACATTCTCGTTTCGATGCATCACCATCACCTGTATATTCACCTCCACACCTCCCATTCCACTACTTCTATCTTCCCCAATTCTTTGCAGACCACCACAACTTATTTTTTCACCCACCAATATTCTTTACTGATAAATTTTTCAAATGGTTGGTGTTGACTTTTGGCCTATGCAAAGTTGGGCAGTATTGTCTAACATAGTTTAATTGAAGTTTGGGGGAGGGTCTTTTTGTATATATTTTTGTTTTTCTTAACAATAAAAAAAAAATTATAAATAAATAAACAGGGGAGTATCGGTATTTTGACCCTCTTGGTTTAGCATAACAGTGAGGACACTGTCAAGTTCAAGTTTGGGGGTATGCTCGGTACGTCTTCTTCCTTCGCATTCATTTGTACATATTTTTGCATTTGCATACTTATTTGAAAATCCATAAAAATTGAAAAATTTCAAAAATTATAAAAATTATTGTATTCAATTTTGGCTAATTGACTAGAGTTTGACAGATAGGTTAACTGGCTAGGAACAACTAGATCTTAGACTTAGTGAATTAAAACCCCAAAAAATAACATTCCTTAAAGTTTAACGGTAGAAAGTATATGCCTTGTAGTTTATTTAGAAATAGGCAAATTTTGGGTTCACTTCTTGGGCTAAGTCAAAATGAGGGAAGAGTATTGATGTTCTTATTAGAGTATAAGTTTGAAAAATAGTTCCTAGCTTAAGTCTAAATTCTGAAAATGTATACCCTACAAATTGCACATTCACGCACCTTGAAACTTGGAATAGTAGAAGAGACCTTGAAATGCTCTTGTCTAAAGTCCTTAGTATGAAAATGTGTGAATAAAAAGATAAAAAAATGGACACTGGTTTTTGTAATTACTTAAGGCTGTAAAAATAGAAAAATATTTAGCGAGGGTGCCTTATCACCTAGTGCCTTAGACCAACTGGTTTGGGAGTCACTGCTAAAGCCTTGGGTGTTGCAAAGACTAGGAAGTACGCTTCAAAGTGCAAGCGCATTTTGTAATCGGTCGTTGGTACCTCAAGAAGTATTAACGGTCGCATGAAGGATGTGTAAGCAAATTTCATTTAAATTCACCAACTAATTAGTACTTTGGACAATGGACAAGGGCATGATTGCTTGAATTGAATTTCCGAGTGTAAGGGTGATCTATACACACACGTAGGGGTATGTGATTGGAATTTAGATAAGAGAGAGGAATGAAGAATAGAACTTGTATCTTTAGTAGAGTTGATAAAAATTCCTAAGTGGAGATAAAACCCTAGAAGGAAAAC
The DNA here is from genome assembly GCA_030015575.1 of Agapanthus africanus. NCBI lineage: Eukaryota > Viridiplantae > Streptophyta > Magnoliopsida > Asparagales > Amaryllidaceae > Agapanthus > Agapanthus africanus. The sequence goes on from CM057349.1 coordinate 144,001,239, forward strand.
TTAAGAAATGCCGAAGCTAAGTAGATCTGCAGGATATATATAATCTTAAGTTAAATGATGAGGAAGTGTGAAGAATATGGGTGATAATTTACAAGTAGAAGATAATAGAATTCCTTATTAGAAGACCTAATTGGAGAACAAAAGTCAATGGGCCGAGTTGATAGGATTTTGTGGGTGTAATCCGCTGAAAACCCTCAGGAGACAACACTCCTCCTACTAGGGACACCTAGAGGTTTAACGGCTTGTTGCACATGCTCAGTGCAATCGCGTTTCCCTGCGAAAGTGCGGTTAGGTTTTTTGTAGAGAATAAAATAATAAGTTTGCTCGAGGACGAGCAAAAGGTAAGTTTGGGGGTATTTGTTCAGACCATAATAGTGCATTTATCATTCCCCTATTCTTATCCTTTTTTATAAATAAACAGGTACTCTTGACGTACGTTTGTTGCATATTACAGGTTACAGGTTTCTGGAGCAAATACACTGAAAAAGACACAAAACAATAGAAAAAGGGACTTTTGACCAACAAGTAGACCGATCCTAGTCGAGCCTAGTCGAAGAACAGTGCAAGGTCCAAAATGTCAAGTGAACGGTTGAAAGATCGCTACAAGTATTCACTGAAAAATCTTGAGAAGACTCAGAAGCCCAACAGAGAAAATACATATAAAAAGACAGAGCCCAAGAAGCAGAGAAAGAAGCCCAAAAGTCTCATGGCCCAACTCCCTTAATTGGCCGCGGAACCGCGGCCAAACCCTACCTTGAGCCGCGGTTCCGCGGCCATCTAGTGCACGTGTCGGCGCAGTTTTTCTGTGACGGTGCGCTGTTGTGGGTGTTGTGATTTTAAGTGGGCAAATCAGTAATTGCGCATGTGCGAGAGCCTGTAACCCTAGGTTTCTTAGTTTCCTATAAATTGTAATTTTAGATCTAAAAATTGTATGCCTCTTTTCAATCAATAAAATTCAGAATTTCTGGGAGCAAATTTCAGATCTGTTCTTCTTGTTTGAAGGGAGCCGTCAACCTAGTAAGTCTTTTAATTCTTTTAATTATAATGTCTTCTCATCCCCTAATGAGCGAGTAATCTCCTCGCTTGTTAGGGTTAGCCTTAGGGAAAGGGTTGAGAGATGAAATCTCTCGCCCCTTTCAATGCCACCTTCACCTAATGAATTAGAACTTCACGCATACGAGCACAACCGCTCCCTACGGCATCCTACCCTTCGAGGTAACGATGAACCGTAGTATAAAGGGCCGGTTCCGCGCGTTTTCCGTGAGGGTTATGATAATTATCAACAAAGGTAGGGTACAAATCTAGAGGAAGAAACATCTTCCCAAAAGATTTGTATCCACTTTATTGATAATTAACTTAACACCTAATAGATCTAAAAAAAGGTAGGTATTGAAAGCGGTGAGGAAAAACATTAATTTCCAAAACTTCCCCTAATCCTAACCCTAGCAAGATTCTTAATTAGATTAATTAGATCCAGTCTTCTAGTTTTATAAACCAACCAAAACTACAAATAGAATCAACTCGTTAAAACACTTTAAAGAAATTTACCCGTCTCTGTGGATCGACCCGCACTCACCGGCTAGCTGCGAAGCGACGCCGTCCTGATTGCGGTATTAATATTTTTGATCGTAAAATCTCTAACAATCAGTATGGTAAACCAAACTATCATCAATAGAAACGACAGAAATCCATGCCAAGCATCGACACACAATATATATCAATATCTTGGGTGCCGTCTCTCAGATCGGCCCCAAATCTATCTAAATCACACGACTCCGGTCGGTATTCTCCAGATCTCCGCCGGCCCAATAATCACCGGTAGGTAGTGCTCCTCTGCCAGGCTCAACATCTCACTATACGATCTTCTTGCCCCGGGGTACCTCACCGGATCCACTATGTACCCGCATACGGTGCTTCCTCTCTTCTCGAATCGGGTATATGTACATACGTGCCTCAATAACCGAGAAAACTCAGAGTGGATGGCACACATTATATCACGAGAAAACCACAATTTCTATTTTAAAATGATCATAAGTTTATAAAAGTCTTTTTTTGCTGTTTTCCCAAAATCCGGAAATCTCATGAATACGGAAATCTTCAAGAAGAATCACAATACATGCATATGTCGATGATGGTGAATGTCCATGATATCAATATGATGCAATGAAAGGAATGACTTGAAGACTAAATATCTATAACGATGCAATGCTCAAATACTGATTTTTAAGCAAGTTCTATAGTGTTCGTGACATAGCAATCACCAATGGCGTGTGTATTCGCATAAAATAGTGCACGTGCGGCATGAACCATTGGTAAGGTGCAAGTGTCCTAGGTGATAATATCAAAGTGCATGATGATACAAGTGCAATATGAATATGATATACGCATATGAAAACAAGAATTATAACTAAATCCTAACTATCGGGCGCTTTACGCCATCCAAGCGATTCCCCCATAGATGTGTACATCTACTCACCGGAACGCCTCGGCTAGTCAAATCCGATCACTGCCTTTTCTTTCCTTGCCGCGTCCATCGTCTCCGCAACCGATCCTAAAATCGCACAAATATAACATATAAGACTAGACATTCGAATAAACGCGAAGTCAAGATAAAACAGAGGAACCAACGCCATAAATTAAACACGTGTGCACTTGGTGCAAAAAATGTGCGCGGCATCGTCACAAACCACACCTAGGGGCTGTTATGCACAGCAAACGCCAAATCGTGGATCGAAACGTACGTATCGCATATTAATCAAACACTCACATAAAAGGAAAATGGTCCCAGATTTTATCTGCAGCTGAACTAGGAAAAACAAACTATACCAAATACCCTAAAATACCAACAGAGAACTGCCTACAAAAACCCATCACCTAATTGCTATACGAAACCGGCGGCGCTGGGAATATAGCCAATCTCGCAGGTCAAACTAAGGTGGAATGGGTCCGCGTTTCTAGGGTAAACTCAGGGCTTAAACACTACTCTACTGTCTTGTTATATTAAATAGAAGATCAACACAATAGTAGCAGATCATAAATATCACAAAAACTTAACTAAAAGCCATTTTAAAACATTAAATTAAAACAATATGGTGTTTTAGTGTAAACTTGTTGGATTAATAAGACTATTACGTGTTAAACTACAATTAGCTATCCTAATAAGTCATTAAAACTCAAAACTTACCCTAACCCTTGTTTTAAAATCTAAACTTGCATTAAAACTACTTAAACACCTAATTAAGACAATTTAAAGCAAAGATTAGCAAAGAAATGAGTAAACTTGGTTTTCATGCCTCAAAGATTTGTAAAAGACCCTAACTTGATAAGATTTGCCATCCAAAATGAAGACTTGCTTGAACAAACTCTTAAAGAGGTTTGAAAATATGATTTTGGATAGGATTAGTGAACGATTTGTGTTGATTTAGTAGGTTTTTAAGTGAGGTGGAGGGGGTTTTCAGTTTAGAGAAGAAAGAGGGAGAAGAGAGAAGAAAGAGGGAGAAGAGAGAAGAAGAAATGGAAAGATCTAGAGAGTTGAGGGAGAGAGAGAACTAGCTTTGGCTTGCATTTAATGCACCATGCTAGATATTTTGTTTTATTTTTCATTTTTCTAAAATAGCAAAATTCTTGAACCATCTTGATTTTAAAATTTGTTTTAGGTTTGACATGGTTGAAAAACATGTTAACATAAGCTAATCTATGATTAACACTAGATTAGTGTGTGTGTGGATGTTAAAATAATTTTTAAGAATTAATAAATAAAGAAAATAATTAAATGAACAAGTAATTGATTAAATAACCAATTAAATACACAAATAAGGAAATAATTCATAAGTAAGTAAATATATCTATGTTTATGTGGAAAATAATTATAACTAGGTTTTTAAAGCAAAATACATGCTATAACTCAAATTAATATATAATTATCCTAAACAAAATTTTAAAGCGTTATAATTTTCCCACCTTAAAGAAATCTGGTCCCCGAATTTAAAGTCTAACTACGCGTACCTTCGAAGAGATGGGGATATTTCTTCCTCGTCTCGTCCTCGGCTTCCCAGGTGACCTCTTCGTTGCTCGGGCCATGCCAAAGAACCATTATGGACGGTAGGACCTTTGACCTCAGTTTCTTCACCTGCTAATCCAGAATGACTATTGGCTGCTCGGTGAAAGAAAGATCGCGCTCCAGATGGATCGTCTGGTGCTGAATCACGTGAGAAGGATCATGAAGGTATTTGCGAAGTATCGATACATGAAACACGGGGTGAACATCTGGAAAACTTGGTAGAAGAGCCAAACGATAAGCAACTGCACCGACTCGCTCGAGAATCTCGAAAGGACCCACATATCTGGGACAAAGCTTCCCTTTCTTCCCGCACCTCATCAAGCCTTTCAACGGCGAAACCCGTAAGAAAACATGATCACCCATGGCGAATTCAAGCCTATGACGACGTCTATCCGCATAAGATTTCTGCCTGCCCTGGGCCGCTCTCATCCTATCCTAAATCAACTGGATCTTTTTTGTTATCTCCTGCACTAGCTGCGGTCCCAAAATACTGCTCTCACTGAGCTCTGTCCAACAAACTGGTGATCGACATCTCCTCCCATACAATGCCTCGAATGGTGCCATCTGAATCGTCTCGTGAAAACTGTTATTGTAGGAGAACTCTGTCAAGGGTAAGTAACGATCCCAACTGCCACCGAAATCAAGAACGCACGCTCGGAGCATATCCTCGAGAGTCTATATGGTCCGCTCTAACTGACACTCGGTCTACGGATGGAAAGTTGTACTGAAACTCAATCGGGTGCCTGTCACGCCCCGCTTCCCAAAATACGGAATACGAGGGGTTGATAAGGCCAGCCATGCTCCTACGGTCAAGGAAATATCCTGCCGTAGCCACACTTCGGCTACTAGCTTTACGTGGTAATCAGTAAACAATGCACGGGTAATGAGAAATGCAGTACTGAAATAAAACAAATACAAAGAACTGACCTAATGAAGATCAAAAGAGTATAGCTCTGAATAGCTGATCAAGGTGTCCGCGATGTATGTCTAGTCCTCGTCCAAGCTAAACCCAGCTCTCACTCTGAGCATGCATACTCAGGTCGTCAGAGCGACACGATGGTAATATATATATGTAGATGCGAGTGGTAACTCGAACAGTGATAAAAGATATATAACAGTAAATCAAGAAGGTAAAGATATGAACATGGAGTAACCAATGAAGTGTTATATAGATCAGGTGAACAGTAAAGCGGTAAAATAGTATGTCAGGTGTGTCAATACAATAAGTAATGGATGTCAATATCACTATCCCTATCAGTCTCTAAGTCTCACTGTACAGGTCACTAAGCCTATCGTCAGTCCAAGTGTGAGAGTCAACCACTCGTGAGTGTCCTCCACCCAAGGGTAGGACCCAAGGGCAAGGGACCACGGGCCCAAAATATAACTCACGGTAACAATCATGTACCCCGTAAATCTCCATATATATAAGCCAGCATGGGACTCTCGAAATTCTGTTGAACTCACACTCAAACTATCCCACACTCCGTGGTCTACATCAAACGCCAACCATAACATCAAATACCAGTCGGTCCATAACAAGTCTGCACGAGAACTGGAGACAGGATCTCCATCAAGCACATCCCGACTAATACCCAAGATAAATAGGCAGTGTCTGGTACCTTATCTGTGACACCCATGCAAGAGCTTCCATAAGTGTCCCATACCACTTATAGTCACACTTACACGCGTCCCACAGATGTCGACAATGCAATAGAATAATAGGGTTCACTGATTGTGTACAAGTACGTGTCACTTTCACTTATCACCTCATGCACGAACACTAACGTACTTGCCACAATCACCACTAATACCTAATACTGGGTAATGCACATGATCACTAGACTACCAATGCAATAACATATACATATGATGTGATAAGAAAACAGCATGTAAAGCAGTATTAGGATGTCATGTGTCGGTGTCCTACCACTTGGATAATTTATCATAAATAATATAGGCCAAAATTTAGTGAAACAATGAACAGGGGATAAGTAGTATGTGTGATTATCTATCCAGCGAATTTGGTTTCACGTCAATCGGGTTTCCGGATCACCAGATATGTCCATTTCATTTTAAGCGTTTACTGCTGGAAATCAGGTTTCAGAATCGGAAATCCTTTTCGCAATGCATTTTAATCCTAGTTGGGATCAGATTTTAGGGACGCTGCAGTTGAATGAAATCTAGGGTTTTCAGTAGGGTGTTCAACGCAATAGACGGATTCTCAATCGCGTCTGTACATCAAAAGTTACACACTGTTTAACACTAGTTTGTCACTTCTGAATCTGTTCTGGACTGTTATACGTCCTGCCCTCTTAATTTACAATTTAAATAGCAAACGACGATGAAACGGAATAAAACCACTTGTGTTATTTAGATAACAGATTCACCTTTGATAAACAGTAGAGTTATGGGGTGAGGCTATCTATTAAGTTTACCCGGCGAGTATCCGCGTACGCTACGTGATTGCGACGGACTTTTGATCACATCAAAATTCCGTGGCAACCGATCAAGTGAGACTAAACCGCTAGATTTATAACATTCATTCAGTTATCTCATAACACTTTGTGAATTCCAATTATTGTATCCCGTTCTAGATAATTAGAAAATGTTAAACTTTCCGATCGAACATTCAAACACCCAAGTTTTCCCGATACAGATCAATACATGAAACAAGTCTAAAAACATTCAGTTCGTGCCTCAGTACCAACGGTCCAGCCGTAGAAGGGTCAAGCCAACGCCTCACATGTGGCACGCCGTACTGCCCCAAACCCGAAGGTTCAAAAGGCAGTTCAGGACGGTCACATAATCGAGTTAAGGTTTGTTGTCTTCTAGAGGGACCATCGCGTTACTTGCACTACTTAGAACGTCGTTAAACTACGGAAAGATCCAACACTTGGAAATTTCCTGATAGGGGAAAGATTGGGCATTTACATCCGGTCGAACTTTATAACATATTCTTAAATATCCGGAAAGCCACATAGACAAAATCTGATACTCCGATCGAAACACCGAATCCCCAAAACAACCCCAAAATACTCAACTCTTGAGTACAGATTAAAAATTCCCATAAAACTCAGCACCTAAAACCATGAGTTACTGTGCAAAATAGAAAGACAACTTCCATCATTTGGCCGCGGAACGGCCGCGGAACCGCCCAAGAAGCTAGGCTTCTGCCGCGGTTCCGTCGCACTATGAACAGTTCATGGAAAAAAAATTGCACCGTAATTCTTAGATTTCCCTGCTGAATTTTTTAAGCATTTTTAATGTGGAAAAATCCCAGTTTTTGAAAAAAGTCCAGAGAGCATACCGTATTAGGGTTTCGGGTTCGTTCGGATTTCAAATATCGTCTAGACATCGCCTAAGGCTCTAGCTAGTCTCTGATACCACTGTAGGGTTCCTAGGCACTCTCAAGAGGTCTCACAAGGCATCAACCATGCCAATTTCAAATTTTACGGGTGCCGAGAAACCCTAATACGGATCGTTAACTAGAAATCTAGGCGACCAAAGCAACTAGTTAACAACTTAAATAAGTGAACGGAAATACAACCATTGTAGATCCGGTGCTCCACCTCCATAGCTCCGTGATGAAGTCCTCTCCGCTGTCCAAATCGAATCCATGACTCTAGCGTCGGCTTCATCGGAGAAATGGGCGGGCTAGGTCGTCGACTTCGATGCCGAAGATGATCTACGTCGAGGCATCACAAGATCAAGCTCCCACTTCACCAAGTCATGAAACTTGTGAAGAAAACACCCTATACTACTTGGCAAGAGGTAGAGGATGAAGAAATAGGAGATGGGTTCACTTTAGAATTGGATTTCTCACTCTTTTCATCAAATCACCATTGATGAAGCAAGGTTTTCTTCATGTGATGAAGAAGAAGAAGAATATTATGATAAGATCCTTTGTTTTAATAGAAAAGAAAAATGAATACTTATCATAATACAACCATGGTCAAGTGTAGAGAATCGACTAGGCTTAAGTGGAGTGGTTAGGGTTAAGCATGAGACAAAATGGTCACTTAGTCAAAGCTTCATGAAGCTTCAAGATGCAAACAAAGAAAGCCACCATTTTCTCTTTATGCCATTTATTTTCCAAAAAGAATAAATAAATGAATAAGAAAACAAAACCCTAACCATTCATATAACCATGGTTTAATCTTTACACAAACCCAAGTTAGCATGCATCATCAAACATGATACAAACTTGTGCACAAAAATATATCACATATACAATGTGCACAAACAAGTGAGAAAAACCATTTAAAATGAACCAATACTAGTTAATGCAAAGTAATATATCAAATATATAATTATGCATTAAATCATTAAATCAACACTTGATTTAACGATCCGGTCATAACGCATGTGACCGACTAATATCCAATGTATCGGCTTATCGAATCAATCCTTGATTCGTTAACTAGGTTATATCGCATACAACCATTCGGCACATTCATCGCGAGAATAAAATACGGTATCACATACACGCATAATTCTCGGTCCCGCACATATCTCATATGCGCTCCTATTTCGTTTCGCTTGAGCCAGGAAACCTCTGTGTAGAACTCTAAAGACTCGTCAATACGCCGGCAGCAGATGATGATCATATCAAACACCCACAAGCCGCAAGCGGTCTGCTAAACATAACGGCCACCCGGGTATTGAGCGATCAAAAGATCGACGAGCAATCCCGCTCACACTCCTGTGAATCCAACCAGTAACACTTACCGTACAGTCCGGTCTCGCCGTCTGATATGTCGCATATCTCGCCTAGGGATGGTAAACGTCAGACCCCAATAGCTCGATAAGTCATGTCTATATGAGGTCTATAACAATTCGAGAAACTACTGGTAACACTTACCAGTAAATCTCAGGAACCCTGGCCAGGGATTTCCGGTTATAGCCAATCGAACACAGCGCAACATCAACTCCCTATACCGGGAGAGACGAATCCCCTCCTATCGCTCATTGTCTCCATGTGATTCGGGACTGTACCCAAAAGCCACCGTTTTGCATGCCCTCTTGGACATGGTAAGGTGGAAATCAAAGCACAGTGGGAACCACACAAGACTCTATGACAATCTCGGGTCAACAGACTACTCTGTACCAGTGTCACCAGAGAACTGCCATCTGACGTAAGGTATAATACCATCTAGGAGTTCTCGGCGAGTCCGTCCTGTGTACCCAGTCTCTACTGAGCACCCGTATATCATCTCCGATGTCAAACACCATTGGATATGGGATCATCCATCGCCCATCTGTATGGGTCGAGAAGGTATACGCTAGTCTACTCTGGTATATCGATGCCCCGTCTCGATACACCCACGACTAGGGACCTTGAAGGTTGTACTTACGGACTACCCTGTCCCCACTAGTATGATCTGCATCATAGTCCAGGTAGTCAAGTGCACATCCTAAGGGCTTTACCAACATGTATCAGAGAGACAATCAGCGTACACGTTAAGGTAAAGAGCAACCAGATAGCATACTATCATGTCGAGTAAGAAAGTCCTCCCTATATATGTCCAAGCATCCACTACAATATACATCTTATGTATAGTAATGGCCCATAGGGCATACATATAACTAACAATCTCCCACTTGCACTAGGGCCATCTGATAGCAGTGGTTGTAGTATCTCATACTCAACCATCCCATAAAAATCTCTCTCTGGGAACAGGCCTTTGTGAGTGGATCCGCTGTGTTGTCCTCTGAGTCTACTCCCCTAACCTCGATCACCCTGGAGATCAACCATCTCCATGATCAGGTGATGCTGCTTCAGAATATGTCTGGATCACTGATGGTACGGGCGTTCCTTGGCATAAGCCACAACTCCATTGTCTCACAATGGTAGGAACGAAGTTCATCTCACGAACTAATATACACCCAGACTGCCTCTTTCGTAGCATCTTAAGTAGCGATGTATCCTGCCTTTATCGTCTAGTATGCCACGGTATCAAGCTTGGAACTCTTCCAACATACCGTCCCTTTACTGAGGGTAAAGACAATGCCTGTGACTGACATTCAGTCGTCTTTATCACCCTGGAACACTTCCAGTGATTCTCCCCAGGATCGATTGATACCATCTCCCTACAACTAGTGAGTATCCTAACATCCATTTAGATCTATCTCATAGATCCAAAACCCAGGATTTAGGAGGTATCACTTTGATCCTATATGGAGAATCCTTGTGATAAGCGGAGATTGACCGAGCGCAGCATAGAAAACTCCTTTCCTATCAAGAGCATGTCATCCACGTACTCTACGAGGATCGTCACCATACTCCCTACTACCATTTTGTTTATACAAGGTTCATCTACCATTTTGATGATGTCAAACTCTTTGACTAATCCATCAAAACCGACGTTTCAACTCCGCGATGCCTGCTTTATCCTATAAAGCAACTTTTACACGTTTCCGCTGCTCCCACTGTCTACGAAGCCCTCTGGCTGTGTACTCATAGACGCCCTTTTCTAAAACATCATTTAGAAAAGCAGTCATGACACCCAACCGCCAGATATCGTAGTTATGGTATGTAGCCGTGGCAAGTAGGATCTGGATGGACTTAAGCATAGCCACTGGAAAAGGTTTCATCATTATCCACGCCTGGTCGATGACGAAAACCTTTAACAAGTCTAGCTTTGAAAGTCTCAACTTTTCCATATACACCAAATAATCTTCTCAAGATATACTTGCTCCTGATGGGGATTTAACCCTTCAGATATAGCAACCAAAGTCCATACTTTGTTGGTGTATAAGGATTCCATCTCAGATCACTAAGCATCCAGCCATTCTTACAGAGTCCCACTCCTGATGGCCAGCTCGAAACTAGTTGGGTTATCATCTCATGATGCAATCCTCGCTCCCACTGTCATAGAGAAACCGAAGTATCTCTCAGGTGGGTGAGCAACCCTACTAGATCGGCGGAGAGGCTGAGGTTCGTTGGAATCTACTGAATCCTTTGATTCTATCAAATCATTAGCTGCAGTTTGTATGGCTGGAACATTTCCAGACCTTGCCTCGAGCTTGTCCGGATTTTGCTTTTAGACATAGGCCGGACAACCCCAAATCTTAACTAGCTTAAGACATGGGCTCTTCCCTTTCCATATCACATATGAAGTGGTAGGTAACTGATTTGATTCGAACCTATTCAATAGGTATGCAGCTTGTCAAGTGCATAACCCCCTAAAAGAAAACAGGTAACTCAGTAGTACTCATCATAGAGCACACCATATCATATATGGTGTGATTGCTCCTCCCCGATATACCATCGTGCTATGGTGTATACGGAGGAGTAATGCTGAGAGAGAATCTCATTCTCCTTTAGAATAGACCAGGATTTCCGTGCTCAAGTATTCTCCTCCTTGATCACATCAAAGGACATAATACTTATACCCGTATTTTGGTTCTCTACTTCTCGCTTATATTCTGTGAATATCTCAAAAGGTTCGGACTCATGTTTCAACAAGAACATATGACTGAATCTTGAGAGATTATCAGAGAACGTAATGAAGTATAAAAAACCAGTCCTGGCATATGTAGACAGGGGACCTTACATACATCAACATGTATCATCCCAAGAGTTTACTAACTCTTTCTCTGTTTCCAATAAACAGGGCTATGGTCATCTTATCTCTGTGACATGACTGGCAAGTTTCATAAGATGTAAATTCAAACTGATTTAAATATGCATCTATATGTAACTTCAGCTAGTCGGGTCGCATTGATATGACCTAGTCTACAATACCTTAAGAAGGATTCGTTCAGCTGTGAACTCTTCCTCTTATGTGTGTTCCATATACTAAGAACTACAGTTTGATTTAGAACATCAATGCTTTTAGATAACGTGCCTGAACCGATCAACTTTTGATATAGGAAATGTTCAAAAATTATCCAACAATACAAAATTTTATCATTTCTTTACTAATAAAGAGACTGATATGATTTTCTATATCAGGTTCGGTATCTAATAACATTCGTTCAGAATCAATGTATTGATAATACAGGGTGACAGTGACCAACACACTTGGCTGCAACACTTGCCCCGTTTTCTGCCTCATGAAACTTATCACCCGTTCTCAGTTCTCTACCTTTCTGTAGCCCTATGTAACAGATTACATATCTGGGATCCTGATCTGGTATCACATACCCAGGACGCAGAGGATACAGAGAAACAGTTCTTTGTAATGAACACACCCGAAGATGATGCATCAGCATGCACTCTCTTCGTTTGGGCGGCACGGGAAATCTGGTATTCCCCAATTTCCTGCTCTGTCTTATAACAATTATAAGGTGGAGCGGGACCAACGTTCCCCAGCTCAGTATAACAAGCAGGTTCGGTCAAATATCCGTTTTATTATCTTGATTAAGGCGTGATATGGTCGCTACCTGGAGAGAGAGAGAAGAAAACACTCAGTGTGCGCTCTTGCAAGAATAGATTGGTTATTATTTTATCTAATCAGGATGGCTCCCACTGTTTTTATCAAATCTTCCTTCAAACCCTAAAAGGAAAGACTAGCCGGGATTAATTACACACTACAAGTTCACCAATCTTTCAGCCAGGCCAGTGTCGGTACTTTGAGGGAGGTCCCCCGTGCTTTCGCACGAACCTAATTAATGTAAACCTCGTTTTCCCAGAGTCGTAACCTTGTTAACACCTTTCTAGATACCTACTTGATCGGCTAATTGTAATGTATAAAACTCTCCCAGGAGTAACTCTTACTCGCAGCGGGTATCGGGATCCAACTATCTCATTGAAGGTATGCAATCTCATTGCAAATTTCAACACTTGAAATTCCCGATCATTTTGCCCCTAGCACCCTTTGACCTTGACGGAGGTCAACAAACCATAGGCTACTAGTCAAGTTCAACCCGTCATTTCTTGATCGAATCAAACCCACCCACACGACCCTTGACGGAGGTCAACAAGGCCGCACGACTACCCTAATCCAATCTGCATCATATGCATAAACAGATAAATACTAGTTAGCTACCGCACACTACGTCTTGACAGAGGTCAACAAACGTAGCACGAATACTAAATAGGACTTATCTGAAATGACGGAGGGCTACGACAGGTTTTTCTGAAAACCTATTGCGTAATGAACTTGATATAGTTGTAGAATCAAATGATTTTAAAATGGAGTGCTTTTGAGGCTTTTCTAGTTTTGCTAAAGGAGTCACTCCCGGTGAAGGGATCGTCGGTCCTTTCCTCGTCGAATGAGGTGCGGGATATATCATATATATCACTGTGCAAAGTAAAAACTCTTAAAAGCATTCAAAAGACAAACCGGGTGTGTAGCATCTGCCAGTTATTGCTAACGGAGTCACTCCCGGTGAAGGGATCTCGGTCCTTTCCTTATCGAATAAGGTGCAGGATATATCACATATACCTCTGTGCAAAGCAAGAACTGTAGCTACCTGTTTTATTTTTGAAAACTCGATTCTACAATATCTTTAGGTTTCTTTTACTTTCATTAATCACATTAATGAAGTCCCATCATTTATGTACCTAAACATCACAGATAAATACGACGTACACTTATGCCATCCGCATTCACCTCGATGTCCCCTCGTGCACCGTTAGGTTAGGTAACTAACGGCAGAGCGGGGCAGGGCTAGCGCGGGTGTAAACATAAGTAACGCCTATATAATATATCATATATACTATATACAGTATCTATCATAGAACATCACATGATCACATCACAGATATCGCAGCAGAAGAAACATATGAATTATTGGATATACTAGGACGTCTGTGTTTTCAATACGAGCCAGTATAAAACACGGATTCCACGGTCGTGATGAATAGCCAAACCCACACCCCTAGACCCTTACGAGAGCGGCAAGCAACCCTACCAATTCTAGAGTTAGGAGACCCGGACTCGACTCCTCGAGTTGGTCTCCCACTGGACTCCAGAACCCGGTTACTTATGCTCCCCTCCTTGGGTCTATCCTAGTGCGGAAAAGTAAATAATATACAAATGGTGACATCATCCGCAACCTGGAAGTGCCCCAATAAAAGAATATTACATACAAGTTTTTACATGAATGAAAATGAAAAACACTCATCTCACATAAAAAACCCCGGCTATTCAAACACGACGATCCAATATAACATATCCAGCAACACATAACATCACATGTCATCAACGTAAGTAAATATGCGCATCCCAATTGTCGTTGACATATAGCAATGAAACCGGCGATATCATATATTACACTTACGGTCACAGAAAAGAAAGTGTAAAACTACAACAGTTGGAATCCGCAACCACCTCAGACATCGCATGCCTGACCAAATGAATTACTTAGACATCGCATGCCTAACAATTATAAACCCCGCATTTTAGTCTCAAAATCAAAAACTCTTTTCAATATCATGTCGGGCAATTCAACAAGATTCCCGACATCCTGATCGAATGCTCGTCGCAAACTTTAGTAGGCGGCCGCACCCCCGATGCCGTCGACGAAGTGCACCAAAGCGGAACACCGCTACCGCGAGCACCCTAAGGGATGCTTTCGGCGACGGGGTTCTCCTACAGTCACTTGGTCGAGGCTATGGGGCGAGGCTGTCTATTAAGTTTACCCGGCGAGTATCCGCGTACGCTACGTGATTGCGACGGACTTTTGATCACATCAAAATTCCGTGGCAACCGATCAAGTGAGACTAAACCGCTAGATTTATAACATTCATTCAGTTATCTCATAACGCTTTGTGAATTCCAATTATTGTATCCCGTTCCAGATAATTAGAAAATGTTAAACTTTCCGATCGAACATTCAAACACCCAAGTTTTCCCGATACAGATCAACACATGAAACAAGTCTAAAAACATTCAGTTCGTGCCTCAGTACCAACGGTCCAGCCGTAGAAGGGTCAAGCCAATGCCTCACATGTGGCACGCCGTACTGCCCCAAACCCGGAGGTTCAAAGGGCAGTTCAAGACAGTCACATAATCGAGTTAAGGTTTGTTGTCTTCTAGAGGGACCATCGCGTTACTTGCACTACTTAGAACGTCGTTAAACTACGGAAAGATCCAACACTTGGAAATTTCCCAATAGGGGAAAGATTGGGTATTTACATCCGGTCGAACTTTTTAACATATTCTAAAATATCCGGAAAGCCACATAGACAAAATCTGATACTCCGATCGAAACACCGAATCCCCAAAACAACCCCAAAATACTCAACTCTTGAGTACAGATTAAAAATTCCCATAAAACTCAGCACCTGAAACCATGAGTTACTGTGCAAAATAGAAAGGCAACTTCCATCATTTGGCCGCGGAACCGCCGCAGAAGCCAGGCTTCTGCCGCGGTTCCGCCGCACTATGAACAGTTCATGGAAAAAAATTTGCACCGTAATTCTTAGATTTCCCTGCTGAATTTTTTAAGAATTTTTAATGTGGAAAAATCCCAGTTTTTGAAAAAAGTCCAGAGAGCATATTGTATTAGGGTTTCCGGTTCGTTCGGATTTCAAACGTCGTCTAGACATCGCCTAAGGCTCTAGCTAGTCTCTGATACCACTGTAGGGTTCCTAGGCACTCTAAAGAGGTCTCACAAGGCATCAACCATGCCAATTTCAAATTTTACGGGTGCCGAGAAACCCTAATACGGATCGTTAACTAGAAATCTAGGAGACCAAAGCAACTAGTTAACAACTTAACTAAGTGAACGGAAATACAATCTTTGTAGATCCGGTGCTCCACCTCCATAGCTCCGTGATGAAGTCCTCTCCGCTGTCCAAATCGAATCCATAACTCTAGCGTCGGCTTCATCGGAGAAATGGGCGGGCTAGGTCGTCGACTTCGATGCCGAAGATGATCTACGTCGAGGCATCACAAGATCAAGCTCCCACTTCACCAAGTCATGAAACTTGTGAAGAAAACACCCTATACTACTTGGCAAGAGGTAGAGGATGAAGAAATAGGAGATGGGTTCACTTTAGAATTGGATTTCTCACTCTTTTCATCAAATCACCATTGATGAAGCAAGGTTTTCTTCATGTGATGAAGAAGAAGAAGAATATTATGATAAGATCCTTTGTTTTAATAGAAAAGAAAAATGAATACTTATCATAATACAACCATGGTCAAGTGTAGAGAATCAACTAGGCTTAAGTGGAGTGGTTAGGGTTAAGCATGAGACAAAATGGTCACTTAGTCAAAGCTTCATGAAGCTTCAAGATGCAAATAAAGAAAGCCACCATTTTCTCTTTATGCCATTTATTTTCCAAAAAGAATAAATGAATAAATAAATGAATAAGAAAACAAAACCCTAACCATTCATATAACCATGGTTTAATCTTTACACAAACCCAAGTTAGCATGCATCATCAAACATGATACAAACTTGTGCACAAAAATATATCACATATACAATGTGCACAAACAAGTGAGAAAAACCATTTAAAGTGAACCAATACTAGTTAATGCAAAGTAATATATCAAATATATAATTATGCATTAAATCATTAAATCAACACTTGATTTAACGATCCGGTCATAACGCATGTGACCGACTAATATCCAATGTATCGGCTTATCGAATCAATCCTTGATTCGATAACTAGGTTATATCGCATACAACCATTCGACACATTCATCGCGAGAATAAAATACGGTATCACATACACGCATAATTCTCGGTCCCGCACATATCTTATATGCGCTCCTATTTCGTTTCGCTTGAGCCAGGAAACCTCTGTGTAGGACTCTAAAGACTCGTCAATACGCCGGCAGCAGATGATGATCATATCAAACACCCACAAGCCGCAAGCGGTCTGCTAAACGTAACGGCCACCCGGGTATTGAGCGATCAGAAGATCGACGAGCAAGCCCGCTCACACTCCTGTGAATCCAACCAGTAACACTTACCGTACAGTCCGGTCTCGCCGTCTGATATGTCGCATATCTCGTCTAGGGGTGGTAAACGTCAGACCCCAATAGCTCGATAAGTCGTGTCGATATGAGGTCTATAACAATTCGAGAAACTACTGCTAACACTTACCAGTAAATCTCAGCAACCCTGGCCAGGAATTTCCGGTTATAGCCAATCGAACACAGCGCAACATCAACTCCCTATACCGGGAAAGACGAATCCCCTCCTATCGCTCATTGTCTCCATGTGATTCGGGACTGTACCCAAAAGCCACCGTTTTGCATGCCCTCTTGGACGTGGTAAGGTGGAAATCAAAGCACAGTGGGAACCACATAAGACTCTATGACGATCTCGGGTCAACAGACTACTCTGTACCAGTGTCACCAGAGAACTGCCATCTGACGTAAGGTATAATACCATCTGGGAGTTCTCGGCGAGTCCGTCCTATGTACCCAGTCTCTACTGAGCACCCGTATATCATCTCCGATTTCAAACACCAATGGATATGGGATCATCCATCGCCCATCTGTATGGGTCGAGAAGGTATACGCTAGTCTACTCTGGTATATCGATGCCCCGTCTTGATACATCCACGACTAGGGACCTTGAAGGATGTACTTACGGACTACCCTGTCCCCACTAGTATGATCTGCATCATAGTCCAGGTAGTCAAGTGCACATCCTACGGGCTTTACCAACATATATCAGAGAGACAATCAGCGTACACGTTAAGGTAAAGAGCAACCAGATAGCATACTATCATGTCGAGCAAGAAAGTCCTCCCTATATATGTCCAAGCATCCACTACAATATACATCCTATATATAGTAATAGCCTCTAGGGCATACATATAACTAACATATGATACTTAGAGTTGAGTCGATGAGATTGGGCGTGAGGCCACGAAATCAATGATATGACATGGTTCGTATTATGAGATACGACATGATATTATAGCGGGTCTTTAGGCGATGTGTTTTCATACACACGCACATATAAATATGTTGATGGTATCAGTATGTACTAGACTTAGATCAGTACCCCAGTTCATGATATATGATGGCAAAGATACCAGATGAATAATAAGATAAATGTGATATTCGACCCGTACCCAGATTTGGGATGCCGTACGGTGGATTTACCGTACGTGAGATAATTATAATGATTAATCCACACTCTTGACTCGAGAATGTCATATTATATATAATGTATCGTATGGGATACTATTGATGCGGGATTACCGACTATTAGATATATATAAATATCGACTCAGACTTAGGAGGTTTTCCTTACCTTTTCAATTTATCTGTTAGTTTAGTCCTGTAGTTTACTCGTAGATGTTATACTGGACTTGAGTCATACTTATTTTAGAACTAATGAATCGTGAGAATTTTAAAGATAGGACAAGAGATTTTACGGATATTTCAAAGGACGTACCGTTTCTTAAAAATATCGTAGTCTATATTTGTTGAATATGTATGCCCTAGAGGCCATTATTGTATAGTACTAGTTTGTATAATACATTTTGGAGGCTTGGGATATATATATATACGGGTTTACGACAGTCTTGCTCGATATAGTAGTATGCTACTTGGTTCGTATCTATCTTAATATGTGTATAAGTTTCTCTTAACATATCGCTAAAAACATATTGATGGAGCCCTTAGGATCTTTGCTTGATTACCGGCGTTGTGATGGCGATCACAATAGTGGGGGCTGGATAGTCTATAAGCACATCCTTATTTTGGTCCCTAGTCGTAGGATTATCGAGATAGGGCATCGATACTCCAGAGTAGACTGGTGCATGTAAGTCCGTGTTGCCCACCCCGGTGCTTACGGGGAGGCGGAAAACATAATAAAAATCGGATTTTTAATGACTTAGGCAACATGGACTATGCATGTGAGGATCTTTGCTAAACATAAACTAGCTAACCCTAACTACAAAGTAACTAAGTGATGAAAGGTTATACCTTTGGTCTTTAGTCCTTCTCTCCTTGCTCCTAGGTATGGTAGAAAAGGATCACCTTGCTTGTCTTCTCCCGTCAAAGAAGGATCCACTTGAAAGCCACCACCTTTAGCTTCAACTCCAAGCTAGGAGCAACTAGAGTACAAGAAATGCTAAGACTTGAACCCTAGAAGTGAGTAGAGAAGATCAAGAGAGGGTTTTTCTCAAGCCCTTTTTGTTTCTCAACACATGAGAGGGAGAGAGAGCTTGAGGGAGAGGATGAGCAAGAGAGAGAAAAGATATGATAGAATGAGAGAATAGTGAGCCATTCTCACTAATATGTGAGGATAATTTTAATTAGATAATTAGCTTGAAAATTGTCATGATAAATCATGAATTGACCATTATCATTTCATTTTTGCAAAGATCAAAGAGCATCTTCCAAATGAAATGATTATGGTCAAGTTGTCAACATGGTCAACAAGTCAATGAAGTCAAATTGTCAACAACAACCATGCACAATAATTAAGCTAATTATCAATTAACAATAATCCACACAAAAACAATAGGGTTAATAAAATGACAAATGCCATTAACCCAAAACAAGGTCCTCTCCCCCAATCTCAAGCAACTGTGCATACGCACCCGCATTCGTGATCCGAGGAACACGAACACAATAAGAAAAACCAATCTCAAATCATATACTAGGATCCGGCTTAAACCAAAGCCCGCTAGTATAAACTGTCCGGACAGCAAACGTGCACAAGTGCGCGGATGCGAACGAACCCTGTCGCAAAACCATGCGACCTCTACTCGTTTTGCCTAAAGGCGAATAGCTCTCTGTGTGGGACTCTAAAGACTCGACACTACGCTGGCAGTGGGTTTAACCACAGACCGCAAGCGGCACTAGCTGTACGTAACGGTCCCCAGGTAGATGTCGATAAGAAGACTGACGAGGTGAACCCCATCTGCACTCCTACTGAGCCTGTATGTGACAGTCTCCGTACAGTCCGGTCTGTTCGTCTGATACATCGCATGGCGGGCCTAGGGGGGCGGTGAACGTCAGTCCCCTAATAGCGGTACAAGTCGTGTCGGAGTGTAGCCCAGAACACCCTGAGATAACACTGGAAACCTACCAGTATATCTCGCTTGCCCTGGCCAGGGACTACTCGTGTAATGGCTCTCTTAGACACAGCGCGATGTCAACCCCCAATACCGGGAGAGACGAATCCTGTCTAACCGTCACTGCCTCCAAGTGCTTCGGGACTGCACCCAAAAACTACCTGTTTGCACAGCTCCTTTGAGCCGTGGTAGGGTAGTAATCAAAGTGCAGTGGGAACACACTCGAGGCGAAGTGACAGTGTCAAGTCAGCGGACTAAGCTGTACTCATGTCACCTGGGAACTGATAACTGACGATAGGTATATTACCAACCAACAGTTCCCGACGAGTCCTGTCCAGTGTACTCGTAACCTAACGAGCACCCGCATACTATCCCAAGTACGACGTACTAACGGCTGTGGGACAGACCGTCTCCCACACTGGGATGAGAAGCGCATACGCTAGTCTACTCCGGAGTATCGATGCCCTGTCTCGATAGTCCAACGACCAGGGACCTGTATAAGGATGTGCTTATAGATTACCCAGCTCCCACGAGTGCGAGCGCCATCACAACGCTGGTAATCAAGCAAAGATCCTAAGGGCTCTACTAATATGTATACCAGCAATATGTTAAAAGAAACACATGCACATATTAAAGCAGAGACAAACCAAGTAGCATACTACCATTTCGAGCAA
Organism: Agapanthus africanus; assembly: GCA_030015575.1. Lineage (NCBI taxonomy): Eukaryota > Viridiplantae > Streptophyta > Magnoliopsida > Asparagales > Amaryllidaceae > Agapanthus > Agapanthus africanus. Next base: position 144,021,925 of record CM057349.1, read on the forward strand.
GATTGTATATACAACTGTGAATATCCCAAGCTTCCATTAAGTAATATACAAGCTAGTATGATACAGTAATGGCCTCTAGGGCATATACACTAACAATCTCCCACTAGCACTAAGGCCATGTACTGGCGTATCGAAGACCTATCATCTCGATCAGCCGCTCGAACTGAGTCTGGGGCAAGGCCTTGGTGAATGGATCTGCTGTGTTATCCTCTGATGCAACTCTCCGGACCTCGATCTCCTGGCGATCCACGATCTCCCTGATCAGGTGATACCGCCTTAAGATGTGTCTGGATTTCTGATGGGACCTGGGTTCCTTCGCTAAAGCTATAGCCCCGTTGTTGTCGCAATACAGAGGTATTGGGTCAACAATGGACGGAACCACCTGAAGTTCTTTCAAGAACTTCCTCATCCAGACAGCTTCTTTTGCGGCATCAGATGCAGCGATGTATTCCGCTTCCATAGTCGAGTCAGCAACGGTTTCCTGTTTGGAGCTCTTCCAACACACCGCCCCTCCATTGAGGGTAAAGACAAAACCCGACATGGACTTGGAATCATCCTTGTCACTCTGGAAGCTGGAGTCAGCAAAGGCCTCAACCTGCAGGTCTTTTCCGCCATACACCAAGAACATCTCCTTAGTCCTTCTCAGGTACTTGAGAATGTTCTTTACTGCTATCCAATGTTTCTCCCCAGGGTTTGACTGATACCTGCTTACCACACTCAGTGCATAAGCCACATCCGGTCTGGTACACAACATCGCATACATTATAGAGCCTACCGCAGAAGCGTAGGGTATAATAGACATGCGATCCCTCTCCAAATCAGTCTTGGGAGACATCTCTTTGGAGAGGGTGATCCCGTGACAAGCCGGTAGATTACCGCGCTTGGAATCTTCCATACTGAATCTCTTCAGTATGGTGTCGATGTACCTGGACTGCGAGAGTCCTAATATCCTCTTGGATCTGTCACGGTAGATCCGGATACCCAGAATGTAGGAGGCATCACCCAGGTCTTTCATGGAGAACCTGTGTGACAAGAACCCCTTGACAGATTGTAGCATAGGAATGTCATTTCCTATTAAGAGAATGTCATCCACGTATAAAACGAGGAATACTACAGTTCTCGCTACAAATCTACAATAGATGCATGGTTCATCTGGATTTTTGATAAAGCCAAATTCTTTGACCGTCTCATCAAAACAGATGTTCCAACTCCGCGATGCCTGCTTGAGTCCATAAATGGACTTGAGCAACTTGCACACCTTTCCGCTGCTCCCACCCTGAATGAAACCCTCTGGCTGGTCCATATAGACACACTCCTCTAAATGACCATTTAGAAAAGCTGTCTTTACGTCCATCTGCCAAATCTCATAATCGTGGAAAGCAGCGATGGCAAGAAGGATCCGAATGGATTTCAGCATAGCTACTGGAGAAAAGGTTTCATCATAGTCCAAACCAGGTCGCTGACGAAAACCCTTTGCTACCAGTCTAGCTTTATAGGTCTCAACCTGTCCATCTACACCAATCTTCCTTTTGAAGATCCACTTGCATCCTACGGGTTTTACCCCGTCTGGAGCAATGTCCAACGTCCATACCTTGTTGGTGTACATGGACTCCATCTCGGTCCGCATTGCATCCAGCCATTTTACCGAGTCGACGCTCTGAATGGCTTGCTGGAAGCTAGTAGGCTCATCACAATCCAGGATGCAGTCTTCTCTATCCCCGTCAATGAGAAAACTGTAGTATCTCTCGGGCGGATGAGACTGCCTACTACTCCTGCGGAGTGGCATAGGAATGTCCTGTTCTTTTGAACCTTCTGGTTCCACTAAACTTTCAGTAGTAGTTTGTGGTTCTGGAATTTCTTCCAGTTCTATTGCGCTCCCACTTATTTCTTTTTCTATGAACTGATGTTCTAGAAAGTGGGCATTGCGAGAAACAAGGACTTTTTGTTCCTCTGCGTAATAGAAAAGATACCCCCTGGAGTTCTTTGGGTATCCCACAAACTTGCACAGTACTGAGCGTGCCTCGAGCTTGTCCACATGCTGCTTTTTGACATAAGCTGGACATCCCCAAATCTTCAAGTATTGAAGATAGGGTTTCTTCCCACTCCATAACTCATATGGTGTGGTAGGCACAGTCTTAGTGGGAACACGGTTCAAAAGATATGCAGCTGTTTCTAGCGCATATCCCCAGAATGATCGCGGTAACTCAGCGTTACTCATCATGGACCGTACCATATCCAATAGGGTTCGGTTCCGTCTCTCCGATACACCGTTATGTTGCGGGGTGTATGGAGGAGTAAGCTGAGAGAGAATTCCATTCTCTTTTAAGTAATTCAGGAATTCGGCACTTAAGTATTCTCCTCCTCGATCCGATCTTAGGATCTTGATACTTTTGCCTGTTTGTTTTTCTACTTCATTTTTATATTCCTGGAACTTATCAAAAGCTTCGGATTTATGCTTCATTAAGAAGATATGTCTGAATCTTGAGAAATCATCCGTAAAAGTTATGAAGTAAGAAAAACCGCTTCGCGCATGTGTAGACATTGGACCGCACACGTCACTGTGTACGAGTCCCAAGAGCTCGCTCGCTCTTTCTCCGTGTCCAGAAAACGGAGCCTTTGTCATCTTTCCTTTGAGACAGGATTGACAAGTTGTATACGATTGATATTCGAACGAATCTAAGTATCCTTCAGTATGTAACTTAGTCAATCTTCTCTCGTTGATGTGACCCAGTCTACAATGCCATAAGAAAGTTTTATTAATTTCTGGAGACTTTCTTTTGTGTGTATTCTGGATATTGAAAATCTGTGGTTGGTTTAAAACGTATATACCGTTGTTCAATGTACCTGACCCAATCAACACTTGATTAAGGTGAATGTTCACTACATTACTTACAAATGCAAACTCATAACCTTCTTTAGATAATAAAGATACAGAAATGATATTACAGGTTGCATTTGGTACATAATAACAACTACGCAAAACCAAAAAGTGTCCATCTGATAATCCCAGGTGATAGTCCCCCACGGCCTCAGCATCCATGCTAGCACCGTTCGCAACTCTGAGGGTCATGTCACCTGCCTTCAAAACTCTACGCTTTCTCAACGCCTGCAAAGAATTACAGATATGAGATCCTGATCCGGTATCCAATACCCAGGAATTAGAGTTTATTGATAGACAATTTTCAATAACATACACACCTGAAGCTGAAGCTGCAACTCGCTTCAAATCCTGTGTTCTGTCTTTCCAAGCCTTGCAATCTTGTTTCCAGTGACCACTTTTGTGACAATAGAAGCATTCTTCCTTCCCCACCAGCTTCCCCGCTACCTTTGTTGCTTTACCCTTTCCCTTCGTATCCACTTTACCGACACCGCCTCTTGGTTTGGCGGGGGCTTTCTTCTTCTTGCCCTTGGCTTTCGCCCTGGACCTAGAAGAGGAAGATCCTCCTACAAACAAAGTGGATGTCTCCCTACCCTTCTGTAGGGTGCCCTCAGCAGTCCTCAACATGTTCAGAAGTTCGGCAAGTTCAACCTCCTTTCCTTACATGTTGAAGTTAAGAATGAACTGGGCGTAAGTGGAAGGAAGGGCTGGAGAATCAAATCGGTATAGAGTTCATTCTCCAACGTGGTCCCAAGGTCCGCGAGCTCCTCTATGTAGCCGATCATCTTAAGCACGTGGTCCGCTACCGATGATCCGACGGCCAACCTTGCCGAAAAGAGCTTCTTCGACACTTCGTATCTAGCGATACGAGACTGCTCTCCATACAGTTCTTTTGTATGGAGAAATATGGACTCTAGGTCCATATTCTCGTGCCTCCTCTGATGGTCGTTGTCCATCGAGGCTAGTACGAGGCATCTGGCCCTCGCGCAATCTATCTCCCATGTCTTACGGATTTCAACATCCGCGACGCTGGAGGTGGGACCTGGGACAGGGGGAGCTTTGGTGGTAAGTATATACCCCAGCTTGTCATAAGTGATAGCCATCTTGACATTCCTGAGCCAATCTTTGTAGTTTGGCCCTGTCAATATGTTTTTATCTAATAGTAACTTAAGTCCGGTCATCTTGAATGGTCGCTGCAATTAGGAGAGAGAAAAGAAACACTTTAGCATGATGCTCTTGCAAGTTTAGAGTGGTTTTTAGTTTGTCTAAACTGGATGGCTCCCACTGTCTCTCGAATCCCTTCTCAAACCATAAAGAAAAGGATTAGCCGGGATCATTCTCACCGTACAATACTTGCTTAACCGTTCAGCCAGGCCAGTGTCGGTACTTCGAGGGAGGTTTTCCAACGCTTTCGTGAAGTTCCTTAATTAAGTAACCTCTTTTCCCTGTGGGCGTAGCCCCGCTAACACCTTTCTAGGCACCTACTAGGTTTATAGCATTGATCGTTAAGTGAGAGTTTTCCCGAGGAGTAGCATATACTCACAGTAGGATCGGGATCCAAATATCATCGCGTGATAAAGCCGAAGGAATCCTACCAGAATTATCACACTCCAAATGGTATGCAAGGCTAGCAAGTTTCAGTACTTATGAAACTCCCGATGTGGATTTTTGCCCCATGCTCTTATGACCTTGGCGTGAGGTCAAAATGTCATAAGTCACATGTCAAGTTCTTCCCATCATTATCCTGGTTAATTTGAACCCACCCGTACCTACCCTTGACGTAGGCCAAAACGGCAGTACGACTGTCTCAAATCAACGCATTCTATCTATGCAACGGATAAATATCCGGTAGCTACCAATCACTATGCCTTGGCGTGAGGTCAAAATACATAGCTTGAATACTACCGAATATTTAACCGAAATGATGGAGGGCTACGGATGGTTTTGGCGAAACCGTGAACGTAGTGAACTTGATATAATCGATGGAACGAGATAGCTTTTAAAAGGAGTGGTTCAAGCTCCGCGTTTAAAAGTTTAGTTTTGAAAAGAACCGAGTGGTTTTCAAAGTGTTCCAATCGACTTTTACTTGGTTTATTTCTTGCATTAGTTCTTTTAATGCGTCCCATCATTTAATCCTACCATTGCAGAAAACAACCAAAATATGACGTACGCTTATGCCATTCGCATTCGCCACGGGGCCCCGTCATCACCCGTTAGGTTACTTAACTAACGACAGAGCGGGGGCTGGGCTAGCGCGGCTGTAAAACATAAGCAACGCCTAAATAGTTATTATATATAAATATATAGCAATGATAGACATTACAGATCACAGATGAATACATTGGATATACTAGGAATCCGCAATGCGTTCGAGCCTGCAACGCAAAGCGGATTACACGGTCGCGGTGAATAGCCAATACCCCACCCAAGACCCCTACGGGTGCGGCAAACTACCCGCCAAGCACCCGAAGCGAAGCAACCTCCCTCACCACCGTGAGTAGGCCACTCGGCACTTCGAGATACCCGGTAGTTTGTGCACCCCCTCCATGGGTCTATCCTAGGAGCAAAAACAGTAAAAAGAATTATACAATGACGGCTACAACCCCGACCCGGTTATGCGGCCATACAAAGAATATTATTACATCAATTTACATGTTACAAATGAATGAAAGAAAAACAACGCTCATCTCACATCCACCCCGGCCATTCACCCGCGACAATCCAATCCATTCATATCCACAAACCAATAACAATCACAGATCATGTATAACCCCGACTAATCGTCTTATAGCGATTAGCCGACGTTCAATACATGCAAGCATTACAGATATAACCGATATAGTTAAAGTGCAGTGAAGTTCGGAAAAATACGGAATTATAGGACCCCAAAAGGAAATTTCTTTTCTGGAAAATCTGGGTACATATAATATATCCTAAAAATCCCAAAACCAACAAAAACACACTCTGCACGAAAAACGATGCGCCGATCACGACAATACGCGGCGGTTCCGCCGCATATACCTACTTCATGCGGCGGAAGCGCGGCGACTTGAGGGAATTAGGGTATCGTTTTTCTTGGGTGTATTCACAAAACCCTGAGACGATTTTACATGTATACAGTTTTTCATTTTGAGCAGAAATAATTTTAACAGAAACTTGGATTTTGTTAAAGTTTGGTTTTGTGATTTTTCCGGTTCCGAACTTCGTTACACTTAACTACTTAACTAGTTTAGGTTTAGTTAGGCTCTGATACCACTGTAAGTCCGTGTTGCCCACCCCGGTGCTTACGGGGAGGCGGAAAACATAATAAAAATCGGATTTTTAATGACTTAGGCAACATGGACTATGCATGTGAGGATCTTTGCTAAACATAAACTAGCTAACCCTAACTACAAAGTAACTAAGTGATGAAAGGTTATACCTTTGGTCTTTAGTCCTTCTCTCCTTGCTCCTAGGTATGGTAGAAAAGGATCACCTTGCTTGTCTTCTCCCGTCAAAGAAGGATCCACTTGAAAGCCACCACCTTTAGCTTCAACTCCAAGCTAGGAGCAACTAGAGTACAAGAAATGCTAAGACTTGAACCCTAGAAGTGAGTAGAGAAGATCAAGAGAGGGTTTTTCTCAAGCCCTTTTTGTTTCTCAACACATGAGAGGGAGAGAGAGCTTGAGGGAGAGGATGAGCAAGAGAGAGAAAAGATATGATAGAATGAGAGAATAGTGAGCCATTCTCACTAATATGTGAGGATAATTTTAATTAGATAATTAGCTTGAAAATTGTCATGATAAATCATGAATTGACCATTATCATTTCATTTTTGCAAAGATCAAAGAGCATCTTCCAAATGAAATGATTATGGTCAAGTTGTCAACATGGTCAACAAGTCAATGAAGTCAAATTGTCAACAACAACCATGCACAATAATTAAGCTAATTATCAATTAACAATAATCCACACAAAAACAATAGGGTTAATAAAATGACAAATGCCATTAACCCAAAACAAGGTCCTCTCCCCCAATCTCAAGCAACTGTGCATACGCACCCGCATTCGTGATCCGAGGAACACGAACACAATAAGAAAAACCAATCTCAAATCATATACTAGGATCCGGCTTAAACCAAAGCCCGCTAGTATAAACTGTCCGGACAGCAAACGTGCACAAGTGCGCGGATGCGAACGAACCCTGTCGCAAAACCATGCGACCTCTACTCGTTTTGCCTAAAGGCGAATAGCTCTCTGTGTGGGACTCTAAAGACTCGACACTACGCTGGCAGTGGGTTTAACCACAGACCGCAAGCGGCACTAGCTGTACGTAACGGTCCCCAGGTAGATGTCGATAAGAAGACTGACGAGGTGAACCCCATCTGCACTCCTACTGAGCCTGTATGTGACAGTCTCCGTACAGTCCGGTCTGTTCGTCTGATACATCGCATGGCGGGCCTAGGGGGGCGGTGAACGTCAGTCCCCTAATAGCGGTACAAGTCGTGTCGGAGTGTAGCCCAGAACACCCTGAGATAACACTGGAAACCTACCAGTATATCTCGCTTGCCCTGGCCAGGGACTACTCGTGTAATGGCTCTCTTAGACACAGCGCGATGTCAACCCCCAATACCGGGAGAGACGAATCCTGTCTAACCGTCACTGCCTCCAAGTGCTTCGGGACTGCACCCAAAAACTACCTGTTTGCACAGCTCCTTTGAGCCGTGGTAGGGTAGTAATCAAAGTGCAGTGGGAACACACTCGAGGCGAAGTGACAGTGTCAAGTCAGCGGACTAAGCTGTACTCATGTCACCTGGGAACTGATAACTGACGATAGGTATATTACCAACCAACAGTTCCCGACGAGTCCTGTCCAGTGTACTCGTAACCTAACGAGCACCCGCATACTATCCCAAGTACGACGTACTAACGGCTGTGGGACAGACCGTCTCCCACACTGGGATGAGAAGCGCATACGCTAGTCTACTCCGGAGTATCGATGCCCTGTCTCGATAGTCCAACGACCAGGGACCTGTATAAGGATGTGCTTATAGATTACCCAGCTCCCACGAGTGCGAGCGCCATCACAACGCTGGTAATCAAGCAAAGATCCTAAGGGCTCTACTAATATGTATACCAGCAATATGTTAAAAGAAACACATGCACATATTAAAGCAGAGACAAACCAAGTAGCATACTACCATTTCGAGCAAGATTATATATACAACTGTGAATATCCCAAGCTTCCATTAAGTAATATACAAGCTAGTATGATACAGTAATGGCCTCTAGGGCATATACACTAACAGTGCATACGCTTCTCGTCCAAGCAGGGGAGATGGTCTGTCCCACAGCCATCAGTACGTCATACTGGAGATAGTATGCAGGTGCTCGTTAGGTTATGAGTACACTGGACAGGACTCGCCGGGAACTGTTGGTTGGTATTGTACCTATCGTCAGTTAACAGTTCCCAGGTGACATGAGTAATGGTTAGTCCGTTGACGTGACACTGTCACTTCGCCTCGAGTTTGTTCCCACTGTTCTTAGATTACTACCCTACCATGGATCTACTAAGTCGTGCAAACAGGTAGTAGTTGGGTGCAGTCCCGAAGCACTTGGAGTGTTTTGGGCTACATTCTGACATGACTTGTACCGCTATTAGGGGATTGACGTTTACCGCCCCCTAGGCCCGCCATGCGATATTCTCAGACGAACATACCGGACAGTACGGAGATTGTCACATTTAGGCTCAGTAGGAGTTAGGATGGGTTCACCTCATCAGTCTTCTTGTCGGCATCTACCAGGGGACCGTTACGTCCAGCTAGTACCGCTTGCAGCCTGTGGTTAAACCCACTGCCAGCGTAGTGTCGAGCCTTTAGAGTCCCACACAGAGGTTTACTCGCCTTTGGGCAAAACATAGTGGAGGTTGCATGGTTTTGCGACCGGGTTCGTTCACATCCGCGCACTTGTGCATGTTTCGTGTCCGGATTGTTGTTACTAGCGGGCTTTGGTTTAAGCCAGATCCTAGTACTTGTTTCGGGATTGGTTTTGTCTCTGTGTATTCGTATTCCTTGGAACACGGATGCGGGTGTGTTTGCACAGTTGACAGAGGCAGAGGAAGAGAATTCTCATTAGGGTAGTTGACCATTTGATTTTGGTTGACTTGTTGACCGTTGACTTTTTCTAAACCCTAATGAGAATGAGAAACATGATTAATAATATTAATTAAGGATTATTGTGTCATGGTTGAGTTGAACATTTGACTTTTGTTGACTTGTTGACTTTGTTGACCGATTGACCATTGTGGACTTGTTGACCATCATCATTTCATTGTTATGACTTTTGTTTACTTGTTGTTCTTTACAAAATGCAATAATTGCATGAAATGATATTGGTCATTGAAACTAAACATCACAATTCTTAATTATTATTATTATCATTATTATTTTTTTCTTTTATGAGCATGGTTGCATAATGAGAGCTCATTCTATCATATTCTTTCTCTCTCTTGAAATAAAACTCTCCCTCATCCTCTCTAAAAGTTCAAGTGTTCTATGAGTTGGAAATCATGAACTTTTGAGACAAAACCACCATAACTCTTCTCTACTCTTTCTAAGGTTCTTGGTTTAGCAAACCAAGCACCTTAGTTATCTCTAGGTTGAGATAAGAGCTCAAGTTCGAGGCCCTCGGGTGGATCCATCTACGGCAAACAGGAGACGACAAGGAGGAGCCGTTCGAACCACTACAAGGAGCAAGAAAGGTGGAGAACCACAAAAGGAGGATTCAAGACCAAGGTATAACCATTCTACATAGTTGCTAAAACTTATAGTATTATTGTTAGCTTTTGTTTAGCAAAGATCCTTCATGGATGGTCCATGTTACCTAGTGGGGAAATTTTTGATTTTTACCTATTCCGCCTCCCCAAAAGAACCGGAATAGGTAACGTGGACCTAACAATGGTATCAGAGCCTAGCTAAGCAACAACTAACTGTTAGCAAAGTGTTTAGAACTTTGATCCGGAAAAAATCCTGAAAACAAACCAAAAAAATTGTACTTTCTGTCGATTTTCAAAACAGGCCTTAAAATATTTTGTGTGACATGAAAAATACAAGCAGGGTTTTTTGTGAAAACTGCAGAAATTTGGGCGCCTGATTCCCTCAGATGACCACGGATCCGCGGCCGATCCAAGCGATCCGCCGCGGTTCCGCGGCCGAGTCGACTCGGCAGCGCGCTAAATTTTTCCAGGGGTTCTATGTTTGGGTTTTGTGATTTTTAAGATGTTTTGTATCTACCTAGATTTTCCAGAGAACAATGTTATGTTTGAGGTAGTTACAAATTGGTAATTTGATTGAAGTTCTATAAACTTTAGCTATATGGTTATATCTGTAATGTGATATATGCACTGAACGTCGGCTAATCGCTATATGTCGATTAGTGGGGGTTGTGCATATCTGTGATCTGTAATGCTGTTGGATTGTGTATATGAACTTGTTGGATTGTCGCGGATGAATAGCCAGGATTTTGTGAGATGAGAGTTACTTTATCTTTCATTTAATATAATATGTAAATTGATGTAATATTATTTTTATGGTCGCACATCCGGGATGAGGTTGTAGCCGCCATTGTATATTATTTCTTTTACTTTTTTTGCTCATAGGATAGACCTAAGGTGGGGTGCACAAACTACCGGGTACGTTGAAGTGTTGAGTGGCATACTCATATTGTTGAGGGAGGTTGCTTCACTTCGGGTATTTGGCGGGTAGTTTGCCACACCAGTAGGGGTCTAGGGTGGGGTTTCGCTATTCATTGCGACCGTGTAATCCGTCTTTCGATGCAGGCTCGAACGAAATGCGGGTTCCTAGCATATCCAATGTGTTCATCTGTGATCTGGAATGGCTATCATTGCATCTGATGAATGTGTATATCTATATATGATATCTAGTAGGCGTTGCTTATGTTTTGCATCCGCGCTAGTCCAGCCCCCGCTTTGTCGTTAGTTAAGTAACCTAACGGGTAATGACGGGGCCCCGTGGCGAATGCGGATGGCATAAGCGTACGTCATATTTTCGTTGTTTTCTGCAGTGGTAGGATTAATTGATGGGACACATTATATTAATGCAAAGAAAAAAAAACCTAAAAGTTGTTGTTGGAACAATTTTCAAAAAGGCTGTTATTGCAAGGACGTTCTCTTTTGTTTTGCACAGAGATATTCGGTTATGAATGCCCATCACCTCAATCGACGAGGCAAGGGCCGAGATCCCTTCATCGGGAGTGACCCCTTGGACAGAAGTTTGCGTCAAGGTAATAACTTCACTATAGTCGATTATTCTTGCTTTGCATCGAGGTATTCAGTTTGGAATATCCTGCACCTCATTCGACAAGGAAAGAGCCGAGATCCCTTCACAGGTAGTGACCTCTTTAGCAAAAGTTTTCGCCACTATATATTTTAAAAGGCTATCAGATTCCTTCAACGATATCAAGTTCATTACGTTAACGGGTTTTTCGCTAAAAACCCAACCGTAGTCTTCCGTCATTTCCTACAAGTTCTACTTAGTATTCGAGCTACGTATTTTGGCATTGTCAAGGCGTTGTGATTTGTAGCTAAGTATTGCTTGTTTGCAGTTTTATTTTCAGATTATTTCGAACAATTGCATAGCTATGTTGGCATTGTCAAGAGATTTGCGGGTGGGTCTAAGTTAATCAAGATAATGACGGGCCTAACTTGACTAGCGGTTTATGATATATTGGCATTGTCAAGGTCATAAACTGTTAGGGGCAAAAATCCACATCGGGAGTTTCTAAAGAAACTGAAACTTGCAGATTTAGCATACCTTCTGGAGTGTGGTGACTAGAGTGGATTCCATCTAGGTCATCGCACAATGATAGTTGGATCCCGATCCCACTGATGAGTTGGATTACTCTCGGGAGATTATTTCACTTAACAATCAATGCTATAAACTAAGTAGGTGTCTAGAACGGTGTTAGCGGGGCTACGCCTCCAGGCAAAAGAGGTTATTTAATTAAGGAACTTCGTAAAAGCGTCTGAAAACCTCCCTCGAAGTACCAACACTAGCCTGGCTGAAAAGTTAAGCAAGTATTGTGACGTGCGATTAATCCTGACTAGTTCTTCTTTTAGGGTTTGAAGAAGAATTTAAGGAAACAGTGGGAGCCATCCAGATTAGATAAATTAATAAACCAATCTAATCTTACGAGAGCGCACACTGAGTGTTTCTTTTCTCTCTCTCCAGGTAGCAACCAATTCACGCCCTAATCAAGATAATAAAATGTATTGCTTGACCGATCCGAATTCTTATTCGGGTTGGGGAACGTCGGTTCAGCTCTAACTTGTAACAACAGTCATAAGTATGAGCAATGGAAAGAGGATTGTATGGATCCCAAGGATACCCAGTTGAAGAAGAAGCATAATTTTGCGTCTACTTCAGGTGTTCTTGTAATTGAGAACTGCTTTACGGTCAGCCCTACCTCCTGGGTACTTGATACCGGATCAGGATCTCATATCTGTAATATATTGCAGGGACTGAGAAAAATTAGGAGAGTTGCACCTGGTGATATGTCGCTCACGGTAGCGAACGGAGCACAAATTAATGCTGCAGCCGTCGGTGAATATCACCTAGTGTTGCCAAATGGCAATACTATGATTTTGAACGATTGCTACTATGTACCTTCCATGGTTTGCAACATCATATCAGTTTCTTTACTTGATAAAGATGGATATAACTTTGTTCTTGATAGAAATATCATGAACGTCTACCTTCATAAGGTACTGGTTGCAGAAGGCATACTGTGTAATGGTATCTACGTTCTAAATCAGAATACCGTTCTTAATGTACAAAACACACGCAAGAGGAAGAGTTCAGATACGAATGAATCCTACTAGTGGCATTGTAGACTTGGTCATATCGGAGAGAAAAGACTAAGTAAGTTACATAAAGATGGACTCTTGAATACGTTCGATTTTTCATCTTATGAAACTTGTCACTCTTGTCTCAAAGGAAAGATGACCAAATCTCCGTTCACAAGACATGGAGAAAGGGCAGCAGAGCACTTGGGACTCATACACAGTGATGTATGTGGTCCAATGTCTATACATGCAAGGGGTGGGTTCTCGTACTTCATCACATTCACTGACGATCTCTCTAGATTCGGATATGTGTATCTTATGAAACACAAATCTGAAACTTTTGAGAAATTCAAGGAATTCAGAAACGGTGTGGAGAACCAAACAGGAAAAATTATCAAGATCCTCCGGTCTGATAGAGGAGGGGAGTACTTAAGCACGGAATTCCTAGATTACTTCAAAGAGAATGGTATTCTCTCTCAGCTTACTCCTCCTTATACACCACAACACAACGGTGTATCGGAGAGGAGAAATCGTACCCTATTGGATATGGTTCACTTCATGACGAGTAATGCTGAGTTACCTCTTTCATTCTGGGGACTTGCGCAAGAAACAACATCATACTTACTGAATCAGGTTCCGTCTAAATCTGTGCCTAAGACTCCATATAAAATATGGAGTAGTAAAAGACCGTATCTTGAACGTATTAAGATATGGGGTTGTCTGGCCTATGTAAAGGTACAAAATCCGGACAAGCTTAAAGCACGATCCGTTTTATGCAAGTTTGTGGGATATCCTAGAAATTCTCTGGGAAACCTGTTCTACCATACTGAGGAACAGAAGGTGTTCGTTGCTCGTCGCGCCACCTTTTTAGTGTGGCAATTTCTTGCAAAAGAAATAAGTGGGAGCACGGTAGAACTGGATGAAATATCTGATCTACAAACTCAAACTGAGGATTTAGCAGAACCAGAAAATTCAATAGTCCTAGACAAACCTCAGCACTCCACAGATCCGGTAGGATTTCTCATCCGCCCGAGAGATACTACGGTTTTCTTATAGACGGGCTTCGAGAGGATTGCATCATGGAAGAAGATGACCCTACCAGTTTCAGGCAGGCCATTATCAGTAGGGACTCTGATAAATGGATGGATGCAATGCAATCCGAAATAGAGTCCATGTACACCAATAAAGTGTGGACCTTGGATATTGCTCCACCTGGGTAAAACCCGTTGCATGCAAATGGATCTACAAAAGGAAACTTGGTGTGGATGGGCAGGTGGAAACCTATAAGGCTAGACTAGTTGCAAAAGGTTTTCGTCAAAGATCTGGTGTGGACTATGACGAAACTTTTTCTCCAGTGGCTATGCTCAAATCCATTCGGATCCTACTTGCCGTTGCTGCCTTCCATGACTATGAAATCTGGCAGATGGACGTAAAAACGGCTTTTCTAAACGGCTGTTTGTAAGTGTGTGTTTACATGGATCGGCCAGAAGGTTTTGTAGACAGTGGTAGCAGCGGGAAGGTGTGCATGTTACTTAAATACATTTATGGATTAAAACAGGCATCGTGGAGCTGGAACATCTGTTTTGATAAGGCTATCAAGGAATTTGATTTCATCAAGAACGAAGATGAACCTTGTATCTATAAGAAGATTGTAGGATGGACTGTCATGTTCCTAGTCTTGTACGTGGACGACATTCTTTTGATAGGAAATGACATTCCTATGCTACAATCGGTCAAGCTATTCTTGTCACAACGGTTCTCCATGAACGACCTGGGTGATGCCTCTTACATTCTGGGGATCAAGATCGACAGAGATAGATCCAAGAGATTACTGGGACTTTCGCAGTCCAGGTACATAGAGACCGTACTAAAGAGATTTAGTATGGAAGATTCCAAGCGTGGTAATATACCCGCATTGCACGGAATCACCCTCTCCAAGAAGATGTCTCCTAAGACTGACGAGAAGAGGTTCGCATGAGCACTATACCCTACGCTTCGGCGGTAAGATCTATAATATATGCGATGCTATGTACAAGACCAGATGTAGCTTACGCGCTGAGCGTGGTGAGCCGGTATCAGTCAAACCCAGGTGAATGCCATTGGACGGCAGTAAAGAACATTCTCAAGTACCTGAGAAGGACTAGGGAGATGTTCCTGGTTTACGGTAATGGAGACCTCAGGGTCGAGTCCTTTACCGATTCAAGCTTCCAGAGTGACAAAGATGACGGCAAGTCTGTCTCGGGTTTTGTGTTTACCCTCAACGGAGGGGCGGTGTGTTGGAGGAGTTCCAAATAGGATACCGTCGCAGACTCGACGATGGAGGCTGAATACATTGCTGCAAGCGATGCCGCAAAAGAGGCAGTCTGGATGAAGAAGTTCATCAGTGAACTTCAGGTGGTTCCGTCCATTGTTGACCCAATACCTTTGTATTACGATAACAATGGGGCTATAGCTTTAGCGAAGGAACCAAGGTCCCATCAGAAATCCAGACACATCTTAAGGCGGTATCACCAGATCAGGGAGATCATTGATCGCTAGGAGATCGAGGTACGGAGAGTGGACACAAAAGACAACACGGCGGATCCATTCATAAAGGCCCTCCCTCAAACACAGTTCGAGCGACATTTTGAGCTATTGGGTATGCGGTACGCCAGCAGCTGGCATTAGTGCAGACATTGGGTATGCGGTACACAAATTACTGGCCATTAGTGCAAGTGGGAGATTGTTGAATATGTATGCCCTAGAGGCCATTATTGTATAGTACTAATTTGTATAATATATTTTGGAAGTTTGGGATATATATATATATATACGGGTTTATGACAGTCTTGCTCGATATAGTAGTATGCTACTTGGTTTGTATCTATCTTAATATGTGTATATGTTTCTTTTAACATATCGCTAAAAACATATTGATGGAGCCCTTAGGATCTTTGCTTGACTACCGGCGTTGTGATGGCGATCACATTAGTGGGGGCTGGATAGTCTATAAGCACAACATTATTTTGGTCCCTAGTCATAGGATTATCGAGACAGGGCATCGATACTCCAGAGTAGACAGGTGCATACGCTTCTCGTCCCAGCAGGGGTGATGGTCTGTCCCGCAGCCATCAGTACGTCGTACTGGAGATAGTATGCAGGTGCTTGTTAGGTTACGAGTACACTGGACAGGACTCGCCGGAAACCGTTGTTTGGTATTATACCTATCATCAGTTAACAGTTCCCAGGTGACATGAGTACAACTTAGTCCGCTGACTTGACACTGTCACTTCACTTTGAGTGTGTTCCCACTGTTCTTAGATTCCTACCCTACTATGGCTCTACTGAGTCGTGCAAACAGGTAGTAGTTGGGTGCAGTCCCGAAGCACTTGGAGGCAGTGACGGTTAGACAGGATTCGTCTTTCCCGGTATTGGGAGTTGATATCGCGCTGTGTCTAGGAGAGCCATTACACATTGTCGTCCCTGGCCAGGGCAAGCGAGAATTGCTGGTAGGTTTTCCAGTAGGTTCTCAGGGTACTTTGGGCTACACTCCGACACGACTTGTACCGCTATTAGAGGACTGACGTTTACCGCCCCCTAGGCCCGCCATGCGATATTCTCAGACGAACAGACTGGACTGTACGGAGATTGTCACATTCAGGCTCAGTAGGAGTTAGGATGGGTTCACCTCATCAGTCTTCTTGTCGGCATCTACCTGGGGACCGTTACGTACAGCTTGTACCGCTTGCGGCCTGTGGTTAAACCCACTGCTATCGTAGTGTCGAGCCTTTAGAGTCCCAAACGGAGGGTTACTCGCCTTTGGGCAAAACAGAGTGGAGGTTGCATGGTTTTGCGACGGGGTTCGTTCACATCCGCGCACTTGTGCAGGTTTGGTGTCCGGACAGTTGTTACTAGCGGGTTTTGGTTTAAGCCAGATCCTAGTACTTGTTTCGGGATTGCTTTTGTCTCAGTGTATTCATGTTCCTTGGAACACGGATGCGGGTGTGTATGTACAGTTGACAGAGGAAGAGGAAGAGGATTCTCATTAGGGTTGTTGACCATTTGATTTTGGTTGACTTGTTAACCGTTGACTTTTTCTAAACCCTAATGGGAATGAGAAACATGATTAATAATATTAATTAAGGATTATTGTGTCATGGTTGAGTAGAACATTTGACTTTTGTTGACTTGTTGACTTTGTTGACCGGTTGACCATTGTGGATTTGTTGACCATCATCATTTCATTGCTATGACTTTTGTTTACTTGTTGTTCTTTACAAAATGCAATAATTGCATGAAATGATAATGGTCATTGAAACTAACCATCACAATTCTTAATTATTATAATTATCATTATTAATTTTTGCTTTTGTGAGCATGGTTGCATAATGAGAGCTCATTCTATCATATTCTTTCTCTCCCTTGAAAGAAAGCTCTCCCTCTTCCTCTCTAAAAGTTCAAGTGTTCCATGAGTTGGAAATCATGAACTTTTGAGAAAAAACCATCATAACTCTTCTCTACTCTTTCTAAGGTTCTAGGTATAGCAAACCAAGCACCTTAGTTATCTCTAGGTTCAGATTGGAGCTCAAGTTCGAGGCCCTCGGGTGGATCCATCTACGGCAAAGAGGAGACGACGAGGAGGAGCCGTTCAAACCACTAAAAGGAGCAAGCAAGGAGGAGAACCAAAAATGGAAGAGAAGGAGTTCAAGACCAAGGTATAACCATTCTATATAGTAGCTAAAACTTGTAGTATTATTGTTAATTTTTGTTTAGCAAAGATCCTTCATGGATGGTCCATGTTACCTAGTAGGGAAAATTTTGATTTTTACCTATTCCGCCTCTCCGAAAGAACCGGAGTGGGTAACGTGGACCTAACACTATTTACTAAACACCACGATTCATGTTATTTCAAATGTCAAAACGGTATGACTTATATATATTAATGTAAATTCTTTATTGTTGCGTTTATTATTCATTTTCTGTATATTCTTGCTATTCGCATCGCATTGCATGTTAAATGTGTTTATTGTTATATGAAACCCATCCTGTCAGGATACCAACACCATTATCAATGATGCGTATGTTCCACGTATACCTGCTTACCGGCTCACACACATCATCATCGGTAATTGCCATGTCACGTACACATTAGAAAACACTATTCATTAGTGTAAATTGTTAGCTGATAGTTTCGACATGGTACTAGTGCTCTTGTGTTTATATGATAGCTTAAACATTGCATTTATTATTGTGATTTCATGTATATTTATATATTCATTTGCCATGACATTATGGGCCAGTCCGGATTGCCAGAGCGCAATAGTATAAAATTCATTTTTTATTTACCCTTGAGATTGGGATTTCGGATTTACATGAGATTTTAGGATTTGGAGAAAACGCAAGGATTTTATAAGCTGATTATCATTTTAAAATGAAAAGTTACGGTTTTCTCATGATATTATTTGAGAGGAGACCACCATGAGTTTTCTCGGCTCTTGAGTGATATGATACACCTGATTCGAGGAGGAGGAGGAACTGTCTGTGGGTGCATGGTGGACCTGGTGCGGTAACCCGGGCCAAGATGGTCGCAGATGATGGCGTTGACCCTGGTAGGTGAGCACTACCGACCGGTGATTTTATTGTGACTCGACGGATATCCGGAGGATACCGATCGGAGTATAGGCCAGTCCGGATTACTGGAGCCTGAGGTTTTGAGATTTGATGATTTGGGCCAGTCCGGATAGACGAAGCCCTAGATATTGAGATTCGAGGATACGGGCCAGTCCGGATTGTTGGAGCCTGAGGTATTGAGACATTTGGATATATGTTTTGTGTCGATACTTGACACTGATTTTATGTTGATTTCATTGATGATACCTCGATTTATATATACAGAAATCTCACTAAATTAAGAAAACAGTTTTTCTCTTTCATGATGTATTCTGTTTTCATTATATTGCATTCATACCTCATATTTATGATTTGTTGCTATCTGAGGCACTGACACGAGCACCTGGTATTACACTAATGTATAGATGTTTACCATTGCCACCTTATCATGTTTCATGCTTTATCATTTTGAGGATATATATTATGATCGTATTGACCTAGGATTGAGTCATACATACGATTTTTGCTCTGTGATGTTTTCTACTCCCGAGTTGGCAACTCACCCCCATTGTGCCACAGTTTCTTGCAGGTTTTGCCGTACATGTTTCCATGGCGGCTTTGCTGGCACATCGCTTATTTCTAGGTGATTGCTTTGGTAGGTGGGTTCCCACGCATCGTGACCACACTTGTAATTTATTTACATTGTTGTATCTAGTAAACTCCATCAACCAGACTTGTATATTTATAACCTTAGAAGACCAGATGTATTTTCTTTCGACTTTAGAGTCACGCGTTTTATTATTATGGGTTTTCTTGATATTATTGAGTTTCCTTTTGAGTTTTGATCCTCGCCCTTCGGCGTTGTATATTATATTGCTTGCGTGGTTGTGACCGCCAATTGGCGAAGAGCTAGCTCCCGTTTGGGGATGTCTTTATTCATATTATGCATGTTGTTCCCTTTTGGGGCCAGTTTTTATAATGGAAACTCTATTGAAATTTTTAGAAAAGACTTGAGATTTTAAAAATGCAATACTTCAGCTTATGTTATTAAAACCACTTTTTTAAAACAAGTTTTCTTCACCTCTATTTAAAATGGTTTAGATTTCTGGGATTTTTGGCCTACTTGAATTAGATGGGGTCCTATAAACTTCATATGATTCAAGGGCCAGTCACGTGGCATTTCAGGTCGTGACACTCGTCATTACTCTGGCAGTGGGTTTAACCACAAGCACATCAGTGGTACTAGCTGTACGTAACGGCTACCCACGTATTGAGCGAAAGGGAGGCTGACAAGCAAACTCATCCTGAAATTCTACTGAGCCCGACAGTGAAAATATCCGTAGAGTCTGGTCCGTTCGTCTATGATTATCCGATATCGAGTCTAGGGGTGGATAATGTCAGACCCCTAATAACGCGACATTTAGTGTCGGTATGAAGCCCATCACTACATGAGAAACTACCGATCCTAGATCGGAAATTCTCATCTACCCCGACCGAGGATTTCTTGTGAAGGCCACCCGTGCACACCACGACAGCAACCCCCAATACCGGGAGAGACGAATACCTTGACGATCCGCTCACTGCCTCCATGTGGCTCGGGACTGTACCCAACTAAAACCTATTTGCACGACTCCTTTGAGCCATGGTAGAGTAGTAATCAAAGCACAGTGAGAACTTACACGAGACAAATGACGATCTCAGGTCGATAACCTAACCTGTACACATATCACCAGCGAACTGCTATCTGACAATAGGTATAATACCAACTAGCATGTTCCCGGCCAGTCCGTCCGGTGTACTCATAACCCAATGAGCATCTGTATACATCTTAGGTGAACAAACTAACACTAATGGCTTGTGAGACCGGCCACCTGTTAGTGTATATGCCCTAGAGGCCATTACTGTATCATACTAGTTTGTATATTACTTAATGGAAGCTTGGGATATTCATAGTTGTATAGACAATCTTGCTCAAAATGGTAGTATGCTACTTGGTTTGTTTCTACTTCAATATGTGCATGTGTTTCTTTTAGCATATTACTTATACATATTAATGGAGCCCTTAGGATCTTTGCTTGATTACCGGCGTTGTGATGGCAGTCACACTAGTGGGGGCTGGGTAATCTACAAGCACATCCTTATATAGGTCCCTAGTCATAGGATTATCGAGACGGGGCATCGATACTCCGGAGTAGACTAGCGTATATGCTTCTCATCCCAGCAGGGGAGATGGTCTGTCCCACAGCCATTAGTATGTCGTACAGGAGATAGTATGGGGATGGTCGTTAGGTTACGAGTACACTAGACAGGACTCGTCGGGAACTGTTGGTTGGTACGATACCTATCGTCAGATAACAGTTCCCAGGTGAAAGGAGTACAGCTTAGTCCGTCGACTTGACACTGCTACTTTGCCTTGAGTGTGTTCCCACTGTACTTTGCTTACTACCCTACCATGGCTCAAAGGAGTCGTGCAAACAGGTAATAGTTGGGTGCAGTCCCGAAGCACTTAGAGGCAGTAGTGGTTAGATAGGATTCGTCTCTCCCGGTATTGGCGGTTGATATCGCGCTGTGTCTAGGAGAGCCATTACACGAAGTCCCTGGCCAGGGCAAGTGAGAATTACTGGTAGTGTTTCCAGTAATTTCTCAGGGTGTTCTGGGCTACACTCCGACATGACTTGTACCGCTATTAGGGGTCTGACGTTTACCGCCCCCTAGGTCCGACATGTGATATTGTTAGATGAACAGACCGGACTGTACGGAGATTGTCACATTCAGACTCAGTAGGAGTTCGGATGAGTTTACCTCATCGGCCTTCTTATCGACATCTACCTGGGGACCGTTACGTACAGCTAGTGCCGCTTACGGTCTGTGGTTAAACCCACTGCCAGCGTAGTGTCGAGTCTTTAGAGTCCCACACAGAGAGTTTCCCTGCACTGGGCAAAAGGTGTAGAGGCCATATGGTTTTATGGCAAGGCTACGATCACTTACGTGCACTTGTGCGCGTATGATGTTCGGGCAAACAATACTAGTGGGTTTTGGTTTAAGCCGGATCCTAGTATTGTATAGATGGATTAGTTTGGTCTTCTGTGCATTCGCATTCTACGGAATGAGGATGCGGGTGTATATCCACGGTTGTGAGGAGCGATGAAGGAAGTGCCTCATTGAGGTTCTGACCGTTGATTCGGTCAAAACCATTATGAGGTGAGGAAAATATTTACTAATCTTTTTAATGATAATTGTGTTATGGCTAATTTCTTTGACTATTTGACCATGCTTGACAATTTGACCTAGTTGACCATTATTGACTTGGATATTTCTTGTGAGCTCTAGACTCTTCTTTGGCTTTATCAAGACATGATAGTGGTTAAATCAAACTTAGCCATCATAATTATCATAAAAGATTGGTTTTTATTTTTTCTATGGCTCATTATCTTTTTGGCATTCTCTCTTATCCAAAAGAGAGCTCCCATGGTTCCTCCTTCTTCTTCCTCTCTAGATTTTTCTAAAGCTCTCATGTGTTGATAAAAATAGAAACAAAATAGATAAACAAATCCATCTTCTTCTTCTACACCACCTAGGACATCAAGAATAGCAAACTTGTTGCCCTAGTTACCTCGGATTGAGGTGGATCTCGGACTACAGACTCTTGGGTGGATCGTTTTCGACTTTAGGAGGCCGCGGAGGTGAACTTGGATCGATCCAAGGAGCATGCATGGACAAGGAAGACAGCGGAGAGAAGACCCGAAGGACTTGTTGCATGAGGTATAATCTCCTAAGCATAGTAGATAGAACCTTATGTAGTTTGTTAGCAATGGTTTGGCAAAGATCCTCAAGTTTTAGTCTATGTTACCTTGTGTTAAAAATTTGTTTTCTACATATTCCGCCTTCCCGTAAGTACCGGGGTGGGTAACGTAGACTTACAGTGGTATCAGAGCCTCGCTAAACCATTACTAACTTTTTAGCAAAGTTTTAGAAATTCGATCGCCGGAGAAATCGCAAAAACACGTCAAAAATGTACGTTTTCTGTCGTTTTTAAAAACTGGTCCAAAATTTTTTCCAGGGACATTAAAAATATGTGCAAGCTTTTTTAAGAAGACCCAAGGAAATCGAGATCGTGACTTGGTGAGATTGCCGCGGAAGTGCGGTGAAACCATGGGTTTCGCCGCGGATCCGCAGCCGAATCGACTCCGAGTCGGCTCGTTTTTCTTGCAGAATGTCTATCTTGGTGTTTTGTGATTTCTCTGATATTTTGTTTCTGCCCAGATTTTGTTGAGTACTGTGTTGTACTTAGGGTAGATTCAAATCTGGTAATCGATCGAAATTCTAAGTGCTTTAGCTAATCGGATCTTCTGTGATGTGATATATGTACTGAACGTCTACTAATCGCTATACGTCGATAAGTGGGGGTTGTGCGTATCTGTGATCTGTGATGTTAGTTTATGTATATGAACTTATTGGATTGTCGTGATGAATAGCCAGGGATGTGAAATGAGAGTTTACATTTTTCATTCAATGTAAAATTTGTAATTTGATGTAATATTATTTTATGGCCGCACATCCGGGTTGAGGTTGTAGCCGCCATTGTATATTATTTCTTTTACTGTTTTTGCTCCTAGGATAGACCCAAGGAGGGGTGTATAAACTACCGGGTACTTTGAAGTGCCGAGTGGCCTACTCACGTTGTTGAGGGAGGTTGCTTCACTTCGGGTACTTGGCGGGTAGTTTGCCGCACCCGTAGGGATCTAGGGTAGGGTTTAGCTATTCATCGCGACCGTGTAATCCGTCTATCGTTGCAGGCTCAAACGAAGCGCGGATTCCTAGCATATCCAATGTGTTCATCTGTGATCTGGAATGGCTATCATTGCATCTGACTCTATATATCATATCTAGTAGGCATTGCTTATGTTTTGCATCCGTGCTAGTCCAGCCCTCGCTCTGTCGTTAGTTAAGTAACCTAACGGGTGATGACGGGGCCCTGTGGTGAATGCGGATGGCATAAGCGTACGTCATATTTTCGTTGTTTTCTGCAATGGTAGGATTAATTGATGGGATGCATTATATTAATGCAAAAAAAATAAACCAAAGTTAAATCGTTGGAACAATTTCGAAACCACTCGTTTTTTTCCAAAACAGAAAACTTTTAAAAACGCGGAGCTTAAACCACTCCTTTTAAATGCTATCAAGGTTCCTTCAATTATATCAAGTTCACTAAGTTCACGGTTTTGCCAAAACCATTCCTAGCCCTCCGTCATTTCGTATGAATATTCAATAGTATTCAAGCTATGTTTGTTGGCCTTAGTCAAGGCATAGTGATTGGTAGCTGCTTGGTATTCATATGTTGCATAGATAGATGCGTTGATTTGGGACAGTCGTATTATTTTGTTGGCCAGAGTCAAGGGTGTATACGGGTGGGTTCAAATCAACTTGGACAATGACGGGTAGAACTTGACATGTGACTTATGATTTGTTGGCCTTAGTCAAGGTCATAAGACCATGGAGCAAAAATCCACATCGGGAGTTTCTAAGGAAATTGAAACTTGCTAGTGCTGCATACTATTTGAAGTTTGATAATGTTGGTAGAATTCCTTCAGCATTATCACACAATGATACTTGAATCCCGATCCTACTGTGAGTATCCGCTACTCCTCGGGAGACTTTTTCACTTAACGATCAATGCAATAAACCAAGTAGGTGTCTATAAAGGTGTTAGCGGGGCTACGCCCACAGGAAAAAGAGGTTATTTAATTAAGGAACTTCGCGAAAGCGTCGTAAAACCTCCCTCGAAGTACCGACACCAGCCTGGCTTAATGGTTAAGCAAGTATTGTACGGTGAGATCAATCTGTAGGGTTCCTAGGCACTCTAAGGAGATTCCACAAGGCATCAACCATGCCAAATTCAAAAATTTCCGGTGCCGAGAAACCCTAATGCGATCGTTGACTAGAGTTTAAGGCGAAACATGCAACAAGTTAACAACTTAACTAAGAGTGAACGGAAAATACAACCTTTGTAGATCCGGTCCTCCACTTCCTTAGCTCCATGATGATGTACCACCGCTGCGATCATCGGATCCCGGACTCTAGCGATGGTTTCGTCGAAGAAATGATCGGGCCAGGTCGTCGACTACGATGCCGAAGATGATCTACGTCGAGGCAACTCAAGATCAAGCTCCAACTTCACCAAGTCATGAAACTTGTGAAGAAAACACCCTATAGTACATGGCAAGTGGTAGAGGATGAAGAAATAGAAAGTGGGTTCACTTTGGATTTGGATTTCTCACTTGGAATCATCACTTGACATTTTTGAAGCAAGCTTTCCTTTTCTTTCTTAAGAAGAAGAAGAAGAAGAAGAAGAAAAGGAATATATTATGAATTCCAAATCAATTATAAAATCAAGTGATGAGTTATCATAATATAACCATGGGTGAGGATAACTCATGTAGAGAATAAATTAGGTTTTAGGTTGATGGTTAGGTTAAGGATAAAACAAAAATGGCAAAGACTTTCAAAGCTTCATGAAGCTTCATGAATAAAACAAGAAAGCCACCATTTTATTTTAACCAAAATGAATAAATAAATGAATAAACAAATTAAATATAAACCTTAACCATTAACCAAAACCATGGTTTAAAGTAAACACACCCAAGTTTGCATGTATCATCAAATATGATACAATCTAGTGCACACAACTATATTATATATACAATGTGCATATTCAAGTGAGAAAATAATCTTAAGTGAACCAATACTAGTTAATGTAAAGTAATATATCAAATATATAATTATACATTAAATCATTAAATCAACACTTGATTTAACAATCCAGTCATATCGCATATGACCGACTAATATCCAATGTATCGACTTATCGAATCAATCCTTGATTCGATAACTAGGTTATATCGCATACAACCAATCGATACATTCATCACGAGAATAGAATACGGTATCACATACATGCATTATTCTTGGTCCCGCACATATCTCATATGCGCTCCTATTTCGTTTTGCTTGAGCCAGGAAACCTTTGTGTAGGACTCTAAAGACTCTTCAATATGCCGGTAGCAGGTGATGATCATATCGAACACCCACAAGCCGCAAGCGGTCTGCTAAACGTAACGGCCACCCGGGTTTTGAGCGATCAGAAGATCGACGAGCAAGCCCGCTCACACTCCTGTGAATCCAACCAGTAACACTTACCGTACAGTCCGGTCTGATCGTCTGATATGTCGCATATCTCGCCTAGGGGTGGTAAACGTCAGACCCCAGTAGCTCGATAAGTCGTGTCGATATGAGGTCTATAACAGTTCAAGAAACTACTGGTAACACTTACCAGTAAATCTCAGCAACCCTGGCTAGGGATTTCTGGTTATAGCAAATCGAACACAGCGCAACATCAACTCCCTATACCGGGAGAGGCAAATCCCCTCCTATCGCTCATTGCCTCCATGTGATTCGGGACTGTACCCAAAAGCCACTGTTTTGCACGCCCTCTTGGACGTGGTAAGGTGGAAATCAAAGCACAGTGGGAATCACACAAGACCCTATGACGATCTCATGTCTACAGACTAACCTGTACCAGTGTCACCAGAGAATTGCCATCTGACGTAAGGTATAATACCATCTGGGAGTTCTCGGCGAGTCCGTCCAGTGTACCCAGTCTCCACTGAGCACCCATATATCATCTCTGAAGTCAAACACCAATGGATATGGGATCATCCATCGCCCATCTGTATGGGTCAAGAAGGTATACGCTAGTCTACTCTGGTATATCGATGCCCCGTCTCGATACACCCACGACTAGGGACCTTGAAGGATGAACTTATAGACTACCATGTCCCCACTAGTATGATCCGCATCATAGTCTAGGTAGTCAAGTACACATCCTAATGGCTTTACCAACATGTAACAGAGAGACAATCGGTATACACGTTAAGGTAAAGAGTAACCAGATAGCATACTATCATGTCGAGCAAGAAAGTCCTCCCTATATATGTCCCAGCATCCACTACAATATACATCCTATGTACAGTAATGGCCTCTAGGGCATACATATAACTAACAATCTCCCACTTGTACTAGGGCCATCTGTAGCAGTGGTTGCAGTATCTTATACTCAACCATCCTATAAAAGTCTCTCTCTGGGAAAAGGCCTTTGTGAGTGGATCCGCCGTGTTGTCCTCTGAGTCTACTCTCCTAACCTCGATCACCTTGGAGATCAGCCATCTCCATGATCAGGTGATACTGCCTTAGAATATGTCTGGATCACTGATGGGACGGACGTTCCTTGGCATAAGCCAGAACTCCATTGTCACACAATGGGAGGAACGAAGTTCATCTCATGAACTAATATACACCCAGACTGCCTCTTTGGTAGCATCTTAAGTAGCGATGTATCCAGCCTTTATTGTTTAGTATGCCACGGTATCTAGCTTGGAACTCTTCCAGCATACCGTCCCTTTACTGAGGGTAAAGACAATGCCTGTGACTGACATTCAGTCGTCCTTATCACCCTGGAACCTTTCCAGTGATTCTCCCCAGGTTCAATTGATACCATCTCACTACAACTAGTGAGAATCCTAACATCCATTTACTTCTATCTCACAGATTAAAACTCAGGATTTAGGAGGTATCATCTTGATCCTATATGGAGAATCCTTGTGATAAGCGGAGATTGACCGAGCGTAGCATAGGAAACTCCTTTCTTATCAAGAGTATGTCATCCACGTACTCTACGAGGATCACCACCATACTCCCTACTACCCTTTTGTTTAAACAAGGTTCATCTACCATTTTGATGATGTCAAACTCTTTGACTAACACATCAAAACAGACGTTCCAACTCTGCGATGCCTGCTTTATCACATAAAACATCTTGCTCACATTTCCACTGCTCCCACTGTCTACGAGACCCTCTGGCTGTGTACTATACACACTCTTCTAAAATATCACTTAGAAAAGCAGTCGTGGCACCCAACCGCCAGATAACGTAGTCATGGTATGTAGCCGTGGCAAGTAGGATCTGGATGGACTTAAGCATAGCTACTTAGAAAAGGTTTCATCATAATCCATACCTGGTCAATGATGCAAACTTTTAACAAGTCTAGCTTTGAAAGTCTTAACTTTCCATGTACACCAAGTAATCTTCTCAAGATATACTTGCTCCTGATGGGGATTTAACCCTTCAGATAAAGCAACCAAAGTCTATAATTCGTTGGTGTATAAGGATTCCATCTCAGATCGCTAAGCATCCAGCCATTTTTACAGAGTCCCACTCCTGATGGCCAGCTCGAAACTAGTTGGGTCATCATCTCATGACGCAATCTTCGCTCCCACTGTCATAGAGAAACCAAAGTATCTCTCAGGTGGGTGAGGAAACCTACTAGATCGGCGAAGAGGCTGAGGTTCGTTAGAATCTATTGAATCCTTTGGTTCTACCAAATCAACAGCTGCAGTTTGTATAGATGGAACCTTTCCAGTCTACATAACTGACCTTGCCTTTAGCTTGTCCGGATTTTGCTTTTAGACATAGGCCGGACAACCCAAATCTTAACAGACTTAAGATATGGGCTCTTCCGTTTCCATATCACATATGAAGTGGTAGGCAACTGATTTAATCGGAACCCTATTCAATAGGTATGCAACTTCATAAGTGCATAACTCCTAAAAGGAAATAGGAAACTCAGTAGTACTCATCATAAAGCGCACCATATCATATAGGGTGTGATTGCTCCGCCCCGTTACAACGTTGTGCTGTGGTGTATTCGGAGGAGTAATGCTGAGAAAGAATCTCATTATCCTTTAGAATAGTCCAGGAATTCCATGCACAAGTATTCTCCTCCCTGATCTCATCATAGGACATAATATTTATACCCGTATTTTGGTTCTCTACTTCAAACTTATATTCTGTGAATATCTCAAAAGGTTCGGAATTTTGTTTCAATAGGAACATACATCTGAATCTTGAGAGATCATCAGAGAATGTAATGAAGTAAAAAGAACCGGTCTTGGTACGTGTAGACAGGGGACCTTCATACATCAACATGTATCATCCCAAGAGTTCAACTAACTCTTTCTCTGCTTGCAATAAACAGAGCTATGGTCATCTTATCTCTGTGACATGACTGGCAAGTTTCACAAGATATAAATTCAAACTATTTTAAATATGCATCTTAATGTAACTTCAGCTAGTCGGGTCGCATTGATATGACCTAGTCTACAATACCTCAAGAAGAATTCGTTCATTTCTGAACTCTTCCTCTTGTGTGTGTTCCGTATACTAAGAATTGTAGTTTGATTTAGAACATCAATGCTTTTAGATAACGTGCATGAACCGATCAACTTTTGATAGAGGAAATGTTCAAAACATTATCTAACAATACAAAATTATATCATTTCTTTACTAATAAAGAGACTGATATGATTTTGTATATCAGGTTCGGTATCTAATAGCATTTGTTCAGAATCAATGTATTGGTAATACAGGGTGACAGTGACCAACAGACTTGGCTACAACACTTGCCCCGTTTTCTGTCTCATGAAACTTATCACCCGTTCTCAGTTCTTTACCTATCTGTAGCCCATGTAACAAATTACATATGCGGGATCCTGATCTGGTATCACATATCCAGAACGTAAAGAATACTGAGAAACAGATCTATATAATGAACACACCCGAAGATGATGCATCATATGCACTTTCTTCGTTTGGGCGGCATGGGAATCTTGGTATTCCCCTATTTCCTGGTCTGTCTTATAACAATTATAAGTTGGAGCGGGACCAACGTTCCCCAGCACAGTATAACAAGCGGGTTCGGTCAAAAAATCCGTATTATTATCTTGATTAAGGCGTGATATGGTCGCTACCTGGAGAGAGAGAGAAGAAAACACTTAGCGTGCGCTCTTGCAAGAATCAGATTGGTTATTATTTTATCTAATCAGGATGGCTCCCATTGTTTTTATCAAATCTTCCTTCAAACCCTAAAAGGAAAGACAAGCCGGGATTAATTACAAGTTACAAGTTCGCCAATCTTTCATCTAGGCCAGTGTCGGTACTTTGAGGGAGGTTTCCCGTGCTTTCGCACGGACCTAATTAAAGTAAACCTCGTTTTCCCAGAGGCGTAATCTCGTTGACACCTTTCTAGACACCTACTTGATCGGCTAATTGAAATGTGTAAAACTCTCCCAGGAGTAACAATTACTCGCAGCGGGTATAGGGATCCAACTATCTCATAGAAGGTATGCAATTTCATTGCAAATTTCAACACTTGAAATTCCCGATAATTTTGCCCCTAGCACCCTATGACCTTGACGGAGGTCAACAAACCATAGGCTACTAGGCAAGTTCAACCCGTCATTTCTTGATTGAATCAAACCCACCCGCACGACCCTTGACGGAGGTCAACAAGGCCGTACGACCATCCTAATCCAATCTGCATCATATGTATAAGCAGATAAATACTAGTTAGCTACCGCACACTACGCCTTGACAGAAGTCAACAAACGTAGCACGAATACTAAGTAGGACTTATCTGAAATGACTGAGGGCTACGACAGGTTTTTCTAAAAACCTATTGCGTAATGAACTTGATATCGTTGTAGGATCGAATGAATTTTGAAATGGAGTTTTTTTTTAGGCTTTTCTAGTTTTGCTAAAGGGGTCACTCCCGGTGAAGGGATCTCGGTCCTTTCCTTATCGAATAAGGTGCAGGATGTTCTTCAAGGAACACCGCGATGCAAAGCAAGAACTGTAGCTACCTGTTTTTGAAAATTCGACTCCACAACATCTATAGGTTTCTTTTCTTTCATTAATCACATTAATGAAGTCCCATCATTTAAGTCACCTAAACATCACAGATAAATACGATGTACACTTATGCCATCCGCATTCGCCTCGATGTCCCCTCGTGCACCGTTAGGTTAGGTAACTAACGAAAGAGCGGGGCAGGGCTAGCGCGAGTGCAAAACATAAGTAACATCTATATTATATATCATATATACTATATACTATATACAATATCCATCACAGCATATCAAATGATCACATCACAGATATCGCAGCAGAAGATTCATATGAAACATTGGATATACTAGGACGTCCGTGTTTTCAATATGAGCCAGTATAAAACATGGATTCCACGGTCGCGATGAATAGCCAAACCCACACCCCTAGACCCCTACGAGAGCGGCAAGCAACCCTACCAATTCTAGAGTTAGGAGACCCGGACTCGACTCCTCGAGTTGGTCTCCTAGTGGACTCCAGAACCCGGTTACTTGTGCCCTCCTCCTTGGGTCTATCCTAGTGCGGAAAAGTAAATAATATACAACAACGGTGACAACTTCCTCAACCTGGAAGTGCCCCAATAAAAGAATATTACATACAAGTTTTTACGTGAATGAAAATGAAAAACACTCATCTCACATAAAACCCCCCGGCTATTCAAACACGACGATCCAATATAACATATCCAGCAACACATAACATCACATGTTATCAACGTAACTAAACATGCGTATCCCAATTGTCGTTGACATATAGCAACGAAACCGGCGATATCACATATTACACTTACGGTCACAGAAAAGAAAGTGTAAAACTACAACAGTTGGAATCCGCAAACTCTTTAGACATCGCATGCCTAACCATCTGAATTCCTTAGACATCGTATGCCTAACAATTATAAACCCCGCATTTTAGTCTCTATATCGAAAACACTTTTCAATATCTAGTCGGGCAATTCAACAAGATTCCTGAAAAACTGATCGAATGCTCGTCGCAAACTTTAGTAGGCGGCCGCACCCCCGATAACGTCAACGAAGTGCACCAAGGCGGAACACCGCTACCGCGAGCACCCGAACGGATGCTTTCGGCGACGGGGTTCTCTTACAGTCACTCGGTCGGGGCTTTGGGGTGTAGCTGTCTATTAAGTTTATCGACGAATATCCGCGTACGCTACGTGATTGCGACGGACTTTTGATCGCATCAAAATTCCATGGCAACTGATCAAGTGAGACTAAAGTGCTATGTTTATAACATTCATATCAGTTATCTCATAACTACTTGTGCATTCTAATTATTGTATCACATTCCAGATAAATAGAAAACGTTAAACTTTCTGATCGAACAATCAACCACCCAAGTTTTACCTTAACAGCTCAACACATGAAATAAGTTTAAAAACATTCACTTCATGCCTCAGTACCAACGGTCCAGCCGTAGAAGGGTCAAGCCAACGCCTCACATGTGGCACGCCGTACTGCCCCAAACCCTAAGGTTCAAAGGGCAGTTCAAGACGGTCACATAATCGAGTTAAGGTTTGTTGTCTTCTAGAGGGTCCATCGCGTTACTTGCACTACTTAGAACGTCTTTAAACAACGGAAAAATCCAACACTTAGAAATTTCCCAACAGGGGAAAAATTGGGTATTTATATCCGGTCGAACTTTTCAAGATTTTCTAAAATTATCCGGAAAAAATAGACGAAGTTAAACTTCCCGATCGAAACACCGAGTCCCCAATACAACCCAGAAAACTCAACTCTTGAGTAGAAGTTAAAATATCCCAGAAAATACAGCACTAAAATATATGAATTACTCTGCAAAATTGAAAAGCTAATGTTACTACATGGCCGCGGAACCGCCGCACGAGCCATGCTCGTGCCCCGGTTCCGCCGCTCTTTACTCGAATCAGGCGCACGTGCTGCACATTAATCCCTAGAAAACCCTGCTGATTTTTCTGCATATTTTTAATTTGGAAAAAAACCAGTTTTGGAAAAATGTACAGAGAAGGGTTTTAAACTAGGGTTTCGGGTTCGATCGGATTTCTAACTTCGTCTACGCATCGCCTAAGGCTCTAGCTAGGCTCTGATACCACTGTAGAGTTCCTGGCACTCTAAGGAGATTCTACAAGGCATCAACCATGCCAAATTCAAAAATTTCCGGTGCTGAGAAACCCTAATGCGATCGTTGACTAGAGTTTAAGGAGAAACATGCAACTAGTTAACAACTTAACTAAGAGTGAACGGAAAATACAACCTTTGTAGATCCGGTCCTCCACTTCCTTAGCTCCATGATGCTGTCCCTCTGCTGCGATCATCGGATCCTGGACTCTAGCGATGGTTTCGTCAAAGAAATGATCGGGCCAGGTCGTCGACTACGATGCCGAAGATGATCTACGTCGAGGCAACTCAAGATCAAGCTCCAACTTCACCAAGTCATGAAACTTGTGAAGAAAATACCCTATACTACATGGCAAGTGGTAGAGGATGAAGAAATAGGAAGTGGGTTCACTTTGGATTTGGATTTCTCACTTGGAATCATCACTTGACATTTTTGAAGCAAGCTTTCCTTTTCTTTCTCAAGAAGAAGAAGAAGAAGAAAAAAGGAATATATTATGAATTCCAAATCAATTAGAAAATCAAGTGATGAGTTATCATAATACAACCATAGGTGTGGATAACTCATATAGAGAATAAACTAGGGTTTAGGTTGATGGTTAGGTTAAGGATAAAACAAAAATGGCAAAGACTTTCAAAGCTTCATGAAGCTTCATGAATAAAACAAGAAAGACACCATTTTATTTTAACCAAAATGAATAAATAAATGGATAAACAAATTAAATATAAACCTTAACCATTAACCTAAACCATGGATTAAAGCAAACACACCCAAGTTTGCATGTATCATCAAGCATGATACAATCTAGTGCACACAACTATATCATATATACAATGTGCATATTCAAGTGAGAAAATAATCTTAAGTGAACCAATACTAGTTAATATAAAGTAATATATCAAATATATAATTATACATTAAATTATTAAATCAACACTTGATTTAATGATCCGGTCATATCGCATTTGACCGACTAATATCCAATGTATCGACTTATCGAATCAATCCTCGATTCGATAACTAGGTTATATCGCATACAACCAATCGATACATTCATCACGAGAATAGAATACGGTATCACATACACGCATTATTCTCGGTCCCGCACATATCTCATATGCGCTCCTATTTCATTTTGCTTGAGCCAGGAAACCTCTGTGTAGGACTCTAAAGACTCGTCAATACGCCGGCAGCAGGTGATGATCATATCAAACACCCACAAGCCGCTGTTAGTTGTGTGTATGCCCTAGAGGCCAGTATTGTACAGATGATGTATATTATATTGGATGCTTGGACATATATAGAGATGACTTTCTTGCTCGATATGATAGTATGCTATCTGGTTACTCTTTGTCTTAACATGTACACTAGTCTCTTTAAACTGTCTTATAGTTACATGTTGATAAAGCCCTTAGGATATGTACTTGACTACCTGGACTGTGATGCAGATCTTACTAGTGGAGACATGGTAGTCCATAAGTACATCCTTCAAGGTCCCTAGTCGTGGGTGTATCGAGATGGGGCATCGATATACCAGAGTAGACTAGCTTATACGCTTCTCGACCCATGGGATGGGCGATGGATGATCCCACATCCATTGGTGTTTGACATCAGAGATGGTATACGGGTGCTCAGTGGAGACTGGGTACACTGGACAGACTCGCCGAGAACTCCCAGATGGTATTATACCTCACGTCAGATGGCAGTTCTCAGATGACACTTGTACAGGTTAGTCTGTAGATCCGAGATCGTCATAGAGTCTTTTGTGATTCCCACTGTGCTTTGATCTCCACCTTACCACGTCCATGTGGGCGTGCAAAACGGTGGTCTTTGGGTACAGTCCCGAGTCACATGGAGGCAATGAGCGATAGGAGGGGTTTCGTCTCTCCCGGTATTGGGGGTTGATGTTGCGTTGTGCTCGATTGGCCGTAACAGGGAAGTCCCTGGCCAGGGCTGATCAGAGATTTGCTGGTAAGTGTTACCAGTAGTTTCTCGACCCGTTATGAGCCTCACATCGGCACGACTTATCGGTTATTGGGGTCTGACGTATACCAC
Source organism: Agapanthus africanus (assembly GCA_030015575.1). Lineage (NCBI taxonomy): Eukaryota > Viridiplantae > Streptophyta > Magnoliopsida > Asparagales > Amaryllidaceae > Agapanthus > Agapanthus africanus. Next base: position 144,056,179 of record CM057349.1, read on the forward strand.
CCCTAGACTTGATATGCGACGTATCAGACGAACAGACCGGACTGTACGGTAAGTGTTACTGGTTGGATTCACAAGAGTGTGAGCAGGCTAGCTCGTCGATCTTCTGATCGCTCAATACCCGGATGGCCGTTACGTTTAGCAGACCGCTTGCGGCTTGTGGATGCTTGATATGATCATCATCTGCTACCGGCGTATTGACGAGTCTTTAGAGTCCTACACAGAGGTTTCCTGGCTCAAGCGAAACGAAATAGGAGCGCATATGAGATATGTGCAGGACCGAGAATAATGCGTGTATGTGATACCGCATTTCATTCTCGCGATTAATGTTTCGATTGGTTGTATGAGATATGACCTAGTTATCGAATCATTGATTCGATAAATCGATGCATGGAATACTAGTCGGTTATGTGCGACATGACCGGATCATTGAATCAAGTGTTGATTTAATGATTTAATGTATAATTATATATTTGATATATTACTTTGCATTAACTAGTATTGGTTCATTTTAAACGGATTTTTCTCACTTGATTTACACATTGTATATGTGATATACTTTTGTGCACATATTTGTATCATGTTTGATGATACTTGATCATATGGTTAAGTGTATAGAATTAAACCATAGTTAACTTGAGATTAGGGTTTTGATTATGCATTTATTCATTTATTTGTTTATTCATTTATTTGGATAAACTTTAAGATGAAAATGGTGGCAATTTTTGTTTCATATTGAAGCTTCATGAAGCTTTGACTTTGCTAACCATTCTTGTCTTCATGCTTAACCCTAACCCACTCAAATGACCATGGTTTATTCTCTACACTTAACCCTAGTTAAAGTTATGATAATTTTGTATTTTCTTTTCATTTTTAAAATAGAACTTATCATAACTAGCTTCATCATCTTCTTCTTCTAAAAAGAAAAAGCTTGCTACTTTAATGGAAACTTGAGTTCTAGTGAGAGAAATCCAATTCTAAAGTGAACCCACCTCCTATTTCTTCACCCTCTACCTCTTGCCAAGTTGTTTTGGGTGTTTTCTTCACAAGTTTCACAACTTTGTTAAGTCGGAGCTTGAACTAGTGCAACCTCGACGTAGATCGTCTTTGACACGAAGCCGACGACCTAACTCGCCCGTTTCTCCGATGAAGCCGACGATTGGGTTCGGGATTCATGATGGACAGCGAGAGGACACCCACGTGGAGCTAAGGAAGTGGAAATCCGGATCTACAAAGGTTGTAGCTTCTCACTTCTAGTTAAGTAGTTAACTAGTTTACCTTTTCGCCTAAACATCTAGTCAACGATCCGTGTTAGGGTTTCTCGGCACCAATAATTTTAGAAATTGGCATGGTTGATGCCTTGTGAGACTTCATTAGGATGCCTAGGAACCCTACAGTGGTATCAGAGCCTAGCTAGAGTCTTAGGCAAAGTCTAGACGCAATTTGAAGCCCGAACGAACCCGAAACCCTAAACTAAATATGCTCTCTGCACATTTTCTAAAATCTGGGATTTTTCAATATTAAAAATGTCTAAAAAATTCAGCAGGAAGATCTAAGAATTATGGTGAAACACGAGATCATGAGGCTTCCAAAACGGCGCGGAAACGCGGCAGAAGCATGCCTTCTGCCGCGGTTCCGCCGCCAACTGTTCACATTACCCAATAATGTTTGCACAGTAATTCTTCTTTTCTGGTGCTGAGTTTTATGGGAATTTTTAAAAATTATTCAAGAGTTGAATTTTCTGGGGTTGCTTTGGGGATTCGGTGTTTCGATCGGGGTATCAAATTTCGTCTTTCTGTATTTCCGGATAATTTATAGAATATGTTAAAAAGTTCGACCGGATATAAATACCCAACTTTTCCCCTGTCGGGAAATTTCCAAGTTTTGGATTTTTCCGTAGTTTAACGACGTTCTAAGTAGTGCATGTAACGCGATGGACCCTCTAGAAGACAACAAACCTTAACTCGATTATGTGACCGTCTTGAACTGCCCTTTGAACCTTCGGGTTTGGGGCAGTACGGCGTGCCACATATGAGGCGTTGACTTGACCCTTCTACGGCTGGACCGTTGGTACTGAGGCACGAACTGAATGTTGCTAGACTTATTTCATGTGTTGGACTGTATCGGGAAAACTTGGGAGTTCGAATGTTCGATCGGAAAGTTTAACATTTTCTGTTTATCTGGAATGTGATACAATAATTGGAATTCACAAACAGTTATGAGATAACTGAATGAATGTTATAAATCTAGCAATTTAGTCCCACATGATATTGAAAAGAGTTTTCGATAATGAGACTGAAATGTGGGATTTATATCTGTTAGGCATGTGATGTCTAAGTATTTCATTTGATTAGGCATGTGATGTCTAAAGAGGTTGCGGATTCCAACTGTTGTAGTTTTACACTTTCTTTTCTGTGACCGTAAGTGTAATATGTGATATCGCCGGTTTCGTTGCTATATGTCAACGACAATTGGGATGCGCATATTTACTTACGTTGATGACATGTGATGTTATGTGTTGCTGGATATGTTATATTGGATCGTCGTGTTAGAATAGCCGGGGGTTTTTATGTGAGATGAGTGTTTTTCATTTTCATTCATGTAAAAACTTGTATGTAATATTCTTTTATTTGGGGCCCTTCCAGGTAGCGGAAGTTGTCACCCTTTGTATATTATTTACTTTTCCGCATTAGGATAGACCCAAGGAGGGGAGCACAAGTAACCGGGTTCTGGGGTCCAGTGGGAAACCAACTCGAGGAGTCGAGTCCGGGTCTCCTAACCCTAGAATTGGCAGGGTTGCTTGCCGCTCTCGTGGGGTCTAGGGGTGTGGGATTGGCTATTCATCACGACCGTGGAATCCGTGTTTTATACTGGCTCGTATTGAAAACACGGACGTCCTAGTATATCCAATATTTCATATGTTTCTTCTGCTGCGATATCTGTGATGTGATCATGTGATGTTCTGTGATAGATACTATATATAGTATATATGATATATTATATAGACGTTACTTATGTTTTACACCCGCGCTAGCCCTGTCCTGCTCTGTCGTTAGTTACCTAACCTAACGGTGCACGAGGGGACATCGAGGCGAATGCGGATGGCATAAGTGTACGTCATATTTATCTGTGATGTTTAGGTACTTAAATGATGGGACTTCATTAATGTGATTAATGAAAGAAAGAAACCTAAGATGTTGTAAAATCAAATTTTAAATAAAACAGGTAGCTACAGTTCTTGCTTTGCATAGCGGTATATATGATATACCCTGCACCTTATTCGATGAGGAAAGGACCGAGATCCCTTCACCGGGAGTGACTCCTTTAGCAATAACTGGCAGATGCTACACACTCGGTTTGCTTTTGATTGTTTTTGAGTTTTGCTTTGCACAGTGATATATATGATATATCCCGCACCTCATTCGACGAGGAAAGGGCCGACGATCCCTTCATCGGGAGTGACCCCTTTAGCAAAACTAGAAAAGCCTCAAAATCACTCCATTTCAAAACTTCATTTGATTCTACAACGATATCAAGTTCATTACGCTCATGGTTTTTATGAAAAACCTGCGTAGCCCTCCGTCATTTCAGATAAGTATTAGTTAGTATTCGTGCTGCGGTAGTTTGGCCTCCGTCAAGGCGCAGTGTACGGTAGCTAACTAGTGCTTATCTGCGAGCATATGATGTGATTGGATTAGGGTATTCGTACGGCGTTGTTTGGCCTCCGTCAAGGGTCGTGCGGGTGGGTTTAATTCAATCAGGAAATGACGGGTTGAACTTGACTAGCGGACTATGGGTTGTTTGGCCTCCGTCAAGGTCATAGGACGCTAGGGGCAAAACATTATCGGGAATTTCAAGTGTTGAAATTTGCAATGAGATTGCATACCTTCTATGAGATAGTTGGATCCCGATACCCGCTGCGAGTAAGAGTTACTCCTGGGAGAGTTTTACACATTGCAATTAGCTGATCAAGTAGGTGTCTAGAAAGGTGTCAACGGGGTTACGCCTCTGGAAAAACGAGGTTTACATTATTTAGGTTCGTGCGAAAGCACGGGGGATCTCCCTCAAAGTACCGACACTGGCCTGGCTGAAAGATTAGCGAACTTGTAGTGTGTAATTAATCCCGGCTAGTCTTTCCTTTTAGGGTTTGAAGGAAGATTTGATAAAAAGCAGTGGGAGCCACCCTGATTAGATAAGATAATAACCAATCTGATCTTGCACGAGCATACGCTAAAGTGTTTTCTTCTCTCTCTCTCCAGGTAGCGACCATTTCATGCCCTAATGAAGATAATAATATGGATGTATTGACCGAACCCGCATGTTATACTGTGCTAGGGAACGTTGGTTCCGTTCTTTCTTATAAGAGTTATAGGAATGAACAGGATATAGGGGAATACCAGGATTCCCATGCCACCCGATTGAAGAAAGTACATGTTGATGCATTTTCTTCGGGTGTGTTCGTTACTGAGAACTGTTTCTCCATTTGCTCTACGTCCTGGGTATTGGATACCGGGTCAGGATCCCATATATGTAATCAGTTACATGGGCTTAGGAAAGGTAGAGAACTTGGAAAAGGTGATAAAGACATAAGAGTAGGAAATGGTACAATTGTTGCAGCCAAGACTGTCGGGGAATATCACCTTGTATTACCAACTGGTAATACATTGGTCCTGAACGAATGCTATTACATGCCGAACCTGATATGCAACATTATATCGGTTTCTTTATTAAGTAAAGAGGGATAAAATTTTGTATTACAGGACAATGTTATGAACATTTTCCGTAACCAAAAGTTGGTTGGATCAGGCACGTTATGCAATGGCATTTATGTTCTAAATCAATCAACAGTTCTGAGCATAACAAACACACACAAGAGGAAGAGTTTTGAACTCAACGAATTCTTCTTGTGGCATTGTAGACTGGGTCACATCAATGCGACACGACTAGCTAAGTTGCATAAAGATGGATATTTAAATCCGTTTGAATTTTCATCTTATGACACTTGCCAGTCATGTCTCAAAGGCAAGATGACCAAAACTCCGTTTACGGGATACGGAGAAAGAGTTACCGAACTCTTGGGACTGATACATAGTGATGTATGCGGTCCCATGTCTACACATGCCAGGGATGGTTCTTCGTACTTCATTACATTCACTGACAATCTCTCTTGATTCGGATATGTGTTCCTGATGAAACACAAATCAGAAGCTTTTGAGAAATTTAGGGAATATAAACAAGAAGTTGAGAACCAAACCAGAAAAAGTATTAAAATCCTACGATCTGATCGAGGAGGTGAATACTTGAGCAATGAATTCCGGGACTTCCTAAAAGAGAATGGGATTCTCTCTCAGCTGACTCCTCCATATACACCACAACACAACGGTGTATCGGAGCGGAGAAATCGCACCCTATTAGATATGGTGCGCTCTATGATGAGTACAGCTGAGTTACCTATCTCCTTCTGGGGATATGCACTGGAGACTGCTGCATACCTACTGAATAGAGTTCCGACCAAATCAGTGCTTACCACTCCATATGAGATATGGAATGGCAAGAGACCATGTCTTAATTTTATTCAGATATGGGGTTGTCCGGCCTATGTTAAAACACAAAATCCGGACAAGCTCGAGGCAAGGTCTGTTCTATGTAAGTTTGTTGGATATCCCAAACATTCGCGAGGGTATATCTTCTACCACTCCGAGGAACAAAAAGTGTTTGTTTCTCGGCATGCCACTTTCTTAGAAAAAGGTTTTCTTATGAAACAGATAGGTGGCATTGAGGTAGAACTGGAAGAGGTTCCAGCAATACAGACTACAACAGAAGATTTGGTTGAACCAGAGGATTCCATAGTTCCCGATGAACCCCAGCCTCTCCGCCGATCTAGTAGGGTTCCTCGCCAACCTGAGAGATACTACGGTTTTCTCATGGACGGTGGAAGCGAGGATTGCATCATGGAGGATGATGACCCAACTAGCTTCGAGCAGGCCATCACGAGTGGGGACTCTGTGAAATGGCTGGATGCTATGCGGTCCGAGATGGAATCCATGTACACCAACAAAGTATGGACTTTGGACGTTGCTCCTGAAGGGGTAAAACCCATTGGGAGCAAGTGGATCTTCAAGAAGAAACTTGGTGTAGATGGGAAAGTGGAGACTTTCAAAGCTAGACTTGTAGCAAAGGGTTTTCGTCAAAGACCAGGTGTGGACTATGACGAGACCTTTTCTCCAGTGGCTATGCTTAAATCCATCCGGATCATGCTTGCCATCGCTGCTTATCATGATTATGAAATCTGGCAAATGGATGTTAAGACCGCCTTTCTAAATGGTGATTTAGAAGAGTGCGTGTACATGACTCAGCCAGAGGGCTTCGTAGACAGTGGGAGCAGCGGGAAGGTATGCAAGCTGCTTAAATCCATCTATGGATTAAAGCAAGCATCGCGGAGCTGGAACATCTGCTTTGACGTCGTTATCAAAGAGTTTGATTTCGTCAAAAATCCAGATGAACCTTGTATCTACAAGAAGGTGGCAGAGAGTAAGGTTGTCTTCCTCGTATTGTACGTGGACGACATACTCTTGATAGGAAATGATATTCCTATGCTGCAATCGGTCAAGCTCTTCTTATCACAAAGATTCTCAATGAAAAATCTTGGTGATGCCTCCTGCATATTGGGAATCAGGATCTATAGAGATAGATCCAAACGGATTTTGGGATTGTCCCAATCCAGGTACATTGACACCATACTAAAGAGGTTTAGTATGGAAGAGTCCAAGCGTGGGAACATGCCCACGATCTCTGGAGTCACTCTCTCCAAAGAGATGTCTCCCAAGACTGATTTGGAGAGAGCTCGCATGCAAGGGATACCCTATGCTTCGGCAGTAGGCTCTATCATGTATGCGATGCTATGTACCAGACCCGATGTAGCATACTCACTAAGTGTAGTGAGCAGGTATCAAGCTGATCCTGGAGAGAGTCACTGGACAGCTGTGAAGAGCATTCTCAAGTACTTGCGAAGGACTAGAGATATGTTCTTGGTGTATGGTAACGGAGAGCTCCAAGTGGAGTCCTTTACCGATTCGAGCTTCCAGAGTGATAAGGACGACTCTAAGTCACAGTCGGGCTTTGTCTTTACCCTTTACGGAGGGGCGGTTAGCTGGAAGAGTTCCAAGCAGGAAACCGTGGCAGACTCGACGATGGAGGCTGAATACATCGCTGCCAACGATGCTGCTAAAGAAGCTGTCTGGATCAAGAAGTTCATTTCTGAACTTGGAGTGGTTCTATCCATTGAGCATCCAATACTTTTGTATTGCGATAACAATGGAGCGGTGGCTTTGGCCAAGGAACCCAGGTCCCATCAGCGATCCAAGCATATTCTGAGGCGGTATCACCTGATCTGGGAGATAGTTGATCGCCGGGAGATCGAGGTCAGGAGGGTTGACACGAAGAACAACACGGCGGATCCACTCACGAAGGCCATTCCCCAGATACAGTTTGAGAGATTCTTCGGGATGCTCGGTATGCGATACTACAGCAGCTGGCCTTAGTGCAAGTGGGAGATTGTTAGTTGTATGTATGCTCTAGAGGCCAGTATTGTACAGATGATGTATATTATATTGGATGCTTGGACATATATAGAGATGACTTTCTTGCTCGATATGATAGTATGCTATCTGGTTACTCTTTGTCTTAACATGTACAATAGTCTCTTTAAACTGTCTTATAGTTACATGTTGATAAAGCCCTTAAGATATATACTTGACTACCTGGACTGTGATGCAGATCATACTAGTGGGGACATGGTAGTCCATAAGTACATCCTTCAAGGTCCCTAGTCGTGGGTGTATCGAGACGGGGCATCGATATACCAGAGTAGACTAGCGTATACGCTTCTCGACCCATGAGATGGGCGATGGATGATCCCACATCCATTGGTGTTTGACATCAGAGATGGTATACGGGTGCTCAGTGGAGACTGGGTACACTGGACGGACTCGCCGAGAACTCCCAGATGGTATTATACCTCACGTCAGATGGCAGTTCTCAGGTGACACTTGTACAGGTTAGTCTGTAGACCCGAGATCGTCATAGAGTCTTGTGTGATTCCCACTGTGCTTTGATCTCCACCTTACCACGTCCATGAGGGCATGCAAAACGGTGGTCTTTGGGTACAGTCCCGAGTCACATGGAGGCAATGAGCGATAGGAGGGGTTTCGTCTCTCCCGGTATTGGGGGTTGATGTTGCGCTGTGCTCGATTGGCCGTAACAGGGAAGTCCCTGGCCAGGGCTGATCAGAGATTTGCTGGTAAGTGTTACCAGTAGTTTCTCGACCCGTTATGAGCCTCACATCGGCACGACTTATCGGTTATTGGGGTCTGACGTATACCACCCCTAGACTTGATATGCGACGTATCAGACGAACAGACCGGACTGTACGGTAAGTGTTACTGGTTGGATTCACAGGAGTGTGAGCGGGCTAGCTCGTCGATCTTCTGATCGCTCAATACCCGGATGGCCGTTACGTTTAGCAGACCGCTTACGGCTTGTGGATGCTTGATATGATCATCATCTGCTACCGGCGTATTGACGAGTCTTTAGAGTCCTACACAGAGGTTTCCTGGCACAAGCGAAACGAAATAGGAGCGCATATGAGATATGTGCTGGACCGAGAATAATGCGTGTATGTGATACCGCATTTCATTCTCGCGATTAATGTTTCGATTGGTTGTATGAGATATGACCTAGTTATCGAATCATTGATTCGATAAATCGATGCATTGAATACTAGTCGGTTATGTGCGACATGACCGGATCATTGAATCAAGTGTTGATTTAATGATTTACTGTATAATTATATATTTGATATATTACTTTGCATTAACTAGTATTGGTTCATTTTAAACGGATTTTTCTCACTCGATTTACACATTGTATATGTGATATACTTTTATGCACATATTTGTATCATGTTTGATGATACTTGATCATATGGTTAAGTGTATAGAATTAAACCATAGTTAACTTGAGATTAGGGTTTTGATTATGCATTTATTCATTTATTTGTTTATTCATTTATTTGGATAAACTTTAAGATGAAAATGGTGGCAATTTTTGTTTCATATTGAAGCTTCATGAAGCTTTGACTTTGCTAACCATTCTTGTCTTCATGCTTAACCCTAACCCACTCAAATGACCATGGTTTATTCTCTACACTTAACCCTAGTTAATGTTATGATAAGTTTGTATTTTCTTTTCATTTTTAAAATAGAACTTATCATAACTAGCTTCATCATCTTCTTCTTCTAAAAAGAAAAAGCTTTCTACTTTAATGGAAACTTGAGTTCTAGTGAGAGAAATCCAATTCTAAAATGAACCCACATCCTATTTCTTCACCCTCTACCTCTTGCCAATTTGTTTTGGGTGTTTTCTTCACAAGTTTCACAACTTTGTGAAGTCGGAGCTTGAACTAGTACAACCTCGACGTAGATCGTCTTTGACACGAAGCCGACGACCTAGCTCGCCCGTTTCTCCGATGAAGCCGACGATTGGGTTCGGGATTCATGATGGACAGCGAGAGGACACCTACGTGGAGCTAAGGAAGTGGAAATCCGGATCTACAAAGGTTGTAGCTTCTCACTTCTAGTTAAGTAGTTAACTAGTTTACCTTTTCGCCTAAACATCTAGTCAACGATCCGTGTTAGGGTTTCTCGGCACCAATAATTTTTGAAATTGGCATGGTTGATGCCTTGTGAGACTTTATTAGGATGCCTAGGAACCCTACAGCCGCAAGCGGTCTGCTAAACGTAACGGCCACCCGGGTATTGAGCGATCAGAAGATCGACGAGCAAGCCTGCTCACACTCCTGTGAATGCAACCAGTAACACTTACCGTACAGTCCGGTCTGATCGTTTGATATGTCGCATATCTCGCCTAGGGGTGGTAAACGTCAGACCCCAGTAGCTCGATAAGTCGTGTGGATATGAGGTCTATAACAGTTCGAGAAACAACTGGTAACACTTACCAATAAATCTCAGTAACCCTGGCCAGGGATTTCCGGTTATAGCCAATCGAACACAGCGCAACATCAACTCCCTATACCGGGAGAGACGAATCCCCTCCTATCGCTCATTGCCTCCATGTGATTCGGGACTGTACCCAAAAGCCACCGTTTTGCATGCCCTCTTGGACGTGGTAACCTGTACCAGTGTCACCAGAGAACTGCCATCTGACGTAAGGTATAATACCATTTGGGAGTTCTCGGCAAGTCCGTCCAGTGTACCCAGTCTCCACTGAGCACCCATATATCATCTCTGATGTCAAACACCAATGGATATGGGATCATCCATCGCCCATCTATATGGGTCAAGAAGGTATACGCTAGTCTACTCTGGTATATCGATGCCCCGTCTCGATACACCCACGACTAGGGACCTTGAAGGATGTACTTATGGACTACCATGTCCCCACTAGTATGATTCGCATCATAGTCCAGGTAGTCAAGTACACATCCTAAGGGCTTTACCAACATGTAACAGAGAGACAATCAGTATACACGTTAAGGTAAAGAGTAACCAGATAGCATACTATCATGTCGAGCAAGAAAGTCCTCCCTATATATGTCCCAGCATCCACTACAATATACATCCTATGTACAGTAATGGCCTCTAGGGCATACATATAACTAACACAATCCTGACTAATTCTTCGTTTATGGTTTGAGAAAGGATTTGAGAAACAGTGGGAGCCATCCTGTTTAGATAAACTAAAAACCAATCTAAACTTGTAAGAGCTTCATGCTAAGTGTTTTCTTCTCTCTCTCTTAATTGCTGCGACCCAGTGACCAGACATAGGTTACATCTAGATAATGAAATGACTGAATCTGACTGTTATAACTGGCAATGGTCTGTCCAGATGTCCATTACCCATGACAAGCTGGGACACCTCTTAACTAATCAAACCCCTGCCGTCTCAGGACCAGTTTCCCCTGTCACCGATATTGATATCCGTAAGACATCGGAAAAAGACTGTGCGAATGCCAGGTGCCTCGTGTTGGCCTCAGTTGATGGTGCATACCAAAAGCAGCACGAGAAGATGGACTTAGTTTCTGTCTTCCTCCATAACAATGGTTTAAATGGAGAGCAATCTCGTATCGCAAGATATGAGACCTCGAACGAATTGCTTCATGCGAGGTTGGCTGTCGGGTCATCTGTAGGGGACAACGTTCTTACAGAGACTGGCTATTTTGATAAGCTCACAGACCTGAAGACCACATTGAAGAACGGGTCAAATACTGACTTGATTCTATAGTCTCTACCCTCGACTTACACCCTGAAGGAAACCAGGGAAGAAGAAGGAAAGGGAAGGGCAAAAGTTTCGGGACTGGATGTAGTGAAGGAGGGACGTTCCTATTGTTACGGTAAAGGACATTGGCAGAAGGATCGCAGGGCTTTGAAAGCCAGTAGCCAGGATTCGAAGCATGTCGTGGCTTCGGCTTCGGGTGTGTTTGTAATAGAAAACTGTATGTCAATTAACTCTACTTCCTGTGTACTAGATACCGGATCAGGATCTCACATCTATAATTCATTACAGGTTTTGAGAAACCGTGGAGTTATCAAGATAGGTGATATAACTCTCAAGGTTGCCAACGGAATGAGCGTGGACGCTGAATCCGTAGGGGAATATCACCTTGGATTGACAAGTGGTCAGATATTGATTCTGCGTAACTGTTTGCATGTACCTAGTATGGCTTGTAAGATCATATCTGTATCCTTACTTTCTAAGAAAGGATATGATTTTACTTTCGTAAGCGATGTGGTCCACATCCACCCAAATCAAGTTCTGATTGGGTCAGGTACATTAGAAAACGGAATATACGTATTGAATCAAGCTCAGGTTTTCAGTGTCCAGAACACACTTAAAAGAAAGTCTCCGGAATTAAATCAGGCTTTCTTATGGCATTGTAGACTGGGTCACATTAATGAGACATGGTTAAAAAAGTTACATAAAGAGAGATACTTGAATCTGTTCGAGTATCAGTCTTATACTACTTCTGAATCTTGTCTCATGGGAAAGATGACAAAGACTCCGTTCACTAGACACGGAGTAAGAGCGAGCGAGCTCTTAGAACTCATACACAGTGACGTGTATGGTCCAATGTCTACACATGCGTGAAGTGGTTATTCATACTTCATTACTTTTACGGATGATTTCTCTAGGTATGGACATGTCTTCCTGATGAAGCATAAATCCGAGGACTTTGTGAAATTTCGGGAATACAAGAATGAAGTTGAAAAACAAACAGGCAAAAGTATCAAGACGCTAAGATCTGATCGAGGTGGTGAATACTTAAGTGCTGAGTTTCTGGACCACTTAAAAGAAAATGGAATTCTCTCTCAGCTTACTCCTCCATACGCACAACAACACAACGGTGTATCGGAAAGGCGGAATCAAACTCAATTGGATATGGTTCGTTCCATGATGAGTAAGGCTGAGTTACCGCGATCTTTCTGGGGTTATACACTAGAAACAGCTACAAATCTTTTGAACCAAGTTCCTACTAAGTCAGTGCTTACCACACGATATCAGATGTGGAGTAGGAAGAAACCCTGTCTTAAACACTTTAAAAGATGGGGATGTCCAGCTTTTGTCAAAAAGAAGCATGCGGACAAGCTCGAGGCACGCTCAGTACAGTGTATGTTTGTGGGATACCCAAAGAACTCCAAGGGGTATATTTTCTATTACGCAGAGGAGCAAAAGGTCTTTGTTTCTCGTCATGCCCGCTTCTTGGAAACTGAGTTTTTAGAAAATCAGATAAGTAGGAGCGCAATAGAACTGGAAGAAATTCCAGAACCACAAGCTATTACTGAAAACTTGGTAGAAGCAGATGTTTTAGGAGAACTGGATATCCCGGCGCCACTCCGCAGGAGTAGTAGGCAGTCTCATCCGCCCGAGAGATACTACAGTTTTCTCATAGACGGGGATCGAGAGGATTGCATAATTGAAAATAATGAGCCTACTAGCTTCCAGGAAGCCATTCAGAGCGGTGACTCAGTAAAATGGCTGGATGCAATGCGTACCGAGATGGAGTCCATGTACACCAACAAAGTTTGGACTTTGGACATTGCTCTAGAAGGGGTAAAACCCGTAGGCTGCAAATGGATCTTCAGAAAGAAGATTGGTGTAGATGGGCAGGTTGAAACCTATAAAGCTAGACTTGTTGCAAAGGGTTTTCACCAAAGAACTGGTTTGGACTATGACGAAACCTTTTCTCCAGTGGATATGCTCAAATCCATTCGGATCCTTCTTGCCATTGCTGCCTTCCACGATTATGAGATCTGGCAGATGGACGTAAAGACGGCTTTTCTAAATGGAAATTTGGAAGAGTGCGTCTATATGTATCAACCGGAGGGTTTCATTCAGAGTGGGAGCAGCGGTAAAGTGTGCAAGTTGCTTAAGTCCATTTATGGACTGAAGCAGGCATTGCGGAGCTGGAACATCTGCTTTGATGATACTATCAAAGAATTCGACTTTATCAAAAATCCAGATGAACCATGAATTTACAGTAAGATTGTAGGGAGAACTGTGGTATTCCTCGTCTTGTATATGGATGACAATCTCCTAATAGGAAATGACATTCCTATGCTACAGTCAGTCAAAGGATTCTTGTCACAGAGGTTCTCCATAAAGGACCTAGGCGATGCCAACTACATTCTGGGGATCCAGATCTATCGTGATAGATCTAAGAGGATGTTGGGACTTTCGCAGTCCAGGTACATCGACACCATACTGAAATGATTCAGTATGGAAGATTCAAAGCGCAGTAATCTACCGGCTTGTCACGGAATCACCCTCTCCAAAGAGATGACTCCCAAGACTGATTTGGAAAGGGCTCGCATGTCATCTATACCCTACGCATCTACGGTTGGCTCTATAATATATGCGATGTTGTGTACCATACCAGATGTAGCATACGCATTGAGCGTTGTAAGCCGGTATCAGTCAGACCCGTGGGAGAAACACTGGATAGCAGTAAAGAACATTCTCAAGTACCTAAGAAGGACTAAGGAGACGTTCTTGGTGTATGGCGGAAAAGACCTCCAGATCGAGGCCTTTGCTTACTCCAGCTTTCAGAGTGACAAGGATGACTCCAAGTCCATGTCGGGTTATGTCTTTACCCTCAATGGAGGGGCGGTTTGCTGGAAGTGCTCCAAGCAGGAAACCGTTGCTGACTCAACTATGGAAGCGGAGTACATAGCTTCTTGCGATGCCGCAAAGGAAGCTGTCTGGATGAAGAAGTTCCTCACGGAGCTTCAGGTAGTTCCTACCATTGTTGATCCAATACCGCTGTATTGTGACAACAAAGGCGCTATAGTATTAGCGAAGGAACCCAGGTCCCATCAGAAGTCCAGACACATTTTGAGGCGGTACCACCTGATCAGGGAGATCGTAGATCGTCGGGAGATCGAGGTGAGGAGAGTAGATTCGGAGAATAACAATGTAGATCCACTCACGAAAGCCATACCCCAGACTCAGTTCGAGCGGCTGATCGAGATGATAGGACTTTGATACGCCAGTACATGGCCCTAGTGCAAGTTGGAGATTGTTAGTGTATATGCCCTAGAGGCCATTACTGTATCAAACTAGTTTGTATATTACTTAATAGAAGCTTAGGATATTCACAGTTGTATAGACAATCTTGCTCAAAATGGTAGTATGCTACTTGGTTTGTATCTACTTCAATATGTGCATGTGTTTCTTTTAGCATATTGCTTATACATATTAGTGGAGCCCTTAGGATCTTTGCTTGATTACCAGCGTTGTGATGGCAGTCACACTAGTTGGGGCTGGGTAATCTACAAGCACATCCTTATACAGGTCCCTAGTCGTAGGATTATCGAGATGGGGCATCGATACTCTGGAGTAGACTAGCGTATACGCTTCTCATCCAAGCAGGGGAGATGGTATGTCCCACAGCCATTAGTACGTCGTACTGGGGACAGTATGCAGGCGCTCGTTAGGTTACGAGTACACTGGACAGGACTCGTCGGGAACTGTTGGTTGGTACTATACCTATTGTCAGATAACAGTTCCCAGGTGACAGGAGTACAGCTTAGTCCGTCGACTTGACACTGCTACTTCGCCTCGAGTGTGTTCCCACTATACTTTGATTACTACCCTACCACAGCTCAAAGGAGTCGTGCAAACAGGTAGTAGTTGGGTGCAGTCCTGAAGCACTTGGAAGCAGTAGTGGTTAGATAGGATTCGTTTCTCTCGGTATTGGGGGTTGATATCGCGCTGTGTCTAGGAGAGCCATTACACGAAGTCCCTGGCCAGGGCAAGTGAGAATTACTGGTAGTGTTTCCAGTAGTTTCTCGGCGTGTTCTGGGCTACACTCCGGCACGACTTGTACCGCTATTAGGGGTCTGATATTTACCGCCCCCTAGGCCCGACATCCGATATTCTTAGATGAACAGACCGAACTGTACAGAGATTGTCAAATTCAGGATCAATAGGAGTTCGGATGGGTTTACCTCATCGGCCGTCTTATCGACATCTACCTGGGGACCATTACGTACAGCTAGTGCCGCTTGTGGTCTGTGGTTAAACCCACTGCCAGCGTAGTGTCGAGTCTTTAGAGTCCCATACAGAGAGTTTCCCTACAGTGGGCAAAAGGTGTAGAGACCGTATGGTTTTACGGCAAGGCTACGATCACTTACGTACACTTGTGCGCGTATGATGTTTGGGAAAACGATACTAGTGGGCTTTGGTTTAAGCCGGATCCTAGTATTGTATAGATGGATTAGTTTTGTCTTCTGTCCATTTGCATTCTACGGAATGCTGATGCGGGTGTGTATGCACGGTTGTGAGGAGCGAAGAAGGAGGTGCCTCATTGGGGTTCTGACCGTTGATTCGGTCAAAAGTATTATGAGGTGAGGAAAATATTTAATAATCTTTTTAATGATAATGGTGTTATGGCTAATTATTTTGACCATTTGACCATGTTTGACAATTTGACCTAGTTGACCATTGTTGACTTCGATATTTCTTGTGAGCTCTAGACTCTTCTTTGGCTTTATCAAGACATGATAGTGGTCAAATCAAACTTAGCCATCATAATTATCATAAAAGATTAGTTTTTATTTTTTCTATGGCTCATTATTTTTTTGGCATTCTCTCTCATCCAAAAGAGAGCTCCCATGGTTCCTCCTTCTTCTTCCTCTTTAGATTTTTCTATAGCTCTCATGTGTTGAGAAAAATAGAAACAAAATAGACAAAAAAATCTATCTTCTTCTTCTACACCACCTAGGACATCAAGAATAGCAAACTTGTTGCCCTAGTTACCTCGGCTTGAAGTGGAGCTCAGACTACAGACTCTCGAGTGGATCGTCTTCGACTTTAGGAGGCCGCGGAGGTGACCAAGATCTGGATCGATCCTCGGAGCTTGCATGGAAGAGGAGGATAGCGGAGAGAAGACTCGAAGAACTTGTTGCATGAGGTATAATCTCATAAGCATAGTAGATAGAACCTCATGTAGTTTGTTAGCAATGGTTTAGCAAAGATCCTCAAGTTTTAGTCTATGTTACCTTGTGTTAAAAATTTATTTTTTTACATATTCCGCCTCCCCGTAAGTACCGGGGTGGGTAACGTAGACTTACACCACCGCCCCTCGTCGTGGTCTCGAACAGTATACACTAGTCTACCCTTGGAGTATCGATGCCCAGTCTCAAAACTCATGCGACTAGGGACATTTTAAGGATGTGCTTATAGACCACCCAGCTCCTACGTATATGATCGGCATCATACTGCTGGTAGTCAAGCATGAATCCTATAGGCTTTATCAACATTTAATAATGATTTGTAATGTCACATGAAGCATGTACACGATGATAAAGATAAACCAGATAGCATACTAACATCTCGAGTAAGACTGTTCTACCGTATAGGTCCTCCCTCAATCATTACAATCACGTGCCTGTGATCCAATAATTGACTTGAGGGTACTGTAGACAACAATCATCCACTTGCACTTAAGAATAATTATTACGGTGTCGCATACACATAGCCCGTGTGATACCAAACACCCAACTTCTATACTTATCAGTTTCACAAAGCTCGTTCATAAAACTATTGTGTTCAAGAAATAACCTCAGTGAGTGGATCCGCTCCAATGTTTCTTTCTATGTCTCTCTTTATCTCAAGTTCGCGGAGAAAGAAATCTCCAGAAATGAGGAATACCTGTCTTAGAATATGTCTGGATATCTGATGGGACCCTGTTCATAAATAAACTTCAAATCCAGCAAACTTCTTAGACTGTATGTTCAACTGAATTTAATCAGTATCCTGCCCCATTCCTCCCTCAGTATCTTCTTGGACCACCTGTCCAAACAACTGCCCCTCGACAATAGGGAACACTATAACTCTGACAGTCACTCTGTCATCCAGGTCATCTTGGAAGCCTGGAATGAAAACTGTCTCCCGAAGGAGGCTGTCGTTACCAAATCCCTAGAACATCCACTTATGTTCATAAACTGCTTCCTAACGTTTCTCCAAGATTGGATTAATATAAAAAACTTATTGGATTTAGTGCAAAAACAACATCTGGTGTGGTACTTGACATCTCTTGATTGACTCAATTGCCTAAGAAATTGATATGCCAATTATGCACATCCCTCCGCCCTTTACTCTGTAAGACACCTTTTAGAGAGGGTGACTCCATCACCTGCAGGTACACCACCATGCCAGGAGTCGTCCATTCTAAAACACCTTTAGAATAGTGTCAAACTACCCAAATTGAGAAGCTACCCAAATCTAGATCTAAAACCATAGATCCAGTAACCAGAATGCCTGATATAATATCCATATCTTATGTGGAGAAACCACTGTGTGCAACCACAGTATAACCGATAGTAGTATTGGAATTTCACTTTCTACAAAGAGTATTTCATCCAAATACCAGGACATAACACCCCACTATCATCTTAACAGATCCATCTTCTATTCTGATGAAGTCAAAGCCTATGACTGTCACATCAAAAATAGATGATCTATCTCCGCTATACTTGCTTTAGTCTATAAATAGACACAAGCTACTTGTCCACTATGCTTCCACTGCTCCCACTGACTACAACAATGCTATGGCAGAGTCATATACACGTACACTTCTAAACTTAATTTAGAATGACGCTATACACATCCTCCTGTCGGGTCTCATAGTCTAGAATAGAAGTAATGGCAAGTCTGGGTAAACAAGAACCTCCTATCACCATCTTTAAGGATACCGAAGTACCTCTCGAGTGGTTGCGGTTACCCACCATATCTCCTGAGTGGCCAATTGAATGTCAAACCCGATTGAATGTTTAGGTTCTATTAAATTTTTAGTAATCGTTTGTGGTTCTGGAATCACTTCCAGTTCGACCATACCCACACTACTGTTTTGTGAAAAAGTCCATTTTACTAAAACTGTGGCGTGTCAAGAACAATATCACTATTGTAGGGAATTCCTTGCACCTAGTCTAGTGTATAGAAGCATCACTCATGCCATCTTAAAATTTAGAGAGGTGCAAAGCAAACAAACCATGAATCATAACTAGAATAGTTTAGGGTAACAACAAATTTTATCACATACAAAGAACTTTTGTAACACTAAGTGAAGAAATTACAACCTTTGTACTCTTCACTTGGTGACTCCTTGGACCTTTGAGAGTTTGGAACGGATCGCTAGCAACCTTCTTAGTCCACGATGATTCACCCGAAGTCCCTTTGCCCAAAACTTCTTGCTTTACTTGATCATTTAAATGAAGTGTAGCAAACACCCTACACAAATGGGCTAGATAAGTGTAGAATGATGAGGTGGTTTGTATTATTTAATCAAAACCCTTTCTTTTTATCAATCTCACTCTATGGAAATCTCAAGAGAGAGAGAATGAGGAAGAAGAAGATGGCAACTTGAGAGCTCAAGAATAATGAAAGAAGAATGATAAAAATGAGAATAGAAAATATAAATATTTTCTACTCTCATCCTTAACCAAGGGTTAACAAATATCTAGATATTTATTTTGGAAGAAAAAGAAACATAGAAACTTAACTCTTGGTGGGAGCTAAGGTTAAGGGTAATGTCAAGGATAATTATCCTACCATGAATTGATTTTCTATTTCTTTTTAACTCCAAAAGATTAAATATATATATGGAAATTTATTAACATGTGAGTCTTGCATTGCCACCATTTGTGTATCATCAACCATGATACTATGTATGTATGTATGTGTCAATGCACATCATCACGTGCATACATGCATGCATACATCAACAAAGAAAATGGTTTAATAAAGAATTAAACTAAAAGTCAAATGTTAAATCAATACTTGATTTAACAAACCGTTCATATCATGTACGACCCGACCAATAGAAAAACGCCCGATTAATATATGATATCACATACACGCATTTAATCGGGTCCCCGCGTATATCTCATATGCACACTATATCATTTCGCCTGAGCTAGGAAACTCCTGTGTGGGACTCTAAGAGTCGTCAATACGCCGGCAATAGCTGATGATCATATCAAACACCTACAAGCCTCAAGCGGTCAGCTAAACGTAACGGCCACCCGGGTATCGAGCGATCAGAAGAAAACCAGCGAAGCTGTCAAAACTCCCAGCGAGCCAATCAGTAACACTAACGTACAGTCTGGTCTTTTCGTCTCATATGTCGCAATCCAGTCTAGGGGTGGTGAACGTCAGGCCCCAGTAACCGATAAGTCGTGTCGATGTAAGGCCCATGACGGGTCGAGAAACTACTGATAACACTTACTAGTAAATCTCCATATCAGCCCTGGCCAGAGACTTCCAGTTATAGCCAATCGAACACAGCGCAACATCAACCCCCAATACCGGGAGAGACGAAACCCCTCCTATCGCTCATTGCCTCCATGTGATTCGGGACTGTACCCAAAAGCCAACTTTTTGAAAATTCTCTTGAACGTGGTAAGGTGGAAATCAAAGCATAGTAGGAATCACACAAGGCTCTATGATGATCTCGGGTCTACAGACTAACCTGTACCAATGTCAACAGAGAACTGCTATCTGACGATAGGTATAATACCATCTAAGAGTTATCGGTGAGTCCGTTCAGTGTACCCAGTCTCCACCGAGCACCCGTACACCATCTTCGATGTCAAACACCGATGGATATGAGATTATCCATCGCTAATCATATGAGTCAATATGCGTATACGCTAGTCTACTCTGGAGTATCGATGCCCTATCTCGATACACCCTCGACTAGGAACAGTTATAAGATGTACTCTTAGACTACCCTGGCCCCACTAGTATGATCTGCATCATAGTCCTAGTAGTCGAGTACATATCCTAAGGGCTTTATCAACATGTGAGAGCAAGACAGTAAATCAATACATGTCAACATGTTAAGATAAAGTGAAATCAAATAGCATACTATCATGTAGAGCAAGAAAGTCCTCTCTATATATATCTAAGCATCCACTATAATATACATCATATGTACAACAATGGCCTCCAGGGCATATATACAACTAACAATCTCCCACTTGCACTAAGGCCAGCTGTTGTAGTATCTCATACCCAACATCCTGAAGAGTTTCTCAAATTGTATCTGGGGTATGTCCTTCGTGAGTGGATCCGCAGTGTTTTCCTTCGTTTCAACTCTCCTGACCTTGATCTCGCGGTGATCAACTATCTCCTGGATCACGTGATACTGCCTCAGAATATGTCTGAAGTTCTGATGGGACCTGGGTTCCTTGGCCAAGGCCACAGGTCCATTGTTATCACAATACGAAGGTATTGGATGCTCAATGGACGGAACCACACCAAGTTCAATGATGAACTTCTTCATCCAGACAGCCTCTTTGGCAGCATCGTTGGCAGCGATGTATTCAGCCACCATCGTTGAGTCTACCACGGTTTCTTGCTTGGAACTCTTCCAACAAACCGCCTCTCCATTTAGGGTAAAGACAAATCTCGAGTGCGACTTAGAGTCGTCCTTATCACTTTGGAAGCTCAAATCGGTAAAGGACTCCACCTGGAGTTCTCCGTTACCATTCACCAAGAACATCTCCTTAGTCCTTCTCAAGTACTTGAGAATATTCTTCACAGCTGTCCAGTGACTCTCTCCAGGATCTGCTTGATACCTACTCACTACACTTAGTGATTATGCTACATCGGGTCTGGTACAAAGCATCACGTACATGATAGATCTTACTGCCGAAGCATAGAGTATCCCTTGCATGCGAGCTCTCTCCAAATCAGTTTTGGGAGACATCTCTTTGGAGAGAGTGAGTCCAGAGATCGTGGGTTTGTTCCCACGTTTGGATTCTTCCATACTAAATCTCTTTAGTATGTTGTCAATGTATATGGATTGGGACAAACCCAGTATCCGCTTAGACCTGTCTCCATAGATCCTATTCCCCAAAATACAGGAGGCATCACCTAGATCATTCGTTGAGAATCTATGTGATAAGAAGAGCTTGACCGAGTGCAGCATAGGAACATCATTTCCTATCAAGAGTATGTCATCCACGTACAATACGAGGAAGACAACCTTACTCTCTGCAACCTTCTTGTAAATACAAGGTTCAGCTATGTTCTTGATGAAGTCAAACTCTTTGACTATAACATCAAAACAGATGTTCCAACTCTGCGATGCTTGTTTTAACACGTAGATGGATTTAAGCAGCTTGCACACCTTTCCGCTGCTCCTACTATCTACAAAGCCCTTTGGCTATGTCATGTACACACACTACTCTAAATCACCATTTAGAAAGGCAGTCTTAACATCCATCTGCCAGATTTCGTAGTCATGGTATGCAGCAATGGCAAGTATGATCCGGATGGACTCAAGCATATCTACAGGAGAAAAGGTTTCATCATAATCCACACCAGGTCGTTGACGAAAACCCTTTGCAACAAGTCTAGCTTTGAAAGTCTCAACTTTTCCATCTACACCATATTTCTTCTTACAGATCCATTTGCTCCCAATGGGTTTTACCCCTTCAGGAGCAACTTCCAAAGTCCATACTTTGTTGGTGTACATGGATTCCATCTCAGATCGCATTGCATCTAGCCATTTCACAGAGTCACCACTCGTGATGGCCTGCTCAAAGCTAGTCGGGTCATCATCTTCCATGATGCAGTCTCAATCCCACCATCTATAAGAAAACCGTAGTATCTCTCAGGTGGATGAGGAACCCTACTAGATCGGCGGAGAGGCTGGGGTTCGTCAGGAACTACTGAAACCTCTGGTTCTACCAAATCTTCTGTTGCAGTTTGTGTAGCTGGAACTTCTTCCAGTTCTACCTCATTGCCACTAATTTCTTTTTCAAGAAATTCCTTTTCTAAAAAGGTAGCATGCTGACCAACAAATACCTTTTGTTCCTGAGGGTGGTAGAAGATATGTCCTCGTGAATACTTGGGATATCCTATAAACTTGCATAGAACTAATCTTGCCTCGAGCTTTTTAACATAGGCCGGGCAACCCCATATCTTAACAAAATTAAGATGAGGAACCCTACTAGATCGACGGAGAGGCTGGGGTTCGTCAGGAACTACTGAAATCTCTGGTTCTACCAAATCTTCTGTTGCAGTTTGTGTAGCTGGAACTTCTTCTAGTTCTACCACATTGCCACTAATTTCTTTTTCAAGAAATTCCTTTTCTAAAAAGGTAGCATGCTGAGCAACAAATACCTTTTGTTCCTCAGGGTGGTAGAAGATATGTACTCGTGAATACTTGGGATATCCTACAAACTTGCATAGAACTAATCTTGCCTCGAGCTTTTTGACATAGGCCGGGCAACCCCATATCTTAACAAAATTAAGACACGGTCTCTTCCCCTCCCATATCTCATATGGAGTGGCAGGCACTGATTTGGTTGGAACTCTATTCAATAGGTATATGGCTGTCTCAAGCGCATAACCCCAAAAGGAAATAGGCAACCCAGCAGTGCTCATCATAGAGCGCACCATATCTAATAGGGTGCGATTCCTCCACTCTGATACACCGTTGTGCTGTGGTGTATATAGAGGAGTAAGATGAGAGAGAATCACATTCTCTTTTAGATAGTCCAGGAACTCATTGCTTAAGTATTCTCCTCCTCGATCTGATCGAAGGATCTTAATACTTTTGCCCGTTTGGTTCTTTACTTCGTTCTTATATTCTCTGAATTTCTCAGAAGCTTCATACTTGTGTTTTAACAGGAACACATGTCCGTATCTTGATAGATCGTCGGTGAATATAATGAAGTATGAGGAACCATTCCTGGCATCTGTAGACATGGGACCACATACATCACTATGTATCAGTCCCAAGAGTTCCGTAACTCTTTCTCCGTGTCCACCAAACGGAGATTTGGTCATTTTACCTTTGAGACATGAATGACAAGTTTCATAAGATGATAATTCAATCGGATTCAAATATTCATCCTTATGTAACTTAGCTAGTCGTGTCGCATTGATATGACCTAGTCTACAATGCCATAAGAAGGATTCGTTCATTTCTGAACTCTTCCTCTTGTGTGTGTTTTACACATTAAGTAATGTAGTTTGATTGAGAACGTATATGCCATTATTTAACGAGCCTCATACAATCAACTTTTGATTTAGAAAGATGTTCATAATATTATCCTGTACTACAAAATTATATCCTTCCTTACTCAATAAAGAAACTGATATAAGATTGCATATCAAGGTCGGAATGTAATAGCATTCGTTCAGAATCAATGTATTACCATTTGGTAACACAAGCTGATATTCGCCAACAGCCTTGGCTGCAACATTTGCACCATTCCCTACTCTTATGGAATGATCACCCTCTCCCAGTTCCCTACATTTTCGTAGCCTATGTAACATATTACATATATGGGATCCCGATCCGGTATCTAATACCCAGGACGTAGAGTGAACTGAGAAACAATTCTCGATAACTAACACACCCGAAGAAGATGCATCAGCATACTTATTCTTCGTTTGGGCGGCGTGAGAATCCAGATATTCTCATATTTTTTACTCGGACATATAACAATTATAAGTTAGAGCGGGACCAACGTTCCCCTTCTCAGTATAATAAGCGGGTTCAGTCAATACATCCATTTTATTATCTTGATTAAGGCCTGACATGGTCGCTACGTGGAGAGAGAGAGAGAAGAAAACACTTTAGCGTATGCTCTTACAAGATTAGATTGGTTAATATCTTATCTAATTAGGATGGCTTCTACTGCATTTATCAAATTTTCCTTCAAACCCTAAAAGGTAAAATTAGCCGGGATTAATTACACCTTACAAGTTCGCCAATATTTCAGCCAGGCCAGTGTTGGTACTTTGAGGGAGGTTCCCTGTGCTTTCGCACGGACCTAATTAGAATAAACCTCATTTTTCCAGAGGCATAACCCCGTTAACACCTTTCTAGACACCTACTTGATCGGCTAATTGTCATGTGTAAAACTCTCCCAGGAGTAACTCTTACTCATAGTGGGTATCAGGATCCAACTATCATATAGAAGGTATACAATCTCATTGCAAATCTTAACACTTGAAATTCCCGATAATATTCTTCCCCTAGCGTCCTATGACCTTGACGGAGGTCAATAAACCATAGGCTACTAGTCAAGTTCAACCCGTCATTTCCTGATTGAATTAAACCCACCCGCACGACCCTTGACGGAGGTCAACAAGGTCGTACGACTACCCTAAAACAATCGCATCATATGCTACAGATAAATACTACTCAGCTACCGCACACTACGTCTTGACGAAGGTCAACAAACGTAGTACGAATATTAAGTAGTACTTATCTGAAATGACGGAGGGATAGGCAGGTTTTTCAGAAAACCATGAGCTTAATGAACTTGATATCTTTGTAGAAAACAAGTGATTTTGAAAAGGAGTGTTTTTGAGGCTTTTACTATTTTCGCTAAAGAGGTCACTCCGGGTGAAGAGATCTCGGCTCTTTCCTTATAGAATAAGGTGCGGTATATTTCACAAATACCACTATGCAAAGAAAAAAACTATACAAGCAATCAAAAACAAAATCGAGTAAAATATAGCATCTGCTAGTTTCGCTAAAGTGGTCACTCCCGGTGAAGGGATCTCGGCTCTTTTCTTATCGAATAAGGTGCTGGATATTCTACAAGGAATACCGCCATGCAAAGAAAAAACTAGAGCTACCTTTTTTATAAAATTTGATTCAACAACATCTTTTAGGTTTCTTTTCTTTCATTAATCTCATTAATGAATCCCATCATTTAAGCTTCCTAAGCATCCCAGAAGAAACGAAAATACAACGTACGCTTATGCCATCCGCATTTGCCACAGTGTCCCGTTATGCACCGTTAAGTTACTTAACTAACGGCATAGCGGGGCGGGACTAGCGCGGGTGTAAAACATAAGCAACGTTTATTATATATCATATATACAATAATAAAGCATTCGTCTCACGCATATAATATGATCACATCACAGTATATCAGCAGCAGAAGAATCATATGACATATTGGATATACTAGGAGGTCCGTGTTTTATTTTGAGCATGTATAAAACACGGATTCCACAGTCGCGATGAATAGCCAAACCCACATCCCTTGTAACACTTTAGGATGTGATTAGTGGCTAAGTATACTCTAAAGTATGGTTTTTAATAAAAAGTTTACCAAATCGAGTTTCAAATATTTTATCAAAATTAATGAATATTTTATTAGAATTTATTTAGCTTTGCACACACTTGTGCATGTAAACTAGGGTTAATTTGGGGTTAAACCATGATTAGCAACCATGGCGGATTAACTTTTTTTTTCTTAAGCCAATTTAAAATTTGAATTAAGTGTTTGGGTGTGTTTTTTTTTTTAAATGAGAAATGATTTAGTTTTGTTGACTTGGAGAGAGAGAGAGAGAGAATGGGCACCATGGCGTTGCCTATGCTCTCATTTAATGAAGAGAGAGGGGGGTTTAACTCTTTTGTGCTCCCATTTCTTTTGCCTCACTCATTTTTCTCACAACTCTCTCACTCTCACTCACACACACAACAACACAACAGCAGCAGCACCAACAGCATCCGCAGCAGCAGCAACATCACCAGCATCAACAGCAACAACAACAGCAACACCAGCAGCTTCAGGCATCAGCAGCAGCAGCAACATACAGTAGTAGCAAGCAGCAGCTCCTTCTTCTCCTCCTCTTCTCTTTCTCCTTGTACCTAGGGTCAGGTGAGGTATATCTTCTGAGCCCAACTTTCTAGCTTGCTAAACTTGTGTGTTAATTAGCTTCGATTAGTGTTAAATGTGCGTTTTAGTGCCAAAATGGTGATTTGTGTGAAGTTTTGGCCAAGTGGTGATATTTATGGTTAGATTAACTTAGTTAAGTCTTATTAGGACCAAGTAAACCAAGTTTAACCCCAGATTTCACTAAAATACCATAGGGTTTCATTTCATTCAAATCTAACGTTTTAAAGCAAAATTAGACCTTACTGTGATTTGCTGTTGACCCGGTGGTTTCAGATAAAATCTGAGTTAACTGGAGCATGTATACTAGGTCTAGACTACACACATGAAGCACGAGCCCCAGATTCCTAAACCAGGCTGCAGATTTAATCGTTCTGGCCGCAAATTGCGGCCAGAAGGGGGAGTTAGGTGTTGGGGTTTCGGCTAGGGTAGTCTGCTGCATATTCTATTGTTTTGGCATATGCAACTTTTCACTTTTATGCCCGAGTCAAAATCTGGAACCAAATATCATTTTTCCTATACGTTTAGTTTGCGTGACACGCGTGATACGTGAGTGGATTCTGTGTTGCTGCGTGTCGCGACGTGTCGGGGTAGTTTTAGACGCGTATACACACGTTTCAGCGTATCGGACACACGCGCGTTTAGTTCGCGACGCTAGTTTCTCGTTTGATTTCGATATCGCGTTTTGTAGTATTTTACTTATATATGGATTCTTTGTGTAAATTCTAGGTTCGCAGGCGGGTACGTCGGATGCCGCAAAGAAAGGGAAGCAGGTGGTCGGCTACGCTTAGCACGCGACCAGGTAAGTAGATTTAACATCTACGGGGAAATCTCCCGTATAGCATTAAGCGTCAGGGCGTGATAGGATATTTAGTCGTAAATGTTTATATGTACTATTGTAGCATACATTCCTTGTTGCATATAGAAATGGTAGTATATAACACTGCACTGTCACTAACGGTTCAAGCTGCACGAGCACTATTTGCATGTTACACTCACACCGTTAGTGATTGCCATGACACTCGCACTATAGGATTGCTACGAATTATATATCGTCTTGATTACCGCATCATTGATGATTGTCATGACTTGTCGTATATTGGCATATATTTACATTGACATATCACTACTTGCGCACAAGCACACTGTATATTCATATTAGTGCATACCTTCATTGATATATCACTACTTGCGCACATGCACACTGTATATTCATACCAGTGCACACATATATTGATATCTTCATACTTGCGCACATGCACACTGTATATTCATATTAGTGCATACCTTCATTGATATATCACTACTTACGCACATGCATACTGTATACTCATACCAGTGCACACATATATTGATATCTTCATACTTACGCACATGCACACTGTATTTTCATAGTAGTGCTGCACTAATATTCGCGTATATATCCATTTGCGCATCCATACCTACATACATACATATGTTACATACATGGATGATATTGAATTGATTTCAAGAAAATAGGGACCGCATGAGATATTTTCAAACTGGATTCTTTTAAAAGAGCGGTTTTTCCTTTTTACTCTTAGTATCATACGACACATTGCATGGATTTACGCATTGAGTTTGGATTTATGTGATTTCTGGATTTAGGAACCGGGGTATTATTTTAAGATAATACGCACTGTTTTAAAAACCCGGTTTCTCTTGATATGATATTTTAGTGCGTCCACCATGAGTTTTCTTGGTTCTGAGACGTGTGACATGTGAACCCGAATCGAGGAGCTGGACGAGGCCGATTATGGGTACATGGTGGACCCGGTATGGTACCCCGGGGCGAGAACGGATCGCTGTGCAGTAGATGGTAAGCCTGGCAGAGGGACTACTACCTACCGGTGATTGGTTGGACCTGGTGATTATCTGGAGGATACTGACCAGAGTCGATAGATGGATACGGGGTGACATGTACTGCCGGGGCTGAGGGCTGATTCCGCAGACGGAGCCCGTGGGCCGATCCGGACTGACGGAGCCCGATATTTGAGGATTTGCGTGTCGATGGTGGACACGATTATTTTATGATATTTCTAGTGCCGATGTTGGGCACTCACGATTCTATGAGATTTACAGGATTTGAGGGCCGATTAGAGTGACAGCGCCTGCGTTGTTATTGGGATTTGGGTGCATTGATGGACACCGGTTATTTTCCACGTTGACATTCCATGTAGATGTTTTTTATTCCCATGCTCAGCATTCAGTGTTATACATCTCATCCTGTATCTGTAATACCTGTTAGAGTACACTTGATATGCACGATTATTGCGTACCCTGCTCATCCTATATAGATCTTATTAGATTGCATTTGCCAGGCATGATTATTGCATATCCTGCTCATCATATTGAGATGTTATTAGATCGCACTTGTTGCATGATTATTGTGCATCCAGCTCATCATATAGATGTTATCTGTTGGCATAGATTAGAGTATCGCAGCACGTACATACTCGCGATTACCTTTATATGTTATCTACTATTCACGAGTTGGCAACTCACCCCCGTTGTGCCACAGTGTTTGCAGGTTGCCCCTAAGAGTAGTCACGGCAGGTTTCTTTCGTGCTTCTTTTGATACGGATACCATTGCAGTGGCGTGTGAGCCCTTTTGCTGATAGGTGGATTTTTGCGGTATCCGTTTATTTTCCAGTTGTATACACTGTTGTATCTAGTACTCTCCATCTACTTTTCATGTATTGACTTAGAGACTAGTTGTGAGGACGATGTATATTATTTTGTACTCTGGTGTGGAGGTCGTGGTGAGCCGACTTTATTTATGCAGCTTTATCTTTCATGATATTTGTTTTCACTTATACTGCTCATTTCTTCGCTTCGGCATCGTATATTATCATTGTGGTGATTGTTTCGGCTGTTAGGCGTGATTGCTCCCGTTTAGGATGCTTTATTCCTATTGTATATCATTTTACTCATATATTATCTTGTACCCGATTTCGGGGCTTGTTTTTACAAAGGAAATGCTGCCAAAATTTTTAAGATAATAACTTGAACTTTAAAGAATTTTACTAAATTACTTAAGGTTTTCTAAACGTTTTAACAAATGTTTCTATCAAAGGTTTTCACACTCATTACTTTTAATGGTTTTGATTTCTGGGTTTCGGCTTACTTAGTCGCGTTACGCCTGTAGACGTTACGTGGTTAAGTGCCGGTCACGGGCTGAACTTTGGGTCATGACATCCCTAGACCCTTATGAGAGCGGCAAGTGACCCTGCTAATTCTAGAGTTTAGGAGACCCGGTCTCGACTCCTCGAGGTGACCTTCTACTGAACCCTAGAACCCGGTCACTTGTGCTCCCCTCCTTGGGTCTATCCTAATACGGAAAAATAAATAATATATAATGGTGACATCATCCTCAACCCGGAAGTGCCCTAATAAAAGATTATTACATACAATGAATTTTACATGAATGAAAATAAAAACCCTCAGCTCACATAAAACCCCCGGTTATTCAAAACACGACGATCCAATATAACATATCACAGCAACACATAATATCTCATATCATCAACGTAAGCAAGTATGCGTATCCCGATTGTCGTTGATGTATAGCAACGAAGCCGGCGATACACCACATACTACCCTTATGGTCGCAGAAAAGAAAAGTGAAAAACTACAATATTTGGAATCCACAATCACCTTAGACATCGTAAACCCGAAATATCACATATTACGGATTTCATGCCTAACAATGTGAATTCCACATATTGTATCACATTCAGATATTTCAAGACGATATTTAACGTTTCGATCGAATCAACATATACCCACAAATTACCCCGAAAACTCAACACTTGATCAAAATCAAAATACTCAAAAACTGTGCCACAGTGTCTATGGACCAGCCGTAGAAGGGGTTAACCAATGCCTCACCTATGGTACCATGGAACTACAGCAAACCCTAGGGTTCAATCGTGGTTCTGTGGGCATAGAATCGAGTTAAGGTTATTATATTCTTCTAGAGGGGCCATAGGGATACTTGCATGATTTTACGAATACAATCAACTTAGGAAAATTGCGACACTTGAAAATTTCAGCGGGGTACTAAATCTAGTTTTCGAAGTTCATTCGAACTGCTAAACATTGTCAAGGTTACCTTTACAGTGCTAAAAATACGACTACGAAACACTACGAATTAACCCCTGAAAAAGATAATCATCAATGAATATTTGGGCTAAGCAAACAATACCAGAAACCCCAATTCCTACAGTATAGGGTACAGGTGAAACACGAAGCCAAGAGGAGCACAGGTGGCCGGCGTCGCCGTATTTGGGGAGGGGGTGCTCGGCCAAAATCCGAGATCTTGGCCTCGTATGTCATGTGTGTTTATATAGTATCATATACAGTCTTTTGCAGTTGCTAAAATAATCTTTAAACAACTTTTTAAAAAATTTCCAGAGAGCAAAATTAGGGTTTCATGTTATCGTATTTTCGGAGTCGATTTCGTTTTCGTAATTGTTTTAACACCGTGTCTAAAATTCTAGCTTGGCTCTAATACCACTGTTGGGCAGGCAGCCACCCCATCCAATGGGGTCACCGTGGCACTAACGGGTCCCTCAGCAGCTACTTTTTACGCATGCCCCCTCACAAGGACGACAACCCGCCGAAACACCTTCCGGCCTCGGGACACCCTAGGGGTAAGAGCCTATGCTTCACCACACTGTCACACAGTGAGAACCCCCCATAGGTCGATATCCAATGCCTAGTAATTCTGATACCACTGTTGGATTTCCATTGCACCTAGTCTAGTGTATAGAAGCATCACTCATGCCATCTTAAAATTTAGAGAGGTGCAAAGCAAACAAACTATAAATCATAACTAGAATAGTTTAGGGTAACAACAAATTTGATCACATTCAAAGAACTTTTGTAACACTAAGTGAAGAAATTACAACCTTTGTATTCTTCCCTTGGTGACTCCTTGGACCTTTGAGAGTTTGGAACGGATCGCTAGCAACATTCCTAGTCCACGATGATCCACCCGAAGTCCCTATGCCCAAAGCTCCTTACTTTACTTGATCTTTTGAATGAAGTGTAGCAAACACCCTACATAAATGGGCTAGATAGGTGTAGAATGATGAGGTGGTTTGTATTCTTTAATCAAAACCCTTCCTTTTTATCAATCTCACTCTATGGAAATCTCAAGAGAGAAAGAGAATGAGGAAGAAGAAGATGGAAACTTGAGAGCTCAAGAATAATGAAAGATGAATGATAAAAATGAGAATAGAAAATATAAATAATTTCCACTCTCATTCTTAGACAAGGGTTAACAAATATCTAGATATTTATTTTGGAAGAAAAAGAAACATAGAAACTTAACTCATGGTAGGTGCTAAGGTTAAGGGTAAAGTCAAGGATAATTATCCTACTTGATTTTCTATTTCTTTTTAACTCCAAAAGAATAAATATATATATGGATATTTATTAACATGTGAGTTTTGCATTGCCACCATTTGTTTATCATCAACCATGATACTATGTATGTATGTATGTATGTGTCCATGTACATCATCATGTGCATACATGCATGCATACATCAACAAAGAAAAGAGTTTAATAAAGAATTAAACTAAAAGTCAAATGTTAAATCAACACTTGATTTAATAAACCGGTCATATCACGTACGACCCGACCAATAGAAAAATGCCTGATTAATATATGATATCGAACACACGCATTTAATCGGATCCCCATGCATATCTCATATGCACACCACATCGTTTCGCCTGAGCTAGGAAACTCCTGTGTGGTACTTTAAGACTCGTCAATACGCCGGCAGTAGGTGATGATAATATCAAACACCTACAAGCCGCAAGCGGTCAGCTAAACGTAACGGCTACCCGGGTATCGAGCGATCAGAAGAAAACCAACGAAGCTGTCAAAACTCCCGTCGAGCCAATCAGTAACACTACCGTATAGTCCAGTCTCTTCGTCTCATATGTCGCATATCCAGTCTAGAGGTGGTGAATGTCAGACCCCAGTAATCGATAAGTCGTGTCGATGTGAGGCTCATAACGGGTCGAGAAACTATTGATAACACATACCAGTAGATCTCCATGTCAGCCCTGACCAGGGACTTCCAATTATAGCCAATCAAACGCAGCGCAACATTAACCCCCAATACCAGGAGAGACTAAACCCCTCCTATCCCTCATTGCCTCAATGCGATTCGGGACTGTACCTATAAGCCACCGTTTTGCACGTTCTCTTGAACGTGGTAAGGTAGAAATCAAAGCACAGTGGGAATCACACAAGACACTATGACGATCTCGGGTCTACAGACTAACCTGTACCAGTGTCACCAGAGAACTGCTATCAGAAGATTGTTATAATAACATCTAGGAGTTCTCGGCGAGTCCGTTCAGTGTACCCAGTCTCCACTGAGCACTCGTACACCATCTTTGATATCAAACACCGATGGACATGGGATCATCCATCGGCCATCATATGGGTCAAGATGCGTATACGCTAGTCTACTCTGGAGTATCGATGCCCTGTCTCGATACACCCTCGACTAGGAACAGTTATAGGATGTACTCTTGGACTACCCTGGCCACACTTGTGTGATCTGCATCATAGTCCTAGTAGTCGAGTACATATCCTAAGGGCTTTATCAACATGTGAGAGAAAGACAGTAAACCAATACAAGTCAACATGTTAAGATAAAGTGAAACCAAATAGCATACTATCATGTCGAGCAAGAAATTCCTCTCTATATATATCCAAGCATCCACTATAATATACACCATATGTACAACAATGGCCTCTAAAGCATATATACAACTAACATCTATTGATCTTTCAGATGGTAGAAAGTTACCCCTCGTCATAGTCCGGGATAACCCACAAACTGCCATTATAGAAACGTGCCTTAAGTTATCCAGAGTCTGGTTTTAAGCATAAGCCGGATAACTCTAAATACCTTAACATCGTTAAGATATGAACCATTATATATACAATATAGAAACAGAGGCACTGATTTAATTGGAACCAGATTCAAATCATACAGCTGTCTTTAGTGCATGTCAAATAAATAGAAAGAGGCCGATCAGCATTACTCAACTAGGAGTGCATCTAAATATGAGTAATCTGAAAGAGAAGCAAGTTCTCAAAACTATTACTATCAACTGAATACCAAACACAAGTATCTACATCTTCGATCGTCTTAAAGAATCCAGATACTTGCAACATATGGTTCTCTATTTTATTCTTATACCTATAACTTCTCAAAACTTGGACCTTGTATTTTTACGAAACACTTGTCTAAAACTGGAGAAGTCATAAGTAAATAGAATATAGTACGAGGACCAACCCCTTTATCCTACTGGACACTGGACAACATACAATACTTTGTATAAGTCCCATGAGTTGAATAACTCAAACCTTGTGCGTCGTAGGTTTAAAAGTGTACTATGGTTAAGAAGAATTACACCGTTGTTTAATGCTCCTTACCTAATCATCAACTGATATAGGTAAATGTCATGGAAATAATTTCAAAAAGTTATATCTCACTTTATAAAATAAACATACTGATATGTCAGTTTGAAATTGGTGCATAATAACGGATATTCAAAACCATATATTTGCCGTCTGGAAAAACCCCAGGCGATTTCCTCAAAAATCACAAATTACAACGAATTCCGATATAATGAAAATATAATCACCTAATTCCCAATAACTTACTCCCACTCAACATCTGTAAAAGCATACAGATGTGAGAATCAAACGTGGTAACTACATATCCTAGAGTAAGGATCTAATTGGGAAATCGGTTTTCAATTAACAGCGCATAGTAAAATTGAAACATGAAAATGTTTCGAAGGGGTAACCGGGTATTCCTAGTAATGCCTCTTCCATTAACCAGATTCATGGCTGTAACCGTATATTACTTTGCCATCTCTCCAAATCCCTTTATTTGTATTTACTCATTACCTTCTGTACACCACCCTTA
The DNA here is from genome assembly GCA_030015575.1 of Agapanthus africanus. NCBI lineage: Eukaryota > Viridiplantae > Streptophyta > Magnoliopsida > Asparagales > Amaryllidaceae > Agapanthus > Agapanthus africanus. The sequence goes on from CM057349.1 coordinate 144,090,400, forward strand.
GGCTAAATAGTTTTTTTCCTTCCATGCCGTTCAGCACCAGCCTGTGGTTTGGAAGAAGACTATCCAATAAGTGTACTAGGTGTACTCTTCTAATCCTAGGAGCATTCGCAACCTGAGAGAAGGTAAAGATAAAAGACAACTGAATAATCCTTATTCTATTTCTCCTGAACCAGAATCCATCTTCGAACTGGAACAAGTTTTTCCGAGTTCGTATATAACTATACGATGGATTATCCAAAATGTGGATCTTCATAGAGATACGGGGTGTTCTGGAGAAATTCAAAGGTGAAGTAGGAGTGGCGATGATATACGCGGTTAAGCCGTGAATGATAGCAATCGCAATTTACTTTGCCCTCTTTCTAATCCATTTATTTGTCTTTACTTATTTCCTTCTGTACACCACACTTAGGCAAATTGGTTTTCTTCCTTCCCCTACCTTTCGGCACCTGCCTATGATTTGGAAGAAGACAACTAATAAGCATAATAGGTGAACCCTTTCCTAATCCTAGGAGCCTCACAACCTGAGAGAAGGTAAAAGGAAAAGACAACTGAATAGTCCTATTCAATTTCTCCATAACTGGAAACCATTCTCGAATCTAAAACAAGTTTCTTCGAGTTCGTATGTAACTATACGATGGTCATATAAAATAAATGTGGATCTTCGTAGTGATACGGGGTGTTCTGGAGAAAAGCAAAGGGTAAAAGTAGGAGTGGCAATGAAGTATGCAACTCTGACAATCCAAAAACCAATGTGTTTTAAAAAGGTCCGGTTAACTTAGTTACTCAGTTACAGTCTAGGGTCAGGACATGGTCTCTACCAAAGAGAGAGAAAAGAAACACTCAGAGTGCACTCTAATCTAGATCAGAATGGTCAATCATTTTATCTAATCAGGATGTCTTGCACTGTTTCCTCAAGTTCTCCTCCAAACCTGAAAGAAGAATTAGTCGGGATCATCTAAAATCACCCGAGGAGTAAACCAACTCATCAGTGGGAATCGTGATCCAACTATCATTGAATGATTATAGGGTTACTAGGCACTCTAACAAGGTTCTATAAGGCATCAACTGTTAGTGTATATGCCCTAGGGGCCATTATTGTATCATACTAGTTTGTATATTACTTAATGGAAGCTTGGGATATTCACATGTATATAACAGTCTTGCTAAACATGGTAGTATGCTACTTGGTTTTTCTATCTTAATATGTGAGTATACGTATTGATAGAGCTCTTAGGATCTTGCTTGACTACCAGCGTTGTGATGGCAGTCACACTAGTGGGGGCTGGGTAGTCCACAAGCACATCCTTATTCAGGTCCTTAGTCGTTGGATTATCGAGACAGAGCATCGATACTCCGGAGTAGACTAGTGTGTACGCTTCTCATCCCAGTTGGGGAGATGGTCTGTCCCACAGCTGTCAGTACGTCGTACTGGAGATAGTATGTAGGTGCTCGTTAGGTTACGGGTACACCGGACAGGACTCACAGGGAACTGTTGGATGGTTTTATACCAGTCGTCAGTGAACAGTTCCCAGGTGACATGAGTACAGCATAGTCCGCAGACTTGACACTGATACTTCGCCTCGAGTGTGTCCCACTGTTCTTAGATTGCTACCCTACCACGGCTCAAAGGAGTCGTGCAAACAGGTAGCAGTTGGGTGCAGTCCCGAGCACTTGGAGGCAGTGGCGGTTAGACAGGATTCGTCTCTCCCGGTATTGGGGGTTGATATCGCGCTGTGTCAGAGAGCCATTACGCAAAGTCCCTGGCCAGGGCAAGCGAGATTTGCTGGTAGGTTCCAGTAGTTTCTCAGGGTGTAATGGGCTTCGCTCCGACACGACTTATACCGTTATTAGGAGACTGACGCTTGCCGCCCCCTAGGCCCGATATGCGATAGTCTTAGACGAACGGACCGGACTGTATGGAGATTGTCACATCAGACTCAGTAGGAGTTAGGATGGGTTTCCTCATCGGCCTTCTTATCGACATCTACCTGGGGACCGTTACGTACAGCTAGTGCCGCTTGCGGTCTGTGGTTAAACCCACTGCCAGCGTAGTAGTCGAGTCTCTAGAGTCCCATACAGAGAGTTTCCCTACTCCAGGAGAAACGATATAGAGGTCGTATGGTTTTATGACAAGGGTTCGGACGCATATGTGTGTTTACGCACGTACGACTTTCGGACAGTTTTTTCCAGTCGGCTTTGGTTTAAGCCTGTTACTGGTATCCGGTTATTGGATTTATACAGTCTAAAGTTTTTCCGTATTTTTTCGGAAAGGAGGGGCGTTCTCGTAATTGTGCGAGAAGCTTCTAGAAGGTGGTGACTAAGGGGGTTTAGGTGGCATATACAATGAATGTGATTAGTGAGTCATATGGATGATTCATCCATGTCATTAATGCATCATAAATGCTTAATGACTCATGGAGATGAATCATCACTAGATATTATCAAGCATGGTTGTTAAATTGATTTATTTTCTTTTCTTGATAAAAAGAAATGCTTGATATATATTATCATAACTCATTATTCTCACTTCATTATTATGTTCACCTTCTCTCCTCAAGCTCTCCCTCTTCAAACCCGAATCCTCCCCTCTCATGTGTTGAGTACAAGGATTAGTTAGACTTATTAAAGCATAACCCTCACTCTATTTCATCTAGCTTCTTTGATTAGCACTTAAAGAAGTTTAGTTGCCTCAAGTTTAGAGGCTAAGCTCGGAGTAAAGCTCTCGGGTGGATCGTCTACTACTTCGAGAAGGCCGAGGAGGAGGTGGAGTTCGCAAAGACGAAGGACACGATTCGATAGGTATAATCCCTAAACATAGTAGTATAGAACTTCTATGTTTGTTGTTAGTTATCGTTTAGCTTCGATTCAAGCGGTTAGTCGATGTTTATACTTTAAACACGTTCGTTTTTAAAATTTCCGCCTCCCCACAAGTACTGGGGTGTTGTACATCGGCTTACAGTGGTATCAGAGCCTCGCTAAACAATAAATAACTTACTTGCAAATTTGTATGAATTTCGAACGGAAAAAACGAAACCGGAAAAGCCCGAAATCATATGTTTCTGTCGATTTTTAAATGAAGTCCAAAAATTTTTCAGGGATGTTCAGAAAGCTTGAAAAGACAGTAGAAGAACACCCAAGAAAATTGGGCACCTGAATCGCCTAAAGCGCCGCGGAACCGCGGCGGATCCCACCGATCCGCCGTGATTCCGCCGCCGAGTTGGCGATTCAGGAACCCAATTTTTTTGTGTTGGTTCTCTGGGATATTTGGTATTTTCTGGAATTTTTAATTTTAGCTCAGGTTTCAGATTTACAGAGAAGTATTGGAGCAAAATTAAAAGTGTTTAATCGATCGAAATTATACAGTATTTGCTTGTTGGATTATATCTGTGTTTGTATAATGTGTTCGTAAACCTCCCCTTACTGCTAGTATATCGGTTGGCAGGGGGTTGCACATTTCTGTAATGGATTTTATCTGTTTGTGTATATGAACTGTGTTGGACTGTTGTGATTCGATAGCCGGGGTTATGTGATGGGTTATTATTTAATTCATCTGATGTAAATGTAATTTGTTGTAATATTATTTTGCGGGGCACATCTAGGTTGCGGTTGTAGCCACCGTTGTATTATTTCATTTTACTGTTTTTGCTCCTAGGACAGACCCAAGGTGGGGTGCACAAACTGCCGGGCGGGTAGTTTGCCGTACCCGTAGGGGTCTTGTATGGGGTAATGGCTATTCATCACAACTGTGCAATCCGTCTTTTGTTGTAGGCTCAAAACAAACACGGATTGCTTGCAAATCCAAAAAAGTTCATCTGTGATCTGGAATGAATATTATTGCGTCCGACGAATGTAAAATATCTATATATATGATAGCTATTTAGACGTCACTTATGTTTTACACCCGCGCTAGCCCAGCCCCCGCTCTGTCGTTAGTTAAGTAAACTAACGGGTGATGACGGGACCCCGTGGCGAATGCGGATGGCATAAGAGGACGTTGTATTTTCATTGTTTTCTGCAATGATAGGTTAATGATAGGACGCATTATTTATAATACAAAGAAAATAAACCAAAAGTTAATCGTTGGAACAATTTAAAAGAGACCACTCGGTTAATTTTAAAAACAGATATTTTTAAATGCGGAGCTTTAACCACTCCTTTTAAAAGCTATCAGGTTCCTTCGGTTATATCAAGTTCACTACGTTCACGGTTTCGCCAAACCATTCGTAGCCCTCCGTCATTTCATTTGGGCATTCAGTAGTATTCAAGCAATGCATTTTGGCCAAAGTCAAGGCATAGTGTTTGGTAGCTGCTGGGTTTTCATTTTTTGCATAAGATAGATGAGTTAGTTTGGGACAGTCGTATTATCATTTGACCAAAGTCAGGGGTATATACGGATGGGTTCAAATTGACAAGATAATGACGGGTAGAACTTGACATGTGACTGTTGGATATATGTATGCCCTAGAGGCCATTATGTGATAGTGGATGTATCTATACATGTATATATATTCAGTTTGCATTCTTGCTCGACATGATAGTATGCTATCTGGTTATTCTTTATCTGACATGTTGATTTGATCATGCTTTTATTCATTCATACATGCTGATAAAGCCCCAAGGATATCTGCTTGACTACTCTGATTATGATAGAGATCATACTAGTGGGACATTTGTAGTCTGTAAGCATATCCTGAAATGTCCCTAGTCGGAGGTGTATCGAGACGGGGCATCGATATACCAGAGTAGAGTAGCGTATATGATACTAGACCCATGTGATGGGCGATGGATGTTCCCACATTCATCGATGTTTGACATCAAGATCATATACGGGTGCTCAGTGCTGACTGGGTACACTGGACGGACTCACCGAGAACTCCTATATGGAATTATATCTATCGTCGGATAGCAGTTCTCAGGTGACACTGGTACAGGTTAGTCTGTAGACCCGAGATCGTCATGGAGTCTTGTGTGTTCTCCCACTGTACTTTGATTGCCACCCTACCACGGCTCTACTGAGTCGTGCAAACAGGTGGCCGTTGGGTACAGTCCCGAGACACACGAAGGCAATGAGCGATAGGAGGGGTTTCGTCTCTCCCGGTATTAGGAGTTGATGCTGTGCTGTGCTCGACTGGTTATAACAGCAAGTCCCTGGCCAGGGCTGCTGAGATTTGCTGATAAGTGTTATCAGTAGTTTCTCGATCTGTTATAGACCATTCACCGACAAGACTTATTGAGTTATTGGGGTCGACGTGACCATCCCTAGGCTCGATATGCAGCATATCTGAAGAAGAGACCGGACTGTACGGTAGTGTTGCCGGATGGCTCGACGGGAGTTGTAGCAGGTTCGCTTGTTGTCTTCTGATCGCTCAATACCCGGGCGGCCGTTACGTTTAGCTGACCGCTTGCGGCTTGAGGGTACTTGATATGATCATTACCCTCTGCCGGCGTATTGACGAGTCTTAGAGTCCCACAAAGGAGTTACCCAGTCCAGGCGAAACGTTGTGGTGCGCGTATGCGATATGCGCATGCACCCGATTGAAATGTGCGTATATGATACCGAACATTGATCGGGTGGCCTACTTTTGGTGGGGTCGTATGAGATATGACTGGATTGATAAATTGAGTGTTGATTTATCATCTAACCATAAGTTATCTCACTTGAAACCTTTCTAGGGTTTGATGGATGTAAGCATGCATGCATGTGTTTCTTTATTTTCATTCTAGTTTCATGCACATGTGAATGTGCATACATGCATACATACATACACCCATCATGGTTGTTAGCATATGGAAATGGTGGCAATGCAAGACTTACACCATGGATTAAATAATGGATAATTATTTAATTTTGGTTTTAAAGTTAAATGAAAAAGAAAAGGATAATCATGTTAGTTTCCACACTCTTCTTCTAACCTAACCTAGCTCAACTACCACTAACCTATGGTTATCCTTCTCTTTATCATTCTAAACCCAAGTTAAATTAACTATCTATCATTTAATCATGGTTGAAGTTAAGAAGGAATTAAATATATATAGTGATATATATTTCTTTCTCTTGCTTAACTCAAGGTTATCTTTTTACCTCTTGCAAAGAAAAGCCACCATCTTCATCTTCCTTCATCTTTTCCTCTCTAGGTTTTTCTAGTGAGTTAAATACAATCAAAGAAAGGTTTTTGAAGTGAGATCCAAAGCCACAACACCATTCTACTCAAGTCTAGCCAACTTGATTAGAGTGTTTACTTCGATTTTACAAAGTAGCGAGCTTGGACGGAGATCTCCGCGGTGGATCGTCGTGGACACAAGGGGAGTTCAAGAGGACCTTGATTCAACACCCAAGACATCAAGGAGTCTTGCAAAGGGGAGCTACAAAGGTTGTAGCCTTCAAACCCTAGTCTTTACTAGCTTAAAGTTTTTGATAACCCTAATTTTCTAGGATCTATCCTTTGCATGTTAGCTTAGCACCTTAAAAATACAAACTTTGAGACATGTGATGCTTCAAAACTCTTCATAGGGTGCTAGACTAACCTTACATTGGTATCAGAGCCGACCTAGAACATTAGGCGACGTTTTTATGAAGTGAAAACCCCGATCGGACAAAAATACGACATTATGGGATGCTCTCTGGAAATTTTCTAAATTTTGACGTTTTGTAGAATTAAAAATATGTAAAAAATAAAGCAGGGAAAAATAAGGATTACGGCAGAAAAATTATACCATGAACAGTGTTTATTGCCGCGGAAACGCGGCCTAAGCTTGCTTAGGCCGCGGTTCCGCGGCCTTGTATATGAATTGGTGGATAAGTTTTCTTCAGTAATTCTTGGTTCTGCATGTATAATTTTTTTGGTATTTTTAAACTGAATAAAGTTTTGAAAAATTCTGGAGATGTTTTTGGATTCGTCGATTCGATCGGGACTTTCATTTCGTAGCTTTTCCAGGAAAATTAGAAAGTATTGAAGTGTTTGAACGAGTATCATTTACTCACTATTCACGGGGTTTAAATAGTTTGGAAATACGTGCAAGTCTTTTTGCGGTGGTCCCTCTAGAAGACAACAAACCTTAACTCGATTATGTGACCGTCTCGAACTGCCCTTTGAACCCTAGGGTTTGGGGCAGTACGGCATGCCACATGTGAGGCGTTGGCTTGACCCTTCTACGGCTGGACCGCCGCTACTGTGTCACACTCCAGATTTTTTTGAACCCTGCTCAAGTGTTGAGCTTTAGTGAATCTTGGGTGCTTGGTTGTTCGTTCGAAAACTTTAATACTGTCTGTTTGTCTGGAATGTGATACAATATGTGGAATTCATATAGTGTAGGCATGAAAAACGAAATATGTGATATTTCGCATTTATGATGTCTAAAGAGAATCTGGATTCCAAATATTGTAGTTTTACACTTTCTTTTCTGTGACCGTAAGTGTAGTATGTCAGATATCGCCAGTTTCGTTGCTATACATCAACGACAATCGGGGTACGCATACTTACTTACGTTGATGATATGTGATATTATGTGTTGCTGAGATATGATGTGTAGGATTGTCGCGATCGAATAGCCGGGGGTTTTTTGTGAGATGAGAGTTTTATATTTTCATTCATGTAAATTCAAATGTAATGTAATATTCTTTTATTTGGGGCACTTCCAGGTTGCGGTTGTGTCACCAGTGTTGTATATTATTTACTTTTCCGCATTAGGATGGACCCAAGGAGGGGAGCACAGGTGACCGGGTTCTGGGGTTCAGTGGGAGGCCATCTCGAGGAGTCGAGACCGGGTCTCCTAAACTCCAGGATTGGTAGGGTCACTTGCCGCTCTCGTAGGGGTCCAGGGTGTGGGCTTGGCTATTCATCGCGACTGTGGAATCCGTATTTTCTATTCTGGCTAAATACTAAATACGGACGTCCTGGGATATCCCACGTTATATCTATGTTTCTGCTGCCTGTGTTCTGTGATATCTGAGACGAATGACATATTATATATATGATATATAGTAGACGTTGCTTATGTTTTACACCCGTGCTAGTCCCGTCCCGGTATGCCGTTAGTTAAGTAACCTAACGGTGCATAACGGAACATTGCGGCGAATGCGGATGGCATAAGCGTACGTGTTATTTTCGTTTCTTTTCTGTGATTGGCTTAAAGACTTAAATGATGAGATTACATTAATGTGATTAATGTAAAGAAAATAAACCTAAAAAGATGTTGTAGAATCGGATTTAAAAACTACTCGGCTATTTGTGAAAAAGCTACATTTCAAAACTGCGGAGCTTAAGCCACTCCTTTTGAAAACTGTTTGATTCTACAACGATATCAAGTTCAAAGCGTTAAAGATTTTCTTAAAAATTATTCGCAACCCTCCGTCATTTTAGGAAGTAGAGTACTTAGTATTCGTGCTACGTTTGTTGACTTTAGTTAAGGCGTAGTGTACGGTAGCTAAGTGATGTCTTCCTACACTGCATATGATGTAGATTAATTAGGACATTCATACGACTTTGTTGACCATAGTTAAGGGTCATATGGGTGGGTCTAATTGATCAAGAAATGACGGGTAGAACTTGACTGGTACTTATGATTTGTTGACTATAGTTAAGGTCATAAGTACTAGCGGTAAAAATTACATCGGGAATTTCAAGTGTTGAAATTTGCAATGAGATTGCATACCTTCCATGTGATAGTTGGATCCCGATCCCACTGTGGGCAATAGTTGCTCCTAGGTGAGTTTTACAGTTTACAATTAGCTAACTCATTAGGTGTCTAGAAAGGTGTTAACGGGGCTCCGCCTCTGGGAAAACGAGGTTTACTCTAATTAGGTCCGTGCGAAAGCACGGGGAACCTCCCTCAAAGTACCGACACTGGCCTGGTTGAACGGTTAGTGAAGTTGTAGACTGTAATTAATCCTGGCTAGTTTTTCTTTTTAAGGTTTGAAAGAAAAACTTGATAAAAAGCAGTGGGAAATATCGATTAGACAAGATAATAAACCAATCTAATCTATGCAAGAGCTTTCGCTGAGTGTATTCTTTTCTCTCTCTTAATGGTAGATACCAATGACTGGACTTAAGCTTCTACTAGATAAAAACAAACTGAATGGGACCAACTATAAAGACTGGCTAAGGAATCTGAAGATTGCCTTGACTTATGATAAAGTATCATATGTCCTTACGGCTTCAGCCCCGCCTGTCCCCGGTCCAAAATCCTCAGTTGCGGACATTGAAGTCCGCAAGACATGGGACGCTGACTGTGCCACGGCCACATGCCTCGCGCTTGCATCGATGGATAACACACATCAAAAGCAGAACGAGGACATGGACATTCACGGGATACTGCTCCATACAAAGGAGTTGTATGGGGAGCAATCCCGCGTATTACGATACGAAGCATCAAAGAAACTGTTTCAGATGCGAATGGCCCCTGGCACACCAGTAGGAGACCATGTGTTGAAGATGATAGCTCTTATAGAAGAGCTTGAGGACCTTGGATGGACAATGGACAATGAACAATATATAGATATTATTCTGCAGTCCCTCCCCTCCACCTTTGCTCAGTTCATAGTGAACTTCAACATGCATGGCATGGAGAAGGACCTCCCTGAACTCCTTAATATGTTAAGGAGTGCAGAGAGCACTATGAAGTCAGCAAAGACTCCCGTTATGACCATTGGACAGTCTTCTTCTTCTCGCCCAAAAGCTAAGGCCAAGGGAAAGAAAAAGAAGAAACCCACTAATCCTAAGGGTGGAGTCAAAAAGGTGAAGGGAAAGGGAAAGTCCACGGCTGGAGACCCAGGGAAAGGCGAGTGTTTTCATTGCCACAAGACAGGACATTGGAAGCGCAATTGCACGGAGTACTTAAGTCTCAAGAAGAAGCATGGTGATGCTTCTGCTTCAGGTGCGTTTGTGACTGAAAACTGTTTTTCTATAAACTCTGCTTCCTGGGTATTGGATACCGGTTCAGGTTCTCACATTTGCAATTCTATGCAGGGGCTGGGAAATAGCAAGGTTTTGAAGACAGGTGACCATACTCTCTGCGTTGGAAATGGTTCCAATGTACATACAGTCGCAGTGGGAGAGTATCACTTGGGGTTGCCATCTGGATGTATTTTGATTTTGAATCCATGTTATTTTGTACCAAGTATGCTATGTAATATAATATCCGTATCTTTGTTGGACAATGAAGGATATAATTTTGTGTTGCAGAACAATGTTATGAACATTCACCTAAATCAAATGTTGGTTGGGTATGGTACGCTTAATAACGGAATATATGTCCTAAATCAACACACAGTTTTCAGTATACAACACACTAATAAAAGAAAACTTTCAGAATTAAATGAATCTTTTCTTTGGCATTGTAGACTTGGTCATATTAACGAAACAAGACTAAACAAGTTACATAAAGATGGATATTTAAACTCTTTTGAATATAAATCTTATGCAACTTGCCAGTCTTGTATCAAGGGTAAAATGACCAAAACTCCGTTTACAGGACATGGAGAAAGAGCTACTCAGCTCCTTGGCCTTATACATAGTGATGTATCTGGGCCAATGTCTACACAGGCTAGAGGCGGTTTTTCATACTTCATTACATTCACCGACGATTTCTCAAGATTCGGTCATGTATTTTTATTAAAACACAAGTCCGACGCTTTCGAGAAATTCGTTGAATATAAACAAGAAGTAGAAAAACAAACCGGCTTGAGTATCAAGATGCTTCGATCAGATCGAGGTGGTGAGTATCTCAGTACAGAATTTGCAAACTTCCTAAAAGAGAATGGGATTCTCTCTCAGCTCACTCCGCCTTACACACCACAGCACAACGGTGTGTCAGAACGACGGAATAGGACCCTATTAGATATGGTCCGGTCCATGATGAGTGACGCTGAGTTACCAGTCTCGTTCTGGGGACATGCATTAGAGACTGCAGCGTTTCTGCTAAACAGGGTTCCGACCAAAGCCGTGTCTACCACGCCATATGAGATATGGAATGGGAAGAGACCATCTCTTAAGAGAATTAAGATTTGGGGTTGCCCGGCCTATGTTAAAAAACAGAATCCGGACAAACTCGAGACACGGTCAGTCATGTGTAACTTTGTGGGGTATCCAAAGAATTCTTATGGATATCTATTCTACCATAAAGAGGAACAAAAAGTGTTTGTTTCTCAGTATGCCACATTCCTGGAAAAACAGTTTTTCACAGATAAAGATGATGGCAAGGTGGTGGATCTAGAAGAGGTTCTAGAGACACAAACTACAAATGACAATATGGTTGAACCGGCTGTTGCAACAGAAACTGAAGAACCTCGGCCACTCCGTAGGTCTGGTAGGACTTCTCGCCCACCGGAGAGGTACTACGGTTTCCTCATTGATGGTAACGGAGAAGATTGCATCATGGATGATGATGATCCTACCAGTTTTCAGCAAGCTATCACGAGTGGTGACTCTGTGAAGTGGCTGGCTGCCATGAGATCCGAAATGGAGTCTATGTACACCAACAAAGTATGGACTTTGGACGTTGTACCCCTTGGGGTAAAACCTGTAGGGTGCAAATGGATCTTTAAAAGAAAGATTGGTGTGGATGGGCAGGTAGAGACCTATAAGGCAAGACTTGTGGCGAAAGGTTTTCGTCAAAGACCAGGTTTGGACTATGACGAAACTTTTTCGCCCGTAGCCATGCTTAAATCCATTCGGATCCTACTTGCTATTGCTGCTCACTACGACTATGAAATCTGGCAGATGGACGTTAAAACAACATTTCTAAATGGAAATTTAGAAGAATGCGTTTATATGGATCAGCCAGAGGGCTTCATTGACAGTGGGAGCAGCGAGAAAGCATGTAGATTGCTTAAATCCATATATGGGTTGAAGCAGGCATCTCGGAGTTGGAACATCTGTTTCGATGATGTTATCAAAGAGTTTGATTTCATCAAAAATCCAGATGAACCTTGTGTTTATAAGAAGGCTGTAGGAAGAGCTGTCACATTCCTCGTATTGTACGTGGATGACATTCTTCTGATAGGAAATGATATTCCTATGCTACAGTCGGTCAAATCATTCTTATCACTAAGGTTCTCCATGAAGGACCTGGGTGATGCCACATACATCCTGGGCATAAGGATATATAGGGATAGATCCAAAAAGTTATTGGGATTGTCCCAAACCAGGTACATCAACACCATCCTAAAGAAGTTTAGTATGGAAGACTCCAAGCGGGGTGCCTTACCCGCTTGCCATGGGGTCACTCTCTCCAAGGATTCTTGTCCAAAGACCGATGAAGAGAGAGCTCGCATGAGTATTATACCCTATGCTTCGGCAGTAGGATCTATAATGTATGCGATGTTATGTACACGCCCAGATGTAGCTTACGCACTTAGTGTTGTAAGCAGGTATCAATCCAACCCAGGGGAGAATCACTGGACAGCTGTGAAGAACATTCTTAAGTACTTGCGAAGGACTAAAGAATTGTTCTTGGTGTATGGTAATGGAGATCTCCAAATGGAGGCCTTTACCGATTCGAGCTTCCAGAGCGATAAGGACGACAGCAAATCTATCTCTGGGTTTGTATTTACCCTCAATGGAGGGGCGGTGAGTTGGAAGAGTTCCAAACAAGATACCGTTGCAGACTCTACGATGGAAGCTGAGTACATTGCTGCAAATGATGCCGCCAAGGAAGCCGTCTGGATGAAGAAGTTCGTCTCGGAGCTAGGAGTAGTTCCAACCATTATTGATCCAATACCTTTGTATTGTGGCAATAATGGGGCGATGGCGTTAGCCAAGGAGCCCAGATCCCATCAGCGGTCCAGACACATCCTGAGGCGCTTTCATTTGATCCGGGAGATTGTAGATCGCCGCGAGATCGAGATTAAGAGAGTTGACACAAAGAACAACGCCGCGGATCCACTCACCAAGGCCCTCCCTCAGCCACAGCATGAGCGACTTTTTGAGATGTTGGGTATGAGATACGCCAATAACTGGCCTTAGTGCAAGTGGGAGATTGTTGGATATATGTATGCCCTAGAGGCCATTATGTGATAGTGGATGTATCTATACATGTATATATATTCAGTTTGCATTCTTGCTCGACATGATAGTATGCTATCTGGTTATTCTTTATCTGACATGTTGATTTGATCATGCTTTTATTCATTCATACATACTGATAAAGCCCTAAAGATATCTGCTTGACTACTCTGATTATGATAGAGATCATACTAGTGGGACATTTGTAGTCTGTAAGCATATCCTGAAATGTCCCTAGTCGGAGGTGTATCGAGACGGGGCATCGATAAACCAGAGTAGACTAGCATATATGATACTAGACCCATGTGATGGGCGATGGATGTTCCCACATTCATCGATGTTTGACATCAAGATCATATACGGGTGCTCAGTGCTGACTGGGTACACTGGACGGACTCACCGAGAACTCCTATATGGAATTATATCTATCGTCGGATAGCAGTTCTCAGGTGACACTGGTACAGGTTAGTCTGTAGACCCGATATCGTCATGGAGTCTTGTGTGTTCTCCCACTGTACTTTGATTGCCACCCTACCACGGCTCTACTGAGTCGTGCAAACAGGTGGCCGTTGGGTACAGTCCCGAGACACACGAAGGCAATGAGCGATAGGAGGGGTTTCGTCTCTCCCGGTATTGGGAGTTGATGCTGTGCTGTGCTCGACTGGTTATAACAGCAAGTCCCTGGCCAGGGCTGCTGAGATTTGCTGATAAGTGTTATCAGTAGTTTCTCGATCTGTTATAGACCATTCACCGACAAGACTTATTGAGTTATTAGGGTCGACGTGACCATCCCTAGGCTCGATATGCAGCATATCTGACGAAGAGACCGGACTGTACGGTAGTGTTGCCGGATGGCTCGACGGGAGTTGTAGCAGGTTCGCTTGTTGTCTTCTGATCGCTCAATACCCGGGCAGCCGTTACGTTTAGCTGACCGCTTGCGGCTTGAGGGTACTTGATATGATCATTACCCTCTGCCGGCGTATTGACGAGTCTTAGAGTCCCACAAAGGAGTTACCCAGTCCAGGCGAAACGTTGTGGTGCGCGTATGCGATATGCGCATGCACCCGATTGAAATGTGCGTATATGATACCGAACATTGATCGGGTGGCCTACTTTTGGTGGGGTCGTATGAGATATGACTGGATTGATAAATTGAGTGTTGATTTATCATCTAACCATAAGTTATCTCACTTGAAACCTTTCTAGGGTTTGATGGATGTAAGCATGCATGCATGTGTTTCTTTATTTTCATTCTAGTTTCATGCACATGTGAATGTGCATACATGCATACATACATACTGTTGGAGTTAGTGCCCTCAGAGTCAATTATTGGATCACAGGCACGTGATTGCAATGATTGAGGGAGGACCTATCCCGGTAGGACAGTCTTACTCGAGATGATAGTATGCTATCTGGTTTATCTTTATCATCGTGTACTGCTTTAGGTGACCGGACATGTCGCTATTACACGTTGATAGAGCCCCTAGGATTCTTGCTTGACTACCAGCAGTATGATGGAGATCATATACGTGGGAGCTGGTGGTCTATAAGCACATCCTTAAAAGGTCCCTAGTCGTAGGAGTTTCGAGACAGGGCATCGATACTCCGTTAGTAGACTAGTGTATACAGTCGAGACCCCGACGAGGGGCGGTGGCCGGTCTCACAAGCCACTGGTGTCAGTTGGTTCACCTAAGATGTATACAGGTGCTCATTGGGTTATGAGTACACCGGACAGGACTCGCCGGGAACCTGCTAGTTGGTCTTATACCAGATGTCAGATAGCAGTTCCCTGGTGACATGTGTACAGGTTAGTTCATCGACCTGAGATCGTCATTTGTCTCGTGTGAGTTCCCACTGTGCTTTGATTACTACCCTACCACGGCTCAAAGGAGTCGTGCAAACAGGTTTTAGTTGGGTACAGTCCCGAGCCACATGGAGGCAGTGAGCGGATCTGCAGGGGTTCGTCTCTCCCGGTATTGGGGGTGAGGTCGCGCTGTGTCTAGGAGAGCCATTACGCAAAGCCCTCGGCCGAGGCAGGAGATTTACTGGTAGGTATTCCAGTAGTATCTCAGGGCGTTCTGGGCTACGCTCCGACACGACTTGTACCGCTTTTGGGGGTCTGACTTTTACCAACCCCCTAGGCCCGCCATGCGATACTCATAGACGAACGGACCGGACTGTACGGATATTGTCACTGACAGGCTCAGTTGGGTGTCGGGGTGAGCTTCCTCATCGACGTCCCATTTGGTCAATACCTGGTGGCCCGTCACGTATTGGCTTATACCTCTGACGTGCTAGTGGTTAAATCCACAGCCAAGGTATTGACGAGTCTTTAGAGTCCACCACACTCAGTTTCAGTTACTCAAGTTTCGGGCGAAACGCTGTAGAGGCCGTATGGAGATATGGCAGGGTTCGATCAGATACGTGCGGTATTGCACGGATCGTGATCGGACGGTTTTTACTAGCCGGCTTTGGCTTAAGCCGGATTCTAGTATTTGATAGTGTAGTTTTGTCTCTTTGCATTTGTGTTCAGTGGGAATACAAATGCGGGCATGTATTTGCACTAGTGGGGTTTTCCCGTATTTTATTACGGGATCAGTTTTTCTGAAGTTGCCAGTTTTCATTCCATTCCGGCCGGTTTTCCTTCATTCCTTCTCGGTCGGACTTTCTTTTGTGGAGGGTGTTAATTGCAAGTTTGCAATTAACATTTTGTGAGGGGTTTCTTTGCATATTTGTGGCATCATGATTGTTATTTCATCATGAGATCCTTTTTTGGTCTTCTCACTTGCTTTCATTGTGATGGTTGTTTGATATGATAAGAAATGAAATGAGAGTGACTAATTTCTATATGGTTGATATATTCTTTCTTGCTTTTCTTTCTCTCTCCAATCTCATTCAAGAGATGAGAGGGCCGGCCATTTCTTGAGAGGGTGAGAGGAGAGTATCATTTTTCTAGTGGTGGAAAGATATCATCTCATTCTTGCTTGCTCCAAAAATCAAATAACCCTTCTCCAAAGTTCCTTCTTGTTTCCTCCACAAACCATGGCAACCTCAATAACCCCAAGAGACAAGTTCACTACACTATTTCTATAGCAAGCCTTGGACGCGTCGGCTAGCCAACTTCGCGCCCGAGTTGCCTCGGTCAAGAGGCGGGAGCCCGTAAAAGATTCCGGCTACGTGGTGCCTTTCCGACGAGCGAGGAGGTGACGGAGATTCCGCGGGAGATCGGAGTGGAGACGAAGACCGAAGGACACGGATCGCTTGGTATAACTTCTCACCCTATCTCTTTAGTTAGCTAGTATAGGTTAATGGTTTCGATCCGGGTAATTGTCCGCGGTAGCGCCGGTTTCCGAGTAAGGAAAAAAATTTGATTCCGCATTTTGGCCTCGAGAAAGAGGCCGGGGCGCTGCCGTGGCGCAACATGGTATCAGAGCCACGCCATTAACTTAGCCTAGCTTGTGCTAACGTGTTTAGAACTCGATCGAACAAAAAAAATTGCAAAAACCGCATTTTTCTTCACATCAGTTTCTGTCGAAATTTTTTGAAGTCTAAAAATTTTTCAGGTTGTTTCAGAATGATGTGTAGGACAGAACAAGAGCTCTGGGAAAATTTGGACTCATGAACAGTAAAAGTCACCGCGGAAGAGCGGCCAAAGCCATGCTTTGGCCGCGCTTCCGCCGCGTGTTCTACTGTTCAATCACCCAAATTTTTCCAGAATGTTCCTGTGTTGAAAATCTGGTTTTTGGAATGTTAATTTTGGGCCCAGTATTTCTGTGAGTGCTACAGTATTGCTTGGGGGCCCACTTGGTAATTTTGATCGATCGGATAATTTTAAACACATTAGTTCACAGTGTTTACATTATATCTGCGACCGTGAATGTCACTCGATCGGTAAATCCGGTCTAACTGCTATAGCCCGGTTAGACGGATTTGCGAACGTGATTTTCACGTTGATGTTCTATGTGTATGCTGTGATGTTGCGGATCGGTCGTGGGGGATAGCCTGGTTGCAATGTTAGTACAGTTTTGTTGTATTATGTACATTTGATATTGCGGGGCGAGCGTCCGATATGTGGACTGCCGTCACTGCCTGTTTGTATTATTCTTATGGGGCACGACCTGGTTGCGGTCGATGTACCCGGTCTATGTATATTTTACATTCTGTACTAGGATTACCCCAGGAGGGGTGCACGGATAGCCGGGTTCTGGAGGGCAACAAGCCCGCATCTCATGGCATTGGGACGGAGGGGGCTTCACTCTGGGATTGGCGGGCTATTCGCCGCACTCGTAGGGGGTATAGGTTGACCCAGGAGGGGTGCCCAAGTTGCCGGATTCCGTGGAGTGCTGGGTGGTCCATTCACGGAGCTGAAGGGGGCTGCCTCGCTTCAGGTTTTGGCGGGTGACTTGCCGCGCCCGTAGGGGTCTAGGATTTCATTGCATAGGCTATCCACACGACCAGGGGAACGTCGGGTTTCAGCAGCGGCTCTGTGAAACCCGGGGTTTCCAGATATCTGTATTGTTCTGTGATGCTGTACATTTCTGTGATGTTGCATTTTATTCACGCCTTGAGCGAAATACTATATATTGGTATATATATTAGTAGGCGTTGTATATGTTTTACATCCGCACTAGTCCAGTCCCCGCTCTGCCGTTAGTTAGCTAACCTAACGGGTGATGACGGGACCCAGTGGCGAATGCGGATGGCATATACATACGTCAGTATATTTTCGTTCTTTGTGGTGTGATCAATTGATGGGACTGCATTGATTCGGATCAATGCGAGTTTAAACAAACCTATTCTGATGTTGTTGGAACATTTTTCAAAAAAAACTGTTATTGCAAGGACGTTCACTTTTGTTTTGCATCGTGGTATTCATCTGGAATATCCTGCTCCTCAGTCGACGAGGCAAGGGCCGAGATCCCTTCACCGGGAGTGACCCCTTGGACAGAAGTTTGCGTCAGGGCATTAATTTCACTATAGCCGACTACTTTTGCTTTGCATCGTGGTATTCAGTTGGAATATCCTGCACCTCATTCTACGGGGAAAGAGCCGAGATCCCTTCACCGGGAGTGACCTCTTTAGTAAAGGTTTTCGTCACTATATTTTTATAAAAGTTATCCAGTTCCTTCAACGATATCAAGTTCATTACGTTAAAGGTTTTTCGCCAGAAACCATTCGTAGCCCTCCGTCATTTCGGATTAGTATTGCATAGTATTCGCGCTACGTTTGTCGTTGCTATTCGCCGAGGCGTAGTGTGCGGTAGCTCTGTAATGCTTTCTGTCGCATGGATATGTGGATTGGTTAGGACAGTCGTGCGACTTTGTTGATTATTCGTCAAGGGTCGTGCGGGTGGGTTTAACGCAATCAAGATAATGACGGGTTGAACTTGACTAGGACCTTTTGATTTGTTGATTATTCGTCAAGGTCACTTGGGTCCTAGGGGTAAAAATCACATCGGGAGTTTCAAAAGAACTGAAACTTGCCAGGCATGCGCATACCTTCTGGAGTGTGGTGACGTGAGTGGATTCCGTCACGTTATCATGCGATGATAGTTGGATCCCGATTCCCACTGATGAGTTGGTTTACTCCTCGGGTGTTCCCGACTAATTCTTCTTTCAGGTTTGGAGAAGAATTTGAGGTACAGTGGGAGGTTTCCAGATTAGACAAAGTGATAACCATTCTGATCTAGGTTAGAGTGCACGCTGAGTGTTTCTTTTCTCTCTCTCTCTGGCAGCGACCATTGACCCGACCCTAGACTATGACTCAGTGACCAAGTTGACCGAACCTTCTTAACACTGGCTTTTGGATTGTCAGAGTTGCAGACCTCATTGCCACTCCTACTTTTACCCTTTTCTCCAGGACACCCCGTATTACTGCGAATGTCCACTTCCATTGGACAAAACCATCGTATGGTTAGATACGAACTCGAAGGATTTCGAGGATGGTTTCTGGTTCTGGAGAAAACGGATAGGACTATTCAGTTGTCTTTTCTTTTCACCTTCTCTCAGGTTGCGAGTACTCCTTGGTTTAGGAGTAGTACACCTATTACGCAAATTGGATAGTCTTCTTCCAAACCTTAGGCTGGTGCCGACCGGTAGGGAATGAAGAAAACCAGTTAGCATAACGATGGTGTGCAGAAGGTATTAAGTTAAGACAAAGCAAGGGATTAGTAGGAGGGCAAAGTAAATTGCGACTGATATTCACAACCAAACCAAGTATTTCTTCGCCAATCCTAAATCACCTTTGTATTTCTCCAGCACACTCCGTGTTACTACGAAGATCCCAGTTTATTGGATACTCCATCGTATGGTTATATACGAACTCGAAAGGAACTTGTTCCAGTTCGGGGATGGATTCTGGTTCAGGAGAAATAGGAATAAAGTACATTCAGGTGTCTTTTATCTTCACCTTCTCTCGCGTTGCGAGTGCTCCTAGGATTAGGACAGTACACCCTTTATGCTTTTTGGATAGTCTTCTTCCAAACCATAGGCTGGTGCCGAACGGTAGGGAAGGAAGAAAACCATTTGTCTTAAAGGGGTGTACAGAAGGTAATGACTAAAGACAAATAAAGGGATTTGGTGAGGTGGCAAAGAATTATACGGTTACAGTTGTGAATCTGGATAATGGTAGAGGCATTACTAGGAATACCAGGATACCCCATTGAAACATTACAATGTTTCAGTTTCACTGTGTACTGTTAAAAGAAAACTGATTTCCCGATTAGACACTTACTCCAGGGTATGTATTTACCAAGTATGATTCTCACATCTGTATGGTTTTACAGATGATGAGTGGGAGTAAGTTATTGGGAATTTGGTGATCATCCTCATTATAGCGGGATTCGTTGTAATCGGTGATATTTGAGGAAGTCACCTGGGTTGTTTGCCGGTCGGCAAATATTTGGTTTTGAATATCCGCTGTTATGCACCAATTTCAAATTGATATATCTGTACGTCTATTTTCATAGAGTGAGATATACCTTTTGATATTATGTCGATGACATTTACCTATATCAGTGGATGGTTAGGTAAGGAGCATTAAACAGCGGTGTAATTCTTCTTATCCATAAGTACAGTTTTCAACCTACGACACACAGTGAAAGAGTTGTTAGACTCAGTGGACTTATACAGAGTATTGTATGTTGTCCAAGGTCCATTAGGACGGAGGGGTAGGTCCTCGTACTATATTCGGTTTACTTATGACTTCTCTAGTTCTTAGACATGGGTTTCGTAGAAACACAGGGTCTAAGTTTTGAGGAGTTATAGGTATTTGAATAGAGTAGAGAACCAAGTATTACAAGTATCGGGATTCTTCAAAGTAATCGAAGATGTAGATACTTGTGTATGGTATTTCAGTTAATAGTGATGATAAAGAGAACTTGCTTCTCTTTCAGGTTACTCATAATTGGATGCATTCCTAAGTTGAGTAACGCTGATCGGCCTCCTTCCATTTAGTTGACATGCACTGGAGACAGCTGCATGATTTGAATCTGGTTCAATTAAATCAGTGCCTCTGGTTCTATATTGGATATAGAACAGTTCATATCTTAACGATGTTAAGGTACGGGGAGTTGTCCGGCTTATGCTTAAAACCAGACTCCGGATAACTCAAGGCACGTTTCTGTAATGGCTGTTTGTGGGTTGACCCAGGCTATGACGAGGGTTGACTTTCTACCATCTGGCAGATCAATAGAAATATTGTTCTAGACTCGCCACAGTTTTAATAAAAATGGATTTTTCAGAAAAAGTAGTGGGAGTATGGTAGAACTGGAAGTGATTCCAGAACCGCAAACGATTACTGAAGATTTGATAAGGAACCTAAAGATTCGATCTGATTTGACATTCCATTGGCCACTCCGCAGATAAGGTGGGTAACTTCAGGCACCCGAGAGGTACTCCGGTAGCCTCAAGGACGGTGACAGGGAAGTTCTTGTTTACCCACACTTGCCATTGTTGTTGTTCCAGGCTGCGAGACCCGGCAGGAGAATGAGTATAGCGTCGTTCTAAACTAGCTTTAGAAGTGCGCGTCTATATGACTCCACCAGAGGGTTGTCGTAGTCAGTGGGAGCAGCGGAAGCATTGGTGGACATCAGGCTTATGTCTATTTATAGACTAAAGCAAATGTAGCGGAGATAGATCATCTGTTTCTGATGTGACAGTCATGGGTTTGACGTCATCAGAATAGGGGATGGATCTGTTGAGAAGGTAGTGGGAAGTGATATTCCTATACTACGATCGGTTATACTTTGGTCGTCACACAGTGGTTTCTCCACAAGGGACTTGGATATTATATCAGACATACTGGTTACTAGATCTATGGTTTTAGATCTAGATTTGGGTGGTTTCCCAATCAGGGTACCTTGACAGCATTCTATGAGTATTTAGAATGGACGACTCCTGGCATGGTAGTGTACCTGCAGGTAATGGAGTCACCCTCTCTAAAGGTGTCTTACAGACTAAAGGGGAGAGGATGTGCATGATTGGCAGATCACTTGCTTAGGCATTTGAGTCAATCATGAGATGTCAAGTACCACACCAGATGTTGTTCTTGCACTAGATGCAATAAGTTGATATTAATCCAATCCTGGAAAACCAGTCGGAAGCAGTTTTAGAACATAAGTGAATGTTCTAGGGATATGATAACGGCTGCCTCCTTTAGGAGACGGTTATCACTCCGGGCTTCCAAGGTGACATGGACGACATGCAGGTTGTCAGAGTTATAGACTCTCCCTCTGAAGAGGGGCAGTATTTTGGACAGGTGGTCCAAGGTAATACTGAGGGAGGCATGGCGCGGGATACTGATTAGTTTCAGTTGTTGATACAGTCTAAGAAGTTTGGATTTGGAGTTCATTTATGAGCTAGGTCCCATCAAACATCCAGACATTCTAAGACAGGCATTGCTCGTTTCGGGAGATGGCTTTCTCCGCGAACATGAGATATAGAGAGACATAGAAAGAAACATCTGAGCGGATCCACTCACTGAGGCTATTCCTCGAACGCAATAGTTTCGCAAACGAGCTTTGTGAGACTGACTAGTAGAGGAGTTGGGTGTTCGGTATCACACGGGCTGTGAGTATGCGACATCGCAATAATTAGCCTTGAGTGCAAGTGGGAGATTGTTGGAGTTAGTGCCCTCAGAGTCAATTATTGGATCACAGGCACGTGATTGCAATGATTGAGGGAGGACCTATCCCGGTAGGACAGTCTTACTCGAGATGATAGTATGCTATCTGGTTTATCTTTATCATCGTGTACTGCTTTAGGTGACCTGACATGTCGCTATTACACGTTGATAGAGCCCCTAGGATTCTTGCTTGACTACCAGCAGTATGATGGCGATCATATACGTGGGAGCTGGTGGTCTATAAGCACATCCTTAAAAGGTCCCTAGTCGTAGGAGTTTCGAGACAGGGCATCGATACTCCGTTAGTAGACTAGTGTATACAGTCGAGACCCCGACGAGGGGCGGTGGCCGGTCTCACAAGCCACTGGTGTCAGTTGGTTCACCTAAGATGTATACAGGTGCTCATTGGGTTATGAGTACACCGGACAGGACTCGCCGGGAACCTGCTAGTTGGTCTTATACCAGATGTCAGATAGTAGTTCCCTGGTGACATGTGTACAGGTTAGTTCATCGACCTGAGATCGTCATTTGTCTCGTGTGAGTTCCCACTGTGCTTTGATTACTACCCTACCACGGCTCAAAGGAGTCGTGCAAACAGGTTTTAGTTGGGTACAGTCCCGAGCCACATGGAGGCAGTGAGCGGATCTGCAGGGGTTCGTCTCTCCCGGTATTGAGGGTGAGGTCGCGCTGTGTCTAGGAGAGCCATTACGCAAAGCCCTCGGCCGAGGCAGGAGATTTACTGGTAGGTATTCCAGTAGTATCTCAGGGCGTTCTGGGCTACGCTCCGACACGACTTGTACCGCTTTTGGGGGTCTGACTTTTACCAACCCCCTAGGCCCGCCATGCGATACTCATAGACGAACGGACCGGACTGTACGGATATTGTCACTGACAGGCTCAGTTGGGTGTCGGGGTGAGCTTCCTCATCGACGTCCCATTTGGTCAATACCTGGTGGCCCGTCACGTATTGGCTTATACCTCTGACGTGCTAGTGGTTAAATCCACAGCCAAGGTATTGACGAGTCTTTAGAGTCCACCACACTCAGTTTCAGTTACTCAAGTTTCGGGCGAAACGCTGTAGAGGCCGTATGGAGATATGGCAGGGTTCGATCAGATACGTGCGGTATTGCACGGATCGTGATCGGACGGTTTTTACTAGCCGGCTTTGGCTTAAGCCGGATTCTAGTATTTGATAGTGTAGTTTTGTCTCTTTGCATTTGTGTTCAGTGGGAATACAAATGCGGGCATGTATTTGCACTAGTGGGGTTTTCCCGTATTTTATTACGGGATCAGTTTTTCTGAAGTTGCCAGTTTGCATTCCATTCCGGCCGGTTTTCCTTCATTCCTTCTCGGTCGGACTTTCTTTTGTGGAGGGTGTTAATTGCAAGTTTGCAATTAACATTTTGTGAGGGGTTTCTTTGCATATTTGTGGCATCATGATTGTTATTTCATCATGAGATCCTTTTTTGGTCTTCTCACTTGCTTTCATTGTGATGGTTGTTTGATATGATAAGAAATGAAATGAGAGTGACTAATTTCTATATGGTTGATATATTCTTTCTTGCTTTTCTTTCTCTCTCCAATCTCATTCAAGAGATGAGAGGGCCGGCCATTTCTTGAGAGGGTGAGAGGAGAGTATCATTTTTCTAGTGGTGGAAAGATATCATCTCATTCTTGCTTGCTCCAAAAATCAAATAACCCTTCTCCAAAGTTCCTTCTTGTTTCCTCCACAAACCATGGCAACCTTAATAACCCCAAGAGACAAGTTCACTACACTATTTCTATAGCAAGCCTTGGACGCGTCGGCTAGCCAACTTCGCGCCCGAGTTGCCTCGGTCAAGAGGCGGGAGCCCGTAAAAGATTCCGGCTACGTGGTGCCTTTCCGACGAGCGAGGAGGTGACGGAGATTCCGCGGGAGATCGGAGTGGAGACGAAGACCGAAGGACACGGATCGCTTGGTATAACTTCTCACCCTATCTCTTTAGTTAGCTAGTATAGGTTAATGGTTTCGATCCGGGTAATTGTCCGCGGTAGCGCCGGTTTCCGAGTAAGGAAAAAAATTTGATTCCGCATTTTGGCCTCGAGAAAGAGGCCGGGGCGCTGCCGTGGCGCAACACATACACCCATCCATCATGGTTGTTAGCATATGGAAATGGTGGCAATGCAAGACTTATACCATGGATTAAATAATGGATAATTATTTAATTTTGGTTTTAAAGTTAAATGAAAAAGAAAAGGATAATCATGTTAGTTTCCACACTCTTCTTCTAACCTAACCTAGCTCAACTACCACTAACCTATGGTTATCCTTCTCTTTATCATTCTAAACCCAAGTTAAATTAACTATCTATCATTTAATCATGGTTGAAGTCAAGAAGGAATTAAATATATATAGTGATATATATTTCTTTCTCTTGCTTAACTCAAGGTTATCTTTTTACCTCTTGCAAAGAAAAGCCACCATCTTCATCTTCCTTCATCTTTTCCTCTCTAGGTTTTTCTAGTGAGTTAAATACAATCAAAGAAAGGTTTTTGAAGTGAGATCCAAAGCCACAACACCATTCTACTCAAGTCTAGCCAACTTGATTAGAGTGTTTACTTCGATTTTACAAAGTAGCGAGCTTGGACGGAGATCTCCGCGGTGGATCGTCGTGGACACAAGGGGAGTTCAAGAGGACCTCGATTCAACACCCAAGACATCAAGGAGTCTTGCAAAGGGGAGCTACAAAGGTTGTAGCCTTCAAACCCTAGTCTTTACTAGCTTAAAGTTTTTGATAACCCTAATTTTCTAGGATCTATCCTTTGCATGTTAGCTTAGCACCTTAAAAATACAAACTTTGAGACATGTGATGCTTCAAAACTCTTCATAGGGTGCTAGACTAACCTTACAGTGACTTATGACATTTTGACCAAAGCCAAGGTCATAAGAGCATGGGGCAAAAACTTATATCGGGAATTTCTAAAGAAACTGAAATTTGCAAAGAGTTGCATACCATTTGGAGTTTGATGAATGTTGGTAGGATTCTTTCAACATTATCATACAATGATATTTGGATCCCAATCCTACTGTGAGTATATGCTACTTATCAGGAGATTCGTCACTTAACGATCAATGCTATAAACCAAGTAGGTGTCAAGAAAGGTGTCAGCGGGGTTACGCCCCCAGAGAAAAGAGGTTATTTAATTAAGGAACTTCGCGAAAGCGTTGGAAAACCTCCCTCGAAGTATCGACAGTAGCCTGGCTGAACGGTTAAGCAAGTATTGTACGGTGAGAATAGTCCTGGCTAATTCTTCTTTTATGGTTTGAGGAAGGATTCGAGAAACAGTGGGAGCCATCCAATTTAGATAAACTAAAAACCACTCTAAACTTGCAAGAGCATCATGCTAAAGAGTTTTCTTCTCTCTCTCCTATTTGCAGCGACCCTGAAAATGACTGGACTTAAGTTACTTTTAGAGAAAAATATACTGACAGGGCCAAACTATAAAGATTGGCTGCGGAATGTCAAAATGGCCTTGACCTATGACAAATTGGGGTACGTCCTTACCGCTACGGCATCTGCTGTCCCTGGTCCCAAATACAGTAATGCGGATAAGGAAATCCGCAAAACCTGGGATTTAGATTGCGCGAAAGCCAAGTGCATCGTGCTTGCCTCGATGAACAATGAACATCAGAAGAGGCACGAGGATATGGACCTAGATGGCATATTTCTCCATACAAAGAAACTTTATGGAGAGCAATCTCGTATAGCAAGATACGAGACCTCTAAGAACTTGTTTCGAGCGAGGTTGGCTGTCGGGTCATCGGTAGGAGAACATGTCCTAAAGATGATCGGCTATATTGAAGAGCTCGCAGACCTTGGGACGACTTTAGATAATGAGCTCTATACAGACCTTATTCTCCAGTCCCTTATTCACACCTACGCCCAGTTTATCTTGAACTTCAACATTCAAAGAAAAGAAGTTGAACTTCCGGAACTCCTGAACATGTTAAGGAGTGCAGAGGGCACCTTGCAAAAGACAAGGGAAACACCCGCTATGTTTGTTGGCGGTGCATCTTCTTCCGGGTCCAAGGCAAGGGCCAAAGGAAGGAAGAAGAAGGCCGCCACCAAACCTAGAGGAGGTGTTAGTAAGGTGGGAGGGAAGGGAAAGAAAAAGTTTGCGGTACCGGTAGTAGGCCAGGATGAGTGATTCCATTATCACAGGAAAGGGCACTGGAAAAAGGATTGCAAGGCGTGGAACGCCAAGAACCAGGAAACGAAGCAAGCTGTGGCTTCGACTTCAGGTGTGTTTGTAATTGAGAATTGTCTGTCAATCAACTCTACTTCCTGGGTATTGGATACCGGATCAGGATCTCATATTTGCAATTCATTGCAGGCACTGAGAAACCGTAGAGTGCTGAAGGAAGGTGGTATGACCCTAAATGTTGCTAACGGAGCTAGCGTGGGAGCTGCGTCCGTCGGGGATTATCACCTAGGATTGACGAGTGGACACATTTTGGTTTTACATAACTGTTTTTTTGTACCAAGCTTAACGTGTAATATCATATCAGTTTTCTTGTTATCAAATAAAGGTTATGATTTCACGTTTATAAGAGATGTTGTTAACATCCACCTTAATGATGGTTTGATTGGGTCCGGTACACTAAATAACGGTATATATGTTTTAAACCAACTCCAAATTTTCAATGTCCAGAACACACTAAAAAGAAAGTCTCCAGATTTAAATAAAGCTTTCTTATGGTATTGTAGACTGGGTCACATCAATGAGAGAAGGTTGACTAAGTTGCATAGAGAAGGATATTTAGACTCGTTCGAATATCAAACTTATGACACTTGTCAATCTTGGCTCAAAAGAAAGATGACAATGACTCCATTTACTGGACAATGAGTAAGAGCGAGCGAGCTCTTAGGACTCATACACAGCGATGTATGTGGTCCATTGTCTACACATGCAAGAGGCGGTTTTTCCTATTTCATTACTTTCACGGATGATTACTCAAGATACGGATTCATTTATCTGATGAAACATAAATCCAAGGCTTTTGAGAAATTCCAAGAGTATAAGAATGAAGTAGAAAACCAAACCGGCAAAAGTATCAAGACGCTTAGATCTGATCGAGGTGGTGAATACTTAAGTGCCGAGTGTAGGTTCCTAAGCACCCTAATGAGGTCTCACAAGGCATCAACCATGCCAATTTCAAATTTAAATGGTACCGAGAAACCCTAACTATGGATCGTTGGCTAGATGTCTAGGCGAAAAACAAACTAGTTAACACTTAACTAAGAGTACGGAAATACAACCTTTGTAGATCCGGTGCTCCACCTCCATAGCTCCGCAACGAAGTTCCCTCGCTGTCCAAATGTATTCCCGGGCTCTAACGTCGGCTTCGTCGGAGAAATGGCGAGCTAGGTCGTCGATGTCCGTGCCGAAGATGATCTACGTCGAGGCATCGCTAAATCAAGCTCCACCTTCACCAAGCCATGAAAACTTGTGAAGGAAACACCATATACTACTTGGCAAGAGGTAGAGGATGAAGAAATAGGAGTTGGGTTCACTTTAGAATTGGATTTCTCACTCAAATACATCAATCACCATTGATGAAGAAAGCTTTCTTCTTATGAGGAAGAAGAAGAAGATGAAAAGTGTTATGATAAGTTAAAAGAAAATAATCCTTATCATATTATAAACCATGGTCAAGTGTAGAGAACTAACTAAGGTTATGTGAATGGTTAGGGTTAAAAGAACAAGACAAAATGGTGACTTGGTCAAAGCTTCATGAAGCTTCAAAAAGCTTCATGAAAGAAAAGAAAGAAAACCATTTTGCTTTTTCTTTTTATGCTTTTATTAATATCCAAAATGAATAAACAAATAATAAAATGAAAAATCAAAACCCTAATCATTAAGGTAACCATGGTTCAATTCTATACACTTAACTAAAGAAGCATGTATCATCAAACATGATACAAACATTTGTACAAAAAATATATCACATATACAACTTGTACAACGAAGTGAGAAAATCCATTTAAAGTGAACCGATACTAGTTAATGCAAAGTAATATATCAAGTATATAATTATGCATTAAATCATTAAATCAACACTTGATTTAACGATCCGGTCATATCGCATATAACCGACTAATATCCAATGTATCGATTTATCGAATCAATCTTCGATTCGATAACTAGGTTATATCGCATACAACCATTCGACACATTGTTCGCGAGAATGAAATACGGTATCACATACACGCATTACTCTCGGTCCCGCACATACCTCATATGCGCTCCTATTTCATTTCGCTTGAGCCAGGAAACCTCTGTGTAGGACTCTAAAGACTCGTCAATACGCCGACAGCAGATGATGATCATATCAAACATCCACAAGCCGCAAGCGGTCTGCTAAACGTAACGGCCACCCGGGTACTGAGCGATCAGAAGATCAACGAGCAAGCCCGCTCACACTCCAGTGAATCCAACCAGTAACACTACCGTACAGTCCGGTCTGATCATCTGATATGTCGCATATCTTGCCTAGGGGTGGTAAACGTCAGACCCCAATAGCTCGATAAGTCGTGTCGATATGAGGTCTATAACATTTCGAGAAACTACTGGTAACACTTACCAGTAAATCTCAGCAACCCTGGCCAGGGATTTCCTGTTATAGCCAATCGAGCACAGCGCAACATCAACTCCCTATACCGGGAGAGACGAATCCCCTCCTATCGCTCATTGTCTCCATATGACTCGGGACTGTACCCAAAAACCACCGTTTTGCACGCCTTCTTGGACGTGGTAAGATGGAAATCAAAGCACAGTGGGAACCACACAAGACTCTATGACGATCTCGGGTCAACAGACTACTCTGTACCAGTGTCACCAGAGAACTGCCATCTGACGTGAGGTATAATACCATCTGGGAGTTCTCGGTGAGTCCGTCCAGTGTACCCAGTCTCTACTGAGCACCCGTATATCATCTCTGATGTCAAACACCAATGGATATGGGATCATCCATCGTCCATCTGTATGGGTCAAGAAGGTACACGCTAGTCTACTCTGGTATATCGATGCCCCGTCTCGATACACCCACGACTAGGGACTTTGAAGGATGTACTTGTGGACTACCATGTCCCCACTAGTATGATCCGCATCATAGTCCAGGTAGTCAAGTACACATCCTAAGGGCTTTACCAACATGTAACAAAGAGACAATCATTGTACACGTTAAGGTAAAGGTCAACCAGATAGCATACTATCATGTCAAGCAAGAAAGTCCTCCCTATATATGTCCCAGCATCCACTACAATATACATCCAATGTACAGTAATGGCCTCTAGGGCATACATATAACTAACAATCTCCCACTTGCACTAGGACCATCTGTAGCAGTGGTTGTAGTATCTCATACTCAACCATCCCATAAAAGTCTCTCTCTGGGAATAGGCCTTCGTGAGTGGATCCGCCGTGCTGTCCTCTGAGTCTACTCTCCTAACCTCGATCCCTTAGAGATCAACCATCTCCATGATCAGGTGATACTGCCTTAGAATATGTCTGGATCACTGATGGGACCTGCGTTCCTTGGCATAAGCCACAACTCCATTGTCACACAATGGGAGGAACATAGTTCATCTCATGAACCAATATACACCCAAACAGCCTCTTTTGTAGCATCTTAAGTAGCAATGTATCCTGCCTTTATCGTCTAGTATGTCACGGTATCTAGCTTGGAACTCTTCCAACATACCGTCCTTTTACTGAGGGTAAAGACAATGCCTGTGACTGACACTTAGTCGTCTTTATCACCCTGGAACACTTCCAGTGATTCTCCCCAGGATCGAATGATACCATCTCACTACAGCTAGTGAGTAGCCTAACATCCATTTAGATCAATCTCATAGATCCAAAGTCCAGGATTTAGTAGGTATCACTTTGATCCTATATGGAGAATCATAGTGATAAGCGGAGATTGATCGAGCGTAGCATAGGAAACTCCTTCCCTATCAAGAGTATGTCATCCACGTACTCTACGAGAATCACCACCATACTCCTAATACCTTTTTGTTTATACAAGGTTCATCTACCATTTTGATGATGTCAACTTCTTTGACTAATCCATCAAAACAGATGTTCCAACTCCGCGATGCCTGCTTTATCCTATAAAGCATCTTGCACACGTTTCCGCTGCTCCCACTGTCTATGAAGCCCTCTGGCTGTGTACTTATAGACGTACTCTTCTAAAACATCATTTAGAAAAGCAGTCATGACACCAAACCACCAGATATCGTAGTCATGGTATATAGCCGTGACAAGTAGGATCTGGATGGACTTAAGCATAGTTGCTTGAAAAAGTTTCCTCATTATCCATGCTTGGTTGATGATGAAAACCTTTAACAAGTCTAGCTTTGAAAGTCTCAACCTTTCCATATACACCAAGTAATCTTCTCAAGATATACTTGCTCTTGATGGGGATTTAACCCTTCAGATATAGCAACCAAAGTCCATACTTTGTTGGTGTATATAGATTCCATCTCAGATCGCTAAGCATCCAGCCATTCTTACAAAGTCTTACTCCTGATGGCCAGCTCGAAGCTAGTTGGGTCATCATCTCATGATGAAATCCTCGCTCCCACTGTCATAGAGAAACCGAAGTAACTCTCAGGTGGGTGAGGAACCCTACTAGATCGGCGGAGAGGCTGAGGTTCGTTGGAATCTACTGAATCCTTTGGTTCTACCAAATCATCAGCTGCAGTTTGTATGGCTGGAACATTTTCAGTTCTACATTACAGACCTTGCCTCGAGCTTGTCCGGATTTTGCTTTTAGACATAGGCCGGACAACCCTAAATCTTAACTAGCTTAAGACATGGGCTCTTCCCTTTCCATATCTCATATGGAGTGGTAGGCAACTGATTTGATTCGAACCTATTCAATAGATATGCAGCTTCTCAAGTGCATAACCCCTAAAAGGAAATAGGTAACTCAGTAATACTCATCATAGAGCACACCATATCATATAGGGTGTGATTGCTCCGCCCCGACATACCATCGTGCTATGGTGTATTCGGAGGAGTAATGCCGAGAGAGAATCTCATTCTCCCTTAGAATAGTCCAGGAATTCGATGCACAAGTATTCTCCTCCTTGATCTCATCATAGGACATAATACTTATACCCGTATTGGTTCTCTACTTCTAACTTATATTCTGTGAATATCTCAAAAGGTTCGTACTTGTGTTTCAACAGGAACATATGTCCGAATCCTGAGAGATTATCAGAGAATATAATGAAGTATAAAGAACCAGTCCTGGTATGTGTAGACAGGGGACCTACATACATCAACATGTATCATCCTAAGAGTTCACTAACTCTTTCTCTGTTTCCAGTAAACGGAGCTATGGTCATCTTATCTTTGTGACATGACTGGCAAGTTTCAGAAGATGTAAATTCAAACTGATTTAAATATGTATCTAAATGTAACTTCAGCTAGTCGGGTCACATTGATCTGACCTAGTCTACAATACCTCAAGTAGAGTCCGTTCATTTCTGAACTCTTCCTCTTGTGTGTGTTCCATATACTAAGAACTGTAGTTTGATTTAGAACATCAATGCTTTTAGATAACGTGCCTGAACCGATCAACTTTTGATATAGGAAATGTTCAAAACATTATCCATCAATACAAAATTATATCCTTTCTTTGCTAACAAAGAGAGTGATATGATTTGGTATATCAGGTTCGGTATCTAATAACATTTGTTCAGAATCAATGTATTGGTAATACAGGGTGACGGTGACCGACAGACTTGGCTGCAACTCTTGCCTCGTTTTCTGCCTCATGAAACTTATCACCCGTTCTCAGTTTTTCTACCCTTTTGTAGCCCTATGTAACAGATTACATATCTGGGATCCTGATCCGGTATCATATACCAGGATGCGGAGGATACTGAGAAACAGTTCTATATAATGAACACACCCGAAGATGATGCATCATCATGCACTCTCCTCGTTTGGGCGGCACGGGAAATCTGGTATTCCCCAATTTCCTACTCTGTCTTATAACAATTATAAGTTGGAGCGGGACCAACGTTCCCCAGCTCAGTATAACAAGCGGGTTCGGTCAAAAATCCGTATTATTATCTTGATTTAGGCGTGATATGGTCGCTACCTGGAGAGAGAGAGAAGAAAACACTCAGCGTGCGCTCTTGCAAGAATAGATTGGTTTTTATTTTATCTAATCAGGATGGCTCCCACTGCTTTTTATCAAATCTTCCTTCAAACCCTAAAAGGAAAGACTAGCCGGGATTAATTACACACTACAAGTTCGCCAATCTTTCAGCCAGGCCAGTGTCGGTACTTTGAGGGAGGTCCCCCGTGCTTTCGCACGAACCTAATTACTGTAAACCTCGTTTTCCCAGAGGCGTAACCCCGTTGACACCTTTCTAGACACCTACTTGATCGGCTAATTGTAATGTATAAAACTCTCCCAGGAGTAACTCTTACTCGCAGCGGGTATCGGGATCCAACTATCTCATAGAAGGTATGCAATCTCATTGCAAATTTCAACACTTGAAATTCCCGATAATCTTTTGCCCCTAACGTGCTATGACCTTGACGAAAGCCAACAAACCATAGCCCGCTAGTCAAGTTCAACCCGTACATTTCTTGATCGAATTAAACCCACCCGCACGACCCTTGACGAAAGCCAACCAAGCCGTACGACTACCCTAATCCAATCGCATCGTATGCTGCAGAAAAGCAGCATATAGCTACCGCACACTGCACCTAGACGAAAGCCAACAAATGCAGCACGAATACTATATACAACTTATCTGAAATGTCGGAAGGCTACGACAGGTTTTTCTGAAAACCTATTGCGTAATGAACTTGATATCGTTGTAAGATCGAATGAATTTTGAAATGGAGTGTTTTTTAGGCTTTTCTAGTTTTGCTAAAGGAGTCACTCCCGGTGAAGGGGTCGTCGGTCCTTTCCTCGTCGAATGAGGTGCGGGATATATCATATATATCACTGTGCAAAGCAAAAACACTTAAAAGCAATCAAAAGACAAACCGAGTGTGTAGCATCTGCCAGTTATTGCTAAAGGAGTCACTCCCGGTGAAGGGATCTCAGTCCTTTCCTCATCGAATAAGGTGCAGGATATATCATATATACCGCTGTGCAAAGCAAGAACTGTAGCTACCTGTTTTATTTTGAAATTCAATTCTACAACATCTTAGGTTTCTTTTATTTCATTAATCACATTAATGAAGTCCCATCATTTAAGTACCTAATCATCACAGATAAATACGACGTACACTTATGCCATCCGCATTCGCCTCGATGTCCCCTCATGCACCGTTAGGTTAGGTAACTAACGGCAGAGCAGGGCAGGGCTAGCACGGGTGTAAAACATAAGTAACGTCTATATAATATATCATATATACTATATACTGTATCTATCACAGAACATCACATGATCACATCACAGATATCGCAGCAGAAGAAACATATGAAATATTGGATATACTAGGACGTCCGTGTTTTCAATACGAGCCAGTACAAAACACGGATTCCACGGTCGCGATGAATAGCCAAACCCACACCCCTAGACCCCTACGAGAGCGGCAAGCAACCCTACCAATTCTAGAGTTAGGAGACCCGGACTCGAATCCTCGAGTTGGTCTCCCACTGGACTCCAGAACCCGGTTACTTGTGCTCCCCTCCTTGGGTCTATCCTAGTGCGGAAAAGTAAATAATATACAAACGGTGACAACTTCCGCAACCTGGAAGTGCCCCAATAAAAGAATATTACATACAAGTTTTTACATGAATGAAAATGAAAAACACTCATCTCATATAAAAACCCCCGGCTATTCAAACACGACGATCCAATATAACATATCCAGCAACACATAACATCACATGTCATCAACGTAAGTAAATATGTCCATCCCAATTGTCGTTGACATATAGCAACGAAACCGGTGATATCACATATTACACTTACGGTCACAGAAAAGAAAGTGTAAAACTACAACAGTTGGAATCCGCAACCTGCATAGACATCGCATGCCAAATCATTATAAACCCCGCATTTTAGTCTCAAAATCGAAAACACTTTTCAATATCAAGTCGGGCAATTCAACAAGATTCCCGATATCCTGATCGAATGCTCGTCGCAAACTTCAGTAGACGGCTGCACCCCCGATACCGTCGACGAAATGCACCAAGGCGGAACACCGCTGCCGGGAGCACCCGAACGGATGCTTTTGGCGACGGGGTTCTCCTACAGTCGCTTAGTCGGGGCTATGGGGTGAGGCTGTCTATTAAGCTTACCCGGCGAGTATCCGCGTACGCTACGTGATTGCGACGGACTTTTGATCACATCAAAATTCCGTGGCAACCGATCAAGTGAGACTAAACTGCTACGTTTATAATATTCATTCCGTTATCACATAACTTCTTGTGAATTCCAATTATTGTATCCCATTCCGGATAAACAGAAAATGTCAAACTTTCCGATCGAACAATCGAACACCCAAGTTTTCCCGATACAGATCAACACATGAAATATGAGTCTAACAACATTCAGTTCGTGCCTCAGTACCAACGGTCCAGCCATAGAAGGGTCAAGCCAACGCCTCACATGTGGCACGCCGTACTGCCCCAAACCCGAAGGTTCAAAGGGCAGTTCAAGACGATCACATAATCGAGTTAAGGTTTGTTGTCTTCTAGAGGGACCATCGCGTTACTTGCACTACTTAGAACGTCGTTAAACTACGGAAAAATCCAACAATTGGAAATTTCCCGACAGGGGAAAAATTGGGTATTTATATCCGGTCGAACTTTTTAACATATTCTAAAATTACCCGGAAAAGCACACCGACAAAAATTAGACAGTCCGATCGAATACACCGAGTCCCCAATACAACCCAGAAAATACAACTCTGGAATAAATATTAAAAACATCCAGAACACACAAGAAACACCAACAGAAACAGCTGAAGAAAACACACATCCTGATCATCACAGACGGCCGCGGAACAGCCGCAAAAGGGGGTCAACGACGCGGTTCCGCGGCCGTACTGTTGAATTAGGTTGTCGTTTTCTCCAGTTTTTCTTAGAATTTCCTGCACATTTCTCTGCATATTTTTAATTCAAAAAAATCCACAATTTACAGAATTGTCCAGAGAGCATTTTTCAAGTCGGGGTTTTGGGTCGATCGGACTTCTAACTCCGTCGGGACTTCGCCTAAGGCTTTAGCTAGGCTCTGATACCACTATAGGTTCCTAGGCACCCTAATGAGGTCTCACAAGGCATCAACCATGCTAATTTCAAATTTAAACGGTGCCGAGAAACCCTAACTATGGATCGTTGGCTAGATGTCTAGGCGAAAAACAAACTAGTTAACACTTAACTAAGAGTACGGAAATACAACCTTTGTAGATCCGGTGCTCCACCTCCATAGCTCCGCAACGAAGTCCCCTCGCTGTCCAAATGTATTTCCGGGCTCTAACGTCGGCTTCGTCGGAGAAATGGCGAGCTAGGTCGTCGATGTCCATGCCGAAGATGATCTACGTCGAGGCATCGCTAGATCAAGCTCCACCTTCACCAAGCCATGAAAACTTGTAAAGGAAACACCCTATACTACTTGGCAAGAGGTAGAGGATGAAGAAATAGGAGTTGGGTTCACTTTAGAATTGGATTTCTCACTCAAATACATCAATCACAATTGATGAAGAAAGCTTTCTTCTTGTGAGGAAGAAGAAGAAGATGAAAAGTGTTATGATAAGTTAAAAGAAAATAATCTTTATCATATTATAAACCATGGTCAAGTGTAGAGAACTAACTAAGGTTATGTAAATGGTTAAGGTTAAAAGAACAAGACAAAATGGTGACTTGGTCAAAACTTCATGAAGCTTCAAAATATCTTCATGAAAGAAAAGAAAGAAAACCATTTTGCTTTTTCTTTTTATTCTTTTATTAATATCCAAAATGAATAAACAAATAATAAAATGAAAAAGCAAAACCCTAATCATTAAGGTAACCATGGTTCAATTCTATACACTTAACCAAAGAAACATGTATCATCAAACATGATACAAACATTTGTACAAAAAGTATATCACATATACAACTTGTATAACGAAGTGAGAAAATCCATTTAAAGTGAACCGATACTAGTTAATGCAAAGTAATATATCAAGTATATAATTATGCATTAAATCATTAAATCAACACTTGATTTAACGATCCGGTCATATCGCATATAACCAACTAATATCCAATGTATCGATTTATCGAATCAATCTTCGATTCGATAACTAGGTTATATCGCATACAACCATTCGACACATTGTTCGCGAGAATGAAATACGGTATCATATACACGCATTACTCTCGGTCCCGCACATATCTCATATGCGCTCCTATTTCGTTTCGCTTGAGCCAGGAAACCTCTGTGTAGGACTCTAAAGACTCATCAATACGCCGGCAGCAGATGATGATCATATCAAACATCCACAAGCCGCAAGCGGTCTGCTAAACGTAACGGCCACCCGGGTATTGAGCGATCAGAAGATCGACGAGCAAGCCCGCTCACACTCCAGTGAATCCAACCAGTAACACTACCGTACAGTCCGGTCTGATCGTCTGATATGTCACATATCTTGCCTAGGGGTGGTAAACGTCAGACCCCAATAGCTCGATAAGTCGTGTCGATATGAGGTCTATAACATTTCGAGAAACTACTGGTAACACTTACCAGTAAATCTCAGCAACCCTGGCCAGGGATTTCCTGTTATAGCCAATCGAGCACAGCGCAACATCAACTCCCTATACCGGGAGAGACGAATCCCCTCATATCGCTCATTGTCTCCATGTGACTCGGGACTGTACCCAAAAACCACCGTTTTGCACGCCCTCTTGGACGTGGTAAGATGGAAATCAAAGCACAGTGGGAACCACACAAGACTCTATGACGATCTCGGGTCAACAGACTACTCTGTACCAGTGTCACCAGAGAACTGCCATCTGACGTGAGGTATAATACCATCTGGGAGTTCTCGGCGAGTCCGTCCAGTGTACCCAGTCTCTACGAAGCACCCGTATATCATCTCTGATGTCAAACACCAATGGATATGGGATCATCCATCGTCCATCTGTATGGGTCGAGAAGGTGCATGCTAGTCTACTCTGGTATATCGATGCCCCGTCTCGATACACCCACGACTAGGGACTTTGAAGGATGTACTTGTGGACTACCATGTCCCCACTAGTATGATCCGCATCATAGTCCAGGTAGTCAAGTACACATCCTAAGGGCTTTACCAACATGTAACAGAGATACAATCAGTGTACACGTTAAGGTAAAGGTCAACCAGATAGCATACTATCATGTCGAGCAAGAAAGTCCTCCCTATATATGTCCCAGCATCCACTACAATATACATCCAATGTACAGTAATGGCCTCTAGGGCATACATATAACTAACACCGAGTTCCTAGGTTACCTAAAAGAGAAAATAATTCTCTCTCAGCTTACTCCTCCTTACACTCCACAGCATAACGGTGTATCGGAGAGACAGAATCGAACCCTATTGGATATGGTACGATCCATGATGAGTAATGCTGAGTTACCGCGATCTTTTTGGGGTTATGCGCTAGAATCAGCAGCATATCTTCTGAACAGGGCTCCTACCAAGACTGTGCCTACCACTCCATATCAGATGTGGACTGGGAAGAAATCCCATCTTTAGCATATGAAGATTTGGGGATGTCCATCTTTTGTTAAAAAGCAACATGTGGACAAGCTCGAGGCACGATTAGTAAAATGTATGTTTGTGGGATATCCAAAGAACTCCAAGGGATATTATTTCTATTACGCAGAGGAACAAAAGGTTTTTGTTTCTCGTAATGCCCATTTTCTAGAACATCAGTTTTTAGAAAAGGAAATAAGTGGGAGTGAAATAGAACTGGAAGAAATTCCAGAACCACAAGCTGCTATTGAAAGTTTGGTAGAACCGGAAGTTCAAGAAGAACAGGACATTCCCGCACCCCTCCGCAGGAGTAGTAGGCCGTCTCATCCACCTGAGAGATACTACGGTTTTCTCATAGATGGGGATAGAGAGGATTGCATCATAGGTGATTATGAACCTACTGACTTCCAGCAGACCATCCAGAGCGGCGACTCGGTACGATGGCTAGATGCAATGCAGACCGAAATGGAGTCCATGTACACCAACAAA
Source organism: Agapanthus africanus (assembly GCA_030015575.1). Taxonomy (NCBI): domain Eukaryota; kingdom Viridiplantae; phylum Streptophyta; class Magnoliopsida; order Asparagales; family Amaryllidaceae; genus Agapanthus; species Agapanthus africanus. Next base: position 144,128,763 of record CM057349.1, read on the forward strand.
GTATGGACTTTGGACTTTGCTCCAGATGGGGTAAAACCCATAAGATGCAAATGGATCTTCAAGAAAAAGATTGGTGTAGATAGACAGGTGGAAACCTATAAGGCTAGACTTGTTGCAAAGGGTTTTCGTCAAAGACCTGGTTTGGACTATGACGAAACTTTTTCTCCAGTGACTATGCTCAAATCCATTCGGGTCCTTCTTGCTATTGCTGCCTTCCATGATTATGAAATCTGGCAGATGGACGTAAAGACGGCTTTTCTGAATGGAAATTTAGAAGAGTGCGTCTATATGGATCAGCCAGAGGGTTTCAATCAGAGTGGGAGCAGCGGGAAAGTATGCAAGCTGCTTAAATCCATTTATGTACTAAAGCAGGCATCGCGGAGTTGGAACATCTGTTTTGATGAAACAGTCAAAGAATATGACTTTATCAAAAATCCAGATGAACCGTGCATATATAGTAAAGTTGTAGCCAGAAGTGTCGTATTCCTCGTCTTGTACGTGGATGACATTCTATTGATAGGAAATGACATTCCTATGCTACAATCTGTCAAAGGATTCTTGTCACACAGGTTCTCCATGAAAGACCTGGGTGATGCCTCTTACATTCTGGGGATCTGGATCTATCGTGATAGATCCAAGAGGATGTTGGGACTTTCGCAGTCCAGGTATATCGACACTGTACTGAAAAGATTCGGTATGGAAGATTCTAAGCGCGGTAATCTACCGGCTTGTCACGGAATCACCCTCTCCAAAGAGATGTCTCCCAAGACTGATTTGGAAAGGGAACGCATGTCTATTATACCCTACGCTTCTGCGGTAGGCTCTATAATGTATGCGATGTTGTGCACCAGACCAGATGTAGCTTACGCACTGAGCGTGGTAAGCCGGTATCAGTCAGACCCAGGGGAGAAGCACTGGATAGCAGTAAAGAACATTCTTAAGTACCTGAGAAAAACCAAGGAGATGTTCTTGGTTTACGGCGGAAAAGACCTCAGGTTGGAGGCCTTTGCTGATTCCGGCTTCCAGAGTGATAAGGACGATTCCAAGTCCATGTCGGGTTATGTCTTTACCCTCAATGGAGGGGCGGTGTGCTGGAAGAGCTCCAAGCAGGACACCGTTGCTGACTCGACGATGGAAGCGGAGTATATAGCTGCTTGCGATGCCGCCAAAGAAGAAGTCTGGATGAAGAAGTTCCTAACAGAACTTCAGGTGGTTCCTACCATGGTTGATCCAATACCTCTGTATTGCGACAACAACGGAGCTATAGCTTTAGCAAAGGAACCAAGATCCCATCAGAAGTCCAGACACATCTTAAGGCGGTATCACCTGATCAGGAAGATCATTGATCGTCGGGAGATCGAGGTTCGGAGAGTTGCTTCTGAAGAGAACATTGCTGATCCATTCACGAAGGCCCTACCTCAGATTCAGTTCGAGAGGCTACTCGAGATCATCGGTCTTCGATATGCCATTACATGGCCCTAGTGCAAGTGGGAGATTGTTAGTGTATATGCCCTATGGGCCATTATTGTATCATACTAGTTTGTATATTACTTAATGGAAGCTTAGGATATTCACATGTATATAACAGTCTTGCTAAATATGGTAGTATGCTACTTGGTTTTTCTATCTTAATATGTGAGTATACGTATTGATAGAGCTCTTAAGATCTTGCTTGACTACCAGCGTTGTGATGGCAGTCACACTAGTGGGGGCTGGGTAGTCCACAAGCACATCCTTATTCAGGTCCCTAATCGTTGGATTATCGAGACAGAGCATCGATACTCCGGAGTAGACTAGTGTGTACGCTTCTCATCCCAGTTGGGAAGATGGTCTGTCCCACAGCCGTCAGTACGTCGTACTGGAGATAGTATACAGGTGCTCGTTAGGTTACGGGTACACCGGACAGGACTCACAGGGAACTGTTGGATGGTTTTATACCAATTGTCAGTGAACAGTTCCCAGGTGAGATGAGTACAGCATAGTCCGCAGACTTGACACTGCTACTTCGCCTCGAGTGTGTCCCACTGTTCTTAGATTGCTACCCTACCACGGCTCAAAGGATTCGTGCAAACAGGTAGCAGTTGGGTGCAGTCCCGAGCACTTGGAGGCAGTGGCGGTTAGACAGGATTCGTCTCTCCCGATATTGGGGGTTGATATCGCGCTGTGTCAGAGAGCCATTACGCAAAGTCCCTGGCCAGGGCAAGCGAGATGTGCTGGTAGGTTCCAGTAGTTTCTCAGGGTGTAATGGGCTTCGCTCCGACACGACTTATACCGCTATTAGGGGACTGACGCTTGCCGCCCCCCTAGGCCTGATATGCGATAGTCTTAAACGAATGGACCGGACTGTAGGGAGATTGTCACATCAGACTCAGTAGGAGTTCGGATGGGTTTCCTCATCGGCCTTCTTATCGACATCTACCTGGGGACCGTTACGTACAGCTAGTGCCGCTTGCGGTCTGTGGTTAAACCCACTGCCAGTGTAGTAGTCGAGTCTCTAGAGTCCCACACAGAGAGTTTGCCTACTCCAGGCGAAACGATATAGAGGTCGTATGGTTTTACGACAAGGGTTCGGACGCATACGTGTGTTTACGCACGTACGACTTTCGGACAGTTTTTACCAGTCGGCTTTGGTTTAAGCCAGTTACTGGTATCCGGTTATTGGATTTATACAGTCTAAAGTTTTTCCGTATTTTTGCGGAAAGGAGGGGCGTTCTCGTAATTGCGCGAGAAGCTTCTAGAAGGTGGTGACTAAGGGGGTTTAGGTGGCATATACAATGAATGTGATTAGTGAGTCATATGGATGATTCATCCATATCATTAATGCATCATAAATGCTTAATAACTCATGGAGATGAATCATCACTAGATATTATCAAGCATGGTTGTTAATTGATTTATTTTCTTTTCTTGATAAAAAGAAATGCTTGATATATATTATCATAACTCATTATTCTCACTTCATTATTATGTTCACCTTCTCTCTTCTTAAGCTTTCCCTCATCAAACCCTAATCCTCCCCTCTCATGTGTTGAGTACAAGGATTAGTTAGACTTATTAAACCATAACCCTCACTCTATTTCATCTAGCTTCTTTGATTAGTACTTAAAGAAGTTTAGTTGCCTCAAGTTTAGAGGCTAAGCTTGGAGTAAAGCTCTCGGGTGGATCGTCTACTACTTCGAGAAGGCCGAGGAGGAGGTGGAGTTCGCAAAGACGAAGGACACGATTCGATAGGTATAATCCCTAAACATAGTAGTATAGAACTTCTATGTTTGTTGTTAGTTATCGTTTAGCTTTGATTCAAGCGGTTAGTCGATGTTTATACTTTAAACAAGTTCGTTTTTAAAATTTCCGCCTCCCCACAAGTACTGGGGTGTTGTACATCGACTTACATCAACCATGCCCGATTAAAATTTTAGCCGTGTCGAATAACCCTAAACAAGATCTTTGCTAGATAATTAAGGTAACACATGCAAGTAAATAACAATTATCACTAAGTGAATACGAAATACAACCTTTTTAGATTGGTCCTTCACTTCTAAAGCTCCTTGTTGTAATCCCTTCGCTACGATCATCGAACTCCCGGACTCTCGGACGGCTCCATGAGAAGAGGGCAACGGTTTTGCTTGAAGTCTTCGAGGCCGAAGATGATCTACGTCGAGGGAATACGAACTCAAGCTTCTACTTCACTAACTAGAGAATTAATGAAGCAAACACCCTAAACTAAAGTGCTAGTCTAGTAGAGGATGATGAAATAGTAAATGGGTACACTTTAGAATTTCTTTTCACACAATCTTTCTCTTTCTTTATCAAACCCTAGTAAGCATTTGAAGGAGGAAGAAGATGAGCTCAAAATGAGAATGAAAACTAGACAAGAGAGAGAGAGAGAGAGAGCTAACCATGGGTGAGTGGGTATCATATACTAACTCATGTAGAGACATAACCATGGCTAATTATAGTGGTTAGGTTTATGAATATCCTAAGTAAAACAAAACTAGTGGACTTTGGTCAATGCACTCACAAGCTTTATGAAGCTTCATGCATTTGAACAATTATCCACTGATTTTGTATTTACTTTGTATATTAAAACCCCACCAATATAATTATAAAGGTGTATGTCTCATACACCTATGTAGTGTGTATCAACAACAAGGATACAAAATGAACACAAATAAATTTATATCACATATAGATTAAGTTGTGCACAAGTGAGAAAAACAAATGCTTAAGTGAACCAATGTTAGTTAATGTAAATTTGTATATCACATATACAATTATACACTTAATTATTAAATCAACACTTGACTTAATAATCCGGTTATATCACATATAACCGACTAATACAAAATGTACCATCTTATCGAATCAACACTTGGTTCGATAACCCGGCTATATCACATATAACCGGCCAATACAATAGCTGCGAGAATAGAATACGGTATCACATACACGCATTATTCTCGGTCCCGCACATATCACATATGCGCTCCTATTTCGTTTTGCCTGAGCCAGTAAAATCTCTATGTAGGACTCTAAAGACTCGTCAATACGCCGGCAGTAGGTGATGATCAAATCAAGCACCCACAAGCCATCAGCGGTACTAGCTGGACGTAACGACTATCCAGGTATTGAGCGATCAGAAGATCAGCAAGCAAGCCCGCTCCAACTCCTGCAAAATGTCTGACAGTGACACTACCGTACAGTTCGGTCTCCTCATCTGATATGTCGCATATCAAGTCTAGGGGTGGTAAACGTCAGACCCCAATAACCAATAAGTCATGCCGATATGAGGCTCATAACGGGTCGAGAATCTACTGGTAACACTTACCAGTAAATCTCTAAACCAGCCCTAGCCAGGGACTTACCTGTTACGGCCAATCGAGCATAGCGCAACATCAACCCCCAATACCGGGAGAGACGAAACCCCTCCTATCGCTCATTGCCTCAATGTGACTCGGGACTGTACCCAAAAACCACCGTTTTGCACGCCCTCTTGTACGTGGTAAGGTGGAAATCAAAGAATAGTGGGAATCACACAAGACTCTATGACGATCTCGGGTCTACAGACTAACCTGTACCAGTGTCACCAGAGAACTGCCATCTGACGTAAGGTATAATACCATCTGGGAGTTCTCGGCGAGTCCGTCCAGTGTACCCAGTCTCCACTGAGCACCCGTATATCATCTCTGATGTCAAACACCAATGGATATGGGATCATCCATCGCCCATCTATATGGGTCGAGAAGGTATACGCTAGTCTACTCTGGTATATCGATGCCCCGTCTCGATACACCCACGACTAGGGACCTTGAAGGATGTACTTATGGACTACCATGTCCCTACTAGTATGATCTGCATTATAGTCCAGGTACTGAAGTACACATCCTAAGAGCTTTATCAACATGTAACACAATCAGTGTACACGTTAAGGTAAAGAGTAACCAGATAGCATACTATCATGTCGAGCAAGAAAGTCCTTCCTATATATGTCCAAGCATCCACTACAATATACATCTCATGTATAGTAATGGCCTCTAGGGCATACATATAATTAACAATCTCCCACTTGCACTAGGGCCATCTGATAATAGTGGTTGTAGTATCTCATACTTAACCATCCCATAATAGTCTCTTTTTGAGAAAAGGCCTTTGTGAGTGGATCCACCGTGTTGTCCTCTGAGTCTACTCTCCTTACCTCGATCCCCTGGAGATCAACCATCTCCATGATCAGGTGACACTGCCTTAGAATATGTCTGGATCACTGATGGAACGGGCGTTCCTAGGCATAAGCCACAACTCCATTGTCACACAATGGTAGGAACGAAGTTCATCTCATGAACTAATATACACCCAGACTGTCTCTTCGGTAGCATCTTTGGTAACGGTGTATCCAGCCTTTATCGTCTAGTATGCCACGATATCTAGCTTGGAACTCTTCCAACATACCGTCCCTTTACTGAGGGTAAAGAAAATGCCTGTGACTGACTTTCAGTCGTCCTTATCACTCTGGAACCTTTCCAGCGATTCTCCCCAGGATCGATTGCTACTATCTCACTGCAACTAGTGAGTATCCTAACATCCAATTAGATCTATCTTATAGATCCAAAACCCAGGATTTAGTAGGTATCACTTTGATCCTATATGGAGAATCATTGTGATAAGCGAAGATTGACCGAGCGTAGCATAGGAAACTCCTTCCCTATCAAGAGTATGTCATCCACGTACTCTACGAGGATCATCACCATACTCCCTACTACCTTTTTGTATATACGAGGTTCATCTACCATTTTGATGATGTCATACTCTTTGACTAACACATCAAAACAGACGTTCCAACTCCGCGATGCCTGCTTTATCACATAAAACATCTTACATACGTTTCCGCTGCTCCCACTGTCTACGAAGCCCTCTGACTGTGTACTTATAGACTCTCTCTTCTAGAACATCATTTAGAAAAGCAGTCATGACACCCAACCGCCAGATATCGTAGTCATGGTATGTAGCCGTGGCAAGTAGGATCAGGATGGACTTAAGTATAGCTTTGAAAGTCTCAACTTTTCCATGTACACTAAGTAATCTTCTCAAGATATACTTTCTCCTGATGGGGATTCAACCCTTCAGATAAAGCAACCAAAGTCCATACTTTGTTGGTGTATACGGATTCCATCTCAGATCGTTAAGCATCCAGTCATTCTTACAGAGTCCTACTCTTGATGGCCAGCTCGAAAATAGTTGGGTCATCATCTCATGATGCAATCCTCGCTCCCACTGTCATAGAGAAAACTGAAGTATCTTTTAGGTGGGTGAGGAACCCTACTAGATCGGCGTAGAGGCTGAGGTTCATTGGAAACTATTGAATCCTTTGGTTCTACCAAATCATCAGCTGCAGTTTGTACGACTGGAAATCTTTCCAGTTCTACCTCATGACCACTAATTTCTTCACAAGAAATTCCCTTTCACAAAGGTGGCATATTGAGAAACAAAACATCTTTTGTTCCTCGGTTTGGTAGAAGATATTCCCTTGCATATGCTTGGGATATCCAACAAACTTCTACAGAACTGAATTTGCCTCGAGCTTGTCCGGATTATGCTTTTAGATATAGGCTGGACAACCCCAAATCTTAACAAACTTAAGATATGGGCTCTTCCCTTTTCATATTTCATATGAAGTGGTAGGCAACTGATTTCATCGGAACCCTATTCAATAGGTATGCAACTTCTTCGGTGCATAACACCCAAAGGGTAATAGGTAACTCAGTAGTACTCATCATAAAGCACACCTTATCACATAGGGTGTGATTTCTCCGCCCCGATACACCGACGTGCTGTGGTGTATACGGAGGAGTATTGCTGAGAGAGAATCTCATTCTCCTTTAGAATAATCCAGGAATTCCGTGCTCAAGTATTTTCCTCCTTGATTACATCAAAGGACATAATACTTATACCCGTTTTGGTTCTCTACTTTCTAACTTATATTCTGTGAATATCTCCAAAGCTTCGGACCTGCGTTTCAACAGGAACATATATCTAAATCTTGAGAGATCATCAGAGAATGTAATGAAGTACAAAGAACCGGTCTTGGCATGTGTACACAGGGGACCTTCATACATCAACATGTATCAATCCCAAGAGTTCATTAACTCTTTCTCTGTTTCCAATAAACGGAGCTGTGGTCATCTTATCTCTGTGACATGACCGGCAAGTTTCACAAGATGTAAATTTAAACTAATTTAAATATGCATCTTTATGTAACTTCAACTAGTCGGGACGCATTGATATGACCTAGTCTACAATACTTCAAGAAGGATTCGTTCATTTTTGAACTCAACCACTTGTGCATGTTCTGTACGTTAAGAACTGCGGTTTGATTTAGAACGTCTATGCTTTTAGATATCGTGCCTGAACCGATCAACTCTTGATATAGAAAATGTTCAAAACATTATCCAACAATACAAAATTATATCCTTTCTTTACTAATAAAGAGATCGATATGATATTGTATATCAGGTTCGGTATCTAATAACATTCGTTCAGAATCAATGTATTCTGGTAATACAGGGTGATAACTACCAACAGATTTGGCTGCAACACTTGCACCGTTTCTATCTGATGAAACTTATCGCCCGTTCTCAGTTCTCTACCTATCTGTAGCCCATGTAACAAATTACATATGTGGGATCCTGATCCGGTATCTCATACCCAGGACATAAAGGATACTGAGAAATAGTTCTCTGTAATGAACATACCCAAAGAAGATGCATCAGCATTCACTTTCTTCGTTTGGGCGGCACGGGAATTCTGGTAATCCCCTATTTCCTGCTTTGTCTTATAACATTTATAAGTTGAAGCGGGACCAACGTTCCCCAGCGCAATATAACAAGCGGGTTCGGTCAATACATCCGTATTATTATCTTGATTAAGGCATGACATGGTCGCTACCTGGAGAGAGAGAGAAGAAAACACTCTGCGTATGCTCTTGCAAGATCAGATTGGTTATTATTTTATCTAATCAGGATGGCTCCCACTGTTTTTATCAAATCTTCCTTCAAACCCTAAAAGGAAAAACTAGCCGGGATTAATTACACCCTACAATTTCGCCAATTTTTCAGCCAGGCCAGTGTCGGTACTTTGAGGGAGGTTCCCCGTGCTTTCGCACGGACCTAATTAAAGTAAACCTCATTTTCCCAGAGGCGTAACCCCATTGACACTTTTCTAGACACCTACTTGATCGGATAATTGTAATGTGTAAAACTCTCCCAGGAGTAACAATTACTCGCAGTGGGTATCGGGATCCAACTATCTCATAGAAGGTATGCAATCTCATTGCAAATTTCAACACTTGAAATTCCCGATAATATTTTGCCCCTAACCTTCTATGACCTTGTCAAAGGCCAACAAACCATAGGATGCTAGTCAAGTTCAACCCATCATTTCTTGATTGAATTAAACCCACCCGCACGACCCTTGACAAAGGCCAACAAGGTCGTACGACTACCCTAACCCAATCTGCATCATATGCATAAGCAGATAAGCACTAGTCAGCTACCGCACACTACGCCTTGACAAAGGCCAACAAACGCAGCACGAATACTAACTACTACTTATCTGAAATGACGGAGGGCTACGACAGGTTTTTCTGAAAACCTATTGCGTAATGAACTTGATATCGTTGTGGAATCAAATAGTTTTAAAATGGAGTGTTTTTTAGGCTTTTGCTAGTTTCGCTAAAGAGGTCACTCCCGGTGAAGGGATCTCGGCTCTTTCCACATCGAATGAGGTGCATGATATATCATATATATCACTGTGCAAAGCAAGAACTAGAAAAGCAATCAAAAGACAAAACCGAGGGGTATAGCATCTGCCAGTTATTGCTAAAGGGGTCACTCTCGGTGAAGGGATCTCGGCCCTTTCCTTATCGATTAAGGTGCAGGATGTTCTACAAGGAACACCGCGATGCAAAGCAAGAACTGTAGCTACCTGTTTTTGAAAATTCGATTCCACAACATCTTTTAGGTTTCTTTTCTTTCGTTAATCACATTAATGAAGTCCCATCATTTAAGCACCTTAACATCACAGATAAATACGACGTACACTTATGCCATCCGCATTCGCCTCGATGTCCCCTCATGCACCGTTAAGTTAGGTAACTAACGGCAGAGCGGGGCAGGGCTAGCGCGAGTGTAAAACATAAGTAACGTCTATATAATATATCATATATACTATATACAGTATTTATCACAACATATCAAATGATCACATCACAGATATCGCAGCAGAAGAAACATATGAAACATTGGATATACTAGGACGTCCGTGTTTTATTTTGAGCCTCTATAAAACACGGATTCCACGGTCGCGATGAATAGCTAAACCCACATCCCCAGACCCCTATGAGAGCGGCAAGCAACCCTACCAATTCTAGAGTTAGGAGACCCGGATTCGACTCCTCGAGTTGGTCTCCCACTGGACCCTAGAACCCGGTTACTTGTGCTCCCCTCCTTGGGTCTACCTAATGCTGAAAAGTAAATAATATACAAATGGTGACATCAACCTCATCCCGGAAGTGCCCCAATAAAAGAATATTACATACATTGAATTTTACATGAATGAAAATGAAAACTCTCATCTCACATAAAACACCCGGTTATTCAGAACGCGACGATCCAATATAACATATCCAGCAACACATAACATCACATGTCATCAACATAAGTAAATATACGCATCCCAATTGCCATTGACATATAGCAACAAAACCGGCGATAACACATATTACATTTACTGTCGCAGAAAAGAAAGTGTAAAACTACAACAGTTAGAATCCGCAACCTCCTTAGACATCTCATGCCTAACCAAATGAATTCCTTAGACATCGCATGCCTAACAATTATAAACCCCGCATTTTATCCTCTATATCGAAAACAATTTTCAATATCTAGTCGGGCAATTCAACAAGATTCCTGATATGTAATCGAATACTCGTTGCAAACTTTAGTAGACGGCCGCACCCCCGGATGCCGTCGACGAAGTGCACTAAGGTGGAACACCACTGCCGCGAGCACCCAAACGGATGCTTTTGGCGACGGGGTTCTCCTACAGTCACTTGGTCGGGGATTTGGTGCATGGCTATCTATTAAGTTTACCCGGCGAGTATCCGCATACGCTATGTGATTGCAACGGACTTTTGATTGCATCAAAATCCCGTGGCAACCGATCATTTGAGACTAAACTTCTATGTTTATAACATTCAAATTAGTTATCTCATAACTACTTGTGGATTCCAAATATTGTATCACATTCCAGATAAATAGACAATGTTAAATTTTCCGATCGAATAATCAAATACCTAAGTTTTCCCAAATAGTTCTCAACACTTGAGGGGAGTTTAAAAACATCCATCACATGCCACAGTACCAATGGTCCAGCCATAGAAGGGTCAAGCCAACGCCTCACATGTGGCAACGCTGTACTGCCCCAAATCCTAAGGTTCAAAAGGCAGTTCAAGACGGTCACATAATCGAGTTAAGGTTTGTTGTCTTCGAGAGGGTCCATTGTGTAACTTGCACGATTTAGACGTTCTTAAACTACGGAAAAATCCAACACATGGAAATTTTCTAGCAGGGAAAAGAGTGAGTTATTAATATCCGTTCGAACTTTTTAACACTTTCTAAGTTATCCGGAAAAAGCACGAAATTAAATTTTCCGATCGAATAAACGAATACAAAATAATCTCCAGAACACTCAACACTTAAGCCAGATTAAAAATACCTAGAAAATATCACTAACAGATAAGGGTATTACTGTACAAAAACCAAAGCAAATGCTCACTGTACGGCCGCGGATCCGCGGCACAAGCAGGGTATTGCCGCGGTTCCGCGGCGGTCCGTACAAGTTACTTTGTCATTTTTCACAGTAATTCCTACAATTCCCTGCTGAATTTTTAGATATTTTTAACACAGAAAAATCACAGTTTTTAAAAAATGTCCAGATAGGGGTTCATTTTGACGTATTGGGGTTCGTTCGGAGTTTTAACTTCGTATACACGTCGCCTAATGCTCTAGCTAGGCTCTGATACCACTGTAGGGTTACTAGGCACTCTAACAAGGTTCTACAAGGCATCAACCATGCCCGATTAAAATTTTAGCCGTGCCGAATAACCCTAAACAAGATCTTTGCTAGATAATTAGGGTAACACATGCAAGTAAATAACAATTATCACTAAGTGAATACGAAATACAACCTTTGTAGATCGGTCCTTCACTTCTAAAACTCCTTATTGTAGTCCCTTCGTTGCGATCATCGAACTCCCGGACTCTCGGACGGCTCCATGAAAAGAGGTCAACGGTTTGGCTTGAAGTCTTCGAGTCCGAAGATGATCTACGTCGAGGGAATACGAACTCAAACTTCTACTTCACTAACTAGAGAATTAGTGAAGCAAACACCGTAAACTAAAGTGCTAGTCTAGTAGAGGATGATGAAATAGGAAATGGATACACTTTAGAATTTCTTTTCTCACAATCTTTCTCTCTCTTTATCAAACCCTAGCAAGCATTTGAAGGAGGAAGAAGATGAGCTCAAGATGAGAATGAAAACTAAACAAGAGAGAGAGAGAGCTAACCATGGGTGAGTGGGTATCATATACTAACTCATGTAGAGACATAACCATGGATAATTATAGTGGTTAGGTTTATGAATATCCTAAGTAAAACAAAACTAGTAGACTTTGGTCAATGCACTCACAAGCTTCCTGAAGCTTCATGCACTTGAACAATTATCCACTAATTTTGTATTTACTTTGTATATTAAACCCTACCAATATAATTATAATGGTGTATGTCTCATACACCCATGTAGTGTGTATCAACAACCATGATACAAAATGAACACAAATAAATATATATCACATATATATTAAGTTGTGCACAAGTGAGAAAAACAAATGCTTAAGTGAACCAATGTTAGTTAATATAAATTAGTATATCACATATACAATTATACACTAAATTATTAAATCAACACTTAACTTAATAATCCGGTTATATCACATATAACCGACTAACACAAAATGTACTATCTTATCGAATCAACACTTGATTCGATAACCCGGCTATATCACATATAACCGGCCGATACAATTGTCGCGAGAATAGAATACGGTATCACATAAACGCATTATTCTCGGTCCCACACATATCACATAAGCTCTCCTATTTCGTTTTGCCTGAGCCAGTAAAAGCTCTATGTAGGACTCTAAAGACTCGTCAATACGCCGGCAGTAGGTGATGATCATATCAAGCAACCACAAGCTGTCAGCGGTACTAGCTGGACGTAACGGCTACCCGGGTATTGAGCGATCAGAAGATCAGCAAGATGGCCTGCTCTAACTACTGCAAAAAGCCTGACAGTGACACTACCGTACAGTCCGGTCTCCTCGTCTGATATGTCGCATATCAAGTCTAGGGGTGGTAAACGTCAGACCCCAATAACTGATAAGTCATGCCGATATGAGGCTCATAACGGGTCGAGAAACTACTGGTAATACTTACTAGTAAATCTCTAAACCAGCCCTGGCCAGGGGCTTCCCTGTTACGGCCAATCGAGCATAGCGCAACATCAACCCCCAATACCGGGAGAGACGAAACCCCTCCTATCGCTCAATGCCTCAATGTGACTCGGGACTGTAACCAAAAACCACCGTTTTGCACGCCCTCTTGGACGTGGTAAGGTGGAAATCAAAGCACAGTGGGAATCATACAAGACTCTATGATGATCTCCGGTCTACAGACTAACCTGTACCAGTGTCACCAGAGAAGTGCCATCTGACGTAAGGTATAATACCATCTGGGAGTTCTCGGCGAGTCCGTCCAGTGTACCCTGTCTCCACTGAGCACCCGTATATCATCTCTGATGTCAAACACCAATGGATATAGGATCATCCATCGCCCATCTATATGGGTCGAGAAGGTATACACTAGTCTACTCTGCTATATCGATGCCCCGTCTCGATACACCCACGACTAGGGGCCATGAAGGATGTACTTATAGTCTACCATGTCTCCACTAGTATGATCTGCATCATAGTATAGGTAGTGAAGTACACATCCTAAGGGCTTTACCAACATGTAACAGAGAGACTATCAGTGTACAGGTTAAGGTCAAGAGTAACCAGATAGCATACTATCATGTCGAGCAAGAAAGTCCTCCCTATATATGTCCAAGCATCCACTACAATATACATCTTATGTATAATAATGGCCTCTAGGGCATACATATAATTAACAATGATAACCTGATGGAATCCACTCAAGTTATCACACTCCTGAAGGTATGCGTATGCCTGGAAAGTTTTCTATATGTTTGAAACTTCCGATATGATTTTTACCCTATGCTCCTATGACCTTGACGAAGGCCAACATATCATAAGTCACATGTCAAGTTCTACCCATCATTGTCCAGCTTAATTTGAACCCACCCGTACATACCCTTGACGAAGGCAAAAATAGTTGTACGACTATCCTAATCCAATGCATCTATCTATGCAATAGAAAAGTAACAAATAGCTACCATACACCATGCCATGATGAAGGCCAACAAACACAGCATGAATATTAAGTTTAAATGACGGAGGGCTACGAATGGTTTTTGGAGAAAAACCTTTAACGTAATGAACTTGATATCGTTGAAGAAACCGGATAGCTTTTTACAAATATATAGTGGCGAAAACCTTTTCTAAAGAGGTCATTCTCGGTGAAGGGATCTCGGCTCTTCCCTCGTGGAATGAGGTGCTGGATATTCCAACTGAATATCTCGATGCAAAGCAAAAAATTAATCAACTATAATGAAGTTATTACCCAGGCACAAAATTTTGCCCAAAAGGTCGCTCCCAGTGAAGGGATCTCGGATCCTGCTTCGTCGAATGAGGTGCTAGATATTCATAGCCAAATATTGCAGTACAAAACAAAAGAAAACATCCTTGTAACAACAGCTTTTGAAAATTGTTCCAACAACATCATTTAGGTCTTTTTCCTTACATTGATCAGAATCAACGCAGTCCCAACAATTAATCACACCAGAAAAGAACGAAAATATGATGTACATATATGTCATCCGCATTCGCCACTGAGCCCCGTCATCATCCGTTAGGTTACTTAACTAACGACAGAGCGGGGGCTGGACTAGCGCGGGTGCAAAACATATACACCATCTACTAGTATATATATAACAATATATAATAATCTCTCCAGTTATGATAATGCAACATACCAGATAAGCAATAAGCATCACAGAACAATACTGATAATCTGGGAGCCTCGGGTTTCCTTTGAGCCGCAAGTGAAACCCGACGTTCCCCTGGTCGTGTGGATAGCATGTGCAATGAATACCTAGACCCATATAAGCGCGGCAAGTTACCCGCCAAAACCAAAAGCGAGGCAGCTCCCTTCATCAAAGTGAATGGGCCATCCTGCACCTCACGGAATCCGGTAACTTAAGCACCCCTCTTTGGGTCAACCTATACCCCCTACGAGTGCGGCGAATAGCCCACCAATTCTAGAGTGAGGTCCCCCTCCTTCTCAACGCCTTGAGATGCGGACCCATTGCCCTCCAGAACCCGGCTATCCGTGCACTCTATCGCAGGGTAATCCTAGTACAGAAAAGAAAATATGTACAATGGTGACATCGAACTCAACCCGGTCGTGTCCCAAAAATATAATATACAAACAGGCAGTGACGGTAGTCCACATGTCGGATGCTCGCCTCGCGATATGAAATGTACAAATAAAACTAAACTGTACTATCATTGCATCCAAGCTATCCACCACGACGATCCAGCCAACAAGCACATCACAACACAGAACATTAACGTGAATGTCACGTTTGCAAACCCATCTAAAAGAACTATAGCAATTAGACAAGTTGTACCGCTCATAGATAGTAATGTATGTACTGTAAAACTTTAAACAATTTAGAAATATCGAGTTCGAAACACCCAAATAGCCCCCAAACCAATAGATAAATCCATATCCAAACTGGGCTAAACAAGCAATACCAATGAACCAATATTTCAGAAACCGGACCACACTCCAAAACCCAAGCCCCAACTCCAAGTTAGGACCGTCCAGGCCGGAATTTTCCTCCATGTGGCTGGGTGAAAATTGGTGAAAGGGGTTCGTATTTGGTGTGTGTTCTAGTGGTCACCATAGTAGTCTTCTGCAGATGCTTAAATATTTTTAGAAGACTCGGAAAATTTTGACAGAAACTAGAATACATTGGGTATTGTTTCGGTTTTGACACGTTAACATCGTCTAAACAAACTAGTATGCAGTTAATTGGTTGGATCTGATACCATGTTAGGTTACACCAGCGCCCCAGCCATAAATCCGTGGCCAAATGCGGAACAAAAACATTTAGAAACCGACACTAACGGAACCCTAATCGATGGATCGTACCATTAACCCTATACTAGTTATATGAAAAGAGTTTAGAGAGGTTATACCGATCGATCCGAGTCCTTCAGTTTTCAACCTCTGTCTCAAGCTCCTCACGGCTTTCTCGATCAAGTTTGATCTCCGGTCTCCCCCAATCGAAGACGATCCACGTCGAGGGTTAGTAATACGGGCTCCCGCCTCAAAACCGAAGCAACTCGGGTATCTAGTTTGCTAGCCTAGATAGCCTAGATGAAGTAGAGAGTGTGTAGGATTACTTTGTCTCAATACACCCTAGGTTTCTCAATACATGAGACATGTAAGGGTGGAGGTAAAGAACCATGCCCCACTAGACTTTCTTCTGAGCCAGCTAAAGATGCCATAGAGAAGAAAGTGTGATGCATTGTTTTTGGCAAGTGAAGAAAAAAAGTCTCTGTGCTTTTCTTGTGAGTGTTGAGGTATTTTTAGTAGTGAGCAACTCAAAAAAAATCCCTACAAAATATCTGCCTCTTTCACTAAAATATCTCAACACAAACAAAAACAAATCATGCCACCATGACTCATCTCATGACTCACCATGAGTCACACCCATGACACACCAAGTGCACATGCATGATCCATGACTCACAACAATGTGTCACACTTTCCACAATATTAAAAATTTAAAACTAAATGTTTAATCCATAAATAGAAATGGCAACCTCTAAAGTAAACTTGTAATAGAATTACAAGAATATCCCTCATCCGTATATACATACCCACATCCGTATTCCGACTGAATATGAATACAACGAGACGAAAATAATCCAACAATATAATACTAGAATCTGGCTTAAACCAAAGTCCACTAGTATTATCTGTCCGATCATGATCCACGCACAAGTGCATGTATATGATCGAACCCTGCCATAAAACCATACGGCCTCTACAACGTTTCGCCCAAAGCAGAGAAACTCTCTGTGTGGCACTCTAAATACTCGTCAATAATCTGGAAGTGGGTTTAACCACAAGAACGTCAGTGGCACTAGCTGTACGTAACGGCTAACCAGGCATTGAGCGAAAGGGAGGCCGACGAGTAAACTCAGCCTGAAACCCTACTGAGCCCGACAGTGACAATATCCGTACAGTCTGGTCCGTTCGTCTATAAGTATTGCATATCGAGTCTAGGGGGGTGGATAAAGTCAGACCCCTAATAATGCGACATTTAGTGTCGGTATGAAGCCCATCACCATATGAGAAACTATCGATCCAAGATCGGTATATCTCTTCTACCCCGACCGAGGATTTCTAGTGATGGCCACCTGTGCACACCGCGACATCAACCCCCAATACCGGAGAGACGAATCTCTTGACGATCCGCTCACTGCCTCCATGTGGCTCGAGACTGTACCCAACTAAAACCTATTTGCATGACTCCTTTGAGCCGTGGTAGGGTAGTAATCAAAGCACAGTGGGAACTCACACGAGACAAATGACGATCTCAGGTCGATAGACTAACCTGTACACATATCACCAGGAAACTGCTATCTGACAATAGGTATAATACCAACTAGCATGTTCCTGGCGAGTCCGTCCTGTGTACTCATAACCCAATGGGCACTTGTATACATCTTAGGTGAACAAACTAACACCATTAACTTGTGAGACCGGCCACCGCCCCTCGTCGGGGTCTCGATCAGTATACACTAGTCTACTCTTGGAGTATCGATGCCTAGTCTTGAAACTCTCACGACTAGGGACATTTTAAGAATGTGCTTATAGACTACCAAACTCCCACTTATATGATCTCCATCATACTGCTGGTAGTCAAGAATGAATTCTATAGGCTTTATCAACATGTAATAGTGATCTGTAATGTAACCTCAAGCATGTACGCGATGATAAAGACAAACCAGATAGCATACTAACATCTCGAGTAAGACTGTTCTACTGGTATAGGTCCTCCCTCAATCATTGCAATCATGTGCCTACGATCCAATAATTGACTTAAGGGCACTATAGCCAACAGAGACTTGTATCTATTTTTGATATCTGGTGTTGAGCACGTTGTTCGTATCAGAATTTTGCATTATTATATTCCCCATTCTTCGTCATATTACAAATAAATAGGTGCTTTTGATCCATGTCTGCTAAATAGTTGCAGATTACAGGTTCTCAGAACAATACAATGAAATTCGGGAAAAGACGCTACAAATGTGAGACTACGACCAACAAGTAGATGAATCTGTATGATGCCGCCTACCAGTTTAAGGAACAAACAATGATCAATGAACAGTTCAATGCACAAAGTAAGAGGGAAGCACAAGATTCAAGACTTCAACGCGAAGCTTACTGTAAAAGTCTACAAATTCTGCACTGTTGGAAATCTGGAAGAAAGTAGAAAAGATTCTGAAGAACCAAGAGAAGAAAACAGAAGGAAATAGCAACATGAAGTAACCCTGAGAAGTTGAGCCTGATATCCCTCAAGATGGCCGCGGATCCGCAGCCCAACATGGCATTCCGCCGTGATTCCGCGGCCGTGCAGTGCACGTGTCGGTGCACGTATCGGTGGGTGTCGGTGCTTTGACCCGGCTTTCTTAGGGTAGTATTGTAATTTCAAATATGGATCAGATGTAAACCCTAGGGTTTCTCCTATCTATAAATAGGAAATCCTACAGCCTCTTTTGGGGCATGCCTCTTTTTATTTTCTATATTAAATTTTTAATTCCATTGTAATCGTCAAGAGGTGTCAATAAAGCAAGTTTTTTTTATCTTGCAATTTTCCATTCTAATTTTATTTCTGCAATTTTTTTATCTGCATTTCTCTATCTGCAAGTTGTAGGGTTCCTGGGCACTCTAATGAGGTCTCACAAGGCATCAACCATGCCAATTTCAAAAATTGCGGAGCCGAGAAACCCGACTACGGATCGTTGGCTAGAATTTTAGGCGAAAAGGAAACTAGTTAACAACTTAACTAAATGGTAAACGGAAATACAACCTTTGTAGATCCGGTTCTCCACCTCCATGGCTCCGCGATGATGTCTCCTTGCTGTACAAATCGTATCTTGGGCTCTAGCATCGGTTTCATCGGAGTAAAAGCGGGCTAGGTCATCGACGACGATGCCGAAGATGATCTACGTCGAGGCATCGCTAGATCAAGCTCCAACTTCACCAAGTCATGAAACTTGTGAAGAAAACACACTCTACTACTTGGCAAGAGGTAGAGGATGAAGAAATAGGAAGTGGGTAGACTTTAGAATTGGATTTCTCACTCTTTTTCATCAATCACCATTGATGAAGTCTAGGTTTTCTTCTTGAAGAAGAAGAAGAAGAAGATAGAAATATTATGATAAGTTATTTTTGCAAAAAGAAAATAATAAGAATACTTATCATATCTCAACCATGGTCAAGTGTAAAGACTAAACTAGGGTTAGTGGGAATGGTTAGGGTTAAGCATGAGACAAAATGGTCACATAGTCAAAGCTTCATGAAGCTTCAATATACAACAAAGTTAGCCACCATTTTCTCTTTATGCTTTTCATTTTCCAAAAATCAATAGATAAATAAATAAGGGAATAAAACAAAACCCTAACCATTATCATGTAACCATGGTTTGATCTTTACACAAAAACCCTAGCAAACATGTATCATCAAACATGATACAATCAAGTGCACAAAAGTATATCACATATACAATGTGCACATCCGAGTGAGAAATACCATTTAAAGTGAGCCAATACTAGTTAATGCAGAGTAATATATCAAATATATAATTATGCATTAAATCATTAAATCAACACTTGATTTAATGATCCGGTCATACCGCATATAACCGACTAATATTAACAGTAACAACTTATCGAATCAACACTTGATCCGATAACCTGGCTATATCGCATATAACCGATCAATGTCACAAATCGCGAGAATCGAATACAGTATCACATACTGGTATCATTCTCGGTCCCGCACATATCTCATATGCGCTCCTATTTCGTTTTGCTTGAGCCAGGAAACCTCTGTGTAGGACTCTAAAGACTCGTCAATACGCCGGCAGCAGGTGATGATCATATCAAACACCAACAAGCCGCAAGCGGTCTGCTAAACGTAACGGCCACCCGGGTATTGAGCGATCAGAAGATCGACGAGCAAGCCCGCTCACACTCCTGTGAATCCAACCAGTAACACTTACCGTACAGTCCGGTCTGATCGTCTGATATGTCGCATATCTTGCCTAGGGGTGGTAAACGTCAGACCCCAATAGCTCGATAAGTCGTGTCGATATGAGGTCTATAACAATTCAAGAAACTACTGGTAACACTTACCAGTAAATCTCAGCAACCCTGGCCAGGGATTTCCGGTTATAGCCAATCGAACACAGCGCAACATCAACTCCCTATACCGGGAGAGACGAATCCCCTCCTATCGCTCATTGCCTCCATGTGACTCGGGACTGTACCCAAAAACCATCGTTTTGCATGCCCTCTTAGACGTGGTAAGGTGGAAATCAAAGCACAGTGGGAACCACACAAGACTCTATGACGATCTCGGGTCAACAGACTACTCTGTACTAGTGTCACCAGAGAACTGCCATCTGATGTAATGTATAATACCATCTGGGAGTTCTCGGCGAGTCCGTCCAGTGTACCCAGTCTCCACTGAGCACCCGTATATCATCTCCGATGTCAAACACCAATGGATATGGGATCATCCATCGCCCATCTGTATGGGTCGAGAAGGTATACGCTAGTCTACTCTGGTATATCGATGCCCCGTCTCGATACACCCACGACTAGGGACTTTGAAGGATGTACTTATAGACTACCATGTCCCCACTAGTATGATCCGCATCATAGTCCAGGTAGTCAAGTACATATCCTAAGGGCTTTACCAACAT
Source organism: Agapanthus africanus (assembly GCA_030015575.1). NCBI lineage: Eukaryota > Viridiplantae > Streptophyta > Magnoliopsida > Asparagales > Amaryllidaceae > Agapanthus > Agapanthus africanus. The sequence continues at coordinate 144,149,559 of CM057349.1, forward strand.
GTAATAGAGAGACAATCTGTGTACACGTTAAGGTAAAGAGCAACCAGATAGCATACTATCATGTCGAGCAAGAAATTCCTCCCTATATATGTCCCAGCATCCACTACAATATACATCCTATGTATAGCAATGGCCTCTAGGGCATACATATAACTAACAATCTCACACTTGCACTAGGGCCATCTGATAGCAGTGGTTGTAGTATCTCATACTCAACCATCCCATAAAAGTCTCTCTCTGGGAATAGGCCTTCGTGAGTGGATCCGCCGTGTTGTCCTCTGAGTCTACTCTCCAAACTTCGATCACCCTGGAGATCAACCATCTCCATGATCAGGTGATACTGCATTAGAATATGTCTGGATCACTGATGGGACCTGCGTTCCTTGGCATAAGCCACACTTCCATTTTCATACAATGGTAGGAACCTTGTTCATCTCATGAACCAATATACACCCAAACAACCTCTTTGGTAGCATCTTAAGTAGCGATGTACCTTGCCTTTATCGTCTAGTATGCCACGGTATGTAGCTTGGAACTCTTCCAACATGCCGTCCCTTTACTGAGGGTAAAGACAATGCATATGACTGACATTCAGTCATCTTTATCATCCTGGAACCCTTCCAGTGATTCTCCCCAGGATCAACTGATACCATCTCACTACAACTAGTGAGTATCCTAACATCCAATTAGATCTATCTCATAGATCCAAAATCCAGGATTTAGTAGGTATCACTTTGATCCTATATGGAGAATCATTGTGATATGCGGAGATTGATCGAGCGTAGCATAGGAAACTCCTTCCCTATCAAAAGTATGTCATCCACGTACTCTACGAGGATCACCACCATACTCCCTACTACCTTTTTGTTTATACAAGGTTCATCTACCATTTTGATGATGTCAAATTCTTTGACTACCACATCAAAACAGATGTTCCAACTCCACGATGCCTGCTTTATCCTATAAAGCATCTTGTACACGTTTCCGCTGCTCCCACTGTCTACGAGGCCCTCTGGCTGTGTACTTACAGACGTTCTCTTCTAAAACATCATTTAGAAAAACAGTCATGACACCCAACCGCCAGATTTCTTAGTCATGGTATGTAGCCGTGGCAAGTAGGATCTCGATGGACTTAAGCATAGGTATTGGAAAAGGTTTCATCATTATCCACGCCTGGTTGATGACGAAAACCTTTAACAAGTCTAGCTTTGAAAGTCTCAACTTTTCCATATACACCAAGTAATCTTCTCAAGATATACTTGCTCCTGATGGGGATTTAAACCTTCAGATATAGCAACCAAAGTCCATACTTTGTTGGTGTACATGGATTCCATCTCAGATCACTAAGCATCCAGCCATTCTTACAGAGTCCCACTCTTGATGGCCAGCTCGAAAATAGTTGGGTCATCATCTCATGATGTAATCCTCGCTCCCACTGTCATCGAGAAACCAAAGTATCTCTCAGGCGGATGAGGAACCCTACTAGATCGGCGGAGAGGCTGTGGTTCGTTGGTTACTACTGAATCCTTTGGTTCTACCAAATCATCTGCTGTAATTTGTATAGCTGGAACATTTCCAGTTCTACATAACAGACCTTGCCTCGAGCTTGTCCGGATTTTGCTTTTAGACATAGGCCGGACAACCCCAAATCTTAATTAACTTAAGATATGGGCTTTTCCCTTTCCATATCACATATGAAGTGGTAGGCAACTGATTTGATCGAAACCCTATTCAATAGGTATACAACTTCATAAGTGCATAACTCCCAAAAGGAAATAGGTAACTCAGTAGTACTCATCATAGAGCACACCTTATCATATAGGGTGTGATTTGCTCCGCCCCGATATACCATCGTGCTATGGTGTATACGGAGGAGTAATTCTGAGAGAGAATCACATTCTCCTTTAGAATAGTCCAGGATTTCCGTGCACAAGTATTCTCCTCCTCGATCACATCAAAGGACATAATACTTATATCCGTATTTTGGTTCTCTACTTCTAACTTATATTCTGTGAATATCTCAAAAGGTTCGGACTTGTGTTTCAACAGGAACATATGTCTGAATCTTGAGAGATTATCAGAGAATGTAATGAAGTACAAAGAACCGGTCTTGGCATGTGTAGACAGGGGACCTACATACATCAACATGTATCATCCCAAAAGTTCACTAACTCTTTCTCTGTTTCCAATAAACAGAGCTATGCTCATCTTATCTTTGTGACATGACTGGCAAGTTTCATAAGATGTAAATTCAAACTGATTTAAATATGCATCTAAATGTAACTTCAGCCAGTCGGGTCGCATTGATATGACCTAGTCTACAATACCTCAAGAAGGATCCGTTCATTTCTGAACTCTTCCTCTTGTGTGTGTTCCGTATACTAAGAACTGTAGTTTGATTTAGAACATTAATGCTTTTAGATAACGTGCCTGAACCGATCAACTTTTGATATAGGAAATGTTCAAAACATTATCCAACAATACAAAATTATATCCTTTCTTTACTAATAAAGAGACTGATATGATTTTGTATATCAGGTTCGGTATCTAATAGCATTTGTTCAGAATCAATGTATTCAGGTAATACAGGGTGACAGTGATCAACAGACTTGGCTGCAACACTTGCCCCGTTTTCTGTCTCATGAAACTTATCACCCGTTCTCAGTTTTTCTACCCTTTTGTAGGCCTATGTAACAGATTACATATCTGGGATCCTGATCCGGTATCATATACCCAGGATTCGGAGGATACTGAGAAACAGTTCTTTGTAATGAACACACCCGAAGATGATGCATCAACATGCACTGTCTTCGTTTGGGCGGCACGGGAATTCTGGTAATCCCCAATTTCCTGCTCTGTCTTATAACAATTATAAGTTGGAGCGGAACCAACGTTCCCCAGCTCAGTATAACAAGCGGGTTCGGTCAAATATCCGTATTATTATCTTGATTAAGGCGTGATATGGTCGCTATCTGGAGAGAGAGAGAAGAAAACACTCAGCGTGCGCTCTTGCAAGAATAGATTGGTTAATATTTTATCTAATCAGGATGGCTCCCACTGCTTTTTATCAAATCTTCCTTCAAACCCTAAAAGGAAAAACTAGCCGGGATTAATTACACACTACAAGTTCGCCAATCTTTCAGCCAGGCCTGTGTCGGTACTTTGAAGGAGGTCCCCCGTGCTTTCGCACGAACCTAATTAGTGTAAACATCATTTTCCCAGAGGCGTAACCCCGTTGACACCTTTCTAGACACCTACTTGATCGGCTAATTGTAATGTGTAAAACTCTTCCAGGAGTAACTCTTACTCACAGCGGGTATCGGGATCCAACTATCTCATAGAAGGTATGCAATCTCATTGCAAATTCCAACACTTGAAATTCCCGATAATATTTTGCCCCTAGCGTCCTATGACCTTGACTGAGGTCAACAAACCATAGGCTGCTAGTCAAGTTCAACCAGTCATTTCTTGATTGAAGTAAACCCACCCGCACGACCCTTGACAGAGGTCAACAAGGTCGCACGACTACCCTAAATCAATCACATCATATGCTTATACAGATAAGCGCTAATCAGCTACCGCACACTACGCCTTGACAGAGGTCAACAAACGCAGCACGAATACTAACCAGTACATATCTGAAATGACGGAGGGCTACGACAGGTTTTTCTGAAAACCTATTGCGTAATGAAGTTGATATCATTGTAGGATCGAATGATTTTAATATGGAGTGCTTTTGAGGCTTTTCTAGTTTTGCTAAAGGAGTCACTCCCGGTGAAGGGATTGTCGGTCCTTTCCTCGTCGAATGAGGTGCGGGATATATCATATATATCACTGTGCAAAGCAAAAACTCTTAAAAGCAATCAAAAAACAAACCGAGTGTGTAGCATCTGCCAGTTATTGCTAAAGGAGTCACTCCCGGTGAAGGGATCTCGGTCCTTTCCCTATCGAATAAAGTGCAGGATATATCATATATACCTCTGTGCAAAGCAAGAACTATAGCTACCTGTTTTATTTTTGAAATTCGATTCTACAACATCTTAGGTTTCTTTTATTTCATTAATCTCATTAATGAAGCCACATCATTTAAATACCTAAACATCACAGATAAATACGACGTACACTTATGCCATCCGCATTCGCCTCGATGTCCCCTCATGCACCGTCAGGTTAGGTAACTAACGGCAGAGCAGGGCAGGGCTAGCGCGGGTGTAAAACATAAGTAACGCCTATATAATATATCATATATACTATATACTGTATCTATCACAGAACATCACATGATCACATCACAGATATCGCAGTAGAAAAAACATATGAAAGATTGGATATACTAGGACGTCCGTGTTTTCAATACGAGCCAGTATAAAACACGGATTCCACGGTCGTGATGAATAGCCAAACCCACACCCCTAGACCCCTACGAGAGCGACAAGCAACCCTACCAATTCTAGAGTTAGGAGACCCGGACTCGACTTCTCGAGTCGGTCTCTCACTGGACTCCAGAACCCGGTTACTTGTGCCCTCCTCCTTGGGTCTATCCTAGTGCGGAAAAGTAAATAATATACAAACGGTGACAACTTCCGCAACCTGGAAGTGCCCCAATAAAAGAATATTACATACAAGTTTTTACATGAATGAAAATGAAAAACACTCATCTCACATAAAAAAACCCCGGCTATACAAACATGACGATCCAATATAACATATCCAGCAACACATAACATCACATGTCATCAACGTAAGTAAATATGTCCATCCCAATTATCGTTGACATATAGCAACGAAAACGGCGATATCACATATTACACTTACGGTCACAGAAAAGAAAGTGTAAAACTACAACAGTTGGAATCCGCAACCACCTCAGACATCGCATGCCTGACCAAATGAATTACTTAGACATCGCATGCCTAACGATTATAAACCCCGCATTTTAGTCTCAAAATCGAAAACTCTTTTCAATATCAAGTCGGGGAATTCAACAGGATTCCCGACATCCTGATCGAATGCTCGTCGCAAACTTCAGTAAACGGCCGCACCCCCGACGCCGTCGACGAAGTGCACCAAGGCGGAACACCGCTACCGCGAGCACCCGAACGGATGCTTTCGGCGATGGGGTTCTCCTACAGTCACTTGGTCAGGGCCATGGAGTGAGGCTGTCTATTAAGTTTACCCGGCGAGTATCCGCGTACGCTACGTGATTGCGACGGACTTTTGATCATATCAAAATTCCGTGGCAACCGATCAAGTGAGACTAAAGTGCTATGTTTATAACATTCATTCAGTTATCTCATAACTACTTGTGAATTCCAATTATTGTATCACATTCCAGATAATTAGAAAATGTTAAACTTTCCGATCGAACATTCAAACACCCAAGTTTTCCCGATACTGATCAACGCATGAAACAAGTCTAAAAACATTCAGTTCGTGCCTAAGTACCAACGGTCCAGCCGTAGAAGGGTCAAGCCAACGCCTCACATGTGGCACGCCATACTGCCCCAAACCCGAAGGTTCAAAGGGCAGTTCAAGATGGTCACATAATCGAGTTAAGGTTTGTTGTCTTCTAGAGGGTCCATCGAGTTACTCGCACTACTTAGAACGTCTTTAAACCATGGAAAAATCCAACACTTGGAAATTTCCTGACAGGGGAAAAATTGGGTATTTATATCCGGTCGAACCTTTTAACATATTCAAAAATTATCCGGAATGCCACAAAGACAAAGTCTGATAATCCGATCGAATCATCGAATCCCCAAAACAACCCCAGAAAATTCAATTCTTGAATAAATATTAAAAATTCCCAGGAAAACCAGCACCAGAAAGCATGAATTACTATGCAAAGATTGAAGGCCAATCAAGTCAAGAGGCCGCGGAACCGCTGCAGAAGGCAGGCTTCTGCCGCGGTTCCGCCGCGCATTAGAGGTATCATGAAAAAAATTTTGCATCGTAATTCTTAGAATTCCCTGCTGAATTTTTTAAGAATTTTTAATCTGGAAAAAACCCTGTTCTTAGAAAAAGACCAGAGAGCACTTTATGGATTAGGGTTTCGATTCGTTCGGATTTCAAACTCCGTCTAGACTTCGCCTAAGGCTCTAGCTAGGCTCTGATACCAACGAAAGGTTCCTAGGCACTCTAATGAGGTCTCACAAGGCATCAACCATGCCAATTTCAAAAATTACGGTGTCGAGAAACCCGACTACGGATCGTTGGCTAGAATTTTAGGCGAAAAGGAAACTAGTTAACAACTTAACTAAATGGTAAACGGAAATACAACCTTTGTAGATCCGGTTCTCCACCTCCATGGCTCCGTGATGATGTCTCCTCGCTGTACAAATCGTATCTTGGGCTCTAGCGTCGGCTTCATCGGAGTAAAAGCGGGCTAGGTCATCGACGACGATGCCGAAGATGATCTACGTCGAGGCATCGCTAGATCAAACTCCAACTTCACCAAGTCATGAAACTTGTGAAGAAAACACACTCTACTACTTGGCAAGAGGTAGAGGATGAAGAAATAGGAAGTGGGTAGACTTTAGAATTGGATTTCTCACTCTTTTTCATCAATCACCATTGATGAAGTCTAGGTTTTCTTCTTGAAGAAGAAGAAGAAGATAGAAATATTATGATAAGTTATTTTTGCAAAAAGAAAATAATAAGAATACTTATCATATCTCAACCATGGTCAAGTGTAGAGACTAAACTAGGGTTAGTGGGAATGGTTAGGGTTAAGCATGAGACAAAATGGTCACATAGTCAAAGCTTCATGAAGCTTCAATATACAACAAAGTTAGCCACCATTTTCTCTTTATGCTTTTCATTTTCCAAAAATCAATAGATAAATAAATAAGGGAATAAAACAAAACCCTAACCATTATTATGTAACCATGGTTTGATCTTTACACAAAAACCCTAGCAAACATGTATCATCAAACATGATACAATCAAGTGCACAAAAGTATATCACATATACAATGTGCACATCCGAGTGAGAAATACCATTTAAAGTGAACCAATACTAGTTAATGCAGAGTAATATATCAAATATATAATTATGCATTAAATCATTAAATCAACACTTGATTTAATGATCCGGTCATATCGCATATAACCGACTAATATTAACAGTAACAACTTATCGATTCAACACTTGATCCGATAACCTGGCTATATCGCATATAACCGATCAATGTCACAAATCGCGAGAATCGAATACAGTATCACATACTGGTATCATTCTCGGTCCCGCACATATCTCATATGCGCTCCTATTTCGTTTTGCTTGAGCCAGGAAACCTCTGTGTAGGACTCTAAAGACTCGTCAATACGCCGGCAGCAGGTGATGATCATATCAAACACCAACAAGCCGCAAGCGGTCTGCTAAACGTAACGGCCACCCGGGTATTGAGCGATCAGAAGATCGATGAGCAAGCCCGCTCACACTCCTGTGAATCCAACCAGTAACACTTACCGTACAGTCCGGTCTGATCGTCTGATATGTCGCATATCTTGCCTAGGGGTGGTAAACGTCAGACCCCAATAGCTCGATAAGTCGTGTCGATATGAGGTCTATAACAATTCAAGAAACTACTGGTAACACTTACCAGTAAATCTCAGCAACCCTGGCCAGGGATTTCCGGTTATAGCCAATCGAACACAGCGCAACATCAACTCCCTATACCGGGAGAGACGAATCCCCTCCTATCGCTCATTGCCTCCATGTGACTCGGGACTGTACCCAAAAACCACCGTTTTGCACGCCCTCTTGGACGTGGTAAGGTGGAAATCAAAGCACAGTGAGAACCACACAAGACTCTATGACGATCTCGGGTCAACAGACTACTCTGTACCAGTGTCACCAGAGAACCGCCATCTGGCGTAAGGTATAATACCATCTGGGAGTTCTCGGCGAGTCCGTCCAGTGTACCCAGTCTCCACTAAGCACCCGTATATCATCTCTGATGTCAAACACCAATGGATATGGGATCATCCATCGCCCATCTGTATGGGTCGAGAAGGTATACGCTAGTCTACTCTGGTATATCGATGCCCCGTCTCGATACACCCACGACTAGGAACTTTGAAGGATGTACTTATAGACTACCATGTCCCCACTAGTATGATCCGCATCATAGTCCAGGTAGTCAAGTACATATCCTAAGGGCTTTACCAACATGTAATAGAGAGACAATCTGTGTACACGTTAAGGTAAAGAGCAACCAGATAGCATACTATCATGTCGAGCAAGAAAGTCCTCCCTATATTTGTCCCAGCATCCACTACAATATACATCCTATGTATAGCAATGGCCTCTAGGGCATACATATAACTAACACAAGTTAATTAGGTTATTAAAACAAAATTATAAAAAAATGAACTTTGCCGCAATTTTCCAAATGAGTGAGTAATTCCTCACTTGTTAGGGTTAGGATTGGGTAGGTTTGACAGATGGACATCTCTCACTCCTTTCTTCCCCGTATAATACTTTAAATTACGACTCTATCTGAATCAAACACACACCGCTCACTACTGCGTCCTATCCTACGAGATAGCGGTGATTCCTTAGTTAGACCGGTTGTGGTTGATTTACATAGAGGTTAGGGCTAAGAGTTAAGAAAGGACGGACAATGACCAAAAGGAAGAAACTACGTTTCTTCCTAGTCGTGCTAATCCCCTTTGTTGACAATACCCTAATTCCTAAATTCTTAATTAGGAAAAAGGAAGCAGTGAGAAGAATTCTCTTTCCAAACTAACCTAATCCTAACCCTGACAAGATATTAAATCAAATTAAATTCAATCTTAGTTTTTCTAAAATTCAAAACCTACCAAAAATAGGACTTAACTCGTTAGAACAATAAGAAAAGAACACGTTTTCCCTGTGGACCGACCCGTACTCAACCGGCTAGCTACCAAGCGAAACCGTTATTGATTGCGGTATATTCTTAACTTTGATTTTAAAATGCACGTACGCAAAAGACAACCAATCAAATGGCGCAGTTGCCGGAGATAGCGGTAGTTATTTTCTTTTTGTAATTTCGGGTTAATTGAAATTGAAAAAATTATAAAAACTAAAAAATATAAAAACATAAAAATATCATCTTGTTTTTTTTTGAAGGGTTTTGTGTGAATTGCACGGGAAAGAAAGAAGGAAAGATTCAGATCTGGAGCAAGCTCGGAGAACAAATCCAGAAACAGAAGATCTGAACAGACAGAGGAGAATCAAAACAGCACAGAACAAATTTTTTGGGATCCGAACCAAACATTACACCGCGGAACCCTGAACTCCACTAAAAAATTTTCCTGCAGGGTTCTTTGCGCAAAACTTCTTCTCCCTCTCCAATAAATCAATTTTGTGAAGGATTCTTTGCGCCGCAAATAAAAATAAAATTTTTTTGGCAAGTGTTTTAGATTTTGTATGTTGATTGCTTTGCATATTTAAAACGGACTTTTAAGGGGCTATAACACCAATCCAGATTGGGTGGGGATTTCATTACCTTTCCTAGGACCCCAAAAATCACAAAAAATGTATGCATCAACCCTCGAGTTAATTAAAACATATCTAGACTCAGCCAATTAAGGACTGTCGCGCTCATTAGGGCAGAGGAAGGTTGTGGGCAATCTGTCCTTTATCTAAACCTGACTTTGTGGTGCCTAGGCTAGACAAGTGGAAAAGGTAATTTTAAAAGGCCCCTCTCATGGTGATTCATGAGCGGATCCCTCCTTTCTTCACTTGTGCTTACCTGGCCACAATTGGCGGTGAAGAGGCAATTTGAGGGATATCTCACAACTTGCCCTTTGGACCAGTTAAGATCAGTCTAGTTGACTTAGGAGACCCTACCTCTAGTCTTGATTATGCATGCTTAAATTGTGATTGCTTGAAAGTGTGTCGTAGTTCCTTATAAAAATCTTTTGCAAAACTCTTTATAAAATAAAAAAAAACCACAATACAAAATTTTTACAAAAACTTGCCATTTTGTCATAAGAAATCCATTGCATCCAACTTTCAACCACATTTTCTCCATTGACGTTTTCTTACCCCCACCTTCTACGTTTAACCACACTACACCTCATTTAGTGTATGTCTAGTTGGACTAGGGACACAAGCACCGGTTTAGTCCGTGTCTCGTTAGTGCCTACTGACAACGCGTTCAACTCCGAAGTCGAAATTTCCTCCACTTATTTACCTTCATCTTCAAATTCATCGTCTTCTAAGGAGATGTCGGGATTCAATCCTAACAACCCCTTACCTACTTCGGGACTGATTCTACCTCAACTGGGTATGAATAACCCACAACACCCTCCTGTTGAAACGCCCCAGCGAATCGCGCTCCAGGATCTTTTCTATCCAACCCGCACCGCACTTCCTACTTGTTTTTCACTTCCGCCGGCTAATGGGGATAATTTCGAAATTAAGCCCCACTTCATCAATATGTTGCCTAAATTTCATAGGCTAGAATCCGAAGATGCCTATATCCTCATTAACAAATTCCAGAATGTTTGCGCAATGCTGAAGACCGCCCAACTTTCCGATGATGCTATAAGGCTACGTGTCATTCCCTTCACTTTATGTGACCTAGCTGAAAAGTGGCTATATAGTACGACATCGCATTACATAAAAAGTTAGGAAGAGTTTGTTAAGGCTTTTCTAAAAATATTTTACCCACTTCTCAAGACCGCGAGAATTCGCAATGAAATTAACCAATTTTCCCAGCTTCCTTCCGAACCTTCTTAGAAGTGTTTCGAACGATTTAAGGACCTTCTTGTTCGGTGCCTTCACCACGGTATATAGAGATGGTAACTTTGCAAAACTTTATACGAAGGACTGAACCCAGCAACTAAGCAGTTGTTGGAAACCATTTGTCAAGGTCACTTTCTTACAAAATCTGATGAGGAAGCTTGGCAATTTCTCGACGATTTTGCTGAACAAACACTTCAGTGGGAAAGCACTAGACAGACAGCTTCGTCCACTTCATCTACTTCATCCGGTCAGTCTAGGGCAGGTGTTCATCAACTTGACATGTCAATTGCAATGAAAGCCGAAATGGCCGCAATTACACGAAAACTAGAAGCAATTGAGAGCAAATTCTCATCGCCTTCTCCTGTCCCCGCTTTACTCCCTCGCACTATTTGCGCTTGTTGTTCGGATCCGTCTCATTTAACCGAAGAGTGTCCTTACAACCCACCTGCTCAAGGACAAGATCAATTCAATGATGCCTTTCAGCAGAGACAAAGAAATGATCCATACTCTTCAACTTATAATCCTGGTTGGAGGAACCATCCCAATTTTGCTTGGAATCAAAATCAACAACAATTCCAAGGTAATAACAATTTTAAAAGGCATCCTCCACAACAACAAGCCTCTCAACAAACTCAATATCAGCAACTTTTCCAACCCCAACCTTACCAAAATCAAATGAACAATTTGTTAGATGTAATGCCCTCAAAGTCAATTATTGGATCGCAGGCACGTGATTGCAATGATTGAGGAGGACCTATACCGGTAGGACAGTCTTACTCGAGATGATAGTTTGCTATCTGGTTTAACTTTATCATCATGTACAGTTTTAGGTGACATGATCACTATTACACGTTGATAGAGTCCTTAGGATTCTTGCTTGACTACCAGCAGTTTCATGGCGATCATATACGTGAGAGTTGGGTAGTCCATAAGCACATCCTTAAAAGTGGTCCCTAGTCGTGGGAGTTTCGAGACAGGGTATCGATACTCCAGAGTAGACTAGTATATACAGTCGAGACCCTGACGAGGGGCGGTGGCCGTTCTCACAACCATTGGTGTCAGTTGGTTCACCTAAGATGTATACAGGTGCTCATTGGTTTATGAGTGCACCAGACAGGACTCGCCGGGAACTTGCTAGTTGGTATTATACCTAGCGTCAGATAGCAGTTCCCTAGTGACATTTAGTTCATCGACCAGAAGTCATCATTTGTCTCGTGTGAGTTCCCACTGTGCTTAGATTACTAACCTACCATGGCTCAAAGGAGTCGTGTAAACAGGTTTTAGTTGGGTACAGTCTCGAGCCATATAGAGGCAGTGAGCGGATCGACAGGAGATTCGTCTCTCCCGGTATTGGGGGTGAGATCGCGCTGTGTCTAGAAGAGCCATTACACCAAGTCCTTGGCCAAGGTAGGTGAGAATTACTGGTAGGTATTGCAGTAGTTTCTCAGGGTGTTCAGGGCTACCCTCCGACAAGACTTATACCGCTTTTGGGGGTCTGACGTTACCAGCCCCCTAGGCCCAATATGCGATGCTCATAGACGAACGGACCGAACTGTACGGATATTGTCACTGATAGGCTCAGTAGGGCTCCAGGATGAGTTCGCTCATCGGCTTCCCTTTCGGTCAGAACATGGGCAGCCGTTACGCACAGCTAGTGCCGCTGACGTGCTTGTGGTTAAACCCACCGCCAGGGTACTGACGAGTCTCTAGAGACCCCCACAGATAGTTTCCCAAGTTCGGGTGAAATATTGTAGAGGCCGTATAGTTTTATGGCAGGGTTCGAACATGCACGTGCTCTTGTGCACGTGTCATGGTTTGGACAGATAATACTGGTGGGCTTTGGTTTAAACCGGATCCAAGTATTATATTGAGTTGGAATATTTTAGTCTCACCGTATTCGTATTCAGTCGGAATACAGATACAGGTATGTACTTACAGGTGAGGGGTATTCTCGTAATCCATTACGAGATTACTTTAGAAGATGCATTTCTTTTTGGTTAATCATTTTAGTTTAAATGATTAATGGATTTAGAAAGTGTGACTCATTGTTATGACACATTTATTCTAGAATGTTCACTAATGACTCATGTAATGAGTCATCTAGTGAGTCATTAAAGAATTAATGGTGTTTGTTTTGGGTAGGATATTTTTAGGGATTGTTGAGATATTTTTGGTAAGATATTTTCCTTGATATTTCAACACAAAACCTAATATATATCACACTCAAAATTGGTGGACAGCCAAGGAGTTAATTTTGAGACTTGGTTTTTTTGCTCATTAGAGTTTTCTTGAGCTCACACTCTTTTGCTCATTAGAGTTTTCTTGAGCTCACACTCTTCAACTATTTGCATCTTCTTCAACCTCCACCCTAACCCTCTCATGTGATGAGAACCCTAGGGTGTTTAAGACTAGGCATTCTACTCATTCTCTACTTCATCTTGGACATGTCGGTTAGTATACTTCATGTCCGAGTTGCCTCGGTATAGTGGCGGGAGCCCGTATAAACATTCGTTGACGTAGTGCCACCTCGACGAGAAGATCGGAGTCGCAGCGAGGAGCATGGGATGATGGCTAAAGACCGAAAGACAAGGATCGATCGGTGTAGCCTTTCTACCTTTTTACAGTTTGTTAGTTTAGCGTTAATGACAAGATCCGGGTTATAGTATGCGATAGCGCCAGTTGTAAAAGTTTTTGTTCCGCGTTTGGCCTCAGGTTGACGGCCGGGGCGCTACCGTATACTTACATGGTACCAGAGCTACGCCATTAATCTTTACTAGCTTGTTCTAACATGTTTAAAATATCGATCGAACGAAATTTCCAAAACCGCGTTTTCAATATTAAAGTTTCTGTCGAATTTTTAAACTGGTCTAAAAAAATTTTTGGGTATGTCAGAAAATCGTGCAGGCTTTTCTAAGACTACTGTAGAAATTTGGTCGACTGAACCTTCAAGAACGCCGTGAAATCGCCGCACAAGCCTTGTATTGGCCGCGGTTCCGCCACCATTTTGAAGCAACAATGTACCATTTTTCTTCTGGGTATCTTTCATGTGGAATTGTGGTTTCTGGAATATTTTGTTTGGGCCGAGATTTTGTTTGAGTACTGGATATGTACTTAGTGTTAGGTCCACGTTACCTCCCCCTCCCCCTCCCGGTTCTTTCAGGGAACTGGAATAGGTAAAAATCAAAATTTTCTCACAAGGTAACATGGACCATCCATGAAGGATCTTTACTAAACAAAAACTAACATACTAACTACAAGTTTTAGCTACTCGGTTAGAAGGTTATACCTAGGTCTTGAACTCCTTCTCTTCTTGTTGTGGTCCTCCTTCTTGCTTGATCCTTGGAGTGGTGTAGACGGCCCCCCTTCGTCGTCTTCTCTTTGCCGAAGAAAGATCCACCCGAGGGCTTCTACCTTAAGCTCCTAGCTCAACCAAGAGGTAATTAGAGTGCTTGGTTTGCTAGACAAAGAATCCTAGAAAAAGTAGAGAGATGTTTTGATAGTTTAGTCTCAAAAGCTTATGATTTTCAATACATGAAACACTTAAGCTTTGAGAGAGGAAGAGGGAGAGCTTTTTCAAGAGAGAGAAAGAGCATGATAGAATGAGAGAAGAATAACAACCATCTCTCATATGAGAGAAAATGATAATAATAATAACAATTAAAAGAAATTGTGATGCTTAGTTTGGAATGACCTTTATCATTTCATAATAAATGCAATTTGCAAGAATCAAGAAGCATCTTGCAAATGAAATGATGATGGTCAAAAGGTCAACAAAAGTCAACCGGTCAACCAAAGTCAAAAGGTCAACAAAAGTCAAATGGTCAACCTAACCATGGCACAATTATCCTTAATTAATATCATTAATCATATTTCTCATTATCATTAGGGTTAAGAAAAGTCAACGGTCAATAACCCTAATGAGATTCCTCTGCCTCTGTCAACTGTGCATACACACCCCCATCCGTGTTCCGAGGAACACGAATACAATGAGAGAAAACCAATCCCAAAACAAATACTAGGATCTGCCTTAAACCAAAGCCCGCTAGTAATAACTGTCCGGACAACAAACGTGCACAAGTGCGCTGATGTGAACGAACCCCATCGCAAAACCATATGACCTCTACTCTGTTTTCCCCAAAGGCGAATAACCTTCTGTGTGGGACTCTAAAAGATCGACACTACGCTGGCAGTGGGTTTAACCACAGGCCGCAAGCGGTACTAGCTGTACGTAACGGTCTCCAGATAGATGCCGATAAGAAGACCGACGAGGTGAACCCATCCGAACTCTTACTGAGCCTGAACGTGACAATCTCTGTACAGTCCGGTCTGTTCATCTGAGAGTATCACATGGTGGGCCTAGGGAGCTGTAAATGTCAGTCCCCTAATAGCGGTATAAGTCGTGTCGGAGTGTAGCCCAGAACACCCTGAGAAACTACTGGAAACACTACCAGTAATTCTCGCTTGCCCTGACCAGGGACGACTATGGGTAATGGCTCTCCCAGACACAATGCGATATCAACTCCTAATACCGGGAGAGATGAATCCTGTCTAACCGTCACTGCCTCCAAGTGCTTCGGGACTGCACCCAACTACTAACTGTTTGCACGACTCTATAGAGCCGTGGTAGGGTAATAATCTAAGAACAGTGGGAACACACTCGAGGCGAAGTGACAGTGTCAAGTCAGCGGACTAAGCTGTACTCATGTCACCTGGGAACTGCTAACTGACGATAGGTATAATACAAACCAACAGTTCCCGACGAGTCTTGTCCAGTGTACTCGTAACCTAACGAGCACCTGCATACTATCTCCAGTACGACGTACTGATGGCTGTGGGACAGACCATCTCCCCTGCTGGGACGAGAAGCGTATACACCAGTCTACTCTGGAGTATCGATGCCCTATCTCGATAATCCTACGACTAGGGACCAAAATAAGGATGTGCTTGTAGACTACCCAGCCCCTACTAGTGTGATCGCCATCACAACGCCGGTAGTCAAGCAAAGATCCTAAAGGCTCCATCAATATGTATTAGCGATATGTTGAAAGAAACATATACACATATTAAGATGGAAACAAACCAAGTAGCATACTACTATATCGAGCAAAACTGTCGTAAACCCGTGTATATATCCCAAGCTTCCAAAATGTATCATACAAACTAGTACTATATAATAATTGCCTCTAGGTCATACATATCCAACAATCTAACATTTGCACTGAAGGCCAGTAATTGGTGTACCGCATACCCAATGTCTGCACTAAGGCCAGCTGCTGACGTACCGCATACCCAATAGCTCAAAAATTCGCTCGAACTGTGTTTGAGGGAGGGCCTTTATGAATGGATCCGCCGTGTTGTCTTTTGTATCCACTCTCCGTACCTCGATCTCCTACCAATCAATGATCTCTCTGATCAGGTAATACCGCCTTAAGATATGTCTGGACTTTTGATGGGACCTTGGTTCCTTTGCTACAGCTATAGCCCCATTGTTATCGCAATACAAAGGTATTGGGTCAACAATAGACGGAACCACCTGAAGTTCACTAATGAACTACTTCATCCAGACCGCCTCTTTTGCGGCATCGCATGCAGCAATGAATTCAGCCTCCATCATCGAGTCTGCGACGGTATCCTGTTTGGAACTCCTCCAACACACCGCCCCTCCGTTGAGGGTAAACACAAAACTCGAGACAGACTTGCTGTCATCTTTGTCACTCTGGAAGCTTGAATCGGTAAAGGACTCGACCCTGATGTTTGTTATATGTATGCCCTAGAAGCCATTACTATACATAGGATGTATATTGTAGTGGATGCTTGGACATATATAGGAAGGACTTTCTTGCTCGACATGATAGTATGCTATCTGGTTGCTCTTTACCTTAACGTGTACACTGATTGTCACTCTGTTACATGTTGGTAAAGCCCTTAGGATGTGTACTTGACTACCTGGACTATGATGCGGATCATACTAGTGAAGACATGGTAGTCCATAAGTACATCTTTCAAGGTCCCTAGTCATGGGTGTATCGAAACGGGGCATCGATATACCAGAGTAGACTAGCGTATAACTTCTCGACCCATACAGATGGGCGATGGATGATCCCATATCCATTGGTGTTTGACATCAGAGATGATATACGGGTGCTCAGTGGAGACTGGGTACACTGGACGGACTCGCCGAGAACTCCCAGATTGTATTATACCTTACGTCAGATGGCAGTTCTCTGGTGACACTGGTACAGAGTAGTCTGTTGACCCGAGATCCTCATAGAGTCTTGTGTGGTTCCCACTGTACTTTGATTTCCAACTTACCACGTCCAAGAGGGCGTGCAAAACGGTGGTTTTTGGGTACAGTCCCAAATCACATGGAGGCAATGAGCGATAGGAGGGGATTCTTCTCTCCCGGTATAGGGAGTTGATGTTGCGCTGTGTTCGATTGGCTATAACCGGAAATCCCTGGATAGGGTTGCTGAGATTTACTGGTAAGTGTAACTAGTAGTTTCTCGAACTGTTATAGACCTCATATCGACACGACTTATCGAGCTATTGGGGTCTGACCTTTACCACCCCTAGGCAAGATATGCGACATATCAGACGATCAGACCGGACTGTACGGTAAGTGTTACTGGTTGGATTCACAGGAGTGTGAGCGGGCTTGCTCGTCGATCTTCTGATCGCTCAATACCCGGGTAGCCGTTACATTTAGCAGACCGCTTGCGGCTTGTGGGTGTTTGATATGATCATCACCTGCTGCCGGCGTATTGACGAGTCTTTAGAGTCCTACACAGAGATTTCCTGGCTCAAGCGAAACGAAATCGGAGCGCATCTGAGATATGTGCGGGACCGAGAATAATGCGTGTATGTGATACCGTATTCCATTCTCGGGATGAATGTATCGATTTGTTGTATGCGATATAACCTAGTTATCGAATCAAGGATTGATTCGATAAGCCGATACATTGGATATCAGTCGGTTGTATACGATATGACCGGATCGTTAAATCAAGTATTGATTTAATGATTTAATGCATAATTATATATTTGATATATTACTTTGCATTAACTAGTATTGGTTCACTTAAATTGGATTTTCTAACTTGATGTACACAAGTTGTATATGTGATATATTTTTGTGCACTTGTTTGTATCATGTTTGATGATACATGCAAACTTGGGTTTGTGTAAAGAATTAAACCATGGTTATGTTAATGGTTAGGGTTTTGATTTACTTACTAATTCATTTATTTATTTATTCATTAATTCATTTTGGGCAAAAATGAAATGGTGGCTTAGTTTGTTTTGTTGTTGAAGTTTCATGAAGCTTTGACTAAGTGACCATTTTGTCTCCATGTCCTAGCCCTAACTATTCAACTAAACCCTAGTTAATTCTCAACACTAAACCATGGTTGAGATTATGATAAGTATCATTTTGTTTTCTATTTTAAAATAATACTCATCATATTCTTTATTCTTCTTCTTCTTATTCAACAAAGAAGAAACCTTGCCTCCATCAATGGCAACTTGAGAAAAAGAGTGAGAAATCCAATTCTAAAGTGAACCCACTTCCTATTTCTTCATCCTCTACCACTTGCCAAGTAGTATAGGGTGTTTTCTTCATAAGTTTCTTGACTTGGTGAAGTTGGAGCTTGATCTTATGTTGCCTCGACGTAGATCATCTTCGGCATCGAAGTCAACGACCTAGCCCGATCATTTCTTCGATGAAACCACCGCGAGAGTCCGGGATCCGATGGGTGCAGCGGAGGGACGTCATCACGGAGCTATGGAGGTGGAGGACTGGATCTACAAAGGTTGTATATCCGTTCACTTATTAGTTAAGTTGTTAACTAGTTGCTTGTTTCGCCTAAACCCTAGTTAACGATCCGTGTTAGGGTTTCTCGGCACTTGTAAAAAATTCGAAATTGGCATGGTTGATGCCTTGTGAGACCTCATTAGCGTGCCCAGGAACCCTACAGTGGTATCAGAGCCTAGCTAGAGCCTTAGGCGATGAGTAGATGAAGTTACAAACCCGATCGAACCTGAAACCCTAGATTTCATCCACTCTCTGTACAATTTTTGAAACTATGGAATTTTCGTGATTAAAAATATGCAGAAAAATCAGCAGGCGTTTATAGGAGTTACTGTGAAATTCGAGCACCTGATTCAATTAAAGCGCGGCGGAACCGCGGCATTAGCATGGCTAATGCGGCGGTTCCGCGGCCACTTAGTCTCCTCAGTCAGTTCTTTTTGCACAGTAACTTCTATCTTTCATTGCTGAGTTTTCTGAGAATTTTTAATATTTACTCAAGAGTTGAGTTTTCTGGGTTGTATTGGGAGTTCGTAGATTCGATCGGATTTTCAAACTTTGTCTATGTGCTTTTCCGGGTAATTTTTGAATATGTTAAAAAGTTCGACCGGATATAAATACCCACCTTTTCTCCTGTCGGAAAATTTTCAAGTGTTGGATATTTCCGTGGTTTAATAACGTTCTAAGTAGTGCAAGTAACACGATGGACCCTCTAGAAGTCAACAAACCTTAACTCGATTATGTGACCGTCTTGAACTGCCCTTAGAACTTTCGGGTTTGGGGCAGTACGGCGTACCACATGTGAGGCGTTGGCTTGACCCTTCTACGGCTGGACCGTTGGTACTGAGGCATGAACTGGATGTTTTTAAACCTATTTCATGTGTTGATTTGTTTCGGGAAAACTTGGGTGTTTGAATGTTCGATCGGAAAGTTTAACATTTTCTATTTATCTGGAATGGGATACAATAATTGGAATTCACAAGTAGTTATGAGATAACCGAATGAATGTTATAAACATAGCAGTTTAGTCTCACTTGATCAGTTGCCACGGAATTTTGATGTGATCAAAAGTCCGTCGCAATCACGTAGCGTACGCGGATACTCGCCGGTAAACTTAATAGACAGCTATGCCCCATAGCCCCGACCAAGTGACTGTAGGAGAACTCCGTCGCCAAAAGGATCCGTTCGGGTGCTCGCGGTAGCGGTATTCCGCCTTAGTGCACTTCGTCGACGGTATCGGGGGTGCGGCCGTCTACTAAAGTTTGCGACGAGCATTCGATCAGGATGTCGGGAATCTTGTTGAATTGCCCGACTTGATATTGAAAAGTGTTTTCGATAATGAGACTAAAATGCAGGGTTTATAATTGTTAGGTATGTGATGTCTAAGGAATTCATTTGATTAGGCATGCGATGTCTATGCAGGTTGCGGATTCCAACTGTTGTAGTTTTACACTTTCTTTTCTGTGACCGTAAGTGTAATATGTGATATCGCCGGTTTCGTTGCCATATCTCAACAACAATTGGGATGGGCATATTTACTTACGTTGA
Source organism: Agapanthus africanus (assembly GCA_030015575.1). Taxonomy (NCBI): domain Eukaryota; kingdom Viridiplantae; phylum Streptophyta; class Magnoliopsida; order Asparagales; family Amaryllidaceae; genus Agapanthus; species Agapanthus africanus. Next base: position 144,169,649 of record CM057349.1, read on the forward strand.
TGACATGTGATGTTATGTATTGCTGGATATGTTATATTGGATTGTCGTGTTTGAATAGCCGGGGGTTTTTATGTGAGATGAGTGTTTTCCATTTTCATTCATGTAAAAAACTTGTATGTAATATTCTTTTATTGGGGCACTTCCAGGTTGCGGAAGATGTCACCTTTTGTATATTATTTACTTTTCCGCACTAGGATAGATCCAAGGAGGAGGGCACAAGTAACCGGGTTCTAGGGTCCAGTGGGAGACCAACTCGAGGAGTCGAGTCCGGGTCTCCTAACTCTAGAATTGGTAGGGTTGCTTGCCGCTCTCGTAGGGGTCTAGGGGTGTGGGTTTGGCTATTCATCACGACCGTGGAATCCGTGTTTTATACTGGCTCGTATTGAAAACACGGACATCCTAGTATATCCATATTTCATATGTTTCTTCTGCTGCGATATCTGTGATGTGATCATGTGATGTTCTGTGATGAATACTATATATAGTATATATGATATATTATGTAGGCATTACTTATGTTTTACACCCGCGCTAGCCCTGCCCCGCTCTGCCGTTAGTTACCTAACCTAACGGTGCATGAGGGGACATCGAGGCGAATGCGGATGGCATAAGTGTACGTCGTATTTATCTGTGATGTTTAGGTACTTAAATGATGGGACTTCATTAATGTGATTAATAAAAGAAAAGAAACCTAAGATGTTGTGGAATCGAATTTCTAAAAAATAAAACAGGTAGCTATAGTTCTTGCTTTGCGCAGCGGTATATATGATATATCCTGCACCTTATTCGATGAGGAAAGGACCGGGATCCCTTCACCGGGAGCGACTCCTTTAGCAATAACTGGCAGATGCTACACACTCGGTTTGTCTTTTGGTTGCTTCTATAGTTTCTGCTTTGCACAGTGATATATATGATATATCCCGCACCTCATTCGACGAGGAAAGGGCCGACGATCCCTTCACCGGGAGTGACCCCTTTAGCAAAACTAGAAAAGCCTCAAAAACACTCCATTTCAAATTCATTCGATCCTACAACGATATCAAGTTCATTACGCAATAGGTTTTCTTAAAAACCTGTCGTAGCCTTCCGTCATTTCAGATAAGTACTAGTTAGTATTCGTTCTACGTTTGTTGACTATGTTAAGGCGTAGTGTGCGGTAGCTAATTAGTGCTTATCTGTATAAGCATATGATGCGATTGGATTAGGATAGTCGTGCGACTTTGTTGACTATGTTAAGGGTCGTGCGGGTGGGTTTAATTCAATCGGGAAATGATGGATTGAACTTGACTAGCACTTATGATTTGTTGACTATGTTAAGGTCATATAGCTGCTAGGGGCAAAATTATCAGGATTTTCAAGTGTTGAAATTTGCAATGAGATTGCATACCTTCTATGAGATAGTTAGATCCCGATACCCGTTGCGAGTAATTGTTACTCTTGGGAGAGTTTTACACATTACAATTAGCCGATCAAGTAGGTGTCTAAAAAGGTGTCAACGGGATTACGCCTCTGGGAAAATGAGGTTTACATTAATTAGGTTCATGCGAAAGCACGGGGGACCTCCCTCAAAGTACCGACACTGGCCTGGCTGAAAGATTGGCGAACTTGTAGTGTGTAATTAATCCCGGCTAGTCTTTCCTTTTAGGGTTTCAAGGAAGATTTGATAAAAACAGTGGGAGCCATCCTGATTAGATAAAATAATAACCAATCTGATCTTGCAAGAGCGCACGCAGAGTGTTTTCTTCTCTCTCTCCTGGTAGCGACCATTTCACGCCTTAATCAAGATAATAATACGGAATATTGACCGAACCCGCTTGTTATACTGCGCTGGGGAACGTTGGTCCCGCTCCAACTTATAATTGTTATAAGATAGAGCAGGAAATTGGGGATTACCAGAATTCCCGTGCCGCCCAAACGAAGAAAGTGCATACTGATGCATCATCTTCGGGTGTGTTCATTACAAAGAACTGTTTCTCTGTATCTTCTACATCCTGGGTATTTGATATCGGATCAGGATCCCAAATATGTAATATGTTACATAGGGCTATAGAAAGGTAGAGAACTGAGAACGGGTGATAAGTTTCATGAGGCAGAAAACGGGGCAAGTGTTGCAGCCAAGTCTGTTGATCACTGTCACCCTGTATTACCAATACTTTGATTCTGAACGAATGTTATTAGATACCGAACCTGAATACAAAATCATATCAGTCTCTTTATTAGTAAAGAAACGATAAAATTTTGTATTGTTGGATAATGTTTTGAAAATTTCCTATATCAAAAGTTGATCAGATCAGGCACGTTATCTAAAAGCATTGATGTTCTAAATCAAACTACAGTTCTTAGTATACAGAACACACACAAGAGGAAGAGTTCAGAACTGAACGAATCTTTCTTGAGGCATTGTAGACTAGGTCATATCTATGCGCCCCGACTGGCTGAAGTTACATTTAGATGCATATTTAAATTAGTTTGAATTTACATCTTGTGAAACTTGCCAGTCATGTCACAGAGATAAGATGACCATAGCTCCGTTTACTGGAAACAGAGAAAGAGTTAGTGAACTCTTAGGATGATACATGTTGATGTATGTAGGTCCCCTGTCTACACTTGCCAAGACCGGTTCTTTGTACTTCATTACATTCTCTGATGATCTCTCAAGATCCAGTCATATGTTCCTGTTGAAACAGAAGTCCAAACCATTTGAGATATTCACACAATATAAGTTAGAAGTAGAGAACCAATACGGGTATAAGTATTATGTCCTTTGATGTGATCAGGGAGGAGAATACTTGTGCATGGAATTCCTGGACTATTCTAAAAGGAGAATGAGATTCTTTCTTAGCATTACTCCTCCGAATACACCATAGAACGATGGTATATCGGGGCGGAGCAATCACACCCTATATGATATGGTGTGCTCTATGATGAGTACTACTGAGTTACCTTTTTTCCTATTGGGTGTTATGCACTTGAGAAGTTGCATAACTATTGAATAGAGTTCCAATCAAATCAGTTGCCTACCACTTCATATGAGATATGGAAAGGGAAGAGCCCATATCTTAAGTTTGTTAAGATTTGGGGTTGTCCGGCCTATGTCTGAAAGCAAGATCCGGACAAGCTCGAGGCAATGTCTGTTATGTTGGACTGGAAATGTTCCAGCTATACAAACTACAGCTGATGATTTTATAGAACCAAAGGATTCAGTAGATTCTAACGAACCTCAGCCTCTCCGCCGATCTAGTAGGGTTCCTCACCCACCTGAGAGATACTTCGGTTTCTCTATGACAGTGGGAGCGAGGATAGCATCATGAGATGATGACCCAACTAGTTTCGAGCTGGTCATCAGGAGTGGAACTGTCATGACCCGAATATTTCGACTCGTGACCGGCACTTAACCACGCTACGTCTACAGGCGTAACGCGACTAAGTAAGCCGAACCCAGAAATCAAAACCATTTAAAAATAGTGAGTGTTGAAAACATTTAGTTAAAACATCTAGAAAACCTTAAATAATTCAATAAGTTCTTTTAAAATTACTTAATCATTTAAATAATTTTGACAGCATTTCCTTTGTAAAAGTAGCCCCGAGAACAGGTATAAAAGAGGATATGAGTAAAAATGAGATGTAAAGAAACAAAACATTGCCAAACGGGAGCAATCACGCCCAACGGCGGAAACCACCATCACAAGAGTAATATACGACGCCGTAGCGAAGAATGAGCAATAAGTAAACATCACAGAATATAAACTGCATATAAAAACAGTCGGCACCCACGAGCTCGACACCAAAATACAAAATATACATCATCGTCCTCACACAGTATCTAAGTCCAGTACATAAATGGTAGATGGAGAGTACTAGATACAAAAAGGGATACAATAAAAGTAATCAGATACCACAACCCAGCTAAATGCGAAACAGCTCTCGCAGCAACTGTAGTGGTATCTGTAGCCAAAAGATGCAAAAGACAGCCTGCCGCGACTATGCTGAGGGCAACCTGCAAATACTGTGGCACAACGGGGGTGAGTTGCCAACTCGTGAATAGAGATAAGATATAAAAGTAATCGCGAGCATGCACGTACTGCGCTACTCTAACAAATGCCAGCAGATGATATCAATGCGAAATAAGCAGTATGTGCAATAATCATGCAAATTCTCTGTCAGGTAAAATAACTAGAGGATGAGATGTATGGTAATCAATGCTGAGCATGGGATAAACAACATCTACACAGAATATCAACGTGGACAACAATCGGCGCCCACAACTGCACCCAAATCCCAAATAACTCAGGCGCCGGCACATCCATCAGCCCTCGAATCCTGTAAATCTCTGAGAAATCATGAGTGTCCAACATCGGCACCCAAATATCATAAAATACCCTTGTCCAACATCGACACGCAAATCCTCATATTCGGGCTCCGTCAGTCCGGATCAGCCCACGGGCTTCATCTGCGGTATCGGCCCTCGGCCCCGGCAGTACGGATCATCCCGCATCCATCTCTCGACTCTGGTCAGTATCCTCCGGATAACCGCCAGGTCCAGCCAAGCACCGGTAGGTACTCGCCACCCTGCCAGGCTCATCGTCTACTCCACGAAAAACATTTCTCGCCCCGGGGAACCATATCGGGTCCACCACGAACTCGCAAACGGATCATCCATCTCCTCGAATCGGGTTTCAAGCACACGTCTCAACACCGAGAAAACGCGTGGTGGACGCACCAAAATATCATATCACGAGGAACTGGGTTTTCAAATAGTGCATCTTTTCTTAAAAATCCCACGGTCCTCAAAACCAGAAATCACATGAAAATCCAACACCAAGAAGTAAATCCAATGCGATGTGCTATGTACATCAATCCATGATATAGGTATAAGGGCAAACCGCTTTTAAAATTAGTTTCCGTTTTTAAAGATATCATGCGGCTCCTAATTTCCATGAAAGTCATATCGAATCACATATGAAATGAACTTCAGCAATATAATCATGGCAGTTCTACAGTGAGTGTGTCATGGCAATTACTAACAGTGTGTGTGTAGCATGCAGATTAGTGCTCGTGTAACATAAACCGTTAGTAATAGTGCGGTGTTCTATCAATTCTAAGCATATATATATATATATATATAGCAGGGAATGCAATATGCAATGACAGTCTATGAAGTAAATGCAACATATAATAATAAGGTCCTATCAGCCCTAACGCATAACGCCATGCGGGCGATATCCCCGTAGATGTGAAATCTACTCACCAAAGTCTCGCGCTAAGTGTAGCCGACGACTTGCTTGCCCTACTTCGCAGCGTCCGTCTCACTCGCCTGCGAACCTAAAATCACATAACATATATCACACATAAGCTCAATTTCACAAAAACGTGATATTACGGTCCAACTAGACACCCGTGTCGTAAACCAATCGCGCGTGTGCGCGATACGCTAAAACAAGTGATCACGCGCCTGAAACTATCCTGACGCGTTGCGATACGGACAAACCCCAAACCCACGCACGTATCACGCGTGTCGCGAAGGTTTAAAATACGAGAAATAGGTATTTAGTCCCAGATTTTTATACAGAACTTAAATTACAAAAATATATATATATCACAAAACTACAAATAACAGAAGACACCCATAGGACCAAACCCCAACCCAAACCCTACCCATCTGGCCGCAATTTGCGGCCAGATACAATTTTCCGGCGGCCTCAACAAGAAGAAAGGGGGTCGGGTTCTACCTGGGGTATCAGCACCTAACAACTATACTGCAGTCTTCTCAAAATTGTTCTGAACTCACCGGGTCGAAAGCAGTTTTCAGAAACTCAAATTTTGCTTAAAAACGATGAATTTGCATCAAATAGGGATCTGGTGGTATTTTAGTGCAATTGGGGTTTAAGCTAGGTTAATATGGCCTTAAAAACACTCTATCAATATACTGAAACCAAAACACACATCACTTGGCCAAGGTTCTCACTAAACATATCGCACTAAATCGCACCAAAAACCACTAACCGAAGCAAAACTACACTAAACAAGTAAACTAGGGAGTAAGTTTAGAAAATATACCCCACACTCGACACTAGGGAGCTGGAGGGAGAAGAGGAAGTGAAGGGAAGGGGCTGTAGTTGAAGCTGCTGCTGTTGCTGCACACTGCTGCTTCTGATTCACTGTTGCTGCTGCTGATTTCTGCTGTTGCTGCTGCTGTGTTGCTGGCTGCTGCTGTGCTGCTTGCTTCTGCTGGTGCTGAAGAGGTAAGTGCGTGTGTGTGTGTGTGTGAGAGTGAGGTTTGAAAGAAGAACAAAAGAAATGAGAGGAAAACAAATCATCAACCCAATGTCAATCCCTCATCTCTCTCTCCTCATTAATTGCAAGCATGGCTTAAGCCATGATGCACACTCTCTCTCTCACCAAGTCAACACCCCAAGAAAATTCAAATTAAAGCAACTATTAATTAACTAATTTAAACTTAATTAAAACCCAAAAGACTTAATCCCCATGATTAACCCACCATGGTCACTAATCATGGTAATAACTCATTTAAAAACCCTAGTTTACATGCACATGTGTGTGCAAACCTAGGAAAATTTTAGAAAAATATTTATTAATTTAGGAAAAATATTTGAAACACAATTTGGTAAACTTTTTGTTAAAAACCCATTACTTAAATATAAATATTAACTAAACACATCCTAAGGTGTTACAATCTCTCACCCTTAAAGAAATTCGTCCCCGAATTTCAAAATCTAACTACACGTACCTTCGAAAAGATGGGGATACTTCTGCTTCATCTCGCTCTCGGTCTCCCAAGTGACCTCCTCACGGCCCTGACCACGCCAATGTACCTTGACTGATGGAATGTCCTTTGATCTTAATTTCTTCACTTGTCGATCCAAGATCATCACCAGCTGCTCTGCATAGGAAAGGTCGCGCTCAAGCTGGATCGTCGGATGCTGAATCGCATACGAGGGATCATGAAGATATCTACGGAGCATCGATACATGAAATACGGGGTGCACATCTGGAAAACTGGACGGAAGGGCTAACCGGTACGCAATTGCACCAAAACGCTCGAGGATCTCGAAAGGGCCCACATATCTGGGACTGAGCTTCCCGTTCTTCCCAAACCTCATCACACCTTTCATTGGGGAGACCCTCAAGAAAACATGATCACCAACAGAAAACTCGAGTCTGCGCCGCCGACGGTCCGCATAAGACCTCTGCCTACTCTGGGCTGCTCTCATCCTATGGCGAATCAACTGGATCTTCGTGGTCGTTTCCTCAACAATCTGTGGCCCTACGATACTGCTCTCACTGAGCTCTGTCCAACAGGCGGGCGATCTGCATTTCCTCCCATAAAGAGCCTCAAATGGTGCCATCTGAATGGTCTCCTGGTAGCTGTTATTGTAGGAGAACTCTACTAAGGGCAAATGATGATCCCAGCTACCTCCGAAATCTAATACACAAGCTCTGAGCATGTCCTCGAGAGTCTGAATGGTCCGCTCTGACTGTCCGTCGGTCTGCGGATGAAAAGCTGTGCTGAAACTCAAGCGAGTGCCCAAAGCCTCCTGAAGCCTCTGCCATAGTCGACTGGTAAACTGGGTGCCTCTGTCGGACACGATACATGTCGGGACTCCATGCAGTCGTACTATCTCGTCAATGTAAATCTGGGCGTACTGAGCAAATCCGAAAGTCGTCTTCACTGGCAGGAAGTGAGCCGCTTTTGTCAAACGATCTACGATCACCCAAATAGAGTCGTACCCTCGCCTCGTCCTGGGTAAACCCATAACGAAATCCATCGAAATATGCTCCCACTTCCACTCCGGAATGGGTAACGGCTGCAGCTCTCCTGCGGGTCTCTGGTGCTCAGCCTTGACTTGCTGACAAGTTAGGCATCTTGACACAAAATCTGCGATGTCCCTCTTCATTCCGTCCCACCAGTAAACACCTCTCATATCATGATACATCTTGGTGGAACCGGGATGGACACTATATACCGATTGATGTGCCTCCTCAAGAATCTCACGCCGCAGTCCCTCAGCATCTGGTACGCACAGTCTAGTCCCAAATCGTAGTACCCCCTGATCATCGATCACGAACTCGGAAAATCTGCCCTGTCTAATCTGTGCCCTGATCTCCTAACATCGGTCATCACTGCGCTGTGCCTCATGTATGCGGTCAAGTAACTTTGGGCGTGCACGAACATGCGCGATCTGTCCTCCCATCGGTGTGAACTCGAACTGTATCTGGCTGTCGCATAATATCTGCCAATCTGCCGACGACTGCCCCTGTACTGCGCTCAAACAGGATAGACTACCCCCGGGCCTCCTGCTCAAAGCATCCGCCACCACATTTGCCTTGCCCGGGTGGTAGAAGATCTCGCAGTTGTAATCCTTCACTAATTCCATCCATCGGCGCTGTCTAAGGTTCAGGTCTCGCTGCTGAAATATATACATTAGACTCTTGTGATCAGTGAATATCTGGCACGACTCGCCGTATAGGTAATGTCGCCAGATCTTAAGTGCAAAGACCGCTGCAGCCATCTCCAAGTCATGAGTGGGGTAGTTCTGTTCATGTTTCTTCAATTGTCGCGAAGTATACGCAATCACCCTGTCATGCTGCATCATAACGCACCCTAGCCCCACTCGAGAAGCATCACAATAGACCACAAATCCGCCTGAGCCTGAAGGTAATGATAATACCGGTGCCGTCGTCAGCCGAGTCCGTAGCTGCTGAAAACTGTGCTCGCACTCCTCCATCCAATCGAAAGGAACTCCCTTCCGGGTCAACCCGGTCAAAGGTGTAGCAATACTGGAGAAGTCCTGTACAAATCGCCTGTAGTAACCGGCCAACCCCAAAAAGCTGCGAATCTCCATAACCGATGTGGGTCTGGGCCAACGCTGCACGGCCTCGATCTTTCTCGGGTCCACACATATACCGTCTCGTGAAATCACATGCCCCAAGAAGTCTACGCTGTCCAGCCAGAAAGCACACTTGGAGAATTTCGCATAAAGCTGGTGCTCCCTCAAAGTCTGCAGTGTAATCCGCAGGTGCTGCTCGTGCTCCTCACTACTCCGGGAATACACCAAGATATCATCAATGAAGACTATGATGAACAGATCCAAATATGGCCGGAAAATACGGTTCATCAAGTCCATGAATGCTGCTGGCGCATTGGTGAGTCCGAACGACATCACCAAAAACTCATAATGGCCGTAGCGCGTACGGAAAGCTGTCCTGGGAATGCCCTCCTGTCGAACCCGCAGCTGATGATTGCCCAATCGTAAATCGATCCTCGAAAAGTACCCTACCCCCTGAAACTGGTCGAACAAATTGTCGATGCACGGCAAAGGATACCTGTTCCGCACTGTCACCCTGTTCAGCTGGCAGTAGTCGATACACAGACGCAAACTGCCGTCCTTCTTCTTGACGAACAGGACTGGAGCACCCCAAGGAGAAACACTGGGTCGAATAAGTCCCTTGTCCAGCAAATCTTGCAACTGACCCTTCAACTCTCTAAGTTCCGCCGGGGCCATCCGATAAGGCGGTATGGAAATAGGCCCCGAGCCAGGAACCAAATCAATACAGAAGGAAATGTCGCGCTCGGGCGGTGACCCAGGAAGCTCTTCAGGGAACACATCAAGGAACTCGCTAACGATTGGAACCTGATCCAATGGAACCTGTGTAGCACTAGCATCGCAAACATAGGCGAGAAATCCCTGACATCCCTTCCTCAAAAGCTGTCCAGCGCGAAAAGAAGAAATCACACTGTGAGGGGCGGCACCACGGTCCCCCAACACAACAAAAACCGACTCGCCGGGAAAACAAAATCTAACTGTCTTCTCACGGCAGTCCACAGAAGCATAGCACGTGGCTAACCAATCCATGCCCAAAAGAACGTCGAAGTCCAACATCTCTAGAAGGATCAAGTCGACAGGCAACTCTTTCTCGCCAATACAGACGGTACAGGATCGGAACACGTGCCTAGCAACAAACGACTCTCCCACAGAAGTGGTCACAACAAGCGGCTGATCAAGCAAACTGGACTCTCTACCCAAACTCGGCATAAAGTTTGTGGATACGTACGAGTGCGTGGATCCGGGATCGAATAATACGTGTGCATCAACTGAACATACGGGAAGGATACCTGAAACCACCGCATTGGACGCCTGCGCGTCCTGATGCGTCAAAGCAAAAACCCGCGCCTGTCCACCACCTGCGACTGACTGCCCTCTGCCTTGGTCATCCCGTCCTCTCTGAACAACTCCTCCATGTCCACGACCTCTCTGTGTGTGAGTCTGGCGCTGAGCAACGGTAGGTACAACAGGCAACGCCCTCTGGGGTGGTGAAGGTGGTAAGGTAACATGCGGTGCTGCCGCCTCCCTCCGGTGTATCTCAGGACAATCTCTAACGAGGTGAAGTAGACTACCGCATCTAAAGCAACCCCGTGGCTACTGCTGACTCTCCTGAGGATACGAACTAAACATCTGGCCTCGTCCCGAATCTCTGCTAGTCCTCGCACCAGAACGATACCTGTCACGGCGTCTGAATGACTGCCTTCATGCGGATATACTAGTACAAACTCTCTTCGGCTCTGGAACTACCGAAGTCTCTGCAAGGCGCTCCTCGACTAATAGGGCTGTGTCTACAGCTGCTGCATAGGTCTCGTAATGCTGCGCACTGATCGCAAGGAATAGTGGTGTAAGCAAGCCTCGAACAATTCTCTTGACTCGCAACTCCTCGGTAGCCACTAAATACAGGGCATAAGCCGCTAGCTCTGTAAACAGTACGTCATACTCTGCCAATGTCATCCCTGGCGTCTGGCGCAAGGACTCAAATCTGCATGCTCGGGCATCCCTAGCACTCTGGGGAAGGAAACGGGCTAGAAATATTGTCACGAACTCTGTCCAGGTCATAAGAGGAAGACCTGCTGCTCTGCCCTTCTCAACTGAATCACACCACTTCTACGCAAGACCTTCCAGGCGAAAGCTCGCGAACTCAACCCATCTCGCATCTGCGCATCTGAGGGAACGGCATATCCGGGCCATCCTATCAATGAAAGACTGTGGGTCCTCGGCTGTATCGGTGCCTGTGAAGACTGGAGGCTTCAGCCTCATGAACTCTGACAGCGATATTGTAATCACCTCCGTGGCTGTAGGGGCAACTGGCTGTGCGGTAGGTACCATCGCGGTCTCTGGAACAGGTGGAGCTACCTCTGGTCGCTGCGCTCGAAGCGTCTCAACTAGCGATCTTATCATCTGGCGCATCTCCTGCATACTGGATCCCATCGTCTCCCGCATCTCCTGCATACTGGATCCCATCGTCTGGCGCATCTCCTGCACACCATCCCCTAGTATGGCAATCTGATCTGTCACGGCAGGAACAGCCTGCTCGGGCACAACCGGTGTACTGTCCGGATCAGTCCTCGTCTCGGACGAGTCAACTCGAATCTCGGCCCTCGCGGCCGCTCTCTGCGCCCTCGTAGTCTTTGGCGGCATAATGGCTGAAAGGAAATTAGGATCCGATAAGAATACGGAAATTGAATCACAAGAATATATATATATATATACTCAAGAAGGAATTAAATTAATAAGTCCTAAGGTTGCTTAGGCGGAGTACCGTGTCGTGAGTATGCCGCGGAACATACGAACGCTACGCCACTCTGCTTCAGCTACCTACTCCATCATACCAAGGTCGTCCTACACTCCGAAAGGTAAAACCTACGCTCTGATACCAACTTTGTCACGACCCGAATATTTCGACTCGTGACCGGCACTTAACCACGCTACGTCTACAGGCGTAACGCGACTAAGTAAGCCGAACACAGAAATCAAAACCATTTAAAAATACTGAGTGTTGAAAACATTTAGTTAAAACATCTAGAAAACCTTAAATAATTCAATAAGTTCTTTTAAAGTTACATAATCATTTAAATAATTTTGACAGCATTTCCTTTGTAAAAGTATCCCCGAGAACAGGTATAAAAGAGGATATGAGTAAAAATGAGATGTAAAGAAACAAAACATTGCCAAACGGGAGCAATCACGCCCAACGGCGGAAACCATCATCACAAGAGTAATATACGACGCCGTAGGGAAGAATGAGCAATAAGTAAACATCACAGAATATAAACTGCATATAAAAACAGTCGGCTCCCACAAGCTCGACACCAGAATACAAAATATACATCATCGTCCTCACACAGTATCTAAGTCCAGTACATAAATGGTAGATGGAGAGTACTAGATACAAAAAGGGATACAATAAAAGTAATCAGATACCACAACCCACCTAAATGCAAAACAGCTCTCACCGCAATTGTAGTGGTATCTGTAGCCAAAAGATGCAAAAGACAGCCTGCCGCGACTATGCTGAGGGCAACCTGCAAATTCTGTGGCACAACGGGGGTGAGTTGCCAACTCGTGAATAGAGATAATATATAAAGGTAATCCCGAGCATGCACGTACTGCGCTACTCTAACAAATGCTAGCAGATGATAACAATGCGAAATAAGCAGTATGTGCAATAATCATGCAGATGCTCTATCAGTTAAAATAACTACAGGATGAGATGTATGGTAATCAATGCTGAGCAAGGGATAAACAACATCTACACGGAATATCAACGTGGACAACAATCGGTGCCCACAACTGCACCCAAATCCCAAATAACTCAGGCGCCGGCACACCCATCGGCCCTCGAATCCTGTAAATCTCTGAGAAATCACGAGTGCCCAACATCGGCACCCAAATATCATAAAATACTCGTGTCCAGCATCGACACGCAAATCCTCATATATCGGGCTCCGTCAGTCCGGATCAGCCCACGGGCTCCGTCTGCGGTATCGGCCCTCGGCCCCGGCAGTACGGATCATCCCGCATCCATCTCTTGACTCTGGTCAGTATCCTCCGGATAACCGCCAGGTCCAACCAATCACCGGTAGGTACTCGCCACCCTGCCAGGCTCATCGTCTACTCCACGAAAAACATTTCTCGCCCCGGGGAACCATACTGGGTCCACCACGAACCCGCAAACGGATCATCCATCTCCTCGAATCGGGTTTCAAGCACACGTCTCAGCACCGAGAAAACGCGTGGTGGACGCACCAAAATATCATATCACGAGGAACCGGGTTTTCAAATAGTGCATCTTTTCTTAAAAATCCCACGGTCCTCAAAACCAGAAATCACATGAAAATCCAACACCAAGAAGTAAATCCAATGCGATGTGCTATGTACATCAATCCATGATATAGGTATAAGGGAAAACCGCTTTTAAAATTAGTTTCCGTTTTTAAAGATATCATGCGGCTCCCAATTTCCATGAAAGTCATATCGAATCACATATGAAATGAACTACACCAATATAATCATGGCAGTTCTACAGTGAGTGTGTCATGGAAATTACTAACGGTGTGTGTGTAGCATGCAGATTATTGCTCGTGTAACATAAACCATTAGTAATAGTGCGGTGTTCTATTAATTCTAAGCATATATATATATAGCAGGGAATGCAATATGCAATGACAGTCCATGAGGTAAATGCAACATATAATAATAAGGTCCTATCAGCCCTGACGCATAACGCCATGCGGGCGATATCCCCGTAGATGTGAAATCTACTCACCGAAGTCTCGCGCTAAGTGTAGACGACGACTTGCTTGCCCTTCTTCGCAGCGTCCGTCTCACTCTCCTATGAACCTAAAATCACAAAACATATATCACACATAAGCTCAATTTCACAAAAACGTGACATTACGGTCCAACTAGACACCCGTGTCGTAAACCAATCGCGCGTGTGCGCGATACGCTAAAACGTGTGATCACGCGCCTGAAACTATCCTGATGCGTCGCGATACGCATAAACCCCAAACCCACACACGTATCACGCGTGTCGCGAAGGTTTAAAATACGAGAAATAGGTATTTAGTCCCAGATTTTTATACAGAAATTAAATTACAAAAATATATATATATCACAAAACTACAAATAACAGAAGACACCCATAGGACCAAACTCCAACCCAAACCCTACCCATCTGGCCGCAATTTGCCGCCAGATACAATTTTCCGGCGGCCTCAACAAGAAGAAAGGGGGTCGGGTTCTACCTGGGGTATCAGCACCTAACAACTATACTGCAGTCTTCTCAAAATTGTTCTGAACTCACCGGGTCGAAAGCAGTTTTCAGAAACTCAAATTTTGCTTAAAAACGATGAATTTTCATCAAATAAGGATCTGGTGGTATTTTACTGCAATTGGGGTTTAAGCTGGGTTAATATGGCCCTAACAACACTTTATCAACCTACTGAAACCAAAACACACATCACTTGGCCAAGGTTCTCACTAAACACCTCATATCGCACTAAATCGCACCAAAAACCACTAACCGAAGCAAAACTACACCAAACAAGTAAACTAGGGAGTAAGTTTAGAAAATATACCCCACACTCGACACTAGGGAGCTGGAGGAAGTAGAAGAAGTGAAGGGAAGGGGCTGTAGTTGAAGCTGCTGCTGTTGCTGCACACTGTTGTTGCTGATTCACTGTTGCTGCTGCTGATTTCTGCTGTAGCAGCTGCTGTGTTGCTGGCTGCTGCTGTGCTGCTTGCTTCTGCTGGTGCTGAAGAGGTAAGTGTGTGTGTGTGTGTGTGTGTGTGTGTGTGTGTGAGTGAGGTTTGAGAGAAGAACAAAAGAAATGAGAGGAAAACAAATCATCACCCCAATGTCAACCCCTCCTCTCTTTCTCCTCATTAATTGCAAGCATGGCCTAAGCTATGATGCACTCTCTCTCTCTCACCAAGTTAACACCCCAAGAAAATTCAAATTAAAGCAACAATTAATTAACTAATTTAAACTTAATTAAAACCCAAAAGACTTAATCTCCATGATTAACCCACCATGGTCACTAATCATGGTAATAACTCATTTAAAAACCCTAGTTTACATGCACATGTGTGTGCAAGCCTAAGAAAATTTTAGAAAAATATTTATTAATTTAGAAAAAATATTTGAAACACAATTTGGTAAACTTTTTGTTAAAAACCCATTACTTAATTATAAATAGTCACTAAACACATCCTAAGGTATTACAGGGACTCTGTAAGAATGGCTGGATGCTTAGCGATCTGAGATGGAATCC
This sequence comes from Agapanthus africanus, assembly GCA_030015575.1. Lineage (NCBI taxonomy): Eukaryota > Viridiplantae > Streptophyta > Magnoliopsida > Asparagales > Amaryllidaceae > Agapanthus > Agapanthus africanus. The sequence goes on from CM057349.1 coordinate 144,184,773, forward strand.
TTATACACCAACAAAGTATGGACTTTAGTTGCTTTATCTGAAGGGTTAAATCCCCATCAGGAGCAAGTATATCTTGAGAAGATTACTTGGTGTAGATGGAAAAGTTGAGACTTTCAAAGCTAGACTTGTTAAAGGTTTTCGTCATCGACCAGGCGTGGATAATGATGAAACCTTTTCCAGTGGCTATGCTTAAGTCCATCCGGATCCTACTTGCCACGGCTACATACCATGACTACGATATCTGGTAGTTGGGTGTCATGACAGCTTTTCTAAATGATGTTTTAGAAGAGAGCGTCTATAAGTACACAGCCAGAGGGCTTCGTAGACAGTGGGAGCAGCGGAAACGTGTGCAAGATGTTTTATGTGATAAAACAGGCATTGCGGAGTTGGAACATTTGTTTTGATGAGTTAGTCAAAGAGTTTGACATCATCAAAATGGTAGATGAACCTTGTATAAACAAAAGGGTAATAGGGAGTATGGTGGTGATCCTCGTAGAGTACGAGGATGACATACTCTTGATAGGGAAGTAGTTTCTTATGCTACGCTCAGTCAATCTCCGCTTATCATAAAGATTCTCCACATAGGATCAAAGTGATACCTGCTAAATCCTGGGTTCTGATGTATGAGATAAATCTAATTGGATATTAGGATACTCACTAGTTATAGTGAGGTGGTATCAATTGGTCCTGGGGAGAATCATTGGAAATGTTCCAAGGTGATAAGGACGACTGAAAGTCAGTCACAGGCATTGTCTTTACCCTCAGTGGAGGGACGGTATGTTGGAAGAGTTCCAAGCTAGATACCCTGGCATACTAGACGATTAAGACTGGATATATCGCTACTTAAGATGCTACCAATGAGGATGTCTGGGTGTATATTGGTTCATGAGATGAACTTCGTTCCTCCCATTGCGTGACAATGGAGTTGTGGCTTATTCTAAGGAACGTCCATCCCATCAGTGATCCAGACATATTCTAAGGCAATATCACCTGATCATGGAGATGGTCGATCTCTAGGGTGATCGAGGTTAGGAGTGTAGACTCAGAGGACAACACGGCGGATCCACTCACAAAGGCTTTTTCCCAGGGAGAGACTATTATGGGAAGGTTGAGTATGAGATACTGCAACCACTGCTATCAGATGGCCCTAGTGCAAGTGGGAGATTGTTAGTTATATGTATGCCCTAGAGGCCATTACTATATATAAGATGTATATTGTAGTGGATGCTTGGACATATATAGGAAGGACATTCTTGCTCGACATGATAGTATGCTATCTGGTTGCTCTTTACCTTAACGTGTACACTGATTGTCTCTCTGTTACATGTTGGTAAAGCCTTTAGGATATGTACTTGACTACCTGGACTATGATGCGGATCATACTAGTGGGGACATGGTAGTCCATAAGTACATCCTTCAAGGTCCCTAGTCGTGGGTGTATCGAGACGGGGCATCGATATACCAGAGTAGACTAGCGTATAACTTCTCGACCCATACAGATGGGAGATGGATGATCCCATATCCATTGGTGTTTGACATCAGAGATGATATACGGGTGCTCCGTGGAGACGGGGTACACTGGACGGACTCGCCGAGAACTCCCAGATGGTATTATACCTTACGTCAGATGGCAGTTCTCTGGTGACACTGGTACAGAGTAGTCTGTTTATCCGAGATCGTCATAGAGTCTTGTGTGGTTCCCACTGTACTTTGATTTCCACCTTACCACGTCCAAGAGGGCGTGCAAAACGGCGGTTTTTAGGTACAGTCCCGAATCACATGGAGGCAATGAACGATAGGAGGGAATTCTTCTCTCCCGGTATAGGGAGTTGATGTTGCGCTGTGTTCGATTGGCTATAACCGGAAATCCCTGGCCAGGGTTGCTGAGATTTACTGGTAAGTGTTACCAGTAGTTTCTCGAACTGTTATAGACCTCATATCGACATGACTTATCGAGCTATTGGGGTCTGACGTTTACCACCCCTAGGCAAGATATGCGACATATCAGACGATCAGACCAGACTGTACGGTAAGTGTTACTGGTTGGATTCACAGGAGTGTGAGCGGGCTTGCTCGTCGATCTTCCGATCACTCAATACCCGGGTGGCCGTTACGTTTAGCAGACCGCTTGCGGCTTGTGGGTGTTTGATATGATCATCACTTGCTGCCGGCGTATTGACGAGTCTTTAGAGTCCTACACAGAGGTTTCCTGGCTCAAGCGAAACGAAATAGGAGCGCATATAAGATATGTGCGGGACCGAGAATAATGCGTGTATGTGATACCGTATTCCATTCTCGTGATGAATGTATCGATTGGTTGTATGCGATATAACCTAGTTATCGAATCAAGGATTGATTCGATAAGCCGATACATTGGATATAAGTCGGTTGTATACGATATGACCGGATCGTTAAATCAAGTATTGATTTAATGATTTAATACATAATTATATATTTGATATATTACTTTGCATTAACTATTATTGGTTCACTTAAATTGGATTTTCTCACTTGATGTACACAAGTTGTATATGTGATATACTTTTGTGCACTTGTTTGTATCATGTTTGATGATACATGCAAACTTGGGTTTGTGTAAAGAATTAAACCATGGTTATGTTAATGGTTAGGGTTTTGATTTACTTACTAATTCATTTATTTATTTATTCATTAATTCATTTTGGGCAAAAATGAAATGGTGGCTTAGTTTGTTTTGTTGTTGAAGCTTCATGAAGCTTTGATAAGTGACCATTTTGTCTTCATATCCTAACCCTAACCATTCAACTAAACCATAGTTAATTCTCTACACTAAACCATGGTTGAGATTATGATAAGTATCATTTTGTTTTCTATTTTAAAATATAAAACTCATTATATTCTTTCTTCTTCTTCTTCTTCTTCGACAAAGAAGAAACCTTGCCTCCATCAATGGCAACTTGAGAAAAAGATTGAGAAATCCAATTCTAAGGTGAACCCACTTCCTATTTCTTCATCCTCTACCACTTGCCAAGTAGTATAGGGTGTTTTCTTCACATGTTTCTTAACTTGGTGAAGTTGGAGCTTGATCTTGTATTGCCTCGACATAGATCATCTTCGGCATCGAAGTCGACGACCTAGCCCGATCATTTCTTCGATGAAACCACCGCGAGAGTCCGGGATCCGATGGGTACAGCGGAGGGACGTCATCACGGAGCTATGGAGTTGGAGGACCGGATCTACAAAGGTTGTATATCCGTTCACTTATTAGTTAAGTTGTTAACTAGTTGCTTGTTTCGCCTAAACCCTAGTTAACGATCAGTGTTAGGGTTTCTCGGCACTTGTAAAAAATTTGAAATTGGCATGGTTGATGCCTTGTGAGACCTTATTAGCTTGCCTAGGAACCCTACACCTGAGGTCTCCATTACTTTAAACTAGGAACATCTCCTTAGTCCTTCTCAGGTACTTGAGAATGTTCTTCACTTCCGTCTAGTGGCTCTCACCTGGGTCTGACTGATACCGGCTCACCACGCCCAACGCGTAAGCTACATCTAGTCTTGTACATAGCATCGCATACATTATAGATCCTATCGCCGAAGCGTAGGGTATAGTGCTCATGCGAACCCTCTCCTCGTCAGTCTTAGGAGACATCTTCTTGGAGAGGGTGATTCCGTGCAATGCGGGTACATTACCGTGCTTGGAATCTTCCATACTAAATCTCTTTAGTACGATCTCTATGTACCTGGACTGCGAAAGACCCAGTAATCTCTTGAATCTATCTCTGTAGATCTTGATCCCCAGAATGTACGAGGCATCACCCAAGTCCTTCATGGAGAACCGTTATGACAAGAATAGCTTGACCGATTATAGCATAGGAATGTCATTTCCTATCAAAAGAATGTCTTCCACATACAAGATTAGGAACACGACAGTTCGTCCAACAATCTTCTTATAGATACAAGGTTCATCTTTGTTCTTGATGAAATCAAATTCCTTGATTGCCTCATCAAAATAGATGTTCCAGCTCCGCGATGCCTGCTTTAATCCATAAATGGATTTAAGCAACTTGCACACCTTCCCACTGCTCCCATTGTCCACGAAACCCTCTGGCTGATCCATGTAAATGCACTCTTCCAAACAGCCGTTTAGAATAGCCGTTTTTACGTCCATCTGCCAGATTTCATAGTCATGGAAAGTAGCAATGGCAAGTAGGATCCGAATGGATTTGAGCACAGCCACTGGAGAAAAGGTTTCATCATAGTCACACCAGGTCTTTGACGAAAACCTTTTACAACGAGTCTAGCTTTATATGTTTCTACCTGCCAATCTACCCCAAGTTTCCTTTTGTAGATCCATTTGCATCCAACGGGTTTTACCCCAGGTGGAGCAATATCCAAGGTCCACACTTTATTGGTGTACATGGACTCCATTTCGGATCGCATAGCATCCAGCCACTTATCAGAGTCCCTACTAATAATGGCCAGCATGAAACTGGTAGGATCATCTTCTTCCAAGATGCAATCATCTCGATCCCCGTCTATGAGAAAACTGTAGTATCTCTCGGGCGGATGAGAAATCCTACCAGATCTGCAGAGTGGCTGAGGTTCGTCGGGTATAACTGAATCTAGCGGTTCCATTAAATCTTCAGTTATAGTTCGTGTCTCTGGAATTTCATCCAGTTCTACCGTTCTGCCACTAATATTTTTAACAAGAAATTCTTTTTCCAAAAATGTGGCGTTCCTGGAAACAACAATCTTCTATTCCTCTGCATGGTAGAATAGATACCCACTTGAATCTTTTGGGTATCCCACAAACTTAAACAAAACTGACCGTTCCTCAAGTTTGTCCGGGTTCTGCTTTTTGACAAAAGCTGGGTAACCCCAAATCTTAATACGTTTAAGATACAAACTCTTACCACTCCATATTTCATGCGGAGTCTTAGGCACGTATTTGGATGGAACTTGATTCAATAGATATGCTGCTGTTTGAAGCGCATATCCCCAGAATGAAAGAGGTAACTCAGCACTACCCATCATGGAGCGAACCATATCCAATAGGGTACGATTCCTCCGCTCCGATACACCGTTGTGCTGTGGTGTATAAGGAGGAGTAAGCTGAGAGAGAATTCCTTTCTCTTTTAAGTAATTCAGGAATTCCGTGATTAAGTACTCCCCTCCCCTATCCGATCGGAGGATCTTGATACTTTTTCCAGTCTGGTTCTCTACTTTGTTTCTGAATTCCTTGAATTTCTCATAAGGTTCAGATTTGTGTTTCATCAGATAAACATATCCGAACCTAGAGAGATCGTCAGTGAATGTGATGAAGTACGAGAACGCACCCCTTGCATGTATAGACATTGGACCACATACATCACTGTGTATGAGTCCTAAGAGCTCTGTTGCTCTTTCTCTATGTCCGGTGAACGGAGATTTGGTCATTTTTCTTTTGAGACAAGACTGACAAGTTTCATAAGATGAAAACTCGAACGTATTCAAGAGTCCATCTTTATGCAACTTACTTAGTCTTTTCTCTCCGATATGACCAAGTCTTCAATGCCACAAGTAGGATTCATTCGTATCTGAATTCTTCCTCTTGCGTGTATTTTGTACATTGAGAACTGTATTCTGATTTAGAACATAGATACCATTAAACAGTGTACCTTCTGCAACCAGTACCTTATGAAGGTAAATGTTCATGATATTTCTATCAAGAACAAAGTAATATCCATTTTTATTAAGTAAAGATACTGATATAATGTTGCAAACCATGGACGGTACATAGTAGCAATTGTTCAAAATCATAGTATTGCCATTTGGAAACACTAGGTGATATTCACCGACGGCTGCAGCATTGACTTGTGCTCCGTTCGCTACCCTGAGCAACATATCACTAGGTGCAACTTTCCTTCTTTTTCTCAGTCCCTGCAATAAATTACAGATATGAGATCCGGATCAGGTATCAAGTACCCAGGAGGTAGGGCTGACCGTAAAGCAGTTCTAAATTACAAGAACACCTGAAGTAGATGCAAAACTATGCTTCTTCTTCAACGGGACTCCTTGGTGTTAGTTATATGTATGCCCTAGAGGCCATTACTGTACATAGGATGTATATTGTAGTGGATGCTGGGACATATATAGGTAGGACTTTCTTGCTCGACATGATTGTATGCAATCTGGTTGCTCTTTATCTTAACATGTATACTTTCTATCTATCTGTTACATGTTGATAAAGCCATTAGGATGTGTACTCGACTTCTAGGACTATGATGTAGATCATACTAGTAGGGCCTGGGTAGTCCATGAGTACATCCTTCAATGTTCCTAGTCGTGGGAATATCGAGATGGGGCATCGATATTCCAGAGTAGACTAGCGTATATCTTCTCGACCTATATGATGGGCGATGGATGATACCATATCTATTGGTGTTTGACATCAGAGATAGTATGCGGGTGCTCAGTGGAGACTGGGTACACTGAGCGGACTCGCTGAGAACTCCCAGATGGTATTATACCTTACGTCAGATGGCAGTTCTCTGGTGACACTGGTACAGCTTAGTCTGTTGACCCGAGATTGTCATAGAGTCTTGTGTGACTCCCACTGTGCTTTGATTTCCACCCTACCACGGCTCTCCTGAGTTGTGCAAACAGGTTGTTTTTGGGTACAGTCCCGATTCACATGGAGGCATTAAGCGATAGGAGGGGATTCGTCTCTCCTTGTATTGGGTGTTGATGTTGCGCTATGCTCGACTGGCCATAACCGGAAATCCCTGGCCAGGGTTGCAGTGATATACTGGTAAGAGTTACCAGTAGGTTCACACTTGTTATGGAACTTACGTCGGCAAGACTTATCAAGCTACTGGGGTCTGACGTTTACCACCCCTAGGAGAGATATGCGACATATCAGACGAACAGACTGGAATTTACGGTAAGTGTTACTGGTTGGATTCACAGGAGTGTGAGCGGGCTTGCTCGTTGATCTTCTGATCGCCCAATACCCGGGTGGCCCTTACGTTTAGCAGACTGCTTGCGGCTTGTGGGTGTTTGATATGATCATCATCTGCTGCCGGCGTATTGACGAGTCTTTAGAGTCATACATAGAGGTTTCCTGGCTCAAGCGAAACGAAATAGGAGCGCATATGAGATATGTGCGGGACCGAGAATAATACCAGTATGCGATACTGTATTCTATTCTCGCGATTTGTATCATTGGACGGTTATATGAGATATAGCCGGGTTACCGAATCAAATGTTGATTCGATATATTGATACACTTGATATTAGTCGGTTATATGCAATATGACCGGATCATTAAATCAAGTGTTGATTTAATGATTCAATGTATAATTATATATTTAATATATTACTTTACATTAACTAGTATTGGTTCACTTATGATTGATTATCTCACTTGATTGTGCACATTGTATATATGATATATGTTTGTGCACTAGTTTGTATCATGTTTGATGATTCATGCAAACTTGGGTGTGTTTTTGGATAACACCATGTTTAGGTTAATGGTTAGGTTTTCATTCTTATTTATTTATTTTCTTTATTTATTTTTGGCAAGAAATAAAATGGTGGCTTTCTTTGGTTTTTATTTGAAACTTCTTGAAGCTTTGAAAAGTCTTGACCATTTTTTTTTTCCCTTAACCTAACCATTACGCCTAAACCCTAGTTTATTCTCTACATGTGTTAACCTCACCCATGGTTGCATTATGATAAGAATCACTTGATTTATTATTTTCAAGAATTCATTATTCTTTCTTCTTCTTCTTCATCTTCTTCAAGTGAAGAAAACCATTCTTGAAAAATTTCCAAGTGATGAAATCAAGTGAGAAATCCAATTCTAAAGTGAACCCACTTCCTATTTATTCATCCTCTACCACTTGCCATGTAGTAGAGTGTGTTATCTTCACAAGTTTCATGACCTAGTGAAGGTGGAGCTTGGGTTTGAGTCGCCTCGACGTAGATCATCTTCGGCATCGAAGTCAACGACCTAGCCCGATCATTTCTCCGATGAAACCATCGCTAGAGTCCGGGATTCTGATGATCGCAGCGGAGGGACGTCAACACGGAGCTAGAGAAGTGGAGGACCGGATCTACAAAAGTTGTAGTCTCTTTCACTTAGTAGCAAAGTAGTTTGCTTGCATGTTTCGCCTTACCTCTAGTTAACGATCTACCATTAGGGTTTCTCGGCACATGGAATTTTTGAATTGGACATGGTTGATCAGTTGTAGAACCTCATGAGTGTGCCTAGAACCCTACAGTGTATCAGAGCCTAGCTAGAGCTTTAGGCGAAGTGTAGACGATGTTAGAAGTCTGATCGAACCCGAAACCCTAATTGAAAACCCTTCTCTGTACAATTTTTCAAAATTGGGATTTTTGTGAGTTAAAAATATGCAGAAAAATCAGCAGGCTTTTCTAAGAACAACTGTGCAAAATGTGCGCCTAATTCGATCATAGCACCGCGGAATCACGGCACGAGCATAGCTCGTGCGGCGGTTCAGCGGCTGTACAGTCACCTTGTTCATTGCAGTTTGCACAGTAATGTCACTATCTGTCTCCTGTGTTTTCTGGGTATTTTTATTTTATACTCAAGAGTTGAGTTTTCTGGGTTGTATTGGGGACTCGGTGTTTCGATCGGGAAGTCTAACTTCGTCTATGTTTTTTTCCGGATATTTTAGAACAGGTTAAAAGGTTCGACCGGATAAAAGTACCCACTTATTCCCCTGCCGGGAAATTTCCAAGTGTTGGATTTTTCCGGTGTTTGAGAACATTCTAAGTAGTGCAAGTAACGCGATGGACCCTCTAGAAGACAACAAACCTTAACTCAATTATGTTACCGTCTTGAACTGCCCTTTGAACCTTAGGGTTTGGGGCAGTACGGCGTGCCACATGTGAGGCCTTGGCTTGACCCTTCTACGGCTAGACCGTTGCTACTGTGGCATGAAATGGATGTTTTTAAACTTATTCCAAGTGTTGAGCTGTTTCTGGAAAACTTGGGTGTTTGATTGTTCAATCGGAAAGTTTAACATTTTCTATTTGTCTGGAATGTGATACAATATTTGGAATCCATAAATAGTTATGAGATAACTGATTTGAATATTATAAACATAGCACTTTAATCTCGAAATGATCGGTTGCCACAGAATTTTGATGCGATAAAAAATTCGTCGCAATCACGTAGCGTACGCGGATACTCGCCGGGTAAACTTAATAGACAGCCATACACCATAGCCCCGACCAAGTGACTGTAGGAGAACCTTTTGCCGAAAGTATCCGTTCGGGTGCTCACGGCAGCGGTGTTCCGCCTTGGTGCACTTCGTCGACGGCATCGGGGGTGCGGCCGTCTACTAAAGTTTGCGACGAGCATTCGATCAGAATGTCGGGAATCCTGTTGAATTGTCCGACTAGATATTGAAAAGAGTTTTCGATAATGAGACTAAAATGCAGGGTTTATAATTGTTAGGCATGCGATGTTTAAGGAATTCATTTGGTTAGGCATGCGATGTCTAAGGAATTCATTTGGTTAGGCATGTGATGTCTAAAGAGTTTGCGGATTCCAACTGTTGTAGTTTTACACTTTCTTTTTCTATGACTGTAAGTGTAATATGTGATATCGCCGGTTTCGTTGCTATATGTCAACGACAATTGGGATGGGTATATTTACTTACGTTGATGACATGTGATGTTATGTGTTGCTGGATATGTTATATTGGATCGTCGTGTTTGAATAGCCGGGGGTTTTTTTATGTGAGATGAGTGTTTTTCATTTTCATTCATGTAAAAACTTGTATGTAATATTCTTTTATTAGGGAACTTCCAGGTTGCGGAAGATGTCACCGTTGATATATATTATTTACTTTTCCACATTAGGATAGACCCAAGGAGGGGAGCACAAGTAACCGGGTTCTAATGTCCAGTGGGAGACCATCTCGAGGAGTCGAGTCCGGGTCTCCTAACTCTAGAATTGGTAGGGTTGCTTGCTGCTCTCGTAGGGGTCTAGGGGTGTGGGATTTGCTATTCATCACGACCATGGAATCCGTGTTTTATTCAGGCTCAAAATAAAACACGGACGTCCTAGTATATCCGATATTTCATATGATATTTTCTGCTGCGTTATCTGTGATGTGATCATATGATTTGTTCAGATAGATATTGTATATAGTATATATGATATGTTTTATAGACGTTGCTTATGTTTTACACCCGCGCTAGCCCTGCCTCGCTCTACCGTTAGTTACCTAACCTAACGGTGCAGACAGGACATCGAGGCGAATGCGGATGGCATAAGTGTACGTTATATTTATCTGTGATATTTAGGTGGACTTAAATGATGGGACATTCATTAATGAGATTAATGAAAAAAATAAACCTAAAAGATGTTGTGGAATCGAATTTCTCAAAAACAGGTAGCTACAGTTCTTGCTTTGCATCGCGGTGTTCCTTGTAGAACATCTTGCACCTTGTTCGATGAGGAAAGGGCCGAGATCCCTTCACCGAGAGTGACCCCTTTAGCAATAACTAGCAGATGCTACACACTCGGTTTGTCTTTTGATTGCTTATATAGTTTCTGTATTGCACAGTGATATATATGATATATCCCGCACCTCATTCGACGAGGAAAGGGCCGACGATCCCTTCACCGGGAGTGACCCCTTTTGCAAAACTAGAAAAGCCTAAAAAACATTCCATTTAAAAACCATTTGATTCCGCAATGAGATCAAGTTCAAAGCGTTAAAGATTTTATTAAAAACCATCCGCAACCCTCCGTCATTTTAGGAAGTAGAGTACTTAGTATTCGTGCTGTGTTTGTTGACCATAGTCAAGGCACAGTGTACGATAGCTAAGTGATGTCTTCCTACACCGCATATGATGCGATTAGTTAGAACAGTCGCGTGACTTTGTTGACCTTAGTTAAGGGTCATGTGGGTGGGTTTAATTAATCACGAAATGACGGGTAGAACTTGACTAGTGCTTATGATGTTAAGGTCATAAGTGCTAGGGGTAAAAACCTTTATCGGGAGTTTCAAGGGTTGAAATTTGCAAAGAGATTGCATACCTTCTATATGATAGTTGGATCCCGATACCCACTGCGAGTAATTGTTACTCCTGGGAGAGTTTTGCACTTCGCAATTAGCCGATCAAGTAGGTGTCTAGAAAGGTGTCAACGGGGTTACGCCCCTGGAAAAATGAGATTTACATTAATTAGGTCCGTGCGAAAGTATGGAGAACCTCCCTCAAAGTACCGACACTGGCCTGGCTGAAAGATTGGCGAACTTGTAGAGTGTAATTAATCCCGGCTAGTCTTTCCTTTTAGGGTTTGAAGGAAGATTTCATAAAAACAGTGGGAGCCATCCTGATTAGATAAAATAAATAACCAATCTAATCTTGCCAGAGCACACGCAGAGTGTTTTCTTCTCTCTCTCTCCAGGTAGCGACCATGTCACGCCTTAATCAAGATAATAATATGGATGTATTGACCGAACCCGCTTGTTATACTTGTTAGTTATATGTATGCCCTAGAGGCCATTGCTATACATAGGATGTATATTGTAGTGGATGCTGGGACATATATAGGGAGGACTTTCTTGCTCGACATGATAGTATGCTATCTGGTTACTCTTTACCTTAACGTGTATACTGAATGTCTCTCTGTTACATGTTGGTAAAGCCCTTAGGATGTGTACTTGACTACCTGGACTATGATGCGGATCATACTAGTGGGGACATGGTAGTCCATAAGTACATCCTTCAAAGTCCCTAGTGGTGGGTATATCGAGACGGGGCATCGATATACCAGAGTAGACTAGCGTATACCTTCTCGACCCATACAGATGGGCGATGGATGATCCCATATCCTTTGGTGTTTGACATCAGAGATGATATACGGGTGCTCAGTGGAGACTGGGTACACTGGACGGACTCGCCGAGAACTCCCAGATGGTATTATACTTTACGTCAGATGGCAGTTCTCTAGTGACACTGGTGTAGAGTAGTCTGTTGACCCGAGATCGTCATAGAGTCTTGTGTGGTTCCCACCGTGCTTTGATTTCCATCTTGCCACGTCCAAGAGGGCGTGCAAAACGGTGGTTTTTGGGTACAGTCCCGAATCACATGGAGGCAATGAGCGATAGGAGGGGATTCGTCTCTCCCGGTATAGGGAGTTGATGTTGCGCTGTGTTCGATTGGCTATAACCGAAAATCCCTGGCCAGGGTTGCTGAGATTTACTGGTAAGTGTTACCAGTAGTTTCTCGAATTGTTATAGACCTCATATCGACACGACTTATCAAGCTATTGGGGTCTGACGTTTACTACCCCTAGGCGAGATATGCGACATATCAGACGATCAGACCGGACTGTACGGTAAGTGTTACTGGTTGGATTCACAGGAGTGTGAGCGGGCTTGCTCGTCGATCTTCTGATCGCTCAATACTCGGGTGGCCGTTACGTTTAGCAGACCGCTTGCAGCTTGTGGGTGTTTGATATGATCATCACCTGCTGCCGGCGTATTGACGAGTCTTTAGAGTCCTACACAGAGGTTTCCTGGCTCAAGCGAAACGAAATAGAAGCGCATATGAGATATGTGCGAGACCGAGAATAATGCGTGTATGTGATACCGTATTCTATTCTCGCGATGAATGTGTCGAATGGTTGTATGCGATATAACCTAGTTATCGAATCAAGGATTGATTCGATAAGCCGATACATTGAATACTAGTCGGTTGTGTGCGACATGACCGGGTCATTGAATCAAGTGTTGATTTAATGATTTAATGCATAATTATATATATTTGATATATTACTTTGCATTAACTAGTATTGGTTCACTTTAAATGGATTTTCTCACTTGAAGTGCACAAGTTGTATATGTGATATACTTTTGTGCACTTAATTGTATCATGTTTGATGATACATGCTTACTTGAGTTTGTGTATAGATTAAACCATGGTTATATGAGTGGTTAGGGTTTTGGTTTATTTATTTATTCATTTATTTATTTATTTATTTTTGGCAAAAGAAAAGAAAAATGGTGGCTTTCTTTGGATGCATGTTGAAGTTTCATGAAGCTTTGACTAAGTCACCATTTTTGTCTTCATGCTTAACCCTAACCATTGACCTAACCCTAGTTTATTCTCTATACTTGACCATGGTTGGATTATGATAAGTATATATTTTATTTTCTTTTTGAAAAACACTTATCATATTCTTGCATCTTCTTCTTCTTCTTCTTGAAGAAGAAAACCTTGTTTCCATCAATGGTGATTGATGAAAAAGAGTGAGAAATCCAAATCTAAAGTGAACCCACTTCCTATTTCTTCATCCTCTACCTCTTGCCAAGTAGTATAGGGTGTTTCCTTCACAAGTTTTCATGGCTTGGTGAAGGTGGAGCTTGATCTTGTGATGCCTCGACGTAGATCATCTTCGGCATCGTCGTCGATGACCTAGCCCGCTTTTTCTCCGATGAAGCCGACGCTAGAGTCATGGATTCAATTTGGACAGTGAGGAGACATCATCATGGAGCTATGGAGGTGGAGCACCGGATCTACAAAGGTTGTATTTCCGTTTACACTTTAGTTAAGTTGTTAACTAGCTCGTCGTTTCGCCTAAAATATCTAGTTAACGATCTAGTCTAGGGTTTCTCGGCACCGTAATTTTTGAAATTGGCATGGTTGATGCCTTGTGAGACCTCTTGAGAGTGCCTAGGAACCCTACAGTGGTATCAGAGCCTAGCTAGAGCCTTAGGCGATGCGTAGACGAAGTTTGAAACCCGAACAAACCCCGAAACCCTAATCCGACATGCTCTCTGGACTTTTTCTAAAAACTGGGATTTTTCCAGATTAAAAATGCTTAAAAAATTCAGCAGGGAATTATAAGAATTACGGCGCAAAAATTTTCTCATGATCACTCTAATGAGCGGCGGAACCGCGGCATAAGCCTAGCTTATGCGGCGGTTCCGCTGCAAGTTGATGAGATCGTCATTCAATGTTTGCACAGTAACTCCTATTTTATTATGCTGGATTTTCTGGGAATTTTTAATATTTATTCAAGAGTTGAATTTTCTGGGGTTGTTTTTGGGATTCGGTGTTTCGATCGGAGTATCAGATTTTGTCTATGTGGCTTTCCGGATAATTTTTGAATATGTTAAAAAGTTCGACCGGATATAAATACCCACCTTTTCCCCTGTCGGGAAATTTCCAAGTGTTGGATTTTTCCGTAGTTTAATAACGTTCTAAGTAGTGCAAGTAACGCGATGGACCCTCTAGAAGACAACAAACCTTAACTCGATTATGTGACCGCCTTGAACTGCCCTTTGAACCTTCGGGTTTGGGGCAGTACGGCGTGCCACATGTGAGGCGTTGGCTTGACCCTTCTACGGCTGGACCGTTGGTACTGAGGCACGAACTGAATGTTTTTAGACTTGTTTCATGTGTTGATCTGTATCGGGAAAACTTGGGTGTTCGATTGTTCGATCGAAAAGTTTAACATTTTCTAATTATCTGGATTGGGATACAATAATTGGAATTCACAAAAGTTATGAGATAACTGAATGAATGTTGTAAATCTAGCAATTTAGTCTCACTTGATCGGTTGCCACGGAGTTTTGATGTGATCAAAAGTCCGTCGCAATCACGTAGCGTACGCGGATACTCGCCGGGTAAACTTAATAGACAGCCTCGTTCCATAGCCCCGACCAAGTGACTGTAGGAGAACCCCGTCGCCGAAAGCATCCGTTCGGGTGCTCGCGGCAGCGTTGTTCCGCCTTGGTGCACTTCGTCGACGGCATCGGGGGTGCAACCGTCTACTAAAGTTTGCGACGATCATTCGATCAGGATGTCGGGAATCTTGTTGAATTACCCGACTTAATATTGAAAAGTGTTTTCGATTTTGAGACTAAAATGCGGGGTTTATAATTGTTAGGCATGCGATGTCTAAAGAATTCATTTGGTCAGGCATGCAATGTCTGAGGTGGTTGCGGATTCCAACTATTGTAGTTTTACACTTTCTTTTCTGTGACCGTAAGTGTAATATGTGATATCGCCGGTTTCGTTGCTATATGTCAACGACAATTGGGATGCGCATATTTACTTACGTTGATGACATGTGATGTTATGTGTTGCTGGATATGTTATATTGGATCGTCGTGTTTGAATAGCCGGGGTTTTTTATGTGAGATGAGTGTTTTTCATTTTCATTCATGTAAAAACTTGTATGTAATATTCTTTTATTAGGGCACTTCCAGGTTGCGGAAGATGTCACCCTTTGTATATTATTTACTTTTCCGCACTAGGATAGACCCAAGGAGGGGAGCACAAGTAACCGGGTTCTAGGGTCCAGTGGGAGACCATCTCGAGGAGTCGAGTCCGGGTCTCCTAACTCCAGAATTGGTAGGGTTGCTTGCCGCTCTCGTAGGGGTCTAGGGGTGTGGGTTTGGCTATTCATCGCGACCGTGGAATCCGTGTTTTATACTAGCTCGTATTGAAAACACGGACGTCCTAGTATATCCAATATTTCATATGTTTCTTCTGCTGTGATATCTGTGATATGATCATGTGATGTTCTATGATAGATACAGTATATAGTATATATGATATATTATATTGACGTTACTTATGCTTTAAACCCGCGCTAGCCCTACCCCGCTCTGCCGTTAGTTACCTAACCTAACGGTGCACGAGGGGACATCGAGGCGAATGCGGATGGCATAAGTGTACGTCGTAATTATCTGTGATGTTTAGGTACTTAAATGATGGGACTTCATTAATGTGATTAATGAAAGAAAAGAAACCTAAGATGTTGTAGAATCGAATTTCAAAACAAAACAGGTAGCTACAGTTCTTGCTTTGCACAGCGGTATATATGATATATCCTGCACCTTATTCGATAAGGAAAGGACCGAGATCCCTTCACCGGGAGTGACTCCTTTAGCAAAACTGGCAGATGCTACACACTCGGTTTGTCTTTTGATTGCTTTTAAGTGTTTTTGCTTTGCACAGTGATATATATGATATATCCCGCACCTCATTCGACGAGGAAAGGACCGACAATCCCTTCACCGGGAGTGACTCCTTTAGCAAAACTAGAAAAGCCTCAAAAACATTCCATTTCAAAATTCATTCGATCCTACAACGATTTCAAGTTCATTACGCAATAGGTTTTCAGAAAAACCTGTCGTAGCCCTCCGTCATTTCAGATAAGTACTAGTTAGTATTCGTGCTGCGGTTGTTTGGCATGCGTCAAGGCGTAGTGTACGGTAGCTAACTAGTGCTTATCTGCCAGCATATGATGCGATTGGATTAGGGTATTCGTACGGCGTTGTTTGGCATGCGTCAAGGTTCGTGCGGGTGGGTTTAATTCAATCATGAAATGTACGGGTTGAACGTGACTAGCGGACTATGGGTTGTTTGGCATGCGTCAAGGCCATAGCACGCTAGGGGCAAAAGATTATCGGGAATTTCAAGTGTTGAAATTTGCAATAAGATTGCATACCTTCTATGAGATAGTTGGATCCCGATACCCGCTGCGAGTAAGAGTTACTCCTGGGAGAGTTTTACATATTACAATTAGCCGATCAAGTAGGTGTCTAGAAAGGTGTTAACGAGGTTACGCCTCTGGGAAAACGAGGTTTTACATTAATTAGGTTCATGCGAAAGCACGGGGGACCTCCCTCAAAGTACCGACACTGGCCTGGCTGAAAGATTGGCGAACTTATAGTGTGTAATTAATCCCGGCTAGTCTTTCCTTTTAGGATTTGAAGGAAGATTTGATAAAAAGCAGTGGGAGCCATCCTGATTAGATAAAATAATAACCAATCTGATCTTGCAAGAGCATACGCTGAGTGTTTTCTTCTCTCTCTCTCCAGGTAGCGACCATATCATGCCTTAATCAAGATAATAATACGGATTATTGACCGAACCCGCTTATTATACTGAGCTGGGGAACGTTGGTCCCGCTCCAACTTATAATAGTTATAAGACAGAGCAGGAAATAGGGGATTACCAGAATTTCCGTGCCGCCCAAACGAAGAAAGTACATATGATGCATCATCTTCGGGTGTGTTCATTATACAGAACTGTTTCTCAGTATTCTTTATGTCCTGGGTATGTGATACCAGATCAGGATCCCAGATATGTAATCTGTTACATAGGGCTACAGAAAGGTAGAGAACTGAGAACGGGTGATAAGTTTCATGAGGCAGAAAACGGGGCAAGTGTTGCAGCCAAGTCTGTTGGTCACTGTCACCCTGTATTCCAAATACATTGATTCTGAACAAATGTTATTAGATACCGAACCTGATATACAAAATCATATCCATCTCTTTATTAGTAAAGAAATGATAAAATTTTGTATAGTTGGATAATGTTTTGAACATTTCCTATATCAAAAGTTGATCGGTTCAGGCACGTTATCTAAAAGCATTGATGTTCTAAATCAAACTACAGTTCTTTGGTATACGGAACACACACAAGAGGAAGAGTTCAGAAATGAACGAATCCTACTTGAGGCATTGTAGACTAGGTCATATCAATGCGACCCGACTAGCTGAAGTTACATTTAGATGCATATTTAAATCAGTTTGAATTTACATCTTGTGAAACTTGCCAGTCATGTCACAAAGATTAGATGACCACAGCTCTGTTTATTGGAAACAGAGAAAGAGTTAGTAAACTCTTGGGATGATACATGTTGATGTATGTAAGGTCCCCAGTCTACACATGCCAAGATCGGTTCTTTGTACTTCGTTACATTCTCTGATGATCTCTTTAGATTCAGATATATGTTCCTATTAAAACACAAGTCCGAATCTTTTGAGATATTCACAGAATATAAGTTAGAAGTAGAGAACCAAAACAAGGGTATAAGTATTATGTCCTTTGATGTGATCAGGGAGAAGAATACTTGAGCACGGAATTCCTAGATTATTCTAAAGGAGAATGAGATTCTCTCTCAGTATTACTCCTCTGAATACACCATAGCACGATGGTATATCGGGACGGAGCAAATACACCCTATTTGATATGGTGTGCTCTATGATGAGTACTACTGAGTTACCTATTTCCTTTTGGGAGTTATGCGCTTGAGAAGCTGGATACCTATTGAATAGGGTTCGAATCAAATCAGTTGCCTACCACTTCATATGTGATATGGAAAGAGAAGAGCCCATATCTTAAGTTAGTTAAGATTTGGGGTTGTCCGGGCTATGTCTAAAAGCATAATCCGGACAAGCTCGAGGCAAGGTCTGTTATGTACAACTGGAAATATTCCAGCTATACGAACTACAGCTGATGATTTGAAAGAACCAAAGGATTCAATAGTTACCAACGGACCTCAGCCTCTCCGCCGATCTAGTAGGGTTCCTCACCCACCTGAGAGATACTTCGGTTCCTCTATGACAGTGGGAGCGAGGATTGCATCATGAGATGGTGACCCAACTAGTTTCGAGCTGGCCATCAGGAGTGGGACTCTGTAAGAATGGCTGGATGCTTAGCGATCTGAGATGGAATCCTTATACACCAACAAAGTATGGACTTTGGTTGCTATATCTGAAGGGTTAAATCCCCATCAGGAGCAAGTATATCTTGAGAAGATTACTTGGTGTAGATGGAAAAGTTGAGACTTTCAAAGCTAGACTTATTAAAGGTTTGCATCATTGACCAGATATGGATTTTGTTGAAACCTTTTCTAAGGATCTATGCTTAAGTCCATCCAGGTCCTACTTGCCACGGCTACAGACTATGACTACGATATCTGGTGGTTGGGTGTCATGACTGCTTTTCTAAATGATGTTTTAGAAGAGAGCGTCTATAAGTACACAGCCAGAGGGCTTCGTAGAAAGTGGGAGCAGCGGAAACGTGTGCAAGATGTTTTATGTAATAAAGCAGGCATCGCGGAGTTGGAACATCTGTTTTGATGTAGTAGTCAAAGAGTTTGATATCATCAAAATGGTAGATGAACCTTGTATAAACAAAAAGGTAGTAGGGAGTATGGTGATGATCCTCGTAGAGCACGTGGATGACATACTTTTGATAAGAAAGGAGTTTCGTATGCTACGCTCGGTCAATCTCCGCTTATCACAATGATTCTCCATATAGGATCAAAGTGATACCTCCTAAATCCTGGATTTTGGATCTATGAGATAGATCTAATTGGATGTTAGGATTCTCACTAGTTGTAGTGAGATGGTATCAACCGATCCTGGGGAGAATCACTGGAAGTGTTCCAGGGTGATAAAGACGACTGAATGTCAGTCACAGGCATTGTCTTTACCCTCAGTGAAGGGACGGTATGTTGGAAGAGTTCCAAGATAGATACCGTGACATACTAGACGATTAAGGCTGAATACATCGCTACTTAAGATGCTACCAAAGTGGCTGTCTGGGTGTATATTGGTTCATGAGATAAACTACGTTCCTACCATTGTGAGACAATGGAGTTATGGCGTATGCCAAGGAACGCAGGTCCCATCAGTGATCCAGACATATTCTAAGGTAGTATCACCTGATCATGGAGATGGTTGATCTCTAAGGGATCGAGGTTAGGAGAGTAGACTAAGAGGACAACACGGCGGATCCACTCGCGAAGGCCTATTCCCAGAGAGAGACTTTTATGGGATGGTTGAGTATGAGATACTACAACCACTGCTACAGATGGCCCGAGTGCAAGTGGGAGATTGATAGTTATATGTATGCCCTAGAGGCCATTGCTATACATAGGATGTATATTGTAGTGGATGCTGGGACATATATAGGGAGGACTTTCTTGCTCGACATGATAGTATGCTATCTGGTTACTCTTTACCTTAACGTGTATACTGAATGTCTCTCTGTTACATATTGGTAAAGCCCTTAGGACGTGTACTTGACTACCTGGACTATGATGCGGATCATACTAGTGGGGACATGGTAGTCCATAAGTACATCCTTCAAAGTCCCTAGTCGTGGGTATATCGAGACGGGGCATCGATATACCAGAGTAGACTAGCGTATACCTTCTCGAACCATACAGATGGGCGATGGATGATCCCATATCCATTGGTGTTTGACATCAGAGATGATATACGGGTGCTCAGTGGAGACTGGGTACACTGGACGGACTCGCCGAGAACTCCCAGATTGTATTATACCTTATGTCAGATGGCAGTTCTCTGGTGACTCTGGTGCAGAGTGGTCTGTTGACCCGAGATCGTCATAGAGTCTTGTGTGGTTCCCACTGTGCTTTGATTTCCATCTTACCACATCCAAGAGGGCGTGCAAAACGGTGGTTTTTGGGTACAGTCCCGAATCACATGGAGGCAATGAGCGATAGGAGGGGATTCGTCTCTCCCAGTATAGGGAGTTGATGTTGCGCTGTGTTCGATTGGCTATAACCGGAAATCCCTAGCCAGGGTTGCTGAGATTTACTGGTAAGTGTTACCAGTAGTTTCTCGAATTGTTATAGACCTCATATCGACACGACTTATCAAGCTATTGGGGTCTGACGTTTACTACCCTAGGCGAGATATGCGACATATCAGACGATCAGACCGGACTGTACGGTAAGTGTTACTGGTTGGATTCACAGGAGTGTGAGCGGGCTTGCTCGTCGATCTTCTGATCGCTCAATACCCGGGTGGCCGTTACGTTTAGCAGACCGCTTGCAGCTTGTGGGTGTTTGATATGATCATCAACTGCTGCCGGCGTATTGACGAGTCTTTAGAGTCCTACACAGAGGTTTCCTGGCTCAAGCGAAACGAAATAGGAGCGCATATGAGATATGTGCGAGACCGAGAATAATGCGTGTATGTGATACCGTATTCTATTCTCGCTATGAATGTGTCGAATGGTTGTATGCGATATAACTTAGTTATCGAATCAAGGATTGATTCGATAAGCCGATACATTGAATACTAGTCGGTTGTGTGCGACATGACCGGGTCATTGAATCAAGTGTTGATTTAATGATTTAATGCATAATTATATATATTTGATATATTACTTTGCATTAATTAGTATTGGTTCACTTTAAATGGATTTTCTCACTTGAAGTGCACAAGTTGTATATGTGATATACTTTTGTGCACTTAATTGTATCATATTTGATGATACATGCTTACTTGAGTTTGTGTAAAGATTAAACCATGGTTATATGAGTGGTTAGGGTTTTGGTTTATTTATTTATTCATTTATTTATTTATTTCTTTTTGGCAAAAGAAAAGAAAAATGGTGGCTTTCTTTGGATGCATGTTGAAGCTTCATGAAGCTTTGACTAAGTCACCATTTTTGTCTTCATGCTTAACCATAACCATTGAACTAACCCTAGTTTATTCTATACACTTGACCATGGTTGGATTATGATAAGTATACATTTTATTTTCTTTTTGAAAGACACTTATCATATTCTTGCATCTTCTTCTTCTTCTTCTTGAAGAAGAAAACCTAGTTTCCATCAATGGTGATTGATGAAAAAGAGTGAGAAATCCAAATCTAAAGTGAACCCACTTCCTATTTCTTCATCCTCTACTCTTTCCAAGTAGTATAGGGTGTTTCCTTCACAAGTTTTCATGGCTTGGTGAAGGTGGAGCTTGATCTTGTGATGCCTCGACGTAGATCATCTTCGGCATCGTCGTCGATGACCTAGCCCGCTTTTTCTCTGATGAAGCCGACGCTAGAGTCATGGATTCGATTTGGTCAGCGAGGAGACATCATCACGGAGCTATGGAGGTGGAGCACCGGATCTACAAAGGTTGTATTTCCGTTTACACTTTAGTTAAGTTGTTAACTAGCTCGTCGTTTCGCCTAAAATATCTAGTTAACAATCTAGTCTAGGGTTTCTCGGCACCGTAATTTTTGAAATTGGCATGGTTGATGCCTTGTGAGACCTCTTGAGAGTGCCTAGGAACCCTACAATACTGAGCTGGGGAACGTTGGTCCCACTCCAACATATAATTATAAGACCGAGCAAGAAATAGGGGCATATCAGGAATCCAATGCCGCCCAAACGGAGAAAGTGCATATGATGCATCTCCTTCGGGTGTGCTCATTACAAAGAACTGTTTCTCAGTATCCTCTACGTCCTGGGTATTAGATACCGGAACAGGATCCCGCATATGTAATCTGTTACATAGGCTACAGAAAGGTAGAGAACTGAGAACGGGTGATAAGTTTCATGAGACAAAAAACGGTGCAAGTGTTGTAACCAAGTCTGTTGGTCACTGTCACCCTGTATTACCAATACATTGATTCTGAAAAAATACTATTAGATACCGAACCTGATATACAAAATCATATCAGTCCCTTTATTAGTAAAGAAAGGATATAATTTTGTATTGTTGAATATTGGTTTGAACATTTCAAAAGTTGATCGGTTCAGGCACGTTATCTAAAAGCATTAACGTTCTAAATCAAACTACGGTTCCTAGTATACAGAACACGCACAAGTGGAAGAGTTTAGAAATGAACGAATCCTTCTTAAGGCATTGTAGACTAGGTCATATCAATGCGACCCGACTGGCTGAAGTTACATTTTAGATGCATATTTAAAACAGTTTGAATTTACATCTTGTCAAACATGGCAGTCATGTCACAAAGATAAAATGACCATAACTCTGTTTACTCGAAACAGAGAAAGAGTTTGTGAACTCTTGGGACTGATACATGATGATGTATGTAAGATCCCCTGTCTACACATGCCAGGACCGGTTCTTTGTACTTCATTACATTCTCTGATGATCTCTCAAGATTCAGCCATATGTTCCTGTTGAAACATAAGTCCGAAGTTTTTGAGATATTCACAGAATATAAGTTAGAAGTAGAGAACCAAACTACGGGTAGAAGTATTATGCCCTATGATGAGATCAGGGAGGAGAATACTTGTGCAAAGAATTCGTGGACTATTCTAAAGGTGAATGAGATTCACTCTCGGTGTTACTCCTCTGAATATACCACAGCACAATGGTGTATCAGGGCGGAGCAATCGCACCATATTAGATATGGTGTGCTCTATGATGAGTACTACTGAGTTACCTATTTCCTATTGGGGGTTATGCACTTGTGAAGCTGCATACCTATTGAATTGGGTTTGAATCAAATCAGTGCCTACCTGTCACGACCCGCAGGGTAGGAACGTGACGGGCACTTAAGTTACGAAACGTCTCAAGACGTCCGTAAAATAAATAAGCCAAAGCCCAGAAACCAAAACCAAATAAGCAAAAGAATGAAGGAAAACCAATCAATTGAAAGCGAGTTTATCAAATGAGTCACGTCAAGCCTTTTTTAAAAACAATATCAATTTCTCCAAAAATTTCGGCAGAGTCTCCTTTGTAAATACTGGCCCCCAAAATGGGTACAACAAAAATGTATATGAATCCAACAGATATGGCATCCCCAAGCGGGAGCTAGCTCTTCGCCACAAGGCGGTCACAAATCCCACGCAATATAAAACAACAACATGCAAAATAATCATAAAGAAGCATGAGAAAAACAGCACGTCGACTCAAGGGAGCTCGACCCCAGATACAGCATAAAAGTCCACAACCTCACAGTCTCATCTCTAGGTCAATATACAATAATACTGGTAGATACAGTAGATGGAGTACACTAGATACAAAGAATATACAAGGTGGTACAAAAATAATGATATAACCCACCTAAGAGCAAAACCTCGAGTCCAGGCAAAGGAGGCAAAAGAAGCAAGTGCGCCCGCCGCTACTGTACTGACGGAGCAGACCTGCAAAAGGCTGTGGCACAACGGGGGTGATTTGCCAACTCGTGAGTAATAAATAATATCTACACAGGCTATCGAATGCATGCACACAAGCATCCTAGCATCTAAAATACAGGTAAGGCAGGACACAATAGCAGGTATGTATGCAATATGAATATACTAGCAGGTATGAATGCAATGCGAATCAACTCATGATCTGAGTGTGTAAGTATAAGAATCATGTTTTTCCTTTATGAATCTCTTTTGAAATACCAGCACAATACCAATAGAATCAACAAGAACCAGTGTCCAACAATGACACCTCAAAACTATCACAAATCTCATATATCCATGTCATAGTATCTCTGGCCTCAGCCATCCGGCTGACCCATCTCAATATCAATATCTCATCAACTCGCGGCCACGGTCGGTATCCTCTGGATATCCGCCGTCCCAAACAGTCACCGGTAGGTAATCCGCCCCCTGCCAGGCTCATCGTCAGCACCACGAGCTTCTTGCCCCGGGATACCTTACCGGGCCCACCATGTACCCGAGACGGTTCATCCAACTCCTCGAAACGGGTCTCAAAAACCACATCAAACTCATGGTGGACGACACTTACATCACTAGAAAACTGCAATTTACATATTTTAAAAAATATAATAAGTTTAGAAATTTGGCGGCTTTCCCCCGAAATCCAGAAATATCATAAAATCTCAAGAAATTCTCATAAGTGCATATGTCAATGATAGTGAATGCATATGGTATCAATAATCAAGTTGCGATGTGTGATTAATAGATTAAGCATGAATAAATAATATGATGAGGTACATGCACATGAATAGCAATCCTACAATTTCATTTTAAGGAATTAAAGGCAATAGCACAGTTTAAGTATCAATTATAGTAAAAGGTTTCAATTTAAAGGTTATCTAGTGTGGTGGCATGGCAATCGCCAGGGCGTGGGTGTAGGCATGAATAGTGCTCGTGCTGCATATAAAAACCCTGGCAATGGTGCAGGTGTCCTATAGAATGGGTTCGCATATGTATGTCAATATAGGGCATGAATGTAGCAAATAATCATACAAGTATTACACCCCTAATTACTAACATTACTAAGAATCTTTTTAAGCTACAAAAACTATCGGGCGACTTGCGCCATCCAACGATAATCCCCCGTAGATGTTACATCTACTCACCGGAATCCCTAGCTAGTCACGTCCGACCACCGCTTTCCCCTTTCGAGTCGCGTCTGACGTCTCCGCGACCGGTCCTGGAATTACAACAATACCAAACATAAGGTTACATATCAAGAACGACGCAAATCCCTAACGAAAATACCATAGTTCACAAGCTAGGTACAACGTGCACAAAGTGCGTGGAACACACGCGAAAATCGTCAAACTAACTAAAAATCATCGATTTGGTCGCCCGGAAAAACTAAAACCCGATTACTCAAAAATCTGCACTCACACATCCTAAATGTCATAGGATATGCCAACAATATAATCTAGATATCGCAATTAATTCGTCACAATAATTTACGTAAAAACCTAGTAAGCTAGGAACTTGCAATTTGGAAGAAACATCGAAAATTAGCGACAAAATTAACACAATCCAACACAACAATCCAAACTAACCCGCTAGCTAGCCATTACACTAATTTTAAACCATTAACTATGCATCAAACCATAATTCCAACACAAACCCTTCTCTTCATTTTTTGGCAATTAGCAACAACAATGAAAATTTCACACAAGTTAACTTAGATTAGCATAACATCAAGCCACTTAAGCAAAGTAACCATATAGATTGGTTAAGTACCACTAGATTAATTAAAAGGATTTAATTAACTAAAACATGGCTTCAAGAAACCCTAGTTTAATTCAACCATTAACTTTTGAAAAACTAGATTAGGATTAACGCTAAAATTAACACTAAACAACTAGATTAAAGAATTCTAACCATATCAACTTACAAGAGTAGAAATTATACCTCAAATTTATAGATCTAGCAAGAAGAAATTTGCTTCAATTGATGGCCTCAAAGCATCAAGACCCAAGTTATAAAACCCAAGCTGAAAGGAATAAGGAATGGGAATTAAATTGTGAGATTAAATTTTGATTTTTGGAGCAATATATTGATGAAATTTGAGAGAGAAAGAGAAGAGGAAATGGGGGGGGGGGGGAATTTCCTGCAGATTTCGGCCAGGGGAGAGGTGAGTGATTGGGGTGGGTGTTGTGAGAAAATTCCTAAGTCAACCCTCTCAAATAATGTACACAAACTTTCAATTTAACCCCTTTTTAAAACCTTTTTTTAAAACACACCATTTCCTCACATGCCTTAAAGTCAAAAGAGGCAAGGAAATTTTCTTGAGTTGCTAATGGTGGGGCCGGCCTAGGGGTGAGGAATGAGAGAGAGAGAGAGTGCACAAAAAAAATTTATGCAAAAAGACCCCCTACAAGTCCAAAATTGCAAGTTTTAGCTTAAATTCAATAAATTTCGTTTTCTATAATAAAAATTAGTAAAAACTCAAAATAAATTAATAAAAATTTATGGTACAACTAGATTTTAATTAACATGATTTTATAGCTTAAATTTAGCCCATTTAAATTTGTATTTATCGCTAATTTAATGTATTTTCTTACCGGCTTAAAATAATATTAAAAAATTGAAAAATTAGGGAAAAATTTTAAACGACCAGAATTTCATAATTAACTCATTTGCTACTAAAACCTAGCAATTACCTATCCAAATTAGGTATAATTAGTCCTAAACTGCAAAATAACAAAAGGGACGGTTTTCGGAAAAATACCGAATTTTCACCGATTTTCAAGAAAACACCAAAACGACTTTTCAAGGCGCTACAATCTTCCCTCCTTAAAGAAATTCGGTCTCCGAATTTAAAAATATAACTACGCGTACCTTCAAAGAGATGGGGATATTTCTTCCTCATCTCGCCCTCGGCTTCCCAGGTGACCTCCTCGCTGCTCGGGCCACGCCAAAGGACCTTGACGGTCGGTATAACTTTCGATCTCAACTTCTTCACCTGCCGATCCAGGATGGCCACCGGCTGCTCTGCAAAAGAAAGGTCACGCTCTAGCTGGACTGTCGGGTGCTGAATCGCATGCGAAGGGTCGTGAAGGTACTTGCGGAGCATTGAAACATGGAAGACGGGGTGAACATCGGGAAAGCTGGGTGGAAGGGCCAAACGATATGCAACAGCGCCAACACACTCGAGGATCTTGAAGGGACCTACGAATCTAGGGCTAAGCTTCCCCTTTCGCCCAAAACGCATCACGCCCTTCATCGGAGAGACCCTCAGAAAAACTTGGTCGCCAACTGCGAACTCTAACCTGCGACGGTGCCTGTCTGCATATGATTTCTGCCTGCTCTGAGCCGCTCTCATCCGGTCTCGGATCAACTGTATCTTCGCTGTCGTCTCCTCAACAAGCTGCGGCCCCAAAATACTGCTCTCACTGAGCTCTGTCCAACAGACGGGCGATCTGCATCTCCTCCCATACAATGCCTCGAAAGGTGCCATCTGAATAGTATCCTGGAAGCTGTTGTTGTAGAAGAACTCCACTAGAGGTAAATGACGATCCCAGCTACCGCCGAAGTCTAAAACGCACGCTCTGAGCATGTCCTCGAGAGTCTGAATGGTCCGCTCTGACTGTCCGTCGGTCTGCGGATGAAACGCTGTGCTGAAGCTCAAACGAGTGCCCAAAGCCTCCTGAAGTCTCTGCCAAAGTCGGCTGGTGAACTGGGTGCCTCGATCTGACACGATACAAGTCGGTACGCCATGCAACCGCATGATCTCGTCGATGTAAAGCTGGGCATACTGAGCGAAGCTGAAAGTCGTCTTCACTGGCAGGAAGTGAGCCGCTTTCGTCAATCGATCTATGATCACCCAGATGGAGTCATACCCTCGACTGGTCCTGGGTATACCCATAATGAAATCCATCGAAATCTGCTCCCATTTTCACTCTGGAATGGGTAACGGCTGTAGCTCTCCTGCGGGCCTCTGATGCTCGGCCTTGACTTGCTGACAAGTCAGGCATCTCGATACAAACTCCGCAATGTCCCTCTTCATCCCGTCCCACCAGTAGGTCTCTCTCATATCATGGTACATCTTGGTGGAGCCGGGGTGGACACTATACACTGATCGGTGTGCCTCCTCAAGAATGTCGCGCCGTAATCCATCAGCATCTGGTACGCACAGTCTAGATCCATAGCGTAAAATCCCCTGATCGTCAATCACGAACTCGGAAAATCTGCCCTGTCCCATCTGTGCCATGATCTCTGAGCAATGGCCGTCACTGCGCTGTGCCTCATATATACGGTCAAGCAACTGTGGGCCCCTGTCTGAGTGAACTCGAACTCAACTCGGCTGTCGCATAACATCTGCCAATCTGCTGACGACTGCCTCTGCACTGCGCGCAAAAAGGATAGACTACCCCCGGGCCTCCTACTCAACGCATCTGCCACCACATTCGCCTTGCCTGGATGATATAAGATCTCGCAGTCATAGTCTTTCACCAACTCCATCCAACGACGCTGTCTGAGGTTCAGGTCTCGCTGCTAAAATATGTATTTTAAGCTCTTGTGGTCTGTGAATATTTGGCACGACTCGCCATATAGGTAATGTCGCCAAATCTTCAATGCAAAGACCACTGCAGCCATCTCCAAATCATGAGTGGGATAGTTCTGTTCATGCTTCTTCAACTGCCGAGAAGCATAAGCGATCACCCGGCCATGCTGCATCAATACGCATCCTAACCCCACTCGCGAAGCATCACAGTAGACCACAAATTCGCCTGATCCCGAAGGCAAAGATAATACCGGCGCCGTAGTCAAACAAGTCCGTAGCTGCTGAAAATTGTGCTCGCACTTTTCTGTCCAAATGAAAGGAACTCCCTTCCGGGTCAAACCGGTCAAAGGTGCAGCTATACGGGAGAAGTCCTGAACAAAACGCCTGTAGTAGCCTGCCGGGCCTAGAAAACTACGGATCTCAGTAACCGATGTAGGTCGGGGCCACTGCTGAACAGCCTCAATCTTCTTCGGGTCCACATATATGCCGTCTCTCGTAACCACGTGACCCAAGAATCCGACGCTGTCCAGCCAGAAAGCACACTTGGAGAACTTTGCGAACAGCTGGTGCTCCCTCAGAGTCTGTAACGTAATCCACAAGTGCTGCTCGTGCTCCTCTCTGCTCCGGGAGTACACCAAGATATCGTCGATAAACACGATGATGAACAAGTCAAGATACGGCCTGAATGTACGGTTCATCAAATCCATGAATGCTGCTGGGGCGTTGGTGAGTCCGAACGACATCACCAAAAACTCATAGTGGCCGTAGCGCGTGCAGAAAGCTGTCCTCGGTATATCCTCCTGTCGAACTCGCAGCTGATGGTATCCTGATCGCAAGTCGATCCTCGAAAAATACCCCGCACCCTGAAGCTGGTCGAACAAATCATCAATGCGTGGCAACGGATATCTGTTCCGAACGGTAACTTTGTTCAGTTGGCGGTAGTCGATACATAAGCGCAAACTTCCGTCCTTCTTCTTGACAAACAGGACCGGAGCACCCCACGGAGAAACACTAGGTCGAATCAGCCCCTTATCTAACAAATCCTGCAACTGATCCTTCAGCTCTCGAAGCTCTGCCGGGGCCATCCGATAAGGCGGTATAGAAATAGGCCCCGAGCCGGGAATCAAATCAATGCAGAACTCAACATCGCGCTCAGGTGGTAGCCCAGGTAGCTCATCAGGGAAAACATCAGGGTACTCACAAACAACCGGGACCCGGTCCAACGGAACCTCTGCAGCTCGAGTATCATAAATATACGCTAAGAATCCCTGACATCCCTTCCCCAAGAGCTGACCAGCGCGAAGAGACAAAATCAAGCTGGGAAGGGTGACGCTGCGGTCTCCCTGAATAACAAGGACTGGCTCTCCCGGAAAGCTAAATCTGACTGCCTTCTCACGGTAGTCCACCGAAGCATAACAAGTGGCGAGCCAATCCATGCCCAGAAGCACATCAAAGTCCAACATATCGAGGAGAATCAAATCAACCGATGAATCCCTCTCCCCGATACGAACGGAACACAAACGAAATACAAAACGAGCGACAAACGACTCGCCTACCGGAGTAACAACAACAAGCGGATGATCTAACGACGACGACTCACGGCCCAACATCGGTGCAAAGTGTGTAGAGACGTACGAATGTGTGGAACCTGGGTCAAATAACACCCGTGCATCGAAAGAACAAACTGGCAAGGTACCTGTCACAACGGCATTGGATGCCTGCGCATCCTGCGGTGTCAAAGCAAATACTCGGGCCTGTCCTCCACCGATAGTGGGCTGACCTCGACCTCGGCCTCTGCCTCCTCGTCCTCTCTGAACAGGACCGCCGCGTCCACGGCCTCTGGGTGCACCTAACTGGCGTAGAGCATCGCCGGTGGTAGGAAGTAGGGCTCTCTGAGGAGGGGGTGGTGATGGTGGTAGGGTCACATGCGGAACGGTCGCCGCTCCCTGTCGACTCGCCGGACAGTCTCTGACAAGATGGTGCGGACTCCCGCACCCAAAACACCCTGGCGACGGCTGCTGTCCCCGGGGATAAGAACCATATAACTGTCCCCGTCCAAATCCTCTGCCAGGCCTATCTCTCGGAAAGAATTTGGTGCGCTGCCTCTGAGACGGTACATCGGTGCGAATCCTCTTCGGCCTAGAAACGGCCGAAGTCTGTGATATGCGTGCCTCCATCCGTAATACCGTATCCATAGCAGCTGAATAAGTGTCGTAGTGCTGGGCGCCAATGGCAAGATATAGCTGGGCATCTAGTCCCTGTACGAACCTCTTCACCATCTTCTCTTCGGTATCCACCAAATACGGAGCATATCGGGATAACTGTGTAAACTGGATGTCATACTCAGACACCGTCATTTCCCAGGTGTCTTGACTAAGGCCTCGAAGCTACGAGCTCTGGCGTCACGAACGCTCTCTGGGAGGAAACGAGCTAGAAAGACAGCTGTAAACCCAGCCCAAGTCATAGGCGGTAGACCTGCAGCTTGACCTCTCAAGACTGACTTCCACCATGTCTGCGCGAGACCCTCTAGTCGGAAACTCGCAAGCTCTACCCATCGATCATCCGAACATCTCAGCGAACGGCAGATCCTGGCTAAACTGTCAAGGAACGTCTGTGGGTCCTCCACTGCCTCGGTGCCGGTGAATACTGGAGGTCTCAGCCTCATGAAATCCTGTAGCGAAACCGGAATGGCCACGGTGGTAGTAGTAGGAGCAGGTATCATGGTCGTCTGTGATGTAGTAGGTACGTCATCCGGCCTCGGTGTACGACTGGCTGCAACTAGGGATCCTACCATCTGACGTAGCTCCTGCATGCCCCCATCATCTGTCACAACTCCTCCATACCAGTCTCGAGCCTATCCATACGGCCTGGGGAAGGTGGATCGGTCTGTCCCTGTGGCGTAGGCATACCCACTGCTCTGTCCTAGTCTCGGACGAGCCAGCTCGAATCTCGTCTCGGGCGGCAGCCCTCTGTGCCCTCATAGCCTTCGGCGGCATAGTGGCTGTTACAGGAAAACGGATAATAAGAACAGTGCAATAGGATCATAGGATACACGGAATTGAAGAAGGAATTTCAAGCAAGTATATCCTAAAGTCACTTAGGCGGAGTACCGTATCGCAAGTATGCCGCGGACATACACACGCTACGTTACCCTACTTAAGTCACTTACTCCATCTACCAAGGGTCATCCTACACTCAAAAAGGTAAAACCTATCGCTCTGATACCAATTTTGTCACGACCCGCAGGGTACGGAACGTGACTGGCACTTAAGTTACGAAACGTCTCAAGACGTCCGTAAAATAAGTAAGCCAAAGCCCAGAAACCAAAACCAAATAAGCAAAAGAATGAAGGAAAACCAATCAATTGAAAGCGAGTTTATCAAATGAGTCACATCAAGCCTTTTTTAAAAACAATATCAATTTTTCCGAAAATTTCGGCAGAGTCTCCTTTGTAAATACTGGCCCCCAAAATGGGTATAACAAAAATATATATGAATCCAACAGATATGGCATCCCCAAGCGGGAGCTAGCTCTTCGCCATAAGGCGGTCACAAATCCCACGCAATATAAAACAACAACATGCAAAATAATCATAAAGAAGCAAGAGAAAAACAGCACGTCGACTCAAGTGAGCTCGACCCCAGATACAACATAAAAGTCCACAACCTCACAGTCTCATCTCTAGGTCAATATACAATAATACTGGTAGATACAGTAGATGGAGTACACTAGATACAAAGAATATACAAGGTGGTACAAAAATAATGATATAACCCACCTAAGAGCAAAACCTCGAGTCCAGGCAAAGAAGGCAAAAGAAGCAAGTGCGCCCGCCGCTACTGTACTGACGGAGCGGACCTGCAAAAGGCTGTGGCACAACGGGTGTGAGTTGCCAACTCGTGAGTAATAAATAACATCTACACAGGCTATCGAATGCATGCACACAAGCATCCTAGCATCTAAAATATAGGTAAGGCAGGACACAATAGCAGGTATGTACGCAATATGAATATACTAGCAGGTATGAATGCAATGCGAATCAACTCATGATCTGAGTGCGTAAGTATAAGAATCATGTTTTTCCTTTAGGAATCTCTTTTGAAATACCAGCACAATACCAATAGAATCAACAAGAACCGGTGTCCAACAACGACACCTCAAAACTATCACAAATCTCATATATCCATGTCATACTATCTCTGGCCTCAGCCATCCGGCTGACCCATCTCAATATCAATATCTCATCAACTCGCGGCCACCGTCGGTATCCTCTGGATATCCGCCGTCCCAAACAGTCACCGGTAGGTAATCCGCCCCCTGCCAGGCTCATCGTCAGCACCACGAGCTTCTTGCCCCGGGGTACCTTACCGGGCCCACCATGTACCCGAGACGGTTCATCCAACTCCTCGAAACGGGTCTCGAAAACCACAGCACACTCATGGTGGACGACACTTACATCACTAGAAAACCGCAATTTACATATTTTAAAAAATATAATAAGTTTAGAAATTTGGCGGCTTTCCCCCGAAATCCAGAAATATCATAAAATCTCAAGAAATCCTCATAAGTGCATATGTCAATGATAGTGAATGCATATGGTATCAATAATCAAGTTGCGATGTGTGATTAATAGACTAAGCATGAACAAATAATATGATGAGGTACATGCACATGAATAGCAATCCTACGATTTCATTTTAAGGAATTAAAGGCAATAGCACAGTTTAAGTAACAATTATAGTAAAAGGTTTCAATTTAAAGGTTATCTAGTGTGGTGGCATGGCAATCGCCAGGGCGTGGGTGTAGGCATGAATAGTACTCGTGCTGCATATAAAAACCCTGGCAATTGTGCAGGTGTCCTATAGAATGGGTTCGCATATGTATGTCAATATAGGGCATGAATGTAGCAAATAATCATACAAGTATTACACCCCTAATTACTAACATTACTAAGAATCTTTTTAAGCTACAAAAACTATCGGGCGACTTGCGCCATCCAACGATAATCCCCCGTAGATGTTACATCTACTCACCGGAATCTCTAGCTAGTCACGTCCGACCACCACTTTCCCCTTTCGAGCCGCGTCTGACGTCTCCGCGACCGGACCTGGAATTACATCAACACCAAACATAAGGTTACATATCAAGAACGACGCAAATCCCTAACGAAAATACCATAGTTCACAAGCTAGGTACAACGTGCACAAAGTGCGCGGAACACACGCGAAAATCGCCAAACTAACTAAAAATCGTCGATTTGGTCGCCCGGAAAAACTAAAAACCGATTACTCAAAAATCCGCACTCACGCATCCTAAATGTCATAGGATATGCCAACAATATAATCTAGATATCGCAATTAATTCGTCACAATAATTTACATAAAAACCTAGTAAGCTAGAAACTTGCAATTTGGAAGAAACATCGAAAATTAGCGACAAAGTTAACACAATCCAACACAACAATCCAAACTAACCCGCTAGCTAGCCATTACACTAATTTTAAAACATTAACTTTGCATCAAACCATAATTCCAACACAAACCCTTCTCTTGATTTTTTGGCAATTAGCAACAACAATGAAAATTTCACACAAGTTAACTTAGATTAGCATAGCATCAAGCCACTTAACCAAAGTAACCATATAGATTGGTTAAGTAACAACTAGATTAATTAAAAGGATTTAATTAACTAAAACATGGCTTCAAGAAACCCTAGTTTAATTCAACCATTAACTTTTAAAAAACTAGATTAGGATTAACACTAAAATTAACACTAAACAACTAGATTAAAGAATTCTAACCATATCAACTTACAAGAGTAGAAATTATACCTCAAATTTTTAGATCTAGCAAGAAGAAATTTGCTTCAATTGATGGCCTCAAAGCATCAAGACCCAAGTTATAAAACCCAAGGTGAAAGGAAAAAGGAATGGGATTATGTTGTGAGATTAAATTTTGATTTTTGGAGCAATATATTGATGAAATTTGAGAGAGAAAGAGAAGAGGAAATTGGTGGGGGGGGGGGAATTTCCAGCAGATTTCGTCCAGGGGAGAGGTGAGGGATGGGAGTGGGTGTTGTGAGAAAATTCCTAAGTCAACCCTCTCAAATAATGTACACAAACTTTCAATTTAACCCCTTTTTAAAACCTTTTTTTAAAACACACCATTTCCTCACATGCCTTAAAGTCAAAAGAGGCAAGGAAATTTTCTTGAGTTGCTGATGGTGGGGCCTGCCTAGGGGTGAGGAATCAGAGAGAGAGAGTGCACAAAAAATTTTTATGCAAAAAGACCCCCTATAAGTCCAAAATTGCAAGTTTTAGCTTAAATCCAATAAATTTCGTTTTCTATAATAAAAATTAGTAAAAACTCAAAATAAATTAATAAAAATTTATGTTACAACTAGATTTTAATTAACATGATTTTATAGCTTAAATTTAGCCCATTTAAATTTGTATTTATCGCTAATTTAATGTATTTTCTTACCGGCTTAAAATAATATTAAAAAATTGAAAAATTAGGGAAAAATTTTAAACGACCAGAATTTCATAATTAACTCATTTGCTACTAAAAACTACCAATTACCTATCCAAATTAGGTATAATTAGTCCTAAACTGCAAAATATCCAAATCAGGAAAACACCAAAATGACTTTTCAAGGCGCTACACTACCACTCCATATAAGATATGGTATGGGAAGAGCCTATCTCTTAAGTATGTTAAGATTTGGGATTGTCCGGCCTATGTCAAAAACAAAATCCGGACAAGATCGAGGCAAGGTCAGTTCTGTAGAACTGGAAAGGTTCCAGCTATACAAAACTGCAGCTGATGATATGACAGAATCAAAGGATTCAATAGTCCCCGACGAACCTCAGCCTCTCCGCCGATCTGGCAGGGTTCCTTATCCGCCTGAGAGATACTTCGGTTTCTCGATGACAGTGGGAGCGAGGATTGCATCATGAGATGATGACCCAACTAGTTTCGAGCAGGCCATCGAGAGTAGGGACTCTATAAGAATGGCTGGATGCTTAGCGATCTGAGATGGAATCCATGTACACCAACAAAGTATGGACTTTGGTTGCTATATCTGAAGGGTTGAATCCCCATCAGGAGCAAGTATATCTTGAGAAGATTACTTGGTGTAGATGGAAATGTTGAGACTTTCAATGCTAGACTTGTTAAAGATTTTTTCTTCATCGACCAGGCGTGGATAATGATGAAACCTTTTCCAGTGGCTATGCTTAAGTCCATCCGGATCCTACTTGCCATTGCTATATACCATGACTACGATATCTGGTGGTTGTGTGTCATGACTCCTTTTCTAAATACTGATTTAGAAGAGAACGTCTATAAGTACACAGCCAGAGGGCTTCGTAAACAGTGGGAGCAGAGGAAATGTGTGCAAGTTACTTTACAGAATAAAGTAGGCATCGCGGAGTTGGAACATCTATTTTGATGTGGTAGTCAAAGAGTTTGACTTCATCAAAATGGTAGATAAACCTTGTATATACAAATGGATAGTAGGGAGTATGGTAGTGATCCTCGTAGAGTACATGGATGACATACTCTTAATAGGGAAGGAGTTTCCTATGCTACGCACGGTCAATCTCCTCTTATCACAAGGATTCTCCAGATAGGATAAAGATGATACCTCCTAAATCCTGGGTTTTGGGTCTATAAGATAGATCTAAATGGATGTTAGGATTCTCACTAGCTGTAGTAAGATTGTATCAATCGATCATGGGGAGAATCACTGAAAAAAGTTCCAGGGTCATAAGGACGACTGAATGTTAGTCGCAGGCACTGTCTATACCCTCAGTGAAGGGACGGTATGTTGGAAGAGTTCCAAGCTAGATATCGTGGCAAACTAGACGATAAAGGCTGGTAACATCGCTATTAAAGATACTACCAAAGAGGCAGTTTGGGTGTATAATGGTTCATAAGATGAACTAGGTTCCTACCATTGTGTGACAATAGAAGAGTGGCTTTGTCCCAGGAATCCTGGTCCCATCAGTGACCCAGACATATTCTGAAGCAGCATCACCTGATCATAGAGATAGTTGATCTCCAGGGTGATTGAGGTTAGGAGAGTAGACTCAGAGGACAACACAGCGGATCCACTCACAAAGGCTTTTTCCCAGAGAGAGACTTATATGGGATGGTTGAGTATTAGATACTGCAACCACTGCTACAGATGGCCCTAGTGCAAGTGGGAGATTGTTAGTTATATGTATGCCCTATAGGCCATTACTGTACATAGGATGTATATTGTAGTGAATGCTGAGACATATATAGGTAGGACTTTCTTGCTCGACATGATAGTACACTATCTGGTTGCTCTTTATCTTAACATGTATACTTTCTGTCTATCTGTTACATGTTGATAAAGCCCTTAGGATGTGTACTCGAATTCCAGGACTATGATGTAGATCATACTGGTGGGGCCTGGGTAGTCCATGAGTACATCCTTCAATGTTCCTAGTCGTAGGAATATCGAGATGGGGCATCAGTATTCCAGAGTAGACTAGCGTATATCTTCTCGACCTATGTGATGGGCGATGGATGATACCATATCCATTGGTGTTTGACATCAGAGATGGTATGCGGGTGCTCAGTGGAGACTGGGTACACTGAACGGACTCGCCGAGAACTCCCAGATGGTATTATACCTTACGTCAGATGGCAGTTCTCTGGTGACACTGGTACAGCTTAGTCTGTTGACCCGAGATCGTCATAGATTCTTATGTGTCTCCCACTGTGCTTTGATTTCCACCCTAGCACGGCTCTCCTGACTCGTGCAAACAGGTGGTTTTTGGGTACAGTCCCGATTCACATGGAGGCAATGAGCGATAGGAGGGGATTCGTCTCTCCCGGTATTGGGGGTTGATGTTGCGCTATGCTCGACTGGCCATAACCGGAAATCCCTGGCCAGGGTTGCAGTGATATACTAGTAAGAGTTATTAGTAGTTTATTAGTAGTTTCACACTTGTTATGGACCTTACGTCGGCATGACTTATCAAGCTACTGGGGTCTGACGTTTACCACCCCTAGGCGAGATATGCGACATATCAGACGAACAGACCGGACTGCACGGTAAGTGTTACTGGTTGGATTCACAGGAGTGTGAGCGGGCTTGCTCGTTGATCTTCTGATCGCCCAATACCTGGGTGGCCGTTACGTTTAGCAGACCGCTTGCGACTTGTGGGCGTTTGATATGATAATCACCTGCTGCCGGCGTATTGATGAGTCTTTAGAGTCCTACGCAGAGGTTTCCTGGCTCAAGCAAAACGAAATAGGAGCGCATATGAGATATGTGCGGGACCGAG
This sequence comes from Agapanthus africanus, assembly GCA_030015575.1. NCBI lineage: Eukaryota > Viridiplantae > Streptophyta > Magnoliopsida > Asparagales > Amaryllidaceae > Agapanthus > Agapanthus africanus. The sequence goes on from CM057349.1 coordinate 144,222,347, forward strand.
AATAATAGCAGTATGTGATACTGTATTCTATTCTCGCGATTTGTATCATTGGACGGTTATATGAGATATAGCCGGGTTACCGAATCAAATGTTGATTCGATATATTGATACACTTGATATTAGTCGGTTATATGCAATATGACCGAATCATTAAATAAAGTGTTGATTTAATGATTCAATGTATAATTATATTTTGATATATTAATTTACATTAACTAGTATTGGTTCACTTATGATTGATTATCTCACTTGATTGTGCACATTGTATATATGATATATGTTTGTGCACTAGTTTGTATCATGTTTGATGATACATGCAAACTTGGGTGTGTGTTTGGATAACACCATGCTTAGGTTAATGGTTAGGGTTTCATTCTTATTTATTTATTTTCTTTATTTATTTTTGGCAAGAAATAAAATGGTGGCTTTCTTTGGTTTTTATTTGAAGCTTCTTGAAGCTTCGAAAAGTCTTGACCATTTTGTTTTTTCCCTTAACCTAACCATTACACATAAACCCTAGTTTATTCTCTATATGTGTTAACCTCACCCATGGTTGCATTATGATAAGAATCACTTGATTTATTATTTTCAAGAATTCATTATTCTTTCTTCTTCTTCTTCATCTTCTTCAAGTGAAGAAAATCATTCTTGAAAAATTTCCAAGTGATGAAATCAAGTGAGAAATCCAATTCTAAAGTGAACCCACTTCCTATTTCTTCATCCTCTACCACTTGCCATGTAGTAGAGTGTGTTATCTTCACAAGTTTCATGACCTAGTGAAGGTGGAGCTTGGGTTTGAGTCACCTCGACGTAGATCATCTTCGGCATCGAAGTCAACGACCTAGCCCGATCATTTCTCCGACGAAACCATCGCTAGAGTCCGGGATTCCGATGATCGCAGCGGAGGGACGTCAACACGGAGCTAGAGAAGTGGAGGACCTGATCTATAAAGGTTGTAGTCTCTTTCACTTAGTAGCAAAGTAGTTTGCTTGCATGTTTCGCCTTACCTCTAGTTAACGATCTAGCATTAGGGTTTCTCGGCACATGGAATTTTTGAATTGGACATGGTTGATTAGTTGTAGAACCTCATGAGTGTGCCTAGGAACCCTACACTTGGAATCCATATAATCCTCTTTCCCTTGCTCATACTTGTGTCTATTATCATAAGTTAGAGCCGAATCGACGTTTCCCAGCCCCGAATAAGAATTTGGATCGGTCAAGCGATACATTTTATTATCTTGATTAGGGCGTGAAATGGGTGCTACCTGGAGAGAGAGAAAAGAAACACTCAGCGTGTCTCTTGCACGATTAGATTGGTTTATTAATTTATCTAACCAGGATGGCTCCCACTGTTTCCTCAAATTCTTCTTCAAACCCTAAAAGAAGAACTAGCCAGGATTAATCGTACGTCACAATACTTGCTTAACCTTTCAGCCAGGCTAGTGTTGGTACTTCGAGGGAGGTTTTCCAACGCTTTCGCGAAGTTCCTTAATTACATAACCTCTTTTCCCTGGAGGCGTTGCCCCGCTAAAACCGTTCTAGACACCTACTTGGTTTATAGCATTGATTGTTAAGTGAAATAATCTCCCGAGAGTAATCCAACTCATCAGTGGGATCGGGATCCAACTATCATTGTGCGATGACCTAGATAGAGTCCACTCTAGTCACCACACTCCAGACGGTATGCTGAATCTGCAAGTTTCCTGTATGTTTGAAACACCCGATGTGGTTTTTGCCCCTAGGACCCAAGTGACCTTGACACAGTCAACAAATCAAAGGGTCCTAGTCAAGTTCAACCCGTCATTATCCTGATTGCATTAAACCCACCCGCATAACCCTTGACACAGTCAACAAGGTTACACGACTGTCCTAACCAATCACATTATATGCTACAGATAAGCAATACTCCGCTACCGTTCACTGCGCCTTGACACAGTCAACAAATGCAGCACGAATACTAAGTATAACTTATAAGTAATGACGGAGGGCTACGGCTGGGTTTTTGGCGAAAAACCCGTTAACGTAATGAACTTGATATCGTTGAAGGAACCTGATAACCCTTTTTAAAAATATATAGTGGCGAAAAATTTTGCTAAAGAGGTCACTCCATGTGAAGGGATCTCGGCTCTTTCCTCGTCGAATGAGGTGCAGGATATTCCAAACTGAATACCTCGATGCAAAGCAAGAATAATCGACTATAGTGAAGTTATTACCCTGACGCAAACTTCTGTCCAAGGGGTCACTCCCGATGAAGGGATCTCGGCCCTTGCCTCGTCGAATGAGGTGCTGGGTATTCATAACCGAATACCTCTGTGCAAAACAAAAGAGAACGTCCTTGCAATAACAGCTTTTTGAAAAATTTTCCAACAACATCTTTTAGGTTTGTTTTTCTTTGCATTAATGTAATGTGTCCCATCAATTAATCCTACCGTTGCAGAAAACAACGAAAATATGGCGTACGCATATGCCATCCGCATTCGCCACGAGGCCCCGTCATCACCCGTTAGGTTACTTAACTAACGACAGAGCGGAGGCTGGACTAGCGCGGATGCAAAACATAAGCAACGCCTACTATATATCATATATAGATATATACATTCGTCAGATGCAATGATAGCCATTCCAGATCACAGATGAACACATTGGATATGCCAGGAATCCTCGTTTCGTTCGAGCCTGCAACGAAAGACGGATTACACGGTCGCGATGAATAGCCAAACCCCACCTTAGACCCCTACGGGTGCGGCAAACTACCCGCCAAGTACCCGCAGTGAAGCAACCTCTCTCAACAACGTGAGTAGGCCACTAGGCACTTCAAAGTACCCGGTAGATTGTGCACCCCTCCTTGGGTTTATCCTAGGAGCAAAAACAGTAAAAGAAATAATATACAATGGCGGCTACAACCTCATCCCGGATGTGCGGCCATAAAAATAATATTACATCAATTTACATATTACATCAAATGAAAGATAAAGAAACTCTCATCTCACAACCCCCGGCTATTCATCCGCGGCAATCCAACAAGCTCATATACACAATCCAACATTACAGATCACAGATATGCACAACCCCCACTAATCGACGTATAGCGATTAGTTGAAGTTTAGTGCATATATCACATTACAGATATAACCAATTAGCAAGAGTTTGTAGAACTTCGATCAAAATACCAATTTGTAACTACCCCAAACACAACATTGTTCTCTGGATAATCTGGGCAGAAACAAAATATCTTAAAAATCCCAAAACATCATACTGAAAAAACTGCAGGAAATCCGAGTCGCGGCCGAGTCAACTCGGTCGCGGAACCGCGGCGAAACGCTTGGTTTCGCCGCGCTTCCGCGGCGCTTTGACCGAGTCGTGGGCTCGTTTTTCTAGCCTGTTCCTAAAATACCCTGCATGGATTTTTAAGGTGTGTGGAAATATTTTTAGGGCTGTTTTAAAAACCGGCAGAAAGTATGTGATTTCGGTGCGTTTTGCGATTTTTCTCGGATCGAAGTTCTAAACACTTTGCTAACATGCTAGTTGTTGTTTAGCTAAGCTCTGATACCACTGTTAGGTCCACGTTACCCACCCCGGTTCTTTCGGGGAGGCGAAATAGGTAAAAATCAAAATTTTCTCACAAGGTAACTGTAGGGTGTTTTTTGTCACCCCATTGAGTTGGGAATACGTGCGCGCTTGTCAGGCGTACTACAGATTCCCCCTGCCTAGGATAGGCCGGGGGTTATTGATTGTGGGGATCCGAATCTCCGGCAGCCGCGGACTAAGCTGCCGTCAATTACCCCTCGCCTTTGGGGCGAGGGAACCTCCGATTAACGAGTTAAACCGGTCATGCGAACTCAATGTGCAGTGTACGTATGTGTTTTTTTGAAAGGGGGTTTGGATATATCGGGAGCCACGCAGAGTTTTTACGGGGGTCCCGCAACCCGGATAGCGGGATGGGGTCAAGGAGGCTAGCAGCCCCCTTACGGGATGCGGGGCAGCGTCCCGACCCAAAATTTTTTTGGAGGGGACAGTGTTGTGGAGTGTGTATGTATCTGTACATATATATACATGTATATATATAAAAAATGGAATAAGTGCCCAAAGGACCCGTGGGGTCAGCGCCTTGAGCGCTGTGCGCTTAGGTGCCGTGCGCTTAGGTGCAAGCGCGCCACGTGTCGGCACGTGGGCGCTTTGTGCTTGAGCGCAGGGCGCTTGAACGCAAGCGCGCCACATGTCGGCACGTGGGCGCTTTGTGCTTGAGCACAGGGCGCTTGAACGCAACCGCGCCACGTGTCGGCATGTGGGCGCTTTGCGCTTGCGCTGGGCGCTTGAACGCAACCGCGCCACGTGTCGGCACGTGGGCGCTTTGCGCTTGAGCGCAGGGCGCTGGTGTGCAAGCGCACCACGTGTCGGAACGTGGGCGCTTTGCGCTTGCGCTGGACGCTTGAGCGCAAGCGCACCACGTGTCGGCACGTGGGCGCTTTGCGCTTGAGCGTAGGACGCTAGAGCGCAAGCACGCCACGCGTCGGCATGTGGGCGCTTTGCGCTCGAGCGCTAGCGCACCACGCGTCGGTACGTTGGCGCTTGGCACTTAAACGCTTGGGCGCCGGTGAGAAAAAGAGGCTTTTAGCCCCAGAAATTCTCGAAAGAGAAATCAGAGTGGAGTTAAACTACTAAGATGTTTTGGGGTTGATGAAAGTGGTTCTTCTGCTTTCTCCTCTGGTTGCTGGATCTTGAAGATCAAGAGATATGAGAGTTTAAAAATCTCTTATTTTTAAGATCTAATGGAAGATCTGAGTTCCCCTTTATGGGGTTTGTGGTGAAAAACTATTTAGTTTTATAAAATGAAGAGTAAAACTCTTGATTTAATTCAAAAGAAAGAAGAAGGTTTTGGAATCTTGAGGAAGGAGAAAATATTTCAGATCTAATATTTTTTTGGAGAGGAAAAATATTTGTTGAGATATTTCATTATCTTTGCCTTTATAGGCTATACATTTTACACATAGCCCCTTGGGCTTCACAAAATGGCATTTTTTCTATCCCATGGCTCGTATGTCATTTCTTTTTGCACATAAGCCACGGGCTTTACAAAATTTGGCTTTATGCACATTTTCTTACATTTATTCATAAAATAAAAATACAAGAAATACAACAAAATTATTCATTACAAAATTTTTATTTTAGCATGGAGGGAGGCCGGCCGCTTCATGTTCCGGCTCGCTCCGGGCATTGGCCCACTTGACCTGGGCTTGGGCCCACCTGGCTTGGGGTTGACTTTGATTTTGACTTGGTCAACCGGGGTGTAAATTTTTACTCCAACAAATTGTCCCCCATCAATAAATGCACACCACACATGTGGGTCGTGTGCATAGAATTGATGCATCTTCTTTCACGTGGAAGCGACTTGATTTGTTTCCGCTTTTGGGAAGCTGGCACTGCCCTTTTTACGACATGGACGGTCGATGCTGCCCTTTTAGTGACTTGGACGGTCGATGCTGCCCTTTTAGCGACTTGAACGGTCGATTATGCCCTTTTAGCGACGTGGACGGTCGATTCTGCACTTTTCGCGACTTGGACGGTCGATGCTGCCCTTTTCGCGACTTGGACGGTCGATTCTGCCCTTTTAGCGACGTGGACGGTCGATTCTGCCCTTTTCGCGACTTGGAAGGTCGATGCTGCCCTTTTAGCGACTTGGACGGTCGGTTCTGCCCTTTTTGCGACTTGGACGGTCGATGCTGCCCTTTTAGCGACTTTGACGGTCGATGTTGCTCTTTTAGAGACTTAGACGGTCGGTTCTGCCCTTTTTGCGACTTGGACGGTCAGTGCTGCCCTTTTAGCGACGTGGACGGTCGATGCTGCCCTTTTTGCGATTTGGACGGTCGATGCTGCCCTTTTAGCGACGTGGACGGTCGATGCTACACTTTTTGCGACGTGGAAGGTCGATGCTGCCCTTTTAGCGACTTGGACGGTCGGTTCTGCTCTTTTTGCGACTTGGACGGTCGGTGCTGCCCTTTTAGCGACGTGGATGGTCAATGCTGCCCTTTTTACGACTTGGACGGTCGATGCTGCCATTTTAGCGACGTGGACGGTCGATTCTGCCCTTTTTGCGACGTGGACGGTCGATGCTGCCCTTTTTGCGACTTGGACGGTCGATGCTGCCCTTTTAGCGACTTGGACGGTCGGTTCTACCCTTTTTGCGACTTGGACGGTCAGTGCTGCCCTTTTAGCGACGTGGACGGTCGATGCTGCCCTTTTTGCGACTTGGACGGTCGGTGCTACCCTTTTAGCGACGTGGACGGTTGATGCTACCCTTTTCGCGACGTGGACGGTTGATGCTGCCCTTTTAGCGACTTGGACGGTCGGTTCTGCCCTTTTTGCGACTTGGATGGTCGGTGCTTCCCTTTTAGCGACGTGGACGGTCGATGCTGCCCTTTTTGCGACTTGGACGGTCGATGCTGCCATTTTAGCGACGTGGACGGTCGATTCTGCCCTTTTTGCAACGTGGACGGTCGATGCTGCCCTTTTTGCGACTTGGACGGTCGATACTGCCCTTTTAGCGACTTGGACGGTCGGTTCTGCCCTTTTTGCGACTTGGACGGTCAGTGCTGCCCTTTTAGCGACGTGGACGGTCGATGCTGCCCTTTTTGCGACTTGGACGGTCGGTGCTATCCTTTTAGCGACGTGGACGGTTGATGCTACCCTTTTCGCGACGTGGACGGTTGATGCTGCCCTTTTAGCGACTTGGACGGTCGGTTCTGCCCTTTTTGCGACTTGGACGGTCGGTGCTTCCCTTTTAGCGACGTGGACGGTCGATGCTGCCCTTTTTGCGACTTGGACGGTCGATGCTGCCATTTTAGCGACGTGGACGGTTGATTCTGCCTTTTTTGCGACTTGGGCGGTCGGTGCTGCCATTTTAGCGACGTGGACGGTCGAATCTGGATTTGACTTGCTCCGCTTCTTGCGGTGTTAGGGATGAAGTTGACTTTTTTCCGAGGTGGAATTTGATTCTGCCAGGGAGGTCATTGGTTGTTTTGCTGATTTGATGTGATTTGGATTGACATCAGCACCGCTACACTGGAATATTGTACCAGGAGCGAATCATCATCTGCCTTTGAGAGGATTTGGGTATTGGTTTTTTTTTTTGTTTGGCATCTGCATTGCTGCACTGGAATAATGCCAGGAGCAACTCATCATTTGCCCAGAGAGGATTTAGGAATTGATGGCTTAGGAGGCAGGTTTAGATCCCTATCCTCTAAGGCTTTTCTATTTTATGGGCCGTAAGGGTCCCATAAAAGCATTTTCTTCTTACTAGTCGAAAGGATCTCGTAGGTGTATTTTCTCCTTAGGAGTCATGGGGACTCCTAAGTGTGTTGCTCCTTTGTGAGTCGTAAGGATCTCACGCGCGAATTTTCTCCTCTCAAAGTCGAGAGGACTTTGAGAGTGCATTTCATCTCCTTTTCATGAGTTTGCGCCCTTTGGGGTTGTCACAAACTTGCCGACAGTCCCGCTGTTTTTACTCACGGAGCCCCTTTCGGGTTTTCATCTGTGCCTGTTTGCTTGTGGACATACCGTTTGTTTTTTTTGGAGAGCTGGTGGGACTTTAAGAGTAATCTCACCGGCAGGACTTGGGAGAGATGGGGATTGTTTTAATACCGTGGATTGTATACGGTTTTGCAGGATGTATGATCCAGACCGTAGGGCCGAAAAAATTTCGAGATTTTGTTAACGTCTGCATCGCTGTACTGGAATCTGGTACCAGGAGCGACTCATAATTCGCCATTGGGATATGGGAGTTAGAATTTGGTTGGCGTTTGCATCGCTGCACTGGAATATAGTACCAGGAGCGACTCGTCATTCGCCGTTGGGGTATGGGGGTTGGAATTTGGTTGGCGTTTGCATCGCTGCACTGGAATATGGTACCAGGAGGGACTCATCATTCGCCAGTGGTATTTGAGTTTGGAATTTGGTTGGCGTCTTCATCGCTACATTGAAATATGGTACCAGGAGCGACTCATCATTCGTCATTTGGGGACTTGGAATTTGGATCTTGTTTGGCATCAGCATTGCTGCACTGGAATAATGCTAAGAGCAACTCATCATTTGCCCCGGGAGGACTTAGGATTTGGTTTTTTTTGGGTCGGCATCAGTACCGCTAACACTGAAGCGAAACGCCAGGAGCGACTCATCATTTGCCGTTGCCCGTTGGGGAACGATGGCTTAGGAGACAGGTTTGGGTCCCTATCACATAAGGCTTTTCAATTTTTTGAGCCGTGAGGGTCTCATAAAAGCATTTTCTTCTTACGAGTCGAGAGGATCTTGCAGGTGTATTTTCTCCTTAGGAATCGTGAGGATTCCTATGTGCGTTGCTCCTCTGTGAGTCGTAAGGATCTCACGCAGGGATTTTCTCCTCACAAGGTCGAGAGGACTTTGCGAGTGTATTTCATCTCTTTTCACGAGTTTACGCCCTTTCTGGTTTTCACAAACTCACCGGTAGTCCTGCTGTTTTTGCTCACGGAGCCTTTTCGGGTTTTCACCCGTGCCCGTTTTGCTTGTGGACATACCTTTTTTTCTTTTTCTTTTTTTTTTGCCACTGGTGGGAATTTAAAAGTAGTCTCATCGGCAGGATTTGGGAGAGATGGGGGGCATTTACGCCCATGGATTGTGTACGGTTTTGCAGGATGTATGATTCGAACCGTAGGGCGGGTGTGCTCGATTCGCCTACGACTTGGAGAATTCACACGTAGTATTTCTTGAGATATCGGCCATTGATGGGTAGCATGGGCCTTTCTCCCTCGGCACATGTTAGTTGGTAGGATCCTCCGTCGGACACTTTCTCGATGACGTATGGTCCTTCCCAGTTTTGCTCGAATTTTCCTTTAGCATGTCGATTAGGGATGATCGGTCTTTTGAGGACCAACACCGATTCGCCTTTCTTGAAAGTGCGGAGACGAGTCATCTTGTCATAGGCTTGTGACATTTGGGCTCGGTCCAGCTCCAGATTTTGTTGTACTGCGAGCCTCTTTTCTTCGAGGGCGTCGAGCTCTTCAAGCCGAAGGAGCACGTTTTCCTCCTCCGTCAACTCGTGCTGAACGGACATTCTTAAGCTTGGAACTTCGACTTCGAGGGGGAGGACCGCCTCCACTCCGAAGAGCAATAAGTATGGAGTGGACTTAGTTGGAGTACGGTGCGTGGTACGATATGCCCACAATGCCTCGTGAAGTTTGAGATTCCAGTCTCTCTTGTTGGCTGAAGCATTTTTCCTCAGGAGCTTGCATAGAGTCTTATTGAAGGCTTCGACCAGCCCATTGGCTCTTGGATTATAGATGGTGGAATATCTCCAGTCTATCTTGTGTTGAGCAGCGAATCTTGAGACATTGAAGCTCTTGAAAGAAGGCCTGTTATCAGAAATGATTCTTCTTGGTGTACCGAAGCGGTATAGAATATTATGCTGGAAGAATGTCAGAATATCTTTTTTCTTGACTTCTTTTAGCGGGACAGCTTCAGCCCATCTGGAGAAGTAGTCTGTCGCGGCCAGTATGAACCGGTGGCCTTTGGATGACGGAGGATCAATTGGGCCAACAATGTCCGTGCCCCAGACTTCGAAGGGACACGACGCCACCGTAAGATGCAACGGATTAGGATGCTTGTGAATGAAATCACCATAGATTTGGTAGATCTGACATTTCTTTGCATGCTCTCCGCAATCCCGTATCATCGTGTGCCAGTAATACCCAAGCCGTTTGATTGGAAGTCGCATCTTGGGGCCAGATTGGTGAGCACCGCAAATGCCTGAGTGAACATTTTTCATGACCTTTTGGGCGTCGGCCAATGACAGACTCCTGAGCCAGAGTTGGTCATATGACCTGCGGTATAATGTGTTATTTACAAACACGTACCGGAGAGCTCTTTTCTTCAGCTGAATCCTCACAGATTTTTCGTCGGGCAGCTTGTCGTATCGGAGGTACTCTATGAAGGGTTCTCTCCAATCGGGCTCGTCTTGGATGATCGAAGCTTCTACGGCAGGACTACTCTTCTGTTCCGCACTTTCCTCTTCTCGTAGAGTGACTGGGGGTAGAATTTGCCAGCTCCTGACTGTGATCAGAATTTCGTCCATGTCAGGATCAGCCAGCTCCTTGGCTAAGCGAGCGAGTACGTCAGCCTTTCCGTTCAACGCTCTAGGGACTCTCGTTAGTTCAATATGAGTGAACCGTTTCATGAGTTCCACCACTCGGCCTCTGTACCGAGCTAATTCGGGTTTGTATATCTTATAATCGCCGCTTACTTGGTTGACGACAAGCTGGGAGACACCGTAAACCCGTAGCCGAAGGATTTCCATTTCTATGGCGAGCTCCAAACCAGCTATCAGAGCTTCATACTCGGCCTCATTGTTTGTGCGAGGCTCCGTGAGAGCAAAAGAACGCTGTAGGGTTCCCATTGATGGCGTGATTAACACCAATCCTATCCCTGTTTTTATCTCCGGGACACTTGATTTACCGGAGGTCCTTATCGATGATGCCCCATCGAAGTAGAGCTCCCAATATGGCTTGTCATTGTCTAGGTGTAGCACTTGTTCTTCGGGTAACTTGCAATTGAGTGGTGACCCTTCTGGTATGGGATGAGCAGCGAGAAAGTCTGCAAGAGCTTGCTCTTTTACTGCTTTCTGAGGAGTTTAAACTATGTCGAACTCAAGTAGCATAATAGCCCATCTTGCCATTCTGCCGGCTAGGCTTGCTCTGGTCATCAAGTGTTTGAACGGGTCGACCTTGGAGATCAGCATAACCCGATGAGCGAGCAGATAGTGCCTCAGCTTCTTCACAGCAAATATCAGAGCCAGGCATTGCTTTTCGATTGGGGAATAGTTGTGTTCCACCCCGACTAGAGTTCGACTGAGGTAGTAGATGGTATTTTCTTTTCCCTCCTCGTCATTCTGGGTAAGGAGCGCACCGAGTGACTCATCTAGCGCGGCAGTGTAGAGAATCAACGATTTATTTAGAATGGGGGCGGCCAACACTGGAGGGTGCAACAAGTATTGTTTGACGCTTTCGAACGCTGCTTGACATTCGACATCCCAGATAAAAGGAGATCCTTTCTTCATGAGCTTTGAGAAGGGCCTACACCTTCCCGATAAATTTGAGATAAAGCTCCGTATATAAGCAAGCTTGCCTTGAAAAGATCTTAGCTGCGTCAAACTCTTCGAAGGGGGCATCTCCATGATGGCCTTTATCTTTGATGGGTCAACTTCGATCCCTCGATGCCGGACTATAAAACCCAGGAATTTTCCCGATGACACGCCAAAAGCACATTTCAGAGGATTCATCTTCAGATCGTATTCCTTTAGTCTGGTGATAACGGTCCTAAGATCTTGGATATGATCAGCCTTAGTTTTAGTCTTGACGACCAGATCATCAACATAACATTCGATGACTTTATGAATTAGGTCATCAAAGATATTGGTCATTGCCCTTTGGTACGTAGCACCTGCGTTCTTCAGTCCGAATGACATCACCTTGTAGCAGTATATTCCGATCAGGGTTCGAAATGCTGTGTGCTTCTCGTCCTCAGGCGACATCTTGATCTGATTATACCCAGATGAGCTATCCATAAAGGTGAACAACTCATAATTTGAGGTGCCATCGACCATCATTTCCATGACCGATAGCGGAAAGTCGTCTTTAGGGCATGCCTTATTGAGGTCCCTGAAATCGACACAAACTCGGATCTGCCCATTTTTCTTCTTCACTGGGACTATGCATGCAATCCAGTCCGCATATTTCTCTTCCCCGATGAAGCCGGCATCGATGAGTTTCTTGGTTTCCTCGATGACTTTTTCTTCTAGTTCCCTTCTCATTCTTCGAGGAGCTTGTTTGACTGGCTTTGCATCAGGAGATATAGCCAGCTTATGCACGGCCACTTCAGAGGAAAGTCCAGGCATTTCTTTATACGTCCACGCGAAGCAGTCGACGAACTCGTGCAGCAGGGCGATTATTTGCGCTTTCATTTCCTCCGACAAAAGTGAGCTGATATAGGTCGGCCTTGGATCATCGGACGTTCCTAAGTCAATCTCGGTTAGCTCGTCAAAGGTTGCTTGTCCGCCATCATCGAGCTCTTGAGGAGATTCTTCGGGCTCGGTTAGCTCGCCTTCATCATTTGACTCTTCGCTGGCTTCCCCAATATGGGTCATGTAGCATGCCTTAGAATCAGGCTGGATGAAACCTATGCCCCGCTTATCTGGAATTCATCCATCGATAAGTGCTCGGACCTGAGGTGGATGCCATACCCCTTCGTAAAACTTTACTTCGGACTCCGTTTGATATAACCGGCATCCGCACTTTTTGAAGTATTCCCGCATCTCGGGCGCATAATATCTGAGATTGAGGATGGCCCTTATGCCTCTTTCGGATGGAAGGCATGCGACAGACAAATCGTCCAGCTGCACAACGTGGTATGACCCATAAAACAGGATGCCCTTCTGTCCACTTTTCCTCCCAGGAACATAAAAAGTTTTCAGCTGGTCCACGGTGGAGACTGACAACGCATCGAGCTCTTTGCACATGTACTCTGGTACCCTTGTGACGGCTAGGGACCCTTCTGCAATTTCGAATGTCTCTCGTAGTTTCGCTTATTGCATGGGGGTCCAATCTGCACCGCTGTTTCACGGCAGGTCCTCTTCCTCCGACTCTTCAGTGTCGCTGCCAAGATGAGGGCGGACTTTGCTGCTAGATGGGGCTTCAGTAACATATCCGTCCGTATCGCTACCGAAATGATGGCGTGTTTTACGGAAGGACGGACTTCCAACGTCGGACTCATCAGTGTCGCTACCAAGACGCGGGCGCAGCTGGGCATTTTTGCTTTTGAAAGTGACATCCGGCTCAGATTTGCTTTTGAGTCTTGGTGCCGCTCTATCCTCAGTCAGTTGTGGCTTAGCATTTTAGTGGTTCATAAACTACCGAGAATCTTTATATCGGACTTCATGCACACCGAACGGCTGGATGTCTCCGTCAATGCGTCTTTCTTTGCCATTTTTAGTATACTTCATGCATTGATGAAGAGTTGATGGGACGATGCCGTAATCGTGGAGCCACGGCCGTCCCAAGAGAATCTTATAAGACGTGTCGGCGTCGATCTCGTATATCTTAGCTTCGATTTGCAGATCCCCGAATTTGATTGGCAAAGCTATAGACCCCAGAACTTGCTGGCAATTTTGGTTGAAGCCTTGAATGACAATCCTTTCTCCTGACAGGTGTCGGACGTCCATTGACAAACTCTTCAGAGGTCGCAAGTTCATGATGTTCACTGAGGACCCCGGATCAATCAATATGCGATTAATTCGATCTCCGTCGCTGTACCCGGTCACGTAAAGTAGCCGATTATGCTCAGCCGTTCCCAGTAGCAAGTCTTCATCCTTGAACGTGACCGCGGCGGCTTGCAAAGTGTACTGAGCTTCTTTCATATTAATTTTCGCAAAGCGAGCCTGATACCGCTCAGGGTTTTGTAGAGCATGAATGAGAACATCTCTAAGCTCTTGAGATAGAACCAAGGCATCGTAGATGCTAAGGAGAGACGGAAGCTTTCGGAGGTGGGCCAAAACATTATAGTCTACTGGGGAAGGACTTGAGTTTTCATCAGCTGGTTCTCTGACATCTTCATTATTAGCCACCTATTTTTCCTTCCCTTTTGGGGCGTTGACCTGATTTGGCGGTAGAGCCATGCCGCTTCTGAGCTGGATTTGATTGGCCTTTGTGGCGAGCTCCTCGTCCTCTTCGGGAAAATAGAGCTCCTCCTCAGAGTCGCTGCCAAGATGGATGGCGTAGCAGGTCACTTCTGGGATCTCTTCATTGGGGTCTTCTTCTAACTCCTCTAGAATTTCAGCCGCTTGTACAGGGAAGAACTCCTTCAATTGAATCAGAGTTCTTTCTTTATGTTCATATTCTTCGAGGGAATCGATATATTTTTGAATGGTCGATCTCCCTACAAATTCCTTTTCACGCCGAGCTGCACTTTTCTTCTTCTTTAGCTTTTTGGATTTTGAGCCTGATGGAGCCGCATTGGCAGCTGGAATGGTAGGCTTCTTCTGCCATTCCCATTCCGTCCTGGGCTCTTTCAGAAGTAGCTTCATCATCTTCTTCGTCTTATTAGATACGTGCGTACTCCACGGAGGCTGCAGTGGGTCCGTTTAATCTCTCAAGATAGCAGGCTCTGCTGTCTGCTCCCAGAAGGCTTCAGTCTTTGTCTGTATAAAGTTGGTGGTTGCAACTTTATTGTTCACCAACACACTTTTGGACACCTCGATCTCTCCAGCCTTGTACTGCTTCTCGACCCAGTCCTTGAAGATATAGCAATCCTCGATCGCATGGCTCACTACTCGGTGGTACGGGCAATACAGGGGATTGTCGGTCATTTTTGCTTCTTGGGGTCTTTTCGACTCAGGTAATTGTAGGCCTTTGTTCAAGGCATCTTTAAATATCTTGCGGACCTTGTCCCTTCTGAAAGAGTAAACCTTGTTCTTCTTCTCCTCTAGGGAAGGCCCATCTCCCCCTAGCAATGGCTTTCGAGACCGGTTGGTTTTGGATTCGCCCGCCCTTCGCTTTTCTTCATTGTCGGACGCATTGAAGACATTAGTACTGCTAGAACTCCCGCTTCTACAGTTGTCGTCTCGCTTGCTTTTCCAAGTTTTGTCTCTCTGAGAGTCCGAGGTAGATTCTTGCTTCAAGCGTTCCAGCATTTGAACTTTCTTGGTTAGCTCTTGAAACGTCTTGAGGCCTGCAGTACACAAGAACGGGACCATCCAATTGCTGAGGTTCCCAATGAGAAGGCTGACGGACTGGTCCTGCTCTAACGGCGGTTCGCACTTGACCGTGAGATTATGCCATCGGGCGATAAAGTCGGTGTTGCTTTCATTCTTCCCCGGCTTGGTCCTCACAAGGTCGGCAATGGAGATTTTATCACTGACACTCATGAACCTTTGCCGAAACAGAGACTCCATTTGGGAAATGGTAATGACGGACCCGTCTGGTATACTTGCGTACTAGTCGAAGGCGACACCGGTCAGGCTGTTGACAAACTGACGAAGAAGGAGCGCGCCATTGCCCCCTGTATTTCCGCACAAGGCTTTGAAATGGGCGACGTGCTGATTTTCATTTCCCGTCCCGTCGAACCTTTCGAACTTAGGAATTACGTAGCTGCTCGGGAACTCGATCAGATCGTACTGTGCAGGATATGGCTGCCCATTACTACCAATTTCTTTCTGAGCTTCAGCTTCAGCCACCAATGTTTTAACCTTGCTGGTGACCAAATCCATTATCCGATCTTGTGTTAGCAGGATAGTGCTATCTGGGGCCAAGGCGTCCCCAGAAGAGGAATGTGGCCGGCTTTCGTGCGGCTCGACCAGTCTTGGACCCAAAGGAACAGGCATTGGCTGCTTCGGATTGTCATCACCCTGCTGATTAGTAGCGACTTGTGCTTGATTGGGAGGCGCTCGAGCAATTTGAGTCGTAAGCTGCATCACAACGTTTGTTAGGTCGTCAATTTTTGAATAGAGCTTGGCTATCTCTTTATCCTTGCTCCTGAGCTTTTTTTGAAGCTCTTGAAGCAGCTCTTGCTCCGCGGTCTTGGGGCCGAAAGTCAGCTCTTCCTCGCTCTCCGAGCTTAACTCTACATGGACTGAGAGGACTTTCTTCCTATCTTCCTCCCTGAAAAGGTTTTCATCATCCGACAGAGGCGGCTGTTCTTAGGAAGCGGTAACCACATTCAAGCCAGATTGGACTTGGGATGTGGTTGCCCCATCCTTGCTTTTGCTGCGAAGGTTGTCGCTGGGGCGCCCGCCCGCCATATAGACCGTATGGATAATATATCCAGCCATCTTTTTATTGTCGGCAGCTGATTTCATAGATCGCTGTCTTGACCCCCCTGTTTCAGTAGCCGGCAGTCGATTAAGGGCGGATGGCCTGGCCGGATTCTTGAATGGTGCTGGCGCTTCTTTTCTGGATTTGCCCCACTGCTTTCGTGCGGCACAGAGCGCCTGATAGACTCTTAAAGAGATAGTGTCATACTTTTTCTGTTGGGGCCGGGACACGTCTCTTTGTAGCATTGTTCGGACCGCTGTCTTCTTGATTCTCATGGTCATGGCATTTTTCTGAACCCACTTCAGAGGCTCGAAGGAATTGCTGATTCTCACGTCCGACTCAGCCGTTGTCGCGGGGTGACCCTGCACTTGGAACTTCATAAGATTCCATTTGGCCGAAGCCCTGGCCCTCTTGTTGGCTCGATACATGAGCCGCTTCTGCCTTAACTTTTCTGTTCTAAGCACCTGGCAGACTTCGGCTCTTTGAGAAGATGTCATAGACTGGACGATGGAAGATTTTGGAGATATGCTCGATTGTGCATTTGTTGGAGTCATCGCCTGAGCTTGTCCGCAACATTTGATGTTGCCCTTTGTACCGGAGTTCTTGCCTACCGCTGGAGCACCAGTGAATCGTTCAGACACCGTCTTAAGTTTCGGTTGTGGTGCCTTGGCGACCACGACATTCGGCCTCTTACCCCTTGAGACCGGCTTGACCACCTATTTCGCCGGGATTTCTGCCAGATGAGCGCTTCCGGCAGGGTAGATGACGACGGAGCCAAACTGGCCGGGCGGTTCATCCCACTGTCGACTGAGTCTTGTGGGGAGAACCACATGAGCATTGACCTTGACAACGCACGGGATCGGGGTCGCGTTGGAAGCTGAATTCGTCTTGGGAGACATTGTCGTCGAAAGTTGATTGCTGCACAGAAAAAAAACATCATTTCAGTATACACAATCGATATGTATATTGATTGAGTTCACATGAACATTTAACCCGAGATATGGGAGGAGAGAAAGGTCCCATAAGGCGTGCCAGAATCTGTTGGGTGTTTTTCGTCACCCCATTGAGATGGGAATATGCGCGCTCCTGTCAGGCATACTACAGATTCCCCCTGTCTAGGGTAGGCCGGGGGTTATTGATTGTGGGGATCCGAATCTCCGGCAGCCGCGGACTAAGCTGCTGTTAATTACCCCTCACCTTTGGGGCGAGGGAACCTCCGATTAACGGGTTAATCCGGTCATGCGAACTCAATGTGCAGTGTACGCGTGTGTTATTTTGAAAGGACGGTTTG
The DNA here is from genome assembly GCA_030015575.1 of Agapanthus africanus. Taxonomy (NCBI): domain Eukaryota; kingdom Viridiplantae; phylum Streptophyta; class Magnoliopsida; order Asparagales; family Amaryllidaceae; genus Agapanthus; species Agapanthus africanus. Next base: position 144,239,465 of record CM057349.1, read on the forward strand.
GATATATCGGGAGCCATGCAGAGTTTTTACGGGGGTCCTGCTACCCGGATAGCGAGCTGGGGGTCAAGGGGGCTAGCAGCCCCCTTACGGGGTGGGGGCAGTGCCCCGGCCCAAAATCTTTTTTTGTGAGGGGACAGTGTTGTGGAGTGTGTATGTATCTTTACATATATATACATGTATATATATATGAAAATAAGGGAAAAAGCGCCCAAAGGACGCGTGGGGTCACCGCCTTGAGCGTTGTGCGCTTAGGTGATGTGCGCTTAGGTGCTAGCGCGCCATGTGTCGGCAGGTGGGCGCTTTGCGCTTGAATGCTGGGCGCTTGAGCGCAAGCGCGCCACGTGGGCGCTTTGCGCTTGAGCGCAGGACGCTTGAGCGCAAGCGCGCCACGTGGACACTTTACGCTTGCGCCGGGCGCTTGAGCGCAAGCGCGCCACGTGTCGGCACGTGGGCGCTTTGCGCTGGAGCGCAGGGCGCTGGAACGCAAGCACACCACGTGTCGGCACGTGGGCGCTTTGCGCTGGAGCGCAGGGCGCTGGAGCGCAAGTGCGCCATGTGTTGGCACGTGGGCCTTTTGCGCTGGAGCGCAGGGCGCTGCAGCGCAAGCCCGCCATGTGTCGGCACGTGGGCGCTTTGCGCTCGAGCGCAGGGCGCTGGAGCGCCAGCGCGCCACGTGTCGGCACGTAGGCGCTTTGCGCTCGAGTGCTAGCACGCCACGCGTCGGTACGTTGGCGCTTGGCACTTGAACGCTTGGGCGCCGGCAAGAAAAGAGGCTTTTAGCCCCAGAAATTCTAGAAAGAGAAATCAGTTTGGAGTTAAACTCCTAAGATGTTTTGAGGTTGATGAAACGGGTTCTTCTGCTTTCTCCTCTGGTTGCTGGATCTTGAAGATCAAGAGATATGAGATTTTTAAAATCTCTTCTTTTTGACATCTAATGGAAGATCCGAGTTCCCCTTTATAGGTTTTGTGGTGAAAAACTATTTAATTTTATAAAATGAAGAGTAAAACTCTTGATTTAATTCAAAAGAAAGAAGAAGGTTTTAGAACCTTGAGGAAGGAAAAAAGATCTCAGATCTAAAATTTTTTTAAAGAGGAAAGAAAAGTTGTTGAGATATTTCATTATCTTTGGCTTTATAGGCTATACATTTTACACATAGCCCCTTGGGCTTCACAAAATGGCATTTTGCCTATCCCATGGCTCATGTGCTATTTCTTTTTGCACATAAGCCATGGGCTTTACAAAATTTAGCTTTATGCCCATTTTCTTACATTTATTCATAAAATAAAAATACAAGAAATACAACAAAATTATTCATTACAAAATTTTTATTTTGGCATGGAGGGAGGCCGGCCGCTTCATGATCGGGCTCGCTCCGAGCATTGGCCCACTTGACCTGGGCTTGGGCTCACCTGGCTTGGGGTTGACTTTGATTTTGACTTGGTCAACCGGGGTGTAAATTTTTACCCCAACAGTAACATGGACCATCCAAGAAGAATCATTGCTAAACAAAAACTAACATACTAGCTACAAGTTTTAGCTACTCGGTTAGAAGGTTATACCTAGGTCTTGAACTCCTTCTCTTCTTGTTGTGGTCCTCCTTCTTGCTTGCTCCTTGGAGTGGTGTAGACGGCTCCTCCTCGTCGTCTTCTCTTTGCCGAAGAAAGATCCACCCGAGGGCCTCTATCTTGAGCTCCTACCTCAACTAAGAGGTAACTAGAGTGCTTGATTTGCTAGAAAAAGAACCCTAGAAAGAATAAAGAGATGTTTTGATGGTTTAATCTCAAAAGCTTATGATTTTCAACATATGAAACACTTAAGCTTTGAGAGAGAAAGAGGGAGAGCTTTTTCAAGAGAGACAAAGAGCATGAGAGAATGAGAGAAGAATAACAACCGTCTCTCATATGAGAGAAATTGATAATAATAATAATAATTAAAAGAAATTGTGATGGTTAGTTTGGAATGACCATTACCATTTCATAATAAATGCAATTTGCAAGAATCAAGAAGCATCTTGCAAATGAAATGAGGATGGTCAAAAGGTCAACAAAAGTCAACTGGTCAACCAAAGTCAATAGGTCAACAAAAGTCAAATGGTCAACCTAACCATGGCACAATTATCCTTAATTAATATCATTAATCTTATTTCTCATTCTCATTAGGGTTAAGAAAAAGTCAACGGTCAATAACCCTAATGAGATTCCTCTGCCTCTATCAACTGTGCATACACACCCGCATCCGTGTTCCGAGGAACACGAATACAATGAGACAAAACCAATCCCAAAATAAATACTAGGATCTGGCTTAAAACAAAGCCCGCTAGTAATGACTGTCCGGACAACAAACGTGCACAAGTGCGCGGATGTGAACGAATCCCGTCGCAAAACCATGCGACCTCTACTCTGTTTTGCCCAAAGGCGAATAACCCTTTGTGTAGGACTCTAAAGGCTCGACACTACGCTGGCAGTGGGTTTAACCACAGGCCGCAAACGGTACTAGCTGTACGTAACGGTCCCCAGGTAGATGCCGATAAGAAGACCGACGAGGTGAACCCATCCGAACTCCTAATGAGCCTGAAAGTGACAATCTCTGTACAGTCGGGTCTGTTCGTCTGAGAGTATCGCATGGCGGGCCTAGGAGGCGGTAAACGTCAGTCCTCTAATAGCGGCATAAGTCGTGTCGGAGTGTAGCCCAGAACACCCTAAGAAACTACTGGAAACACTACCAGTAATTCTCGCTTGCCCTATCCAGGGACGACTATGTGTAATGGCTCTCCTAGATACAGCGCGATATCAACTCCTAATACCTGGAGAGACGAATCATGTCTAACCGTCACTGCCTCCAAGTGCTTCGGGACTGCACCCAACTACTATCTGTTTGCACGACTCAATAGAGCCATGGTAGGGTAGTAATCTAAGAACAGTGGGAACACACTCGAGGCGAAGTGACAGTGTCAAGTCAGCGGACTAAGCTGTACTCATGTCACCTGGGAACTGTTAACTGACGATAGGTATAATACCAACCAACAGTTCCCGACGAGTCCTGTCCAGTGTACTCGTAACCTAACGAGCACCTGCATACTATCTCCAGTACGACGTACTGATGGCTGTGGGACAGACCATCTCCCCTGCTGGGACGAGAAGCGTATGCACCAGTCTACTCTGGAGTATCGATGTCCTATCTTGATAATCCTACGACTAGGGACCAAAATAAGGATGTGCTTGTAGACTACCCATCCCTCACTAGTGTGATCGCCATCACAATGCTGGTAGTCAAGCAAAGATCCTAAGGGCTCCATCAATATGTATTAGCGATATGTTAAAAGAAACATATACACATATTAAGATAGAAACAAACCAAGTAGCATACTACTATATCGAGCAAGACTGTCGTAAACCCGTGTATATATCCCAAGCTTCCAAAATGTATTATACAAACTAGTACTATACAATAATGGCCTCAAGGGCATACATATCCAACACTTGGGGCCAACTTCAGGAAGTTTTGTCGATCGAGATTTTAAATATGTTAATTTACAGTGCTTATATTATATCTGTGACCGTGAATGTCATTCGAGCGGTAAATCGTGTCTAATAGCTATATCTCTTTTAGACGGGTTTGCGAACGCGACATTCACGTTTATGTTCTGTGTTGTGCTGTGATGTTGTGGATTTGTCGTGGTGAATAGTTGTGTGCAATGGTAGTGCAGTTTGGATATATTTATACATTTGATATTACGGGGCGAGCGTCCAACATGTGGACTGCCGTCACTGCCTGTTTGTATATTATTCTTTTGGGGCACGACCGGGTTGAGGTTGATGTACCCGTTGTACATATTTTCATTTCTGTACTAGGTTTACCCCGCGACGGAGTGCACGGATAGCCGGGTTCTGGAGGGCAACGGGTCCGCATCTCAAGGCTTTGAGAGGCAGGGGGCCTCACTCTAGAATTGGAAAACTATTCGCCGCACTCGTAGGGAGTACAAGTTGACCCAAGATGGAGTGCCCAAGTTACCGGATTCCGTGAAGTGCTGGGTGGTCTATTCACTTTGTTGTAGGGGGCTGCCTCGCTTCAGGTTTTAACGGGTAACTTGCCGCACTCGTAGGGGTCTAGGTTTTATTGCACAGGCTATCCACACGACTAGGGGAACGTCGGGTTTCAGTTGCGGCTCTGTGAAACCCGGGGATCCCAGATTATCTGTATTGTTCTGTGATGCTTATTACTTTTCTATAATGTTGCATTTATCACGCCTAGAACGATTATTGTATATTGGTATATATACTAGTAGATATTGTATATGTTTTACACCCGCGCTAGTCCAGTCCCCGCACTGTCGTTAGTTAAGTAACCTAACGGGTGATGACGGGACCCAGTGACGAATGCGGATGGCATATACGTACATTTTATTTTCGTTCTTTTCTGGGGTGATTAATTGATGGGACTGCGTTGATTCTGATCAATGCAAAGGAAAACAAACCCGTTGGACATTGTTGGAACAATTTTCAAAAAGTGTTATTACGAAGACGTTTTCTTTTGTTTTTCACACCGGTATTCGGTTGGAATATCCTGCACCTCATTCGACGAGGCAAGGGCCGAGATCCCTTCACCAGGAGTGACCCCTTGGGCAGAAGTTTGCGTCAGGGTAATAACTTCACTATAGTCGATTACTTGTTGCTTTGCATCGCGGTATTCAGTTGGAATATCCTGCACCTCATTCCACGAGGAAAGTGCCGAGATCCCTTCACCGGGAGTGACCTCTTTAGCAAAGCTTTTCGCCGCTATTTTTTTTGTAAAAGGCTATCAGGTTCCTTCAGCGTTATCAAGCTCGTTACGTTAAAGGTTTTTCACCAAAAACCAGCCGTAGCCCTCCGTCATTTCAGTTGGGTATTCAGTAGTATTCAAGCTATGTATTTTGACCAACGCCAAGGCATAGTGTTTGGTAGCTGCTGGGTATTCATCTGTTGCATAGATAGATGAGTTGGTTTGGGACAGTCGTTCTGCCATTTGGCCAACGTCAGGGGTATGTACGGGTGGGTTCAAATTACCAAGATAATGATGGGTAGAACTTGATATGTAACTTATGACATTTTGGCCAACGTCAAGGTCATAAGAGCATAGGGCGAAAATCTACATCGGGAGTTTCTAAAGAAACTGAAACTTGCCAGGTATGCGCATACATTCTGGAGTATGATAACGTGAGTTGATTCCTTCATGTTATCATGCGTTGATAGTTAGATCCCGATTCACACTGATGAGTTGGTTTACTCTTCGGCTGATCCCGACTAATTCTTCTTTCACGTTTGGAGGAGAATTTGACGGTACAGTGGAAGGTTTCCTGATTAGATAAAGTGATAACCATTCTGATCTAGGTTAGTGTGTATGCAGAGTGTTTCTTTTCTCTCTCACTTTGGCAGCGACCATTGACCGACCCTAGACTATGACTCAGTGACCAAGTTTACCGAACTTTCTTAAAACACTGGCTTTTGGATTGTCTGAGTTGCATAAGTCATTGCCGCTCCTTCAATTACCTTTTGCATTTCTCCAGAACACCTCGTATTACTACGAACATCCACTTCCATTGGATAAATCCATCGTATGGTTATATAGGAACTCGAAGGGACTTCTTCGAGGATGGATCCAGGTTCAGGAGAAATTGAATTGGTTTATTCAGTTGTCTTTTATCATCACCTTCTCTCAGGTTGCGAGGGCTCCTTGGTTTAGGAGAGTACACCTATTATGCTTATTGGATAGTCTTCTTCCAAACCATATGCAGGTGCCGAAAGGTAGGGAATGAAGAAAACCAATTAGCCTAAGTAGGGTGTACAGAAGGTAATAAGTAAGACAAAATAAAGGGATTAGAAAGAGGGCAAAGTAAATTACGACTGCTATCATTCACGACCAAACCGCGTAGTTCATCCCCACTCCTACTTCACCTTTGCTTTTTCTCCAGTTTAGGAGAAATAGAATAAGGTTTTATTCAGTTGTCTTTTATCATCACCTTCTCTCAGGTTGCGAGTACTCCTAAGATTAGGAGAGTACACCTATTATGCTTACTGGATAGTCTTCTTCCAAACCATAGACTGGTGCCGAACGGTAGGGAAGGAAGAAAACCATTTAGCCTAACGATGGTGTACAGAAGGTAATGAATAAAGACAAATAAAGGGATTTGGAGAGATGGCAACGAAATATATGGTTACAGTCATGAAGTGGATTATGGAAGGGGCATTACTATGAATACCCGTATACTCCTTCGAAACATTTTCATGTTTCAGTTTCACTATGCGTTGTTAAAGGACTGTTTTCCCAATTAGACACTTGCTTAAGGGTATGTATTTACCAGGTATGATTCTCACATCTGTATGGTTTTACGGATGATGAGTGGGAGTAAGTTATTGGGAATTAGGTGATCATCCTCATTATATCGGAATTCGTTGTAATTGGTGATATTTGAGGAAATCGCCTGGGTTTTTGCCTGACGGCAAGTAATTGGTTTTGAATATCTGTTGTTATGAACTAATTTCAAATTGATATATTTGTACGTTTATTTTCATAAAGTGAGATATATCTTTTGAAATTATGTCTGTGACATTTACCTATATCAGTTGACAATTGGGTAAGGAGCATTGAACAGCGGAGTAGTTCTTAACCATAAATACCGTTTTCAACTTATGATGCACAGGTTTTGAGTTATTCAACTCAGCGAACTTATACAGAGTATTGTATGTTGTCCAGTGTCTATCAGGACAAATGGGTTGGTCCTCGTACTATGTTCTGTTTACTTGTGACTTCTCTAGTTTTTAGACAAGTGTTTCGTAGAAATACAAAGTCTAAGTTTTAAGAAGTTGTGGGTATAAGAATAAAGTAGAGAACCAGGTGTCGCAAGTATCGGGATTCTTCAAGGAGATCGAAGATGTCGATACTTGTGATTGGTATTCAGTTGATAGTAATGGTTTTAAGAAACTTGTTTCTCTTTCAGGTTACTCATAATTTGATGCACTCCTAATTTGAGTAATTCTGATCGACCTCTTTCCATTAAGTTGACATGCACTGGAGACAGCTGCATTATTTGAATCTTGTTCCAATTAAATAAAGTGCCAAAGTTTCTATATTGGATATAGAATGGTTCATATCTTAACAATGTTAAGGTACGGGGAGTTGTCCGGCTTATGCTTAAAACCAGACTCTGGATAACTCAAGGCACATTTCTGTAATGGCAGTTTGTGGGTTGACCCGGGCTATGATGAGAGTTGATTTTCTACCATCTGGAAGATCAATAGTGATATTGTTCTTGACTCGCCACAGTTTTAGTAAAATGGATTTTTTCAGAAAACAGTAGTGGGAGTATGGTAGAACTGGAAGTGATTCCAGAACGACATACGATTACGGAAAATTTAATAGAACCTAAATTTCAATCAAGTTTGACATTCCATTAGCCACTCCTTAGATATGGTGGGTAACCTCAGGCATCCTAGAGGTACTCCAGTAGCCTCAAGGACGGTGACAGGGAGGTTCTTGTTTATCCAGACTTGCCATTGCTGCTGTTCCAGACCATGAGACCCGGCAGGAGGATGAGTATAGCGTCGTTCTAAACAATCTTTAGAAGTGCACGTGTATATGACTTTGCCATAGGGTTGTTGTGGTCAGTGGGAGCAGCGGAAGCATAGTGGATAAATAGCTTATGTCTATTTATAGACTAAAGCAGATATAGCGGAAATAGATCATCTATTTTTGATATGATAGTCATGGCTTTGACTTCATCAGAATAGGGATGGATCTGTTAAGAAGGTAGTAAAGTGTGATTTCCTGGTATTTGGATGACACACACAGAGTGGGAAGTAAAATTCCTATACTACGATCGGTTAAACTGTGGTTGTCACACAGTTGTTTCTCCACAAAAGATATGGATATAATATCTGACATTCTGGTTACTAGATCTATGGTTTTAGATCTAGATTTGGGTAGTTTCCCAATCTGGGTACTTAGACAGTATTCTAAAAGGTATTTTAGAATGGACGACTCCTGGCATGGTGGTATACCTGCAGGTGATGGAGTCTCCCTCTCTAAAAGTGTCTTACAGACTAAAGGGGAGAGGGATGTGCATGATTAGCATATCACTTGATTAGGCAATTGAATAAATCATGAGATGTCAAGTACCACACCAGATGTTGTTTTTGCACTAGATGCAATAAGTTTATATTAATCCAATCCTGGAGAAACATACGGAAGCAGTTTTAGAACATAAGTGGATGTTCTAGGGATTTGATAACGGCAGCCTCCTTTGGGAGACGGTTATCATTCCAGGATTCCAAGATGACATGGATGACAGAGTGACTGTCAGAGTTATAGTTTTCCCTCTGACGAGGGGTAGTAGTTTGTACAGGTGGTCCAACAGGATACTGTGGGAAGCATAGTGCAGGATACTGATTAGGTTCAGTTGACGATAGAGTCTAAATAATTTAGATTTGGAGTTCATTTATGAACTAGGTCCCATCAGATATCCAGACATATTCTAAGACAGGTATTACTCAATTCGGGAGATGGCTTTCTCCGCAAACTTGAGATTAAGAAAGACATAGAAAGAAACTTCAGGGCGGATCCACTCATTGAGGTTATTTCTCGAACACAATAGTTTTACAAACGGGCTTTGTGAAACTGATTAGTAGAGGAGTTGGGTGTTTGGTATCACACGGGCTGTGAGTATGCGACATCGCAATAATTAGCCTTAAGTGCAAGTGGGAGATTGTTGGATGTAGTGCCCTCAAAGTCAATTATTGGATCGCAGGCATGCGATTGCAATGATTGAGGAGGACCTATACCGGTAGGACAGTCTTACTAGAGATGATAGTATACTATCTGGTTTAACTTTATCATCGTGTACAGCTTTAGGTGACATGATCACTAGTACACGTTGATAGAGCCCTTAGGATTCATGCTTGACTACCAGCAGTATAATGGTGATCATATACGTGAGAGTTGGGTAGTCCATAAGCACATCCTTAAAAGCGGTCCCTAGTCGTGGGAGTTTCGAGACAGGGCATCGATACTCCAGAGTAAACTAGTGTATACAGTCGAGACCCCGACGAGGGGCGGTGCCCGTTCTCACAAGCCATTGGTGTCAGTTGGTTCGCCTAAGATGTATACAGGTGCTCATTGGGTTATGAGTGCACCGGACAGGACTCGCCGGGAACTTGCTAGATGGTATTATACCTAGCGTCAGATAGCAGTTCCCTGGTGACATGTGTACAGGTTAGTTCATCGACCAGAGGTCATCATTTGTCTCGTGTGAGTTCCCACTATGCTTAGATTAGTACCCTACCACGGCTCAAAGGAGTCGTGCAAACAGGTTTTAATTGGGTACAGTCCCGATCCATATAGAGGCAGTGAGCGGATCGGCAGGGGATTCGTCTCTCCCGGTAATGGGGGTGAGATCACGCTATATCTAGAAGAGCCATTACACGAAGTTCTTGGCCAAGGCAGGTGAGAACTACTGGTAGTTATTCCAGTAGTTTCTCAGGGTGTTCAGGGCTACCCTCCGACACGACTTATACCGCTTTTGGAGGTCTGATGTTACCAGCCCCTTAAGCTCAATATGCGATGCTCATAGACGAACGGACCGGACTGTACGGATATTATCACTGATAGGCTCAGTAGGGCTCCAGGATGAGTTCGCTCATTGGCTTCCCTTTCGGTCAGTACATGGGCAGCCGTTACGCACAGCTTGTGCCGCTGACGTGCTTGTGGTTAAATCCACTGTCAGGGTACTGACGAGTCTTTAGAGTCCCCAACAGATAGTTTTCCAAGTTCGGGCGAAACGTTGTAGAGGCCGTATGGTTTTATGGCAGGGTTCGAACATGCACGGGCACTTGTGCACGTGTCATGGTTCGGATAGATAATACTGAGGGGCTTTGGTTTAAGCCGGATCCAAGTATTATATTGAGTCGGAATATTTTAGTCTCATCGTATTCGTATTCGGTCGGAATACGGATACAGGTATGTATTTACAGGTGAGGGGTATTCTCGTAATCCGTTACGAGATTACTTTAGAAGATGCATTTCATTTTGGTTAATCATTTTAGTGTAAATGATTAATGGATTTGGAAAGTGTGACTCATTGTTATGACACATTTATTCTAGAATGTTCACTAATGACTCATGTAATGAGTCATCTAGTGAGTCATTAAAGAATTAATGGTGTTTGTTTTGGGTAGGATATTTTTAGGATTTGTAGAGATATTTTTGGTATGTTTTTCTTGATATTTTAACACAAAACCTAATATATATCACACCCAAAATTAGTGGACAGCCAAGGGGTTAATTTTGAGACTTGGTTTTTTTTGCTCACTAGAGTTTTCTTGAGCTCACACTCTTCAACTCTTTGCATCTTCTTCAACCTCCACCCTAACCCTCTCATGTGATGAGAACCATAGGGTGTTTGAGACTAGGCATTCTACTCATTCTCTACTTCATCTTGGACATGTCGGTTAGTATACTTCATGTCCGAGTTGCCTCGGTATAGAGGCAACTGCCCGTATAAAGATTCGTTGATGTGGTGCCACTTCGACGAGAAGATCGGAGTCGCAGCGAGGAGCGTGGGATGATGGCTAAAGACCGAAGGACACAGATCGATCGGTATAGCCTTTCTTCCTCTTCACAGTTTGTTGGTTTAGCGTTAATGGCAAGATCCGGGTTATAGTATGCGATAGCGCCAGTTGTAAAAGTTTTTGTTCCGCGTTTGGCCTCAGATTGACGGCCGGGGCGCTACCGTAGACATACACAATTTTGCAGCAAACAACTCTTTTTCTCAAAATAATTTTGTTCAACCAAATAACGATAAGGTTTCTTCGCTAGAACGAAGTCTGGATGCGTTTTTAAAATAATCTACACAATCCTCAGCCAACATCCAATCTTCCATTCAGTCTTTGATGCAACACACTGCATCACATGAGCAAAGCATCAAAACCATTAAAGCTCAAATTGCACAACTGAATGCTGCTTTAAGTGAGCGAGAGAAGGGGAAACTTCCATCTCAACCACTGCAAAATCCTGGTCACACACAAAATGCACATGTTGCTCATGAACAACAAAATCATAATGCGAGTGCCGTAACTACATTGAGATTTGGAAAGGTATTGCACAACAACGTTGGCACTAATAATGACACCCTGGCCGCCACTTCTTCTTCATCTTCTTTAGAGCATGTTCTTCATTCTTCATAAGGATCTACTTCTTCTACTAATTCAAACGGACCCACATCTCACTCCACGAAAACATCAACACTGGGATCCGTTCCAACTCCACAGTCTACTCCACAAACATTGGACTTAACAAATTTTCAAAATATTCCATTTCCAAACAGGTTGAGATCCAATAAACAAACTCCATAAATGGAGAGGATTGTAGAGTTATTTAAACAAGTTAGCATTAACATACCTCTCTTGGATGCAATCCAACATGTCCCTTCTTACGCTAAAATCTTGAAAGACTTATGTACTAAGAAGAGGAAATCACATGTACCTAAGAAAGTTTTCTTGGCTAGTGCAGTAAGTGATGCTCTTACCCAACCTTTACCTCAAAAACGAAAGGACCCTGGATGTCCTACAATTTCAATAACTATTGGGGATAAGAACATCAACCGCGCACTTTTAGATCTTGGTGCCAGTGTTAATTTGCTTCTCTATTCAGTATATGAACAATTAAGTATTGGAGAGCTGAAACCCACACATTGTACTCTCTAAATGGCCGACCGATCTATCACCCATCCTAGGGGTGAGTTAGAGGATGTATTGATTAAAGTAGGGGATTTCATATTCCCCGTTGATTTCATTGTTATAGACACACAGCCTGTAGCTAACCCCTGGAGTCAAATTATGGTGATACTCGGTCGACCATTCCTTGCAACTTCTAATGCGGTGATCAATTGTCGAAATGGTTTGATGAACCTATCTTTTGGAAACATGACAATTGAACTCAACATTTTTAAGTTAGGGAATCAGCCTTCCGAACCTAATGCGAATATACTTGATGTTTGCTCGATCCAATAGATCACTCAGGAGGACTGCGAGCTCGAAAAATTTCTGTTCGATCACAACAATTTTGACGCCACTAATGCGTATCTCCTTGAATCTGACACTGCTTTCACACCCGATAATGATTATGAGTGTTTCACATTTTCGAACGATTTTGAAGAATCACCACCCGAGTTTGAATCCTTTGAATTTTCGGATGAGTTAGTTGAACCATCCGACTCGATTGCTTACACTCGCTTTGAACCTTTGTTGGAATCCTTCGAGTTTGAGACAGTTTCACAAATTTTACCCTCAATTTTTTCGCCTCCAAAACTCAAACTCAATCTATTGCCGTCTCACCTTAAATACGCTTACTTAGGTGAGAATGAGACCCTTCATTTTATCATCTCGGCCTCTCTAGCCCTCGAGCAAGAGAAAGCCCTTTTAACGGACTTACAAAATAATCGGCAAGCTTTTGGCTGGACTATGGCGGACATCAAGGGGATCAGTCCCCTAATAGTTGAACATCATATCCATATGATGGATGATGCCAAGCCAGTAAGGGATCCACAGAGATGACTAAACCTTATCATGTAGGAGGCTGTTAAAAAGGAGATTGTAAAATGTCTTGATAGTGGTATCATTTATCCTATCTCTGATAGCCAGTGGGTTAGCCCCATTCACGTTGTCCCAAAGAAATCGGGCATAACGATCATAACTAATGATGCGAATGAGTTAATACCTACTCGCACCCAAACTGGGTGGCGAGTTTGCATCGATTATAGAAAACTCAACGCCGCGACACGGAAATACAACTTTCCATTACCTTTTATTGACCAAATGCTAGAACGATTGGCTGGGCACGAATTTTACTGCTTTTTGGATGGATACTCCGGCTATAATTAAGTTCCCATCACCGAAATGGACCAAGCCAAGACCACATTCACTTGTCCCTTCGGTACATTTGCTTACCGTTGCATGCCCTTTGGGTTATGCAATGCACCCACTACTTTCCAGCGGTGTATGATAGGCATTTTTTCAGACATGGTGGAAAAATTCTTGGAGATTTTTATAGATGATTTCTCCATTTTTGGCGACTCCTTTGATGAGTGTTTACTATATTTAGACGCAGTTCTTGCCCGGTGTAGGGATAAGAACCTTACTTTAAATTGAGAGAAATGCCAGTTTATGGTACGAGAAGGTATTGTCTTAGGACATATCATCTCGCAAAATCCCATTGAGGTAGATAAAGCTAAGATTAAAGTCATTTCCAATCTTCCTCCTCCCAAATGCGTCCGAGACATTCGAGCCTTCCTTGGCCATGCCGGTTTCTATAGACGGCTCATCAAGGATTTTAGCAAGATAGCTAGACCCTTGACTCTTTTGTTGGCCAAGGACACCACATTTGATTTTGACTCAACCTGCATGAAGGCGTTCGAGTCATTGAAAAACTCATTTGCTTCCGCTCCCATTCTGTCATCTCCTGACTGGACGCATCCATTTGAAATTATGTGCGATGCATCTGATTTCGCCATTGGTGCTGTCCTTGGACAGCACATCAATAAGATGCCTCATGTAATTTATTACGCTAGCCGAACCTTGAACGATGCCCAATTAAATTACACAACAACTGAAAAAGAATTCTTAGCTGTTGTGTTTGCATTAGAGAAGTTCAGACCCTATTTAATCGGCTCTCCAGTCATCGTTTACATTGACCACTCAGCACTTCGCCATCTTTTTATGAAGAAGGACGCTAAATCTCGGCTGATACGTTGGATCCTCTTACTACAAGAGTTTGACCTTGTCATCAGAGACAAGAGAGGAAGCGAAAACGCAGTCTCCGACCATCTTTCACGCCTTCCTTCTTCACCTACGGTTCAAATTCCTATTAAAGATGTTTTTCCAGATGAGCTGCTCTTGACTGTGTCATGCGAACGTTGGTTCGCAGATATCGTAAATTATTTGGCCACCGGACTTATACCAAACGAATGGTCAAATCAGGACAGACTCAGATTTCTATCCCAGGTAAAACATTTTTACTGGGATGAACCATATCTATTCAAATACTGTCCCGACCAAATTATTCGTCGGTGTGTCCCCGACAATGAGTTTAAGAGCGTGCTGTCATTCTGCCACGATTAAGCGTGTGGCGGGCATTTTGGCCCTAAAAAGACAGCAGAAAAGATCTTATAGTGTGGCTTCTACCGGCCACAACTTTTTAAAGACGCACATGAATACTGCAAGACATGCTCCCGGTGCCAACTCTTGGGCCGGATATCTAGGAGAAATGAAATGCCGCTCCAACCAATATTGGTTGTTGAAATTTTTGATGATTGGGGGATAGATTTTATGGGACCGTTTCCCAATTCTTTTGGGAACGTGTATATTCTCCTCGCTGTTGACTATGTTTCGAAATAGGTCGAGGCTGTGTCTAGCCGAACTAATGACAACAAGGTTGTCGTTAGATTTCTCAAAGAAATTTTTTTTCTCGGTTTGGGCATCCTCGCACAATTATCAGCGATAATGGATCTCATTTTTGTAATAGGACTTTTGAGTCCTTAATGCAGAAATATTCTATTACTCACTAGCTATCACGCCCTATCATCCCCAAACTTGTGGGCTAACCGAGATTTCAAATCGGCAAATTAAACAGATATTGGAGAAAACGGTTTCCAAAAACCGTAAAGATTGGTTGTCAAAACTTATTGATGCCCTTTGGGCATTCCGAACTGACTATAAGACCGATCTTGCCATGTCTCCATATAGGCTTGTTTATAGAAAGGCTTGCCACCTTCCAGTTGAAATTGAGCATAAAGCATTTTGGGTAATAAAAGAGTTGAACCTATCTCTGGGAGATGCGGGTAGCAATAGAAAGCTGCAGTTGAACGAATTGAACGAGTTTCGGAATGAAGCTTACGAGAACACAATAATCGTAAAAAACCGAATGAAGGTGTTCCACGATAAACACCTTATGCGAAAAACTTTCAAACCTGGTCAACAGGTTTTACTTTACGACACTCGGCTACATTTCCATCCCGGCAAGCTCAGATCTCGATGGAAAGGGACATTTTTTATACGCACCGCATATCCACACGGTGTCGACTTAGAGAATCCGGAGGACGGTTCACTATTTAAAGTGAACGGACATAGACTTAAATCGTTCCTCACTGCGGACCCTTTGGAGGAGCTCTTGTTTTTGCAGGAGCCGATTTACATTGACTGATCTTCCTCCATCTACCCCTAAATTTCGATTATCTAGCCAAAACACTGTTTCAAAAAAGTTTGGGGGTATGTATCACTTGTAGTTATATAAACACAAAATAAAAATAAAAAAAATTTGAAAAAAAAATTGTGTAATTTTGTAAATTTTCAGTTTTAATAAAAAATTAAAATAAAATTTTTTATTTACAAATAATTTCCTCTTTTTTAAGAGGGGATTTTTGCAAATAACCAAACCACCATCCCCTATAAATAAAACCCGACCCCTCTCTGTTTTTACAAACCCTAAAATTTTCATCTCTGCAAACCCTAGCCGCCGCCGCATCCAGAAAAAGGAGATCGCTCCATCGCGCTGCGCAACCGCCGCCGAAGCTCGCTTTGCGCCGCACAACCGCCGCGCCTCTGCCTCTTCTCCCTCTGAATTTTTTCAGAGGAGGTTTGCATCATCTCTCCCTCTCTGTTAAATTTTTTTATAAATCTGTGAACTTTCTGAATGGCACCAACCATTCAATAAGAACAAGATTTTTCACAAATCTTTACACACACAATTTACGGGAGTTATTTTGGTGAGAAGATCACACGGTGAAGATGGAAATTTTTAATTTTCAATCATCCCAATGCCTATGCTCTTCCAGATCTAGTCACTCGTTTTTACGAGTGCATGGAGGAAGGTTGCCTATCAAAATACGGTTTTATTAAATTACTCTAGGGCGATAGGGAAATAATCATTGATAGGGACTTCATTAATGAAGTTACTTTAATTCCTAGATTACTTGTTCACGACCAACTCCATCAATTTGAAGACTACTTACCCTTAATAGGTAATGACTGTTCGAGAGAACGTAGGAAAGACATACTGGCTAGAACCCTCTTCGCCAATGTATTAACCATGTGCCGTTGGGCACAAAACAACATTTTTGGCAGTTCACGTAACACAACATTTTTCGCCCCATCTCTTCATATCATGTACACCTTAATGACTAAGAACCTTAGATTTGACATGTGCACGGTTTTACTTAATTCAATTGGTGCTGGCAAAAGGGTTGCAAATTACTCATGCCCTATGTTAGTGATACAACAGTGACACTATTTCCTCCCTGTGGAGGAATTTGAGTTTTACATGCATGGAGGTATACCCATTAGGCCTCTTATTGAGGGCGTATCCACGTCCTATACCCGCCTGAATGATGTGTGGTCAGGAACAGAACCGGCCGAACATGTACCCGCCAGGACACCCAGCTCCAGCTCGACCGCGAGCGAGGAAGAGCTTTCCTCCGCAGAACATGCATGTCTGCTTAGAAGAGCCACTAGGGGGATTGATAGGTTGGTAGGAATGGTGACCAACTTGGATCACCGGGTGACAGAGATTGAACATGGCGTATCTATACTGCTGGCGACAAAGGAACGTTCCTGTTCACGTTCAAGGGGACGGTGAGGACATGAGCAGTGAGGGAACTGCTTTTGGTAAGTTTGGAGGAGGAGATGGTTTGTAAATAGTTATCATTGCATTGCATATTTTAATTTTTGTACATATTTTTTTTCTTTTCTTTCTTTGCATGTTTAATTCTGCATTGCATCTTTATAAAAAAATTTATAAAAATTGAAAAAAATTAAAATAAAAAAAAATATATAAAAGTAAAATCAAATAAAAAATTAAAAAACTAAAAAGTTGAAAAAAAATTCAACTAGGCCATATTTGACTTAAGTTTGACAAGACGGTTAACTAGCTAGGAAAAACTAGATCCTAAACTTAGTAAATTAAAAACCCAAAAAATAACCTTTCTTAAAGTTTAACGGTAGAAGATATATGTCCTTGTAGTTTATTTAGAAATAGGCAAATTTTAAGTTCAGTTCTTGGGCTAAGTCAAAATAATGGAAGAGTATTGAAATTTTTATTGAAGTGTAAGTCCAAAAAATAATTCCGAACCTTTAGTCTAAATTCTGAAAATATATACCATACAGCTCGCACATGCACGCACCTTGAAACTTCGGATAGTAAAGGATACCTTGAATTGCTCTCGTCTAAAATCCTTAGTATGAGAAAAAAATTAAATAAAAGTATAAGTGTGAATAAAGAGATATAAAAAAAATGAACACTGGTTTTGTAATTATTTAAGAATGCATAAAATAAAAAAATTTATAGCAAGGGTGCTTTATCACCTGATGCTTTAGACCAACTGGTTTGGGAGTCACTGCTAAAGCCTTAGGTATTACAAGATGAGGAACTATGCTTTAATGCGCGAACACATTTTGTAATCGGTCGTTAGTAACTCAAGAAGTATTAACGGTCGCATGAAGGATGTGTGAGTAATTTCATCTAAAATTCACTAACTAAAAGTACTTTGGACGATGGACAAGAGTATGCCAGTTTGAATTGAATTTCCAAGTGTAGGGGTGATACATACACACACGTAGGAGTATATGATTGGGGTTTTTCATGAGAGATAGGAATGGAAAATAGGACTTATATCATCAGTAGAGATGATAAAAATTCCTAAGTTGAGATGGAACCTTAGAAGGAAAATTCAAAAGATGCTAAAAGCTAAATAAATTTACAGAACATATACGATCATAAGTTAAATGATAAGTGAGTGTGAAAAATGCGGGTTGACGATTTCTAAGTTGAAGATAATAGAATTTCTTGCTAGAACACCAAATTGAAGAATGAAAATCAATAGGCCAAATTGATCGGATTTTGTGGGTAGTATCCGCTGAAAACCCTCAGGAGACAACACTCCTCCTACTAGGGACACCTATAGGTTTAATGGCTTGTTGCACGAGCTCAGTGCAATCGCGATTCCCTGCGAAAGTGAGGTTAGGTTTTTTCGAGAATAAAAATAGTTTTGCTCGGGACGAGCGAAAAATAAGTTTGGATGTATTTGTTCGTATCAGAATTTTACATTATTATATTCCCCATTCTGAATCATATTACAAATAAATAGGTGCTTTTGATCCATGTCTGCTAAATAGTTGCAGCTTACAGGTTCTTAGAACAATACAGTGAAATTCAGGAAAAGACGCTACAAATGTGAGACTACGACCAACAAGTAGATGAATCTGTATAATGCCGTCTACCAGTTTAAGGAACAAACAACGATCAATGAACAGTTCAATGCATAAAGTAAGAGGGCAACACAAGATTCAAGGCTTCAAGGCAAAGCTTACGGTAAAAGTCCACAAATTCTGTACTGTTGGAAGTCTGGAAGAAAGTAGAAAAGATTCCAAAGAACCAAGAGAAGAAAAAGGAAAGAAATAGCAACACGAAGCTACCCTGAGAAGTTGAGCCAGAGATCCCTCAAGATGGCCACGGATCCGCGGCCAAACATGGCATTCTGCCGCGGTTCCGTGGTCGTGCAGTGCACGTGTCGGTGCACGTGTCGGTGGGTGTCGGTGCTTTGACCCGGCTTTCATAGGGTATTATTATAATTTCAAATGTGGATCAGATGTAAACCCTAGAGTTTCTCCTATCTATAAATAGGAAAGCCTACAGCCTCTTTTGGGGCATGCCTCTTTTTATTTTCTAGATTAAATTTTTAATTCCATTGTAATCGTCAAAAGGTGTCAATAAAGTAAGTTTTTTTTATCTTGCAATTTTCCATTCTAATTTTATTTCTGCAATTTTTTTTAGCTGCATTTATTTATCTGCAAGTTAATTAGGTTATTAAAACAAAATTATAAAAAAATGAACTTTGTCGCAATTTTCCTAATGAG
This sequence comes from Agapanthus africanus, assembly GCA_030015575.1. Taxonomy (NCBI): domain Eukaryota; kingdom Viridiplantae; phylum Streptophyta; class Magnoliopsida; order Asparagales; family Amaryllidaceae; genus Agapanthus; species Agapanthus africanus. The sequence continues at coordinate 144,258,398 of CM057349.1, forward strand.
TGTGTAATTCCTTACTTGTTAAGGTTAGAAATGGGTAGCTTTGAGAGATGGACATCTCTCACTCCTTTCTTCCCCATATAATACTTTAAATTAGGACTCTATGTGAATCAAACACACACCGCTCACTACGGCAACCTATCATACGAGATAGCGGTGATTCCCTAGTTAGGCCGGTTGTGCTTAATTTACATAGAGCTTAGGGCTAAGAGTTAAGAAAGGACGGACAAGTACCAAAAGGAAGAAACTACGTTTCTTCCTAGTCGTGCTAATCCCCTTTGTTGACTATTACCCTAACTCCTAAGTTCTTAATTAGGAAAAAGGAAGCAGTGAAGAATTCTCTTTCCAAACTAACCTAATCCTAACCCTAGCAAGATTTTAAATCAAATTAAATTCAATCTTAGTTTTTCTAAAATTCAAAACCTACCAAAAATAGGACTTAACTCGTTAGAACAATAAGAAAAGAACATGTTCTCCCTGTGGACCGACCCGTACTCAACCGGTTAGCTACCAAGCGACACCATTATTGATTGCGGTATATTCTTAACTTTGATTTTGAAACGCACGTACACAAAAGACAACCAATCAAATGGCGCCGTTGCCGGGGATAGCGGTAGTTATTTTCTTTTTGTAATTTCGGGTTAATTGAAATTGAAAAAATTATAAAAACTGAAAAACATAAAAACATAAAAATATCATCTTGTTATTTTTTGAAGGGTTTTGTGTGAATTGCGCAGGAAACGAAGAAGGACAGATTCAGATCTGGAGCAAGCTCGGTGAACAAATCCAGAAACAGAAGATCTGAACACTCGTGTGAGCTGACTTCATGCTTTCTGATTCTTGCTTTTATACAGTTTTTCATATTATTATGATATATCTTGCATGTGGTTCTGTTCCTTATTCGGCGAAGAGCTAGCTCCAACTTGGGGATGCCTTTTTATCATTGCTTATATATATTCACGTTATGTACCGTTTTTGGGACTAGTTTTATAAAGGAGACTCTGCCGAAATTTTCAGAAAAACTTGATGCTTTTAAATGATTTTGACTTAACACTATTTTGTTAAAATGACTCTTTTAAGACATGTATTTATTTTATCACCCTATTGTTTTCACGGTTTAGATTCTGGGATTTTGGCTTACTTGAATAACGTTACGCCTCTAAATGTTGCATGATTTTAGTGCCAGTCACGTTTCCACATTCGGGTCGTGACACCTTGGGTCCTAGGGCCAAAAACCATATCGGGAGTTTCAAACATACGGGAAACTTGTCAAGCATGCGCATACCTTCTGGAGTGTGGTGACTTGAGTGGATTCCGTCAAGTTATCACATGATGATAGTTGGGTCCCGATTCCCACTGATGAGTATGTATTACTTCTCGAGAGATTTAAAGTGTAAATGATCCCGACTAGTTCGCCTTTTAGGTTTTGGAGGAGGATTCGAGGATACAGCGGGAGCCATCCTGATCAGATAAAGTGATAACCAATATGATCTTGATAGAGTGCACGTTGAGTGTTTGTTTTTTCTCTCTCTCTCTGGTACAGCGACCCATGACTTACCTTGAAAACTCATGAACCAATTTGACCGAACCATTTTACATACTTTGGCTTTAGTTTTTCTTGATTCGCGACAAAGTCACGTATATCCCTTCCACTCTTACTTTACCCTTTGCATTTCATCAGAACACGTTGTATCGCTATGATGATCCATATTGCTTGGAACGGCTATCGTATAGTTATATACAAACTCGAAGAAGTCGAGAATGGCCACAGGTTCAGAAGAAATTGAATAGCATTATTCAGTTGTCTCTTCCCTTTACCTTCTCTCAGGTTGCGAGAGCTCCTTGCATTAGGAGAGTACCCCATTATACTTATTGGATAGTCTTCTTCCAAACCTTAGGCTGGTACCGAAAGGTAGGGAAGAAAGAAAACCAGTTAGCTCAAGGACGGTGTACAGAAGGTAACATGTAGAGACATATAAAGGGGCTGAAGTGAAGGCAATGGAAATTGCGACTACTGTCATGAATCTGGATAATGAAAATGGCATTAATAAGAATACCTAACCATCCCCCATGAAACATTTTCATGTTTCAGTTTTTCAGTGTATGTGTAATAGAGAACTGTTTTCCCAATCAATTCTGACTCCAGGGTATGTATTTACCAGATTTGGATCTCACATCTGTACGGTGTTACTGATGATGAGCAGGAGCAGAATATTAGCAAATGAGCAATTTGATCCTCAATATCGGAATTCGTTGTAATTCGTGATATTGGATTCAATCGCCTGGTTTTGCCTGACGGCAAATATTTGGTTTCGAATAACCGTTGTTATGCACCAGATTTTAAAATGAAATATCTGTACTTTTATTTTTATAAAGTGAGATATACATTTAGAAAATTGTGTTTTGAACATTTACCTTTATCAGTTGAGGATAAGGTAAGATGCATTGAATAACGGTGTAAGACATTCTTAACCAAGATAAAGTTTTCAATTTACAAGACACAGAATTTGAGTTAGTATACTCTTGGGACTTATACATGGAAGTGTATGTTGTCCAGTGTCCTTCGGAAGAAAGGGGTCGGTACTCTTACTTCATTCAGGATTACCTATGAGTTCTCTGGTTTTAGACTCGCATTCGTAATAATGCAAGATCAATGATTTTGAGATGTTTATAGATATAAGAATAAAGTAAAGAACCACACGTTGGAAGTATCGAGATTCTTTGAGGTGATCGAAGATGTAGATACTTATACTAGGTATTCTATTATAGTAATATCGAGAACTTGATTCTCTTATAGGTTACTCATCTGTGGACGCGCTCCATGATAAGTAATGCGGTATTGGCCTTTTCCATTATATGATATGCATTGGAAACAGTTGCATGACTTTTGAATTTGGTTCCATCTAAATTAGTGTCATGATTCTATATGGACATATAATGGTTACATATCTTCAGGTTGTTAAGATATAGAGTTGTCTGGTTTCTGTTTAAAAGCAGAATCCGGACAAACTCGAGGCACGCTTCGGTAATGGCAGTTTCTGAATTATCCCAAGCATTCGCTAGGATATTGTTTCTACCATTTTCAAGATCAATAGTTATATTGTTCTTGACTCGCCACATTTTTATAAAAGGATTTTTTTGCAAAACAAACTAGTGGGAGTATGGTAGAATTGGAAGTGATTCCAGCACCACAATCGGTTACCGAAAATTTAGTAGAACCTAAAAATTCAATTGAACTTGACAAATCGTTAGCCACTCCACAGATTTTAGTATGTGACCTCAGACACCCGAGAGATGCTTCGGTTTTCTCATAGACGGTGACTAGGAGGTCAGCATCATGGAGATGATGGTCCTACTAGTTATCAGTGAAAGTGTACGCTAGCATCCCACTGGGTTTTACAAGTATCAAGCATGCCAAATTTTAAATTTTCGGGGTGCTAATCTACACTTAACAAGATCTTTAACTAGTTGATTAGGGTTTTAGGTTTGATATCAAGAAAAACAAAGAGAAGGAAAATATGGTATACCCTATAGATCAAGTCCTTCTCTTCTTAGGTCCCGGGTTATGGTCCACTTGACTCCGCTAGACTCCGCTTCAAGCTTGGACGAGCCTCCTCCGAAGATCTTCACGCCAATGACGATCCACCCGAAGTCTACTTGATCAAGCTACCTCTACACTAAACTCCTTTAGTGTAGCAAACACACCACACCAAATGGCTAGTCTAGTATGGGATGGTAAAGTAGGGGTTTTGTAAGCTCACAAAAGATCTCTCAAACTCAATGATTCACAATCACATCTGAGGGTTTTGAGTTTGGAGATGAGGTGAGAATTTTTTTGTAATATTTCAGAAATATAAAATATTATTTTTGGAAATTTAATATTAAAATAATATATTTCGTGAAAACTATTCGATTTGCGAATAGTGGTTTTTCGTAAAATGGTATAAGTATATACCGATATTTGGAAAATAATCGGAGATTAAAATGAATTATTTATTATAATGATATTTATCGGATTTTGGCATTTTTATAATTAATGATATGCAAATTTCAATTAATATCAATTAGTGCACTACTAATCGCAATTTAGCCAAATCCGTATTTTTACATTTTCCATGACTTGTGCACCATGTCACGTGCATGTTGTTATTGTGTTTGTGTTTGTGAGTTTTGTGAATGAGTTGTGAGACAAGTTAAGAAAAGAAAAGAAAAGCAAAGAGAATGAAACAAAAAAGGGAAAGAAAACAAGAAGCATATATTTTATTGTGAGAGGTGAGTGTAGGAGATATTTAGAGTGAGAGAGAATGAGCTTAAGAGAGAGAGGGATTGACTTTGCTACCATATTCCTTCATCCTTCACTCTCCATTGTTTTCTTCATCTCCTTCAATCTCCTCTACCTCCATATATCATCTCCAAATACTTTCCAAAACACTAAGCTACCTTCATTAAAAACATGTAGAAGCCTATCCTAAACCCTTTAGACTAATCATGTGTGGATTTTGAAGACTTTAGGCAACTCAAGAATTTTCTTCAGTTGCCAATGAGGTATAAACCTACACTTTTAGTTATGTATTGTGTATATATATTCTAGTTTAGTTTAGAAATCGATTTGGTGAGTTATGTGATCATGGAAATTTCCAAGTTGCGGTTAATTAAGGTGTAGTGAGTGTTTACAAGACCTTAGAGAGTGTTCTGTTGGCCAAGACCTAAGACTAGACCCAAAACACGGAGTTAGAATTTCCCCGATAACGTATTTTGTGGATTTTGTGAGGGGATACTGAGATCTGCTATAACCCGGAGACCCTAAGAATTATTTAGCGAACACAGAGAGACGTGCAAGCAACCTAGAAGCATCCCTTGAATCCCAAGCCAATATTCCCCAAACCAGGCCGCAAATATATTCCCCCAGGCCGCAAATTGCGGCCTGGTCATGGTGAAATGTGGTGATTTTTGTTCTGTAGCTCCCTTATCTTATATCTAGAGCAACCCTACATGCAAAATTGGGTAATTGTACCTGAGGCAAAATCTGGAGGTGATTTCCTTAGTTGCTGATTTCGTGTTATGCGATTTGTGAAACTTGGTTTTCGTATTTGATTTGGATTCTGTCGTTGGACGTTTGTACGTTAACGGACGAGCGTTATTTGGTTGATTTGCATGCTAAGCTATAGGTTTTAACCTATGAGCGAATCCGTGTGCCGTATCGGTTTTCGGATATTGGTTTTAATTGCATTTCGATGTGTATTGATTATAGGTACTTCTTGTGGACTTCCGAGACGACGAAGCACATCGACTTCAGCTAAGCGAGGAATTTAGAAGGTGAGTAGAATTATATCTATGGGGGAAGTCGGGTGGATGTCGTATAGCACCCCCGCAACCATTGATATGGAAAGATTGTGTTATAAATTATAAGCAAATAAAGGATATGCTAAAAACTTATGGACATGGTTATAGAATTTAGTAAAGAGATGATATGATAAAAGTTTACGCTAATGAATATGAATTGAAAGAGGACAAGTATGAGTTGTTAATGGTATGATATGAGATCGAGATCGATAAACACGACACGAGATTGATATAGAGGTGTTATGAAATTAATAAAATAAGATGTTTATACAAATGTGATTTGATATATATATATATATATATATATGAGTATAATGAGTAATATGTCGTACGAGACTTTAGATCCGTACCCTAATTATTGTATAGGTCTATACATTCCCTATTCTGTTTGATGACCCCGTACGATAGATTACCGTACGTGATAAGATGTATCGGATGATTGATTAGCACTAGTGATTTGAGGATGATGATCGAGGACTATTGTCATATCGGATGTTATGAGGCGGGATCGCCGATATAAAGATTGCCACATGAACCATACCTATTTTCAAAATGACGATGTGTATCGTTTAAAAAGTGACCGTATGATTCTTGTGTACATAGATATACCTATTTATTGTTCATGTTGTGTAGGATATTACGCCTCGTGATGTACATACCACGTGCCGGTATTTAATGCTATTTGATATCATTTGCTAGTACACCTGCACAATTACCATTGATGCGCATGTTACACATATACAGATTTGCCGGCTAACACACATTCTTTATCGTTAATTGCCATGTCACTTACATAGTAGAGTTGTCGTGCCATTTACACAGTAGAACTGCCATATTATGAGATAAATCTTAAATGTAAAAGTACATTCATTGTTCATTACTACACTTGACATGCTTGAATGATATACTCGATATGCTCATATTACTATTATATGTTACATACATCGTATTTTATGGTTATATGCTTGAGATGTTGTTTTCATGAGTTCTTTGGATTTGAAAACCGCAGTTATATTTCAAAAGGGATTATGTATTGCTTTAAAAACACGGTTTCTCTTGATATGATATTTCGAGGTGTCCACCATGAGTTTTATTTGTTCTGAGCAGTGAGTATACACGATTCAAGGAGCGGTAGGCACCGTCTATGGGTACATGGTAGACCCGGTGAGGTACCCTGGGGCAAGAATACTCGTATTGTTAGGCGGTGAGCCTGGCAGGGGCGCACTACCTAGCAGTGATTGTATAGAACTCGGCAGATATCCGGAGGATACCGTTTTGGAGTTATGATATGAAATGGATATGAGGGCCGATCTGAGTATGCAGCGCCTGAGATGAGATAGATATGATGTCCGATCTGAGTATGCAGCGCCTGAGATATGAGGATTTACGTGTCGTTGCTGGACACGGGTTTCATGATCTTTTGAGTATCGATGTTGGACACTCAGGTTCCATGATTTTGATGTGTCGTTGATGGACACACGTGGTTGATATCCTCATATATATATATATATATATATATATATATATATATATATATATATTCAGGCATATGTTTTCATGATGTTTCAAGTGTCGGTGTTGGACACTCCGGTTCCATGATATTAGTTGTGTCGTTGACAGACACGTGGATGATATCCACATGCATACAGGCGTATGATGTCGGATGTTTATTTATATATGTCATTGTATTGACTCGATTGTTGACATATATGCGTGCTTGGTCACCTTAGATATCATAGTATTACCTTCAGGATATAGTGATCTAGTAAATCGTTGTTTTATTCGATTTCTACTTGCCGATGTTTTCAACTCACGAGTTGGCAACTTACCCCCGTTGTGCCACAGTTCTTGCAAGTTTGATCGCTTGGGATCAGTTGTGGTATTGCTGGCACACAGCTTCTTCCAGTGTGCTTTGCTTTGGTAGGTGGGAGACATGTTGGATCGTGCCCACTCTCGTACTTTTATATTCCGTTGTTTCTAGATAAACTCTATCAGATCAAATCAGATCTAGACATTGTATATTGGTAGACCTAGTCAGACTTTGGTTTTGTGCAAGACTTAGAGCGATGTGTTTATGATCGCTTTCTTGAGTTTTGATATCTTGCTTCTTTATTTGTTCTTTCTGGATTGATTCTTCATCGTTGGGCATCGTATATATGTTATTGCATGGTTGTGATTCTGCCGGTTGGCAAAGAGCTACATCCCAGTTGGGGATGCCTATATATTGTTGTGTATATGGTTTTGGATCAAAATATACAAAGGAGGTGCTGCCCAAATTTTTAAAGACGAAACATGTTTTCAACTCTAGTATAATCCACATGCATTTACATGTTTCATTAGCTATGCATTTAAAGAAAAAAAAATCATTATACCTTTATTTCAAAACTGCACCCCCACTATTTTCCTCAAAAAGGTTTAGATTTTCTGGGCATCGGCTTACTTGATTCACGTCACGCCTTTAGACGTTGCGTAATTTAAGTGCCGGTCATGTGCTAAATTACGGGTTGCGACGAAGTTGGTTTCAGAGCATTAGGTTTAATCCTGGTTTGAGTCTGGGTTTGACTATGCGGAGTCTAGGGCGTATATATTTCAGAACCTAGGCTTAACCTTACGGAACTTAGACTTAACGGGGGGGTATTAGACTCGAACTTTCGTTTCATAGGTTGACCTTGGTTGATGGAGTAAGTAGCTTGAGTAGAGTGAGTTACCGTATGTATGTTCCACGGCATACTTACGGTATGATACTCCACTTAAGAAACCTTAGGTGGTACATATCTTGAGATCTGTGATACTATTTGTTCCTATGATCATATATCCATTTGGGATATATCCATTTGGGATCTGTTGATTTCTTTCGTTCATTTGATTTATATTCATCGATACCTGCTTGAGGTTCCTGTCACCATAGTTTGAGCATAGATTGAGCTGTTGCTAGTGTTGCGGTCAGGGCGAGCTCGTCACGGACGAGGACTGACCATGATATTTTCTGGTGACACAGGGACGTGTAGGTATAGTGTTGTGTTGTGATCTCTCGTTTGAGGCGAGTGTTCGGTTTTGCACCGTATGATCGGGCCATTGATAGAGGCTGCCGGATTAAAAGGACTGTTGATGTACATCCTACCTCAGAGATCGTGATATTGTCTACCGTGCAGACAGATGACCCAGTTGTTGCTGAGATTGATGGGATGTCACTTCCAGAGTCTATGAGCTGGAACAACTGGAGCTTTCAGACAGAGATGTCACAGGAGAGAGCTAGTCTATCTTGAGTTGAGCGACTGATATGATTCGTCAGATTTGATGTGTCGATGCAGGCTCAGTTGAGTCGAAGAATTCCAGTTGAAGGATCTTACATAGATCTAGATTAAATCGAGCAAGAGAGGACGTTGTTCGTTGGATGCTCCGATGTGAGATCGGTAAGTTGACCCGTTTCGGATAGAAGGATCTCACCCAGATGTGTTGTGAGTTGATCGAGAACGGATGAATAAAGTGTATTCCTCCGATGATTGGATGAGTTCCCGAGGACGTGTTCGGCTAGATATCTTCTACAGAGTGATGAAGATACCGAGTCCATAATTTCGAGTACGTGTGAGAAACTCCAGATTGACCGTAGCCGAGAATGAATTGCAATATGTAGACAGCAAGAGTTGACGTCGAAGTGGACGATAATAAAGACAAGTGGAACAAGAGGTTCATGCGAGATGTTAACGAGCGGTTGTTACTCTCCGTTGATGCCAGATGATTGATATGTGTGCAGAGGCATTAGATACAGCTAAATTTCAGATGAAATCCGTGCTGAGGATACAGCTGTCCGGTTATGAGAAAAGAGTGAAGCAAGAGTGCCAACCTTCGTATAGTTCAGCATAGGTGAGATCGGAAGAAGCCATGAGCAGGTTCTTTCTAGGACACCACAGCGATAAAGATTTGCACCCAGGATCAGTTATATCATGCGTATTTAGAGGGCCAGATGTCGCCGTCAGTAATGTGCCGTTGAGAGTGGTCATGTTGATTAGCCAAACGGTGATCAGAGAAGTTCCAGAGCAGGACTATTCCGTTAGTACACCTGACCAGGCCGACGAGCAGAAAGATCATAAGATTGGTAATCCACAGAGAAAACGAGGACCCTGAGACCGAGGATGCCATATCCTGAGCAGGAGGCAAGTAGATTAAATTGCTCTGCCAGTTTTCAGCGCACCGACATTTTTTTCGATATTGTAGGAGGTGTAGCTCAATGACAGTTATTGCAATTTGCGTTTTGTGATCCGAGTATCTCACTTTTATCGCTTGGACTTGAGTTTCGATGATTGGGTTTCGTGATTTATGTTTCTGTGCACCATGGCTGCACCTACTGGAAATTTATATTTTGTGCATAGTTGTTGCACTTGATTTATATTCTATACACCTCTACATTGGTTTATGATTTGTGCATATCTATTGCACTTGGTATCGATTTGTGCCATCGTAGCACGTATTTATGGTTTCGTGGATTCGATACTGTCGATTTGATTTCGTACATGTATGCACTTGCCTTTATTTATGCACTTGGTATAGCTTACATGTACTTGCAGTGCATTGATTCATGTTTTGTGCACACAGTTGCACACGTTTATGATTCTATACACCTTGGTATACTCGGTGTTGTTTTAATAAGCATTTGAGATATTGATTTTTATTTCATGCATTGGTTGCACCGGATTTGTATTTCGTGCATTTGTTGCACCAGATTGTATTTCGTGCATTTTTTGCACCAGATTGTATTCGTGCATTTGTTGCACCAGATTGTATTTCGTGCATTTGTTGCACCAAATTTTATTCGTGCATTTGTTGCACCAGATTTATGTTTTCGTGAGCGTCTGCACTTGGCATTCATTATCGTGAACGCTACTGCACTAGATGTTTTATACGGACCGGACACACTTGTTATGGATTTCCGTGCATGTGAACGTATGATATGAGATTTTGTGCACACCGGGTGCACTCGATAGAGATTTTTATTCGTGCATGTTGGATGCACTTGATTGGGATTTTTTTTCGTGCATATTGGATGCACTTGATTGGGATTTTTATTTGTGCATGTTGGATGCACTTGATTGAGATTTTCATTCGTGCATGTTAGTTCTGTAGGGTTAGCTTATCACCTTGTGAAGGTTTTGGCAAGCATCAATCATGCTACTTTGAAATTTTTTGGGTGCTAAACAAACCCTAACCAAGATCTAAACTTGAGAAATAGGGCTAACTTGCATGTAAACAACTTTACATTTAAGAGTTAGGTATTATAACCTTTGTAGTCCGTTCCTTTACTTCAAAAGCTCCGTGTTGAGGTCCTTTCGCTGCGATCATCAAGTACCCGGACTCTAGAGAGGCTCCACGAAGAGAAAGATGCATGCTTTCTTCCAATCTTCAACCACTAAGATGATCTACCATGAAGAAACTCAAACCCAAGTTCTTGCTTCAGCAATCATGTATTAGTGAAACAAACACCCTAATCTAAGTGGCTAGAATAGATGAGTATGATGAAGTAGGAATTTAGCTCTCTTATGTTTTCAATTTCTTACTTTATTTCATCACATCACAAAAGGCTAGAAAGCTTTTTTCAAGAGGAAGAAGAAGAATTTCATTTGTGATGAATAATGAATTGTTGTGTGAGGTTAGAATTGCAACCATGGGTTAAAGAATGATAAAGTTAACCATTGTAGAGAATAAACTAGAGGCTAAGGTTTGGGTTGGGTTAATAAATATCAACACAAAATATTTAGGCTAAAGACAAAAGAATGCTTCATGAAGCTTCATGAAAAAGCTAACCCAAATCCAAACCCTAAATTGTTTAAACTCCACAAAACATGTTGCATTTGTAACCCTAACTTATTACAATATTATATATCACATATACAATATATTTTATAACAAAAGAAAATAAAACAATTAACATATATCTCATATATATCAATGTATTATCCATGTGAGAAAAAGAATTTTTAAGTGAGCTTATATTAGTTAATGTAATGTAATATATCGAATATATAATTATACATTAAATTATCAAATCAACACTTGATCCGATAATCCATCTATTTCACAAATAACCGATTAATATAATCTGAATCAGTTCATCGAATCAACACTTGATCCGATGACCCGGCTATATCATATATACCCGGCCGATATCACATATCGCGAGAATCTAATACGGTATCGCATACACGTATTATTCTCGTTCCCGCATATATCACATATGTACTCCTACTCCGTTTTGCCTAAGCCGGGAAACCTCTGTGTAGGACTCTAAAGAATCGTCAATACGCCGGCAGTAGGTGATGATCATATCAAAACACCCACAAGCTGCAAGCGGTCAGCTAAACGTAACAACCATCCGTGTATTGAGCAATTAGAAGATCAACAAGCAAGCCTGTACATTCTCTTGAGAATCCAATCAGTAACACTCCCGTACAGTCCGGTCTCTTCGTATGATATGTCGCATATCTAGTCTAGGGGTGGTTAACGTCAGACCCCAGTAACCGATAAGTCATATCGATATGAGGTCCATAACAGTTCGAGAAACTACTGATAACACTTACCAGTAAATCTCAGTAACCCTGGCCAGGGATTTCCAGTTATAGCCAATTGAACACAGCGCAAAATCAACTCCCTATACCGGGAGAGACGAAACCCCTCCTATCGCTCATTGTGTCCATGCGATTCAGGACTGTACCGAAAAGCCACCGTTTTGCACGCCCTCTTAGACGTGGTAAGATGGAAATCAAAGCATAGTAGGAATCACACAAGAATCTATGACGATCTTGGGATTACAGACTAACCTGTACCAGTGTCACCAAAGAACTGCCATCTGACATGAGGTATAATACCATCTGGGAGTTCTCGGCGAGTCCGTCCAGTGTACCCAGTCTTCACTGAGCACCCGTATACTATCTCTAATGTCAAACATCAATGGATATAAGATCATCCATCGCCCATCCACATGGATCAAGAAGCATACGCTAGTCTACTCTGGTATATCGATGCCCTGTCTCGATATACCTACGACTAGGAACATTTAAAGGATATACTTAGCGACTACACTATCCCCACTAGTATGATCTGCATCATAGTCCTGGTAGTCAAGTACTCATCCTAAGGGCATTATCAACATGTAACATAGAGACTATCAGAGTACATGTTAAGATAAAGAGCAACCAGATAGCATACTATCATGTCGAGCAAGAAAGTCCTCCATATATATGTCCAAGCATTGACTACAATATACATCACATGTACAGTAATGGCCTTTAGGGCATACATATCACTAACAATCTCCCACTTGCACTAGGGCCATCTGTTGTGGTATCTCATACCTAACAATCAGCTGTGGTTGAAGTATCTCATACTCAACCATCCCATAAATGTCTCTACTGAGAATAGGCCTTTGTGAGTGGATCTGCGCTGCTGTCCTCTGTGTCTACTCTCCTAACCTTGATCTTCCTGGAGATCAACCATCTCCATGATCAGGTGATACTGCCTAAGAATATGTCTGGATCTTTGATGGGACGGGGGTTCCTGGGCATAAGCCACAACTCCATTGTCACACAATGGTAGGAACGAAGTTCATCTCATGAACTTATATATCCAGACTGCCTCTTTGGTAGCATCCTTGGTAACGATGTATCTTGCCTTTTAATCATCTAGTTTTTCACGGTATCTAGTTTGGAACTCTTCCAACATACCGTCCCTCCACTAAGGGTAAAGACAATGCCTGTGACTGACATTCAGTCTACCTTATCGCCCTGGAACCATTCCAGTGATTCTCCCCAGGATCGATTGATACCATTTCACTACACCTAGTGAGAATCCGAATATCCAATTAGATCTATCTTATATATCCAAAACCTAGGATTTAGGAGGTATCATCTTGATCCTATATGGAAAATCCATGTGATAAGAGGAGATTGACCGAGCGTAGCATAGGAAACTCCTTCCCTATCAAGAGTATGTCATCCACGTACTATACGAGGATCACTACCATACTCCCTACTACCTTTTTGTATATACAAGGTTCATCTACCATTTTGATGAAGTCAAACTCTTTGACTACAACATCAAAACAGATGTTCTAACTCCGCGATGCCTTATTTATCCGATAAAACAACTTGCACACGTTTCCGCTGCTCCCACTGTCTACGAAGCCATCTAGCTGTGTACATACAGACGCTTTCTTCTAAATCATCATTTAGAACAGCAGTCATGACACCCAACCACCAGATATCGTAGTTATGGTATGTAACAGTGGCAAGTAGGATGTGGATGGACTTAAGCATAGCTTTGAAAGTCTTAACATTTCCATGTACACCATGTAATCTTCTCAAGATATACTTGCTTCTGTTGGGGATTTAACCCTTCAGATAAAGTAACCAAAGTCCATACTTTATTGGTGTATATAGATTCCATCTCAGATCACTAAGCATCCAGCCATTCTTACAGAGTCCCCACTCTTGATGGCCTGCTCGAAACAAGTTGGGTCATCATCTCATGATGCAATCTTCGCTCCCACTGTCATAGAGAAACCGAAGTATCTCTCAGGTGGATGAGGAACCCTACTAGATCGGCGGAGAGGCTGAGGTTCGTTAGAAACTATTGAATCCTTCGGGTTTACCAAATCATCAGCTGCAGTTTGTATAGCTGGAACATTTTCCAGTTCTACCTCATGACCGCTAATTTCTTCACAAGAAATTCCCTTTCCAAAAAGTGCCATGCTGAGAAACAAAACACATTTTACCCCCCAATTTGGTAGAAGATATTCCCTTGCGAATGCTTGGGATATCCAACAAACTTCCACAGAACAGATCTTGCCTCGAGTTTGTCCGAATTTTGCTTTGGACAACCCCAAATCTTAACATCCATAAGAGATGGGCTCTTTCCATTCCATATCACATATGGAGTGGTAGGCACCTGATTTGGTTGGAACCCTATTCAATAGGTATGCAGCTTCTCAAGTGCAAAACTCCCAAAAGGAAATAGGTAACTCAGTAGTACTCATCATAGAGCACACCTTATCACATAGGGTGTGATTGCTCTGCCCCGATATACCAACGTATTGTAGTGTATACGGAGGAGTAATGCCGAGAGAGAATCTTATTCTCCTTTAGAATAGTCCAGGAATCCCGTGCTCAAGTATTCTCCTCCCTGATTACATCAAAGGACATAATACTTATACCCGTATTGGTTCTCTACTTCTGAAGTACAATGAAGCAGTCCTGGAATGTGTAGACAGGGGACCTCATACATCATCATGTATCAATCCCAAGAGTACACTAACTCTTTCTCTGTTTTCAATAAACAGAGCTATGGTCATCTTATCTTTGTGACATGTCTGACAAGTTTCACAAGATGCAAATTCAAACTAATTTAAATATGCATCTAAATGTAACGTCAGCTATTCGGGTCACATTGATATGACCTAGTCTACAATACCTCAAGAAGGATTTGTTCATTTCTGAACTTTTTCTCTTGTGTGTGTTCTGTACAATAAGAACTGTGGTTTGATTTAGAACTTCTACGCTTTTAGATAACGTGCCTGAACTGAGCAACTCTTGATATAGGAAATGTTTAAAACATTATCCAACAATACAAAATTATATGCTTCTTTATTAAATAAAGATACTGATTTGATGTTGTATATCAGGTTCGGTATCTAATAACATTCGTTCAGTATCAATGTATTTGTTAATACAGGGTGATAACTGCTAACAGACTTGGCTGCAACACTTGCACCATTTTTAACTTATAAAACATATTACCCTTTCTCAGTTCTATGTAATGAACACACCCGAAGATGATGCATCATCATACACTTTCTTAGTTTGGGTGGTACGGGAATTCTGGTAATCCCCTATTTCTTGCTCTGTCTTATAACAATTATCAGTTGGAGCGGGACCAACGTTCCCCAGCATAGTATAACAAGCGGGTTCGGTCAATATATCCGTATTTTTATCTTGATTAAGGCGTGACATGGTCTCTACCTGGAGAGAGAGAGAAGAAAACACTTAGCGTATGCTCTTGCAAGATTAGATTGGTTATTAATATATCTAATCAGGATGGCTCCCACTTATTTAGTCAAATCTTCCTTCAAACCTTAAAAGGTAAGACTAGCCGGGATTAATTACACCCTACAAGTTCGCCAATCTTTCGGCCAGGCTAGTGTCGGTACTTTGAGAGAGGTTCCCCGTGCTTTCGGACGGACCTAATTAAAACAAACCTCGTTTTCCCAGGGGCGTAACCCCATTAACTCCTTTCTAGACACCTACTTTGATCGACTAATTGTAATGTGTAAGACTCTCCCAGGAGTAACTCTTATTCGCAGTGGGTATCGGGATCCAACTATCTCATAGAAGCTATGCAATCTCATTGTAAATTTCAACACTTGAAATTCCCGATAATATTTTTATCTCTAGCGTGCTATGACCTTGACGCATGCCAAACAACCCATAGTCCGCTAGTCAAGTTCAACCCGTGCATTTCCTGATTGAATTAAACCCACCCGTACGACCCTTGACGTATGCCAAACAACGCCGTACCAATACCCCAATCGAATCGCATTGTATGCTAGCAGATAAACACTAGTTAGCTACCGTACACTATGCCTTGACGCATGTCAAACTACCACAGCACGAATACTAAGTAGTACTTATCTGAAATGATGGAGGGTTACACAGGTTTTTAAGAAAACCATGAGCGCAAAGAACTTGATATCGTTGTAGAATCGAGTGAATTTTGAAAGGATTGTTTTTGAGGCTTTTACTAGTTTCGCTAAAGAGGTCGCTCCCGGTGAAGGGATCTCGGCCCTTTCCTCATCGAATAAGGTGCAGGATATTTCACAAATACCGCTGTGCAAAGCAAGAACTATCGAAGCAATCAAAAGACAAAACTGAGTTTGTAGTATCTGCTAGTTTCGCTAAAGAGGTCACTCCCGGTGAAGGGATCTCGGCTCTTTCCTTATGGAATAAGGTGCTGGATATTCTACAAGGAATACCGCTATATAAAGTAAGAACTAAAGCTACCAGTT
This sequence comes from Agapanthus africanus, assembly GCA_030015575.1. Classification (NCBI taxonomy): domain Eukaryota; kingdom Viridiplantae; phylum Streptophyta; class Magnoliopsida; order Asparagales; family Amaryllidaceae; genus Agapanthus; species Agapanthus africanus. The sequence goes on from CM057349.1 coordinate 144,274,788, forward strand.
TTTAAACAAGTTTCTACAACATATTTAGGTTTCTTTGATTTCATTAATCTCATTAATGAAGTCCCATTTTATTATGCTTCACAAGCATCACATTTGAAACGAAATCAGCAATATAACATATATCTCATATATATAATATAAACATTCATCTCAGGCAGTAATATGATCTCATCACAAAACATTGCAGCAAAAGAAACATATATAAAATATTGGATATTCTAGGAATTCCGTGTTTTAAGTTAAGCCAGTATAAAACACGGATTCCACGGTTGCGATGAATAGCCAAACCCACATCCCTAGACCCCTACGAGAGCGGCAAGCAACCCTATCAATTCTAGAGTTAGGAGACCTGGTCTCGACTCCTCGAGATGGTCTCCCACTGGACCCTAGAACTCGGTTACTTGTGCTCCCCGCCTTGGGTTAATCCTAATGAGGAAATGTAAATAATATACAATGGTGACATCATCCTCAACCCGGAAGTGCCCGAATAAAAGAATATTACATACAATGAATTTTACATGAATGAAAATAAAAAAACTCTAATCTCACATAAAAACCCCGGCTATTCAAAACACGACGATCCAATATAACATATCACAGCAACACATAACATCATATGTCATCAATGTAAGTAAATATGCGTATCCCAATTGTCGTTGATGTATAGCAACGAAACCGGCGATACCCAAAATATTACACTTACGGTCGCAGAAAAGAAAGTGTAAAACTACAATAGTTGGAATCCGCAACCTCTTTAGACATCACATGCCTAATCAAATGAATTCCTTAGACATCGCATGCCTAACAATTATAAACCCCGCATTTTAGTCTCGATCTTGAAAACACTTTTCAATATCTAGTCGGGCAATTCAACAAGATTCTTGACATCCTGATCAAATGCTCGTCGAAAACTTTAGTAGACGGCCGCACCCCCGGATGCCGTCGACGAAGTGCACTAAGGTAGAACATCGCTGCCGCGAGCACCCGAACGGATGCTTTTGACGACGGGGTTCTCCTACAGCCACTTGGTCGGGGCTATGGGGCATGGCTATCTATTAAGTTTACCCGGCGACTATCCGCGTACGCTACGTGATTGCAACGGACTTTTGATCGCATCAAAATCCCATGGCAACCAGTCAACTGAGACCAAAGTGCTAGATTTATAACATTCAAATTAGTTATCTCATAACTACTGGTGGATTCCAAAAATTGTATCACATTCCAGATAAATAGACAATGTTAAACTTTCCGATCGAATAATCAAACACCCAAGATTTCCCAAATAGCTCAACACTTGAGCGGAGTTCAAAAATCCCAGAACATGTCACGGCCACTATGAACCAGCTATAGAAGGGTCAAACCAACGCCTCACATATGGCAACGCTTAACTACCACAAACCATATGGTTCAGTAGCGGTTTTGACGGTCACATAATCGAGTTAGGGTTACGTTCTTCTAGAGGGTCCACAGATTCGCTTGCATGATTTTCTGAAAGTTTTGAACTCAGGAAAAATCCAACATATGAAAGTTTTCCGACAGGGGAAAAAGTGAGTTATAGATATCCGTTCGAACCTTTTAACACGTTCCAAATTACCCAAAAAACATAAACATAGTTAAACTAGCCGATCGAATCAACGAGTTCCCAATATAACCCAGAAAGCTCAACACTTGAGTAGAATTAAAAATTCCCAGAAGTATGAAAAAGTACCCAAGAATAAACCCCTGAAGTATTAGCCCCAACCTCCCAAAGATAGCCGCGGAACCGCCGCCAAACGCATGGTTTGGCCGCGGTTCCGCGGTCCCTTAAGTGAGTTATGGCTTCGTACTTCACAGTAATTCTTAGAATTCCCTGCATAATTTTTTGAGTATTTTTAATATGAAAAATTTTAACTTTTGCAAAAATTTCCACAAAGTGGGATTTTTCGGGGTTTCGGAGTTCGATCGGACTTTAAATTTCGTCTAGACAACGCCTGATACTCTAGGTTGGCTCTGATACCACTGTTGGGTTATCTTAGCACCTTGTGAAGGTTTTGGCAAGCATCAATCATGCTACTTTGAAATTTTTGGGGTGCTAAACAAACCGTAACCAAGATCTAAACTAGAGAAATAGGGTTAACTTGCATGTAAACAACTTTACATCTAAGAGTTAAGGATTACAAACTCTGTAGTCCGTTCTTTCACTTCATAAGCTCGGTGTTGAGGTCCCTTCTCTGCGATCATCAAGTACCGGGACTCTAGAGAGGCCCCATGAAGAGAAAGATGCATACTTGCTTCCAATCTTCAACCACTAAAATGATCTACCATGAAGAAACTCAAACCCAAGTTCTTGCTTCAGTAATCATGTATTAGTGAAACAAACACCCTAATCTAAGTGGCTAGAATAGATGAGGATGATGAATTAGGAATTTAGCTTTCTTTTGTTTTCAATTTCTCACTTTATTTCATCACATCACAAAAGGCTAGAAAGCTTTTTTCAAAAGGAAAAAGATGAAGAATTTCATTTGTGATGAATAATGAATTGTTGTGTGAGGTTAGAATTGCAACCATGGGTTAATGAATGATAAAGTTAACACTTGTAGAGAATAAACTAGAGGCTAAGGTTTGGGTTGGGTTAATAAATATCAACACAAAATATCTAAGCTAAAGACAAAAGAAAGCTTCATGAAGCTTCATGAAAATGCTAACCCAAAAGCTAACCCAAATCCAAACCCTAACTTGTTTAAACTCCACAAAGCATATTGCATTTGTAACCCTAACTTGTTACAATATTATATATCACATATACAATATATTTTGTAACAAAAGAAATAATACAATTAACATATATCTCATATATATCAATGTATTATCCATGTAAGAAAAAAAATCTTTAAGTGACCTTATATTAGTTAATGTAATGTAATATATCAAATATATAATTATACATTAAATTATCAAATCAACACTTGATCCGATAATCCGGCTATTTCACAAATAACCGACTAATATAATATGTATCAGTTCGTCGAATCGACACTTGATCCGATGACCCGGCTATATCATATATACCCGGCCGATATCACATAGCACGAGAATCTAATACGGTATCGAATACACGTATTTTTCTCGTTCCTGCGCATATCACATATGTGCTCCTACTCCATTTTGCCTGAGCCAGGAAACCTCTGTGTAGGACTCTAATGAATCGTCAATACGTCGGCAGTAGGTGATGATCATATCAAAACACCCACAAGCAGCAAGCAGTCAGCTAAATGTAATAGCCACCCGTGTATTGAGCAATCAGAAGATCAACAAGCAAGCCTGTACATTCTCCTGCGAATCCAATCAGTAACACTCCCGTATAGTCCGGTCACTTCGTCTGATATGTCGCATATCTAGTCTAGGGGTATTTAACGTCAGACCCCAGTAACCGATAAGTCGTGTCGATATGAGGTCCATAACAGTTCGAGAAACTACTGATAACATTTACCAGTAAAACTCAGCAACCCTGGCCAGGGATTTCCAGTTATAACCAATCGAACACAGCGCAACATCAACTCCTTATACCGGGAGAGACGAAACCACTCTTATCGCTCATTGCCTCCATGTGATTCGGGATTGTACCCAAAAGCAACCGTTTTGTACGCCCTCTTGGACGTGGTATGATGGAAATCAAAGCACAGTGGGAATCACATAAGACTCTATGACGATCTCGGGTCTACAGACTAACCTTTAGCAGTGTCACCAGAGAACTGCCATCTGACGTGAGGTATAATACCATCTGGGAGTTCTCGGCGAGTCCGTCCAGTGTACCCATGTAACGTTTTAGAAATTGTTATGCGAATTTTTCCGTTTTAGGGTAAAATTGTCGATATTTTCCGTTTTAACCCGACTGTGATCAAACGTCCATATAAACTTGCCGGCACCTAATTTAGCTAAAATAAATCTAGTGCGCAAGCTTTGAGGGTATATGGGACGTTTTGGTTCAAAAAGATTTTTTCACTATTTTAATATTATTTTAATGTGGTATTTATATTTTGGGAAATTTCTCCAGAATTTGTATCTTTTCAAACAAATCAAGTTTCAGTAAAACCAAAACCCTACATAGATCTTATGAGAAAAGGGAATTAAGTTTTAAAAAGAAACGAAAAGAATTGGAATGAGGTGGCTTCATGCATGAATGTGCATTTATGTGTGCATTTATGAGCATTTATCACTAGAATTAGCTACGAAATTCCACACAAAACCCCCCACCTCATCACTTGGCTGAGCTCCTCCTTCCTTTATCTGCCCTTGACTCATTTTTTTCCATTTGCAACAATTCCAAATCAATAAATCTCCAAAATTTCTTCAAGTCTTGAGTTTTTGCTTCTTTGATCACTTAGAGCTAGGAAAGCTTGGATCTCGTGAGCAAAGATTGATAGGTATAATCCCTAAACTGTTATACAGGAGTTTTTATGTTGTATAGCTCGTTGGTTGTAGCGTAGAACACTTAAACTATCGATTAGTGCAATATCATGTTTTTAGTGTCTTTTTAGAGCCTCTGTAATCTGCTGTAACCGGGAATTTTTACAGAATAATCAAACAAGATTGTAGTGATGTACTAGTGAACCTAAGACCCCACCTGAGACACGAGACCCACCCCACCGGCTTGGGCCGGCGACCAAAGCTATATTTCCGGCGAAGTCGGATTAGTAAAGGGGTATTGGGGTTTGGTTTTTGTGGGTAGTTGTGTGCTGTTGGTTAGGGGTGTTTGGTACTGTTTACTTTTTTAGTATTTACAGTATGAAAAATCTGGGATCGCAAAGATAGTTTTTAGTGATACGACTACGCGCGATACGTTATCCGACATGGTCCGTGCACTTTTTGTTGGTTTTCCTCTTGAGTTGGTTTCGTCGTGTCGCTACGTACGTTAGCCACAATAAGAACACTTTGGAGTAGGTTTAGAGTTGGTGTGTCGGTAAAACGTAGTTGGTGCGTGTTTTTAGTCGTTTGCTAATATACACTTGTTGTCACGACCCGAAAGTACGGAACATGACCGGCACTTAGATTACGAAGCGTCTAGAGGTGCAACGTAACATAAGTATGCCGAAGCCCAGAAATCTAAACTATAAAAGAAGAAGAAATAAAGGAAAACATGAAGAAAACAAGTTTAAAAGCATCATCCAATTTCCTCAAAAATTTCGGCAGAGTCTCCTTTGTAAAAACTGGCCCTAAACGGGTACAAACAAGTATAATACATACAAACAATAAAAAACATCCCCAAACGGGAGCTAGCTCTACGCTAAAAGGTAGAAACAACCACACCAATGCATAATAGTATACAATGCCATAGGGCGAGGCTCAAAACATAAAAGAAAACAAATCCACCAAATACCATAATAATACAAGCGCGACTCTAATGTCGAAATAAATAACTGGTCCAGTAAACTTATCAAGTAATACAAGTTTGGTTGATGGAGCTTTCTAGATACAAATGAAATAATAAAAGTACAATGGCGGTCCAGATACAAGTGAACCAACCTACCGTGCAAATCATCCTGAAAGAAAAGATGTGCCAGCAAGCTGCCAGGAAAACCTGTACATCGAACCTGTAAAAAATTTGGCACAACGGGGGTGAGTTGCCAACTCGAGAGTAGAAGATATCTGCGAAAAGAAATCGAATGCACAACGCTATCCTAGGTCATAATAATATACTAATATACTACTAATCATCAAGTAAGACAGGATAATAAGCTACGTGTAAGTGCAACAGCCCCGTGCTCGTGTCAGTGCCTCATATAGTATCATGTCATGTGAATGAGTATGCATGCACCATGAATGTAAAATAACCAATCCTGAAATCTAGATATATCTGTATAAGAAATCTTTAGTTTTTATCATGGTAAAATGTGTATGGAAATCTGAAATATCAACGATGAAATCCATGAAAATCCGTGTCAAGTATCGACACAAAACATGTAAATCTCAAGTCTCAATACCTCATAATTTCATTGTCCATAGTCTCAATACCTCGGGCTCCGTCAGTCCGGATCGGCCCATATCATCAAATCTCACGATAATGGTCGGTATCCTCTGGATATCTGCCGCGCCAGACATCACCGGTAGGTAGTCCTCCACTGCCAGGCTCAACGTCTACAATTCGATCTTCTTGCCCCGGGGTACCAAACCAGGCCTACCATGTACCCGAGACGGTTTATCCACTCCTCGAATCGGGTCTCGAAATCCAACAGAAAACAATGAAATCTCATGGTGGACGACACATACATCACGAGAAAACCGCATGTTATATTTTAAAAAGAGAGGAGGAAAGAGAGAGAAGTTTTTATATATTCTTACGGTTTTCCCCCAAAATCCAGAAATCTCATAGAAATCCAAAATCCCAAAATCATGAGTAAGTATATGATAAGTGTCGGCATATGCCCCATAATACTGCATAATAACATGAAAATGTGAATGAATGAAATGTCTAAGTAATGAATGCCATGTTTATACTAACACCAGAGAGTAATCACAATCTTGTATCGATCTAGTTGCTAGCTGATTCTATCAATAAAAGATAATATGTTCTAAAGTGTACGTGACATAGCAATTACCGATAATGATGTGTGTGAGCCGGCAAATAAGTGTGCGTGGAATATGCGCATCATCGGTAATGGTGCTGGTGTCCTAACAGGCAGAGTTTTATACTGATTAGAGAAACATATGAATGAACATGCACCATGATGATTACAGTGTGAAAGCAAAGACGGATGTGTATTATCCACTCATTTGATATACAAGTATAACTACAACTATATGACTCGAGCCTAAACTAGTGTCCATCTAACCTCCTAAGGAACTAAACGATAAGAAATAAAAGTACACCTAAAGTCTGAGTCTATATCTCTAATAGTAGGCGATCCAGGCTCAATAGCGTCTCGTACATAGTACGGCTTCCTCGAATCAAGAGTGCGGATCAATCATCACGTCTATACATCGTACGGTAAAATCCATGATACGGCATCCCAAAATCGGGGTACGGGTCAAGTATCACCTACGTGTCTCATCATTCGTATAATATCATCATCAACACATGTCATAATCAAGGTACCATACTGTAATTGCATACATCAATCATATATCATTGTCAACATAAATGTACATCGTTACTTTATCCTCAGAAATATCATGTATATGTATCATATTGTGATTAAGTCACACTTAAATCATATCATAATCAAGTCACACCTATATGATATCGTAATCAAGTTACACATATATATCATATCGAAATCAAGTCACACCTATATGATATCGTAATCAAGTTACCCATATATATCATATCGAAATCAAGTCACACATATATGATGTCGTAATCAAGTCACACATATATCATATCAGAATTTCAGACACTGGTTACGGTCCGGGTTCTATTTTAGAGTCCCATATACTTCAATATCATCACCACCATTTATTATTGTTCATGTATACAAATCCATTATCTCATTTTCTAATGATCCGCTAACATCATAACAAGACTGTATAGCCAAGAATCACGGCATCAGCCCAGTTATATAGTTTCATCCCCGTGTATCATATCACACCCATGTATCACATATACGTATTGTGTATATATATATATACCTACACCTAGTTCTATATATATATGTACATGCACTTATACGCCACGTCGAGTTTCAGTGTGTGCATGTGTGTGTATCTACCTGATCAGTCGAAAATATTGCATATTTTAACCGGCAATTTCCTTATCATTTGCATCCATATAGAAGTGTACGGTATTCATAATTCACATATTAGCAAATCGGTCGCAAAATATCAGATTACATGTATTCGACCTTAAAACCGGCATTTCTAGGGAAATTGACTGCATTGCATCACATGGCATATTTTCTATATATCGCAACCCGTGTTTCGAAGTCTGTGCAGGAAAAGAGAAGCTTGCTCGATCATTACATTGCTCGACCATTACAATTGCTCGTAAACTCACTAAAATCAAATCCGTTATCATTACAAAAGAGCAACTGGAATTCAACATATCATAAAAAGCCCTAAACAGCAGTACCAAGCAACAGAAGAAGGCACAGATCCCAAGGCCATCAATGAGCCGTGGAAGAACGGCCTAGAGGCACCTTTTGCGGCGGATCCGCGGTTGACCAAGGGGATCACCTCCTCAATTTTGGTGCACAACTCCTGTTCCAGTGGCTATATTCCAGAAATGCACACAAACTTCCAGAAGACTCCAGATATTTCTACCAGATCAGCAAACACTTTGAGTTTCATTAAACTAGCCTAATCATTCTAGAACTTTCCCTAAACCCTAGCTTAAACCCTAAGCTAACTCCTAACAAACTCCTTCTAGAAACTTTTCAACAAACTTTGGGAGGGAAAGTTCCAATTCAAACCTAAGCCTAGGGTTTGGGAGTTCTATAAATATGACCCTAGGCTCACTCATTATTCATGTTAGATCTTGGCAACCTTGGGAAAGCTTAGAAAAATCAATCTCTTTCTTCATCCCCTCTTCCTCAAGTTTAGTGAGAGAGCTTGTAGGAAACCCTAACCCTAAATCCAACCACAATTCAAGATCTTGAGTGCAAGCCAAGCAAGATGCCTTCAACCCTTTTATGAGCCGAGCCGATCTTCAATTGGGCAAGAGATCAAAGTAGATCCACGATCCACGGAGACGAGCGAAGCCGAGTCAACGATCGATTTCTTCTTCTTGTAGATCTTGAAAGAATGTATTGAAATTGTTGATTAAATAAAAGGTGATATTCTTTTATCTTGTTTTCTTTAAATTCTGCATCATGTTATCTTTACAATTCTTGAATATTATCTTTGTGGTGATGTGTGAATAAAACTCCGCTCGTTAAGGAGTCGAAACGATCTTTAGTATGATGATGTAACAAATTTGCAATCGATTCTTGAATCCCACGAGTTTGTAAACCCTAGCAAGTTCAAGAATCGACGACCCAATTCGTTGCGATGCTTTCTTGATCGACATCGCTCGAGATTGGGGAGTTCCGATCGTTTCTTGAAATTGCTAGAGGCTAGAATATAAATGGTATCCTCGAAAGAACAAGGGTTAAGAGATGAAACCCTAATTTCATCAAGAAAGCCCTAACTCTCGTCGATCACCATTGATCTAGTATCAATTCTTCGAAGGACAAGAACACGAAACCTTTTAGATTACATCACGTCTAAAGATCCGATCGATTCCTACGAGCCTCTCTTATATTCTTGATTGTTGATTGGAAATATTATCAAAACACCGATTCTTGATTGTTTATAGTTTCTTGATTCTTGCATAAAGAATAGTGACACTCGAATACAAATCATTCTTGAATCATGTTTTCTTTTATTGTTGCTTAATATTTCATTTCAAACGTATCAAAATACAAGTGAATCGTGCAATCCCTGTGGATGATCCGCACTCACTACAAACTACATCCGACACTGTAGTTTGATTGCGGTCAAAATAGTTTTTGGTTGTGAAGTTCTTTACAAATTTCTCTATATACTACACAACGGGAAAAACGATCAATCACTACCTGAAACCTACGAATCTCCTCTAAGATATTCATCCTCGGGTAAGGTATTTCTAAATCAATCTAGTCCAATCTAAGGTCACTACTAAGGTCCTACTCACCGAAATTCTAAGGTCACGTCTGACTTCCTAATATCAATAAGTACTTATTCCTATTCTACGCTTGCGGGGGTGCTAAACGCCATCCACCCGACTTCCTCTCGTAGATATACATCTACTCACCTGGTCCTTGTCTGCCAAAGACGGCATCGCCATCCTCTTCTTCATCGCCCGCAGTCCACGTGAGTGGTACCTATACGCAAAAACATATAATATCGTAAACTGAATCACGGACAAAACCAAAACGACGCACGAAACGCGAATAAGTTAAAACCTATGTCCCGCTCATGCAAAAGAACCAAATATCGCTCGATATCGGCGTACAAACGCCGATTGATCGAGATAAACATCAACAAACAACTCATAGTTTTAAAACTCATTACTTATAATATAAACATGATTTAATTCATCGAAACCCTAAAAATCGATCAAATCGTCCGATTTCGAAAAACCTGAAAACGCCAATTTACCGTTTTACTTCAAAACTTATTGTTTATATGAAATTAATGGTCATAATACTCATTAAATAACCTAACTAGATTATAGGAACCATTACTATATTTTTAACACCCTAATTTATATTAGTTTGAAAATTCTAGTTTGCAAACTTGCCCGATTTCGATACTTTTAAGCAAAATTTCACAATATCACAACTAAACATGATTTTACATGAATTAACTTACTAAACTACAATTCATGATTATAATAATATAATGAAACCATAAATTAGATTTTAAATCTTATTTATTTAAAAATTTCTAAAATCTAGTTAACAAAATAGCATTTTTCTCACAATTTATCAATTATCAATAAAAACTAGTAACCGAATTGAGTTTTTCATTCCACCAAAAAGTTAATATCCTCTTTAAAACCACACTCTAGTATTATAAACATTAATTGGAATTTTATTTCACCAATAAATATAATATACATAAATCTAGTTTGCAAATTTACTTAATTTAAACAATTTGAATGAACAAATTACAATATATCAACCATGCATGATTTTTCCCATTTCTAAAAATGTTAAACTAGTTATAATAACCCCGCTTAATTAGTAAAAACCATAACTTGATTTTACAAACCCTAACTTGAATTTTAAAACTTGTAGATAGAATTTATTTATTAAATCTAATTATACTTAAATGAAACATCTAATAACAATGAATCAAAAGAATAAGATTTATACCTCCACAACATGAAATCCAAACATGAAAATAAGCCTCCAAAATGAATGCTTTACATCTCCAAAATCCATGTAAAGATGAGCAAAGAATAGAGGGTAGGAATTAATTAGGATTTTGTGGATTTTTATTTGGATTTTTGTAGGATTTTTGATGATTTTTGGAGGTAAATTAAATTTTGAAGATGTGGGGCTGCCATGGGGGGTTGAGTCCGGCCACACCATGGAGGAGGGAGAGGAGAGTGAGAAAAGTGAAGAAAAGTGTAGAAACTTCACCCAAAATATCAAATTCTTTATGTCTTTTCAACAATTCATTTAATTTTTATCATTTCTTTTCTAAAACACCTAAAGAAAATTCTAGAATCATGGAAAAATTTGTAAATAAATTTTTCATGATACACACTAGATTCTAATATGCAATGATTCATTTTTGCAAATTAAACCCCTTCAAATTTGAAATTTACACTAATTTACTGTATAAATAAAGCTTATGTTAATATTTAAAATAATTAATTTAGGAAAAATATTTAATTAAACTAAAAATTTATAAGTGACTAAATAAACACCATTTAATAGTAATTACATAATTAAAATAGATATTTTTAAATTTATAATGAAAAATAATTACGGTTTAGTTTTACGAAAAATACGTTTTACTTTACCGAAAAGCATAAAATTCACTTAAACGATTTTATTTATTTAATTATTTTTAAAACGTTACAATCTTTCTCCTTTTAAGAAATTCGGTCCCCGAATTTAAATTAAAACTCCCCCCAATTACTAAAACGTTCAGCAAAACACTCAAATCGTCGAGGCACCGAAATCATCAATACATAAAACACGTTCTTCAGCATGATACAAGCGGATGAAAAACAAGTGCATAACTCAAAATCAAAACTCCGTCAAACATAACACAATAATCGGAGTTATGGTGAAAATAAAATATCAAAACCCAATTCGAAAACCAACATAATATACATCAAAACTACAACTTATATATAGTGCGCATCATAGTAAAATCGTCCTAATATCTGGATAAAGAAGCATGCAAGAGCCCCTTTTGAAAATCGCCGTGTGATGCACGTGTCACGGCATAAGTAGCGGACGTTTATTAAAAAAAATATCTATTTATATATATATATATATATATATCTTTTATTTAACCTACACGTCCCGCCTGGTTACCAAATCAATAGTAATGATTATAAAAACATACTGCTTAAACTGAAATCAATCCCAATCACATCATAAAAATGTCATGTGCATTCGCTGCACACTGAAATTGAAACCAAATACAGATGCCATGAATACATACAAAAACCAAACTAAGTGCAACAGGTGTGCACCAAAAACATCTGTCAAGTGCAACGGGCATGCACGACTCTAATATCAGGTGCATCTAATCTGCACAAAACCCCGATTTAGTGCATCTGGTGTGCACAAAATCGCATCAAGTGCACCGAATGTGCGCAAGAATCTCAATTAGGTGCACATGGTACACGAAAACATACACCGAATATCAAAATCGAAATCACAGTACGAAAATGCATGTAAACTAGGTCGAAGCATATGTCAAAATCATGTGTAACCATATGCACGAAATCAAATCAAAATCTCAAAATGTATTAAAACCAAATCAAGTGCACTGGGTATGTACTAAACAACATCAATACATCTAATATATGAAACACAAATAGAATGTAATGAAGGTACACATAAGAAATACCAATCGTAGAACAAAGTCCTCAAAATACCAAAATCCAATCAACGAAAATATGAAATTCAGATCACCAAATCACAATCGTAAACACTATCGTCAATGTGCGCCTCTTTTCCCCTTTCCTCTGGTGTCGACTGCATCGAACTCGTCTCTTCATAGATGTGCTGACTGCGCTACCAACGGCAATACTCATATCTAGAGTCTCCCACGTAGTCGATCCCTTCACCTGATATCCGAACTACATTAACTTTTCGATCGATCCATCAAAATCCCATAATTCCCTGAGTGCTCAACACACAAGTACAGTTTAAAAATATCCGGTACATACCCCAGCATCGATGGTCCAGCCGTAGAATGGCAAACCCAAGCCTCACTAATGGCACCGTGGAACTGCCGTAAACTCTAAGGTTCAAGGACGTTCTCGTGGTCATTATGTCAAGTTAGGGTTTCATTCTTCTAGAGGGTCCATAGAAATACCTGCATGTTCTTCCAAATACTTTAAACTTGGAAAAATGGGTTTATGACAATCGTTCGAATCCTTTAACTTCGTCTGGATAGCATGTGAATACCCTTCGTCCGCATGCTAAACAATGCTTCAATCCTCAAGAATAACCAATACCCTAATGGTTATCGCATTCGAGCCGCAGCTCCCTCTGCCCGTGCGCCCGTGGTAACAGAAACTACCCTCCGATATCGACGAAGATAGATCAAAGGAACAAATGAAATGCAGTGCAAAGAAATGTACATCCTAAGGCTACTTAAGAAGAGTAGCGTATCGTAAGTATGCCGAGGATTATACCCACGGTACGTCACTCTACCTAAGTCGTCTACTTCATCAACCAAGGGTCACCTTAGACATATACAAAGGTTAAACCTACCGCTCTGATACCAACTTTGTCATGACCCGAAAATACGGAACATGACCGGCACTTAGATTACGAAGCGTCTAGAGGCGCAACGTAACCTAAGTAAGCCGAAGTCCAGAAATCAAAACCATAAAAGAAGAAGAAGTAAACGAAAATATGAAGAAAACAAGTTTAAAAGCATCATCCAATTTTCTCAAAAATTTCGGCAGAGTCTCCTTTGTAAAAACTGGCCCCAAACGGGTACAAACAAGTATAATACATACAAACAATAAAAAACATCCCCAAACGGGAGCTAGCTCTACGCCAAAAGGCAGAAACAACCACACCAATGCACAATAGTATACAACGCCAAAGGGCGAGACTCAAAACATAAAAGAAAATAAATCCACCAAATACCATAATAATACAAGCGCGACTCTAAGGTCGAAATAAATAACTGGTCCAATAAAATTATCAAGTAATACAAGTTTGGTTAATGGAGCTTTCTAGATACAAATGAAATAATAAAAGTACAATGGCGGTCCAGATACAAGTGAACCAACCTACCTTGCAAATCACCCTGAAAGAAAAGATGTGCCAGCAAGCTGCCAGGAAAACCTGTACATCGAACCTGTAAAAAATTTGGCACAACGGGGGTGAGTTGCAAAATCATGAGTAGAAGATATCTGCGAAAAGAAATCGAATGCACAACGCTATCCTAGGTCATAATAATATACTAATATACTACTAGTCATCAAGTAAGACAGGATAATAAGTTACGTGTAAGTGCAACAACCCCTTTCTCGTGTCAGTGCCTCATATAGTATCATGTCATGTGAATGAGTATACATGCACCATGAATGTAAAATAACCAATCCTGAAATCTAGATATATCTGTATAAGAAATCTTTAGCTTTTTATCATGGTAAAATGTAAATGGAAATCTGAAATATCAACGATGAAATCCATGAAAATCCGTGTCAAGCATCGACACAAAACATGTAAATCTCAAGTCTCAATACATCATAATCTCAATGTCCATAGTCTCAATACCTCGGGCTCCGTCAGTCCGGATCGGCCCATATCATCAAATCTCACGACAACGGTCGGTATCCTCCGGATATCCGCCGCGCCAGACATCACCGGTAGGTAGTCCTCCCCTGCCAGGCTCATCGTCTACAACTCGATATTCTTGCCCCGGGGTACCATACCGGGCCCACCATGTACCCGAGACGGTTCATCCACTTCTCGAATCGGGTCTCGAAATCCAACAGAAAACATGAAATCTTATGGTGGACGACACATACATCACGAGAAAACCGCATCTTATATTTTAAAAAGAGAGGGTGAGAGAGAGAGAAGTTTTTATATATTCTTACGGTTTTCCCCCAAAATCCAGAAATCTCATAGAAATCTAAAATCCCAAAATCATGAGTAAATATATGATAAGTGTCGGCATATGCCCCATAATACTGCATAAAAACATGAAAATGTGAATGCATGAAATGTCTAAGTAATGAATGCCATCTCTATACTAACACCAGAGAGTAATCACAATATTGTATCGATCTAGTTGCTAGCTGATTCTATCAATAAAAGATAATATGTTCTAAAGTGTACGGGATATAGCAATTACCGATGATGATGTGTGTGAGCCGGCAAATAAGTGTGCGTGGAATGTGCGCATCATCGGTAATGGTGCTGGTGTCCTAACAGGCAGAGTTTTATACTGATTATTGAAACATATGAATGAACATGCACCATGATGATTACAGTGTGAAAGCAAAGACGGATGTGTATTATCCACTCATTTGATATACAAGTATAACTACAACTATATGACTCGAACATAAACTATTGTTCATCTAACCTCCTAAGGAACTAAACGATAAGAAATAAAAGTACACCTAAAATCTGAGTCCATATCTCTAATAGTCGGCGATCCAGGCTCAATAGCGTCACGCATATAGTACGGCTTCTTTGAATCAAGAGTGTGGATCAATCATCACGTCTATACATCGTACGGTAAAATCCATGATACGGCATCCCAAAATCGGGGTACGGGTCAAGTATCACCTACGTGTCTCATCATTCGTATAATATCATCATCAACACATGTCATAATCAAGGTACCATACTGTAATCGCATACATCAATCATATATCATTGTCAACATAAAAGTACATCGTTACTTTATCCTCAGAAATATCATGTACATGTATCATATTGTGATTAAGTCACACTTAAATCATATCGTAATCAAGTCACACCTATATGATATCGTAATCAAGTTACACATATATATCATATCGAAATCAAGTCACACCTATATGATATCGTAATCAAGTTACACATATATATCATATCGAAATCAAGTCACACATATATGATGTCGTAATTAAGTCACACATATATCATATCAGAATTTCAGATACAGGTTACGGTCCGGGTTCTATTTTAGAGTCCCATATACTTCAATATCATCACCACCCTTTATTATTGTTCATGTATACAAATCCATTATCTCATTTTCTAATGATCCGCTAACATCATAACAAGACTGTATGGCCAAGAATCACGGCATCAGCCCAGTTATATAGTTTCATCCCCGTGTATCATATCACATCCATGTATCACATATACGTATTGTGTGTGTATATATATATATATACCTACACTTAGTTCTATATATGAAACTTATGGTCATAATACTCATTAAATAACCTAACTAGATTATAGGAACCATTACTATATTTTTAACACCCTAATTTATATTAGTTTGAAAATTCTAGTTTGCAAACTTGCCCGATTTCGATACTTTTAAGCAAAATTTCACAATATCACAACTAAACATGATTTTACATGAATTAAGTTACTAAACTACAATTCATGATGATAATAATATAATGAAACCATAAATTAAATTTTAAATCTCATTTATTTAAGAATTTCTAAATCTAGTTAACAAAATAACATTTTTCTCACAATTTATCAATTATCAATAAAAACTAGTAACCGAATTGAGTTTTTCATTCCACCAACATGTTAATATCCTCTTTGAAACCACACTCTAGTGTTATAAATATTAATTGGAATTTTATTTCACTAGTAAATATAATATACATAAATCTAGTTTGCAAATTTACTTAATTTAAACAATTTGAATGAACAAATTACAATATATCAACCATGGATGATTTTTCCCATTTCTAATAATGCTAAACTAATTATAATAACCTCACTTAATTAGTAAAAACCATAACTTGATTTTACAAACCCTAACTTGAATTTTAAAACTTGTAGATAGAATTTATTTATTAAATCTAATTATGCTTAAATGAAATATCTAATAACAATGAATCAAAAGAATAAGATTTATACCTCCACAACATGAAATCCTAACATGAAAATAAGCCTCCAAAATGAATGCTTTACATCTCCAAAATCCATGTAAAGATGAGCAAAGAATAGAGGGTAGGAATTAATTAGGATTTTGTGGATTTTTATTTGGATTTTTGTAGGATTTTTGATGATTTTTGGAGGTAAATTAAATTTTGAAGATGTGGGGCTGCCAT
The DNA here is from genome assembly GCA_030015575.1 of Agapanthus africanus. Lineage (NCBI taxonomy): Eukaryota > Viridiplantae > Streptophyta > Magnoliopsida > Asparagales > Amaryllidaceae > Agapanthus > Agapanthus africanus. The sequence continues at coordinate 144,291,733 of CM057349.1, forward strand.
GGGGGGTTGAGTCCGGCCACACCATGGAGGAGGGAGAGGAGAGTGAGAAAAGTGAAGAAAAGTGTAGAAACTTCACCCAAAATATTAACTTCTTTATGTCTTTTCAACAATTCATTTAATTTTTATCATTTCTTTTCTAAAACACCTAAAGAAAATTCTAGAATCATGGAAAAATTTGTAAATAAATTTTGCATGATACACACTAGATTCTAATATGCAATGATTCATTTTTGCAAATTAAACCCCTTCAAATTTGAAATTTACACTAATTTAGTGTATAAATAAAGGTTATGTTAATATTTAAAATAATTAATTTAGGAAAAATATTTAATTAAACTAAAAATTTATAAGTGACTAAATAAACACCATTTACTAGTAATTACATAATTAAAATAGGTATTTTTAAATTTTTAATGAAAAATAATTACGGTTTAGTTTTACGAAAAATACGTTTTATTTTACCGAAAATCATAAAATTCACTTAAACGATTTTATTTATTTAATTATTTTTAAAACGTTACACTTGTGTTATCATTTTGATTGTTTTAGGTTCGCAGGCGGGGATTTCGGACGCTACGAAGAAGGGGAAACAGGTGGTTAGTTTTGCTTAGCCAGGACGGTTGGTGAGTAGGTTTAACATCTACAGGGGAATCGCCCGCATGGCGTTATGCGTCTGGGCTAGAAATGACTTGACTTGTCGCATATTCTATGTCATATTTAGCATTGCGCATATAAACTACGGCTTAGTTAATTGTTGTGCTTGGACTAGTATCATTAGGACACTGCACTATTATTGGCGGCTCATGTTGCACAAGCACTGATTGTATGCCACACACACCATCAATAATTGCCATGTCACGCACAACCCACATATAGAAATGATATTGTTTGGTTAGGGACATTGAGACATTGATTCATATTTCCTTGTGCGTATGACTTATAGCATACTTGTATACCTACATGCTCACGCATATGCCCTGACATGCTTACATGCTAGTTACCCATGTACCTATATGATATTGTACCATTGTGATAGGTATATACACATATGAGACATAGCTACATGTACATCTGGCATACATATATACATATACCTAGAGGATATTATGGATAGGTATAGACACATACCTTACTACAGCTACTTTGACATCATACATACTTACATATGGACACACATATCTTGCTATATCGACATGGTTAGGCATACCTTATTATAGCTACATGTTCACCTATCTATAATGTTGCATCTGATTTCGGGGAAATCAGGAACCGTGTGATATATTTAGTAACTTGTTGCAGTTAAATAGCTGTTTTCCTTTATATGCTCATATTACTGTTTCATGTTGCATATATTACATTCATGGATTTCATATGATGTTCTCTGATATTTTACTCCTATGTATATATAACAGTGGAATGCGACGCTGTTATATATGCCTATACACAAATATTAGTGGAATGAGACGCTAATATCTGTGTATTGATTCATGCATTCATATGTATTCACTACTTGATGTTTTCTGGATTTGAGGACCTTGGTGGTTTCATGGAATTATGCAAGTATTCTTATTCTTTACTTGATATTGGATGGATCCACTTGAGATTTGTTTTATACAGATACGGGGATCGAGAGTGTCGGTGTTTGGCACTTAAGATTCGAGGACGTATAATACCGATACGGGGATCGAGAGTGTCGGTGTTTGGCACTTAAGATTCGGAGGACGTATATACCGATACGTGGAACACAAGTGTCGAGGTGAGATACTTCAGTTTCGAGGAACGCATAGATATCAGAAAGACCGATACGTGGATCACGGGTGTCGATACCGGACACTTACGATTCGAGGAACGTATGGATATGAGTATTTCTGTGTCGATGCTTGACACTTGTTTCATGATGTTTTTGGGTGTCGATGTTTGACGCTCACCTTATATGAAACTTACTTGATACTGATATTGGACATACAGGATATGTGGGATATACTGATGTTGTACATACAGGATATGTGAGATATACTGATGTTTTACATACAGGACATATGATATTTACTTGATGTTGTACATACAGGACATATGATATTTACTTGATGTTGTACATTAAGGATATACGAGACTTACATGATATGAGAGCCAATTTGGGGAAATTGGGAATTTGGTTGTCTTGTTGGATTTTGGTTCTACCATGAGCTCAGGATTTCCGTGGGGATGACATGTTTTATTCCATACTCCACATTTATTGTTTATGCACTGCTTAATGTATTAGTTGTACCGGATAGAGTACTTTCCATGACTATTGCATTTACATACTATTATATGCATTGTTCATGTATTATTTGTACCTGATAGAGTACCTTACATGATTATCGCATACAGATTGTCATATTATTGCTTCATGTATTAGTAGTACCTGCTAGTGTACCTTTCATGACTGATGCATTACATATGACCATTTACTACTGATAGTTTGCATATGTTAGATTCGCGCTGTACGTGCATACTTGCGATTACCTGCATATGTTATTTACTATTCACGAGTTGGCAACTCACCCCCGTTGTGCCACAGTGTTTTGCAGGTGTTCCTCGGGATAGTCTGAGGCAGGGCTATTTCCATCCATCGTATCATCTTTTGCTGTGGATACCGCTTCGCCTGACAGTGTGCAGTTTTGCTTAGGTAGGTTTTGCGGTTATCCGATGTTTCTTGTTGTATATTCGTTGTATCCTGTACTCTCCATCTACCAATATCTTGTATGACTTAGAGACTTGATGTGAGGACGATATTGTATATTATTTTATGATTTGGATGTTTTTATGCAGTTTTATTTATATCGTCTCTTTCTTTGCTACGGCGTCTTATATCTGTGTGGTGGTTGTTTTCCGCCGTTGGGCGTGGATTTTGCTCCCGTTTGGGATGCTTCTACTTATACATTGTTGTACCCGTTTTTGGGGGCTTGTTTTACAAAAGAGGTGCTGCCAAAATTTTAAAGAATAAGAGTTGGACTTTAAAGAATTTGGTTTGAGATCTCAAAAGTTTTAGCAATGTTCTTATTTCTTACTACTTTTGATAGCTTAGATTGCTGGGTTTTTGGCTTTCTTTTACTGCGTTACGCCTGTAGATGTTGCGTAATATTAGGGCCGTCACGTGCCAATTTCGGGTCGTGACAAAGTTGGTATCAGAGCGCTGGGTTTTACCTTTCGGAGTGTAGGATGACCTTGGTATGATGGAGTAGGTAGCTTAAAGCTGAGTAACGTAGTATGTGTATGCCCACGGCATACTCATGATCACGGTACTCCACCTAAAGTGATCTAAGTACAAATTGCTTGAAATTCCTTCCTTGATGATACATATCCTTGTGATTCGATTTCTGTGTTCATATCGAATCCTTCTTCCATTTATAGCCGTTGCCGCTGATGACTATGAGGACTCAGAGTGATGCAGCGAGAGCCGAGGTTAGAGTTAATTTATGTGGGACGAGGACTGACCAGGATCCCACGCTCGTTGCATCGGACCATATGGATCCGCTTTCGATAGATCATATTGATAGGCTTGTGGCAGATATGCAGGATTTGCGCCAGATGATGAGTTCTTTGGTTGAGGCCATTCGAGTGCAGCGACAGGAGGTTGTCACCCCTGTTACCCAGTTATTCCTTGTAGTCAGCACTCAGCCTTGTGTTACTTATACAGCACCAGTGGACGCAGCCCGTTTTGACGAGGAGCGTTTTTCCGAGACTTTGGGAGTTCCGGAACAGAAGAGGGCTCGTACAGGTGTACCAGCCCAGAGACAGAGGCTTAGGCATCGAGACAGATTTCGTGACCGTCGTGGGAGTAGCATAGGCTTGGGATGAGGACAGTCATTCAGCTCTTATCCCCAGGATGGTCAGCAGTTTTCTTCTGGATATTATCGTGCGAGAGTTTTCCGACGTTGTTCCAGATGAGCCGACGAAGCGTAGGGAGCTTAAGGATCAGTTGCAGAGTTGTTCCTTTGGACGACTTTGTTGTTTAACTGTGATGTGTCACGAGTGGGGCTCGATTTTGCGTTGATGTGGCACTATTGAGTTATCGCTTTTGCTTCCCGACAGTTGGAGGAAGTACGAGCAGGATATCCCACTCATGATCTGGAGATGGCCGAGGTGGTCGTGCGTTGAAGATCCGAGGACACTACTTGTGTGGAGAGTCGTGTCAGATATTCATGAACTACCAGAGTTTAATGTACATCTTCCTGTAGCGGGTTTTGAGTGTTGAGACAGCGCCGTTGGATGGAATGTGTGGAGGATTGTGTTTGTGAGATCCTTTGGTTACCCGTAGCAAGGCGATTGTGGTAGCTGATGCTTGAGTCGTAGGCCCGGGGTTGGCTTGTTCCAGTGGTGCGCAGTTCATAGACATTCTTTTGCAGATATACAGTTTTGTGTGATCGTGGAGCACAGCTTGGTTCGCCTCTACTGAGGGGACAGCTTGCTCATGTCCGCGCCCAACCGCTTTTCCTTAATCGTTTTCGTGAGGCACAGCCCACCGATGCTTGTTGTCTGTGATACATGAGCACGCTCGGCATGGTAAAGATTCGGAATCCTTGAATTTTGACTAGGGTGCGCTACGTTCCGGACTCGTTGGTGTGTACCTGATACTTATAGGTAGAGACGCGAGGTCCCTGAGTAGGCACATCGGCCAGCTTTCTGTGTTCATCTAAGTGCCGCCAAGATGTGATGTGACTTGAGAGTTAGTTACTGGTGGGCAGGATGAAAAGTTGATGTTTCGGATTTCGTGCATGGTGTCTGTCTTGTTGTGAGCTAGGATTGAGCATTTGAGACCGGATAGAGAGTTGCAACCTTTAACCGTTCAGGAGAGGGAATGGGAGAAGATCTCCATGAAATTTCGTTGTGGCGTCTACCCAGGTTTAGTCAGAGTGTGACTCCATTTGGGGTGTTTGTTGTCTGGTTATTCTCAGTTTGCTCAGTTGTTCTTTGTTAAGTTTGTGTGTTGCATGGAGTTCCTTCATGCGTTGTATCCAATTGGGGGCACCCTGTTCACTAGCCGTAGTTGGAAGAAGCTTCAGGAATCCTTGGGTACTGGTTGAGCTTTAGCTTCGCCTTTCCATCTGTGGGACGATGGTCAGTTGAGCGGACTATACAGACTCTGGAGGATATGCATGTGCATACGTACTAAGTGTTGTTGGCTGTTGGGATCGTCACTTGCCATTGTTAGAGTTCTCCTTCGATAGCTATTATCAGGAAACATTCCAATTGGCAACCTTTTGGTTTTGTTATTAGGTTGTATCGATCGCCATTCTATTTTTCTGACTCTGCGTAAATAGGATTTTGGACCCCAGCTAGTCTAGAGACTTCAGAGATGATCCAGTTGGTTCTGGTCAGGATGAGGACAGCCCAGTGCAGATAGAGGTCTTATGTCGATCGTGGAGGTCGCAGACTTGAGTTCGCAGTGGGAGATCATGTATTCCTAAGGATTTTCCGATGAATTACGTGTTGAGTTTTGGGGAGCTTATCCCAGGATTGTAGGTCCTTATGAGATCCTTAAAGCGGGTTAGTTCCGTTGCCTTTGATTTGGCACTTCCACCCAGATTATTGAGTATTTACCATGTATTCCTTGTGTCGATACTTTGCAAATACCTTCATGACCTTTCTCACATAATTCAGCATCAGATCATTTACTTTGAACGTGATCTTTTCGTTCACTGGCAGCCATTTTTGTTAGTGGCTCGGCAGGTGGAGAAACTTCGGCCAATGGTCTTGCAATCTGTGGAGAGTTTTCTTGGACGTAGCCTTATAGTGAGGTGATCACTAGGGAGGCTGCGAGCGAGATTTGGGAGTTTTGTACTCTTTTCTTTGAAGGTATGCTTAGTGAGAATTTTAAATTCGGGGACGAATTTCTATAGGGGGGTGGAGATTGTAACGTTTTAGAAATCATTATGCGAATTTTTCCGTTTTAGGGTAAAATTGTCGATATTTTCCGTTTTAACCCGACTGTGATCAAACGTCCATATAAACTTGCCGGCACCTAATTTAGCTAAAATAAAGCTAGTGCGCAAGTTTTGGGGGTATATGGGACGTTTTAATTCAAAAATATTTTTTCACCATTTTAATATTATTTTAATGCGGTATTTATATTTTGGGAAATTTCTCCAGAATTTGTATCTTTTCAAACAAATCAAGTTAAAGTAAAACCAAAACCCCACATAATATCTAGATCTTTTATGAAAAGGGAATTAAGTTTTAAAAAGAAAAGAAAAGAATTGGAATGAGGTGGCTTCATGCATGAATGTGCATTTATGTGTGCATTTATGAGCATTTATCACTAGAATTAGCTAGGAAATTCCACACAAAACCCCCCACCTCATCACTTGGCCGAGCTCCTCCTTCCTTCATTTTCCCTTGACTCATTCTTTTCCATTTGCAACAATTCCTAATCAATAAATCTCCAAAATTTCTTCAAGTCTTGAGTTTTTGCTTCTTTGATCACTTGGAGATAGGAAAGCTTGGATCTCGTGAGCAAAGATTGATAGGTATAATCCCTAAACTGTTATATAGGAGTTTTTATGTTGTATAGCTCGTTGGTTATAGCGTAGAACACTTAAAGTATCGATTAGTGCAATATCGTGTTTTTAGTGTCTGTTTAGAGCCTCTGTAATCTGTCGTAACCTGGAATTTTTATAGAATAATCAAACAAGATTGTAGTGATGTACTACTGAACCTAAGACCCCACCTGAGACACGAGACCTACCCCACCGGCTTGGGCCGGCGACCAAAGCTATATTTCAGGCGTCGTCGGATTAGTAGGGGGTATTGGGGTTTGGTTTTTGTGGGTAGTTGTCTGCTGTTGGTTAGGGGTGTTTGGTACTGTTTACTTTTTTAGTATTTACAGTATGAAAAATCTGGGATCGCATAGATAGTTTTTAGTGATATGACTACACGCGATACGTTATCCGTCACGGTCCATGCACTTTGTGCTGGTTTTGCTCTTGAGTTGGTTTCGTCGTGTCGCTACGTACGTTAACCAGAATACGAACACTTTAGAGTTGGTTTAGAGTTGGTGTGTCGGTAAAACGTAGTTGGTGCGTGTTTTTAGTCGTTTGCTAATATACACTTGTGTTATCATTTTGATTGTTTTAGGTTCGCAAGCGGGGACTTCAGACGCTGCGAAGAAGGGGAAACAGGTGGTTGGTTTTGCTTAGCCAGGACGGTTGGCGAGTAGATTTAACATCTACAGGGGAATCGCCCGCATGGCGTTATGCGCCTGGGCTAGAAATGACTTGAATTGTCGCATATTCTATGTCATATTTAGAATTGCGCATATACACTACTGCTTAGTTAATTGTTTTGCTTGGACTAGTATCTTTAAGACACTGCACTATTATTGACGGCTCATATTGCACGAGCACCGATTGTATGCCACACACACCGTCAATAATTGCCATGTCACGCACAACCCATATGTAGAAATGATATTGTTTGGTTAGGACCGTTCCCCTCCGAAAGACGGCGCGACGCAGGGACGTCTTGCCTAAAATTCAGGGTAGATGCTAATTGGTGCTATCCGTCTTCCTCTCCGAAGATGCTAAGTTGATTTATGACACCTTGTATCGGAGGTTTAAACAGATGCGTCCGATGTAGCAGACTTCGTCAGATTCCCCCTCGCTTGAGGGGTTTTTGATTGTGGGGACGCTCTTCCCTGCAGGCGCAAGCCCCTGCAGTTAATTACGCTACCGCATTGCGGTAACAACTTTCTCCTTCTCCAGATGATCACTTCGTGTCGTGTGTGTTTGTTTTGTGTTTGGTTGCCCGTGGATTGTATACGGAGACCGAGTTATGTAGTCGCCCGTAGGGTGTGGACTAGTCCAAATCCGTATTATCTTAGATTTGGGTTTGGGGGTTTGGGTTTAAGGATACGTTAGCCTCGTTTGAGACTAAGACCGACTTAAACGTTTGTTAAGGATACGTTAGTCTAGTTTTAGACTAAGATCAACTTAACGGGATCGTTTAGATCCAACAAGAGAGCAATTGGGGGGCTCTATTATTTAGTTTAGTGACATTGCGGTCGATAGGTAGTTTAAGGACATTGCGGTCCAGTGTTAGTTTTAAGACGTTGCGGTCAAGGTTAAGGACATCGTAGTCCGAGGATTTAACGACCCCATAGTCCGGCGTTAGTTTTAAGACATCACGGTCAAGGTTAAGGACATCATAGTCCGTTGTTAGTTTTAAAACATTCCAGTCAAGGTTAAGGACGTAATAGTTCGAGGGTTTAAGTGTTGGAGATAGTGCCCTCAGAGTCAATTATTGGATCACAGGCACGTGATTGCAATGATTAAGGGAGGACCTATCCCGGTAGGACAGTCTTACTCGAGATGATAGTATGCTATCTGGTTTATCTTTATCATCGTGTACTGCTTTAGGTGACCTGACATGTCGCTATTACACGTTGATAGAGCCCCTAGGATTCTTGCTTGACGACCAGCAGTATGATGGCGATCATATACGTGGGAGCTGGTAGTCTATAAGCACATCCTTAAAAGGTCCCTAGTCGTGGGAGTTTCGAGACTGGGCATCGATACTCCATTAGTAGGCTAGTGTATACAGTCGAGACCCCGACGAGGGGCGGTGGCCGGTCTCACAAGCCACTGGTGTCTGTTGGTTCACCTAAGATGTATACAGGTGCTCATTGGGTTATGAGTACACCGGACAGGACTCGCCGGGAACCTGCTAGTTGGTCTTATACCAGATGTCAGATAGCAGTTCCCAGGTGACATGTGTACAGGTTAGTTCATCGACCTGAGATCGTCATTTGTCTCGTGTGAGTTCCCACTGTGCTTTGATTACTACCCTACCACGGCTCAAAGGAGTCGTGCAAACAGGTTTTAGTTGGGTACAGTCCCGAGCCACATGGAGGCAGTGAGCGGATCTGCAGGGGTTCGTCTCTCCCGGTATTGGGGGTGAGGTCGCGCTGTGTCTAGGAGAGCCATTACGCAAAGCCCTCGGACGAGGCAGGAGATTTACTGGTAGGTATTCCAGTAGTATCTCAGGGCGTTCTGGGCTACACTCCGACACGACTTGTACCGCTTTTGGGGGTCTGACTTTCACCAACCCCCTAGGCCCGCCATGCGATACTCATAGACGAACGGACCGGACTGTACGGATATTGTCACTGACAGGCTCAGTTGGGTGTCGGGGTGAGCTTCCTCATCGACGTCCCTTTTGGTCAATAGCTGGTGGCCCGTCATGTATTGGCTTATACCTCTGACGTGCCAGTGGTTAAATCCACAGCCATAGTATTGACGAGTCTTTAGAGTCCACCACACTTTCAGTTACTCAGCTTTCGGGCGAAACGCTGTAGAGGCCGTATGGAGATATGGCAGGGTCCGATCAGATACGTGCGGTATTGCACGGATCAGGATCGGACGGTTTGTACTAGTAGCCGTATAGGTATATGGCAGGGTTCGATCAGATACGTGCGGTATTGCACGGATCAGGATCGAACGGATTTTACTAGCCGGCTTTGGCTTAAGCCGGTCCTAGTCTAGTACAGTGTAGATTTTGTCTCATTGCATTTGTATCCGGTCGGAATACAGATGCGGGTGTGTATGCACAGTATCGGGGTTTTCCTGTAATTTATTACGGGACCAGTTTTCTGGAGTTGCCAGTTTGCATTCCGTTCCGGCCGGTTTTCCTTTGTTCTTTCCCGGCCGGACTTTTCCGATGGAGGGGGTTATTTGCAGTTTTGCAAATAACTCTTTGTGGAGGGTTTTCTTGCATAAAGATCTATTATGATAGCTTTCTTTTCTTGCACCTTGACTTTGTTTAATTGTGATTTGAAAAGGGTATGGGTTTGATGTGAGATGAAGCATGCTTGCATGTTTCTTTGTCTAGGTTGTGGTCACCTCCTCTCTTGCTCCTACACTCACCTCCCTCTTGCTATCATATTATCCTTCCTCCACCATTCTCATTACTCACTTGAAGAGAAAGTCTTTCATGGTTATGAGAAAAGAGAGTAGAAGAAAAAGAAAGAGAGAAAGAAAAAGAATGAGAGAGTTCATTTCATCTTCTTCTTGCTAGAAAATTGAAAGCACCAATTTTCTTTACCTCTTCCTCCATCCATCAATGGCAACTACATAAACTCCAAGAGACAAAATTTCTACACTACTTCCTACTGCAAATCTTGAGCATGTCGAGTTGCCGGCTTCATGCTCGAGTTGCCTCGGTATTGAGGCGGGAGCCCGTAAAAGACGAAGGCGATGTGGTGCCCTTTCCGGCGAGGAGGCGACGATGTGGAGCCAAGCTTTTCCGCGGGAGATCGGGATGATGAAGAGAAGACCGGAGGACTCGGATCACTCGGTATACTTCTCACCCTATCTCTTGATTGCTAGCGTAGGTTAATGGTTAACGATCCGGGTTTTCTTTGTCCGCGGTAGCGCCGGTTTCCGAGTAAGGAAAAATTTTGATTCCGCAATTTGGCCTCGAGTAAGACGGCCGGGGCGCTGCCGTGGCGCAACATGGTATCAGAGCCTAGCCATTAACCTTACCTAGCTTGTTCTAATGCGTTTTACTTATCCGATCGACCAAAATCTCAAAAAACCGTATTTTGTTCACATCAGTTTTCAGTTGGAATTTTTTGGTGTCTAAAAATTTTTCAGGTTACAGAAAAATAATGTGCACGAAATTCTAAGACCACTGTAAAAAGTCGACAGTGTCAGTCGTACAGTGGAGCGCGGAAGCGCGGCCAAACCCCACTTTGGGCCGCGCTTCCGCCGCAGTCTACTGTGCTTACACTGTGAAAATTTTACAGTGGGCTTTTGGGCTAATTTTGTGGGTTTTGGAATATAAATTTAGGGCCCAGGTTTTCTGTGACTGCTACAGTATTGGTTTGGGGCCCGCTTGTTAATTGTTTGATCGATCGGATATTTTAAACACATTATTTCACAGTATTTACATTATATCTGCGACCGTGAATGTCACTCGATCGGTAAATCCAGTCTAACTGCTATAGCCCGGTTAGACGGATTTGCGAACGTGACTTTCACGTTGATGTTTTATGTATTTGCTGTGTTGTTGCGGATCGGTCGTGGGGGATAGCCTGGATGCAATGCTAGTACTGTTTTGTTGTATTATGTACATTTGATATTGCGGGGCGAGCGTCCGACATGTGGACTGCCGTCACTGCCTGTTTGTATTATTCTTTTGGGGCACGACCTGGTTGCGGTCGATGTACCCGGTGTATGTATATTTTACTTTCTGTACTAGGTTGCCCCGCGGTGGGGTGCACGGATAGCCGGGTTCTGGAGGGCAACGGGCCCGCATCTCAGGGCATTGAGACGGAGGGGGCTTCAGTCCAGGATTGGCGGGCTATTCGCCGCACTCGTAGGGGGTACAGGTTGACCCAGGAGGGGTGCCCAAGTTACCGGATTCCGTGAAGTGCTGGGTGGTCCATTCACGGTACTGAAGGGGGCTGCCTCGCTTCAGGTTTTGGCGGGTGACTTGCCGCGCCCGTAGGGGTCTAGGATTTCATTGCACAGGCTATCCACACGACCAGGGGAACGTCGGGTTTCAGCAGCGGCTCTGTGAAACCCGGGGCTTCCAGATATCTGTTTTGTTCTGTGATGCTGTACATTTCTGTGATGTTGCATTTTATTCACGCCTTAAGCGAAATACTATATATTGGTATATATATTAGTAGATGTTGTATATGTTTTTCATCCGCGCTAGTCCAGTCCCCGCTCTGCCGTTAGTTAGCTAACCTAACGGGTGATGACGGGACCCAGTGGCGAATGCGGATGGCATATACGTACGTCAGTATATTTTCGTTCTTTGTGGTGTGATCAATTGATGGGACTGCATTGATTCAGATCAATGCAAGTTTAAACAAACCTATTCTGATGTTGTTGGAACACTTTTCAAAAAGCTGTTATTGCAAGGACGTTCTCTTTTGTTTTGCATAGTGGTATTCATTTGGAATATCCTGCTCCTCAGTCGACGAGGCAAGAGCCGAGATCCCTTCACCGGGAGTGACCCCTTGGACAGAAGTTTGCGTCAGGGCAATAGCTTCACTATAGCCGATTACTTTTGCTTTGCATCGTGGTATTCAGTTGGAATATCCTGCACCTCATTCTACGGGGAAAGAGCCGAGATCCCTTCACCGGGAGTGACCTCTTTAGTAAAGGTTTTCGTCACTATATTTTCTAAAAGGTTATCCAGTTCCTTCAACGATATCAAGTTCATTACGTTAAAGGTTTTTCGCCAAAAACCAGTCGTAGCCCTCCGTCATTTCAGATTAGTATTACTTAGTATTCGTGCTGCGTTTGTCGTGCATTGCCGTGGCGTAGTGTTCGGTAGCTATGTAATACTTTTCTGTCACATGGATAAGTGGATTGGTTAGGACAGTCGTGCGGTCTTGTTGGCATTGTCAAGGACTCGTATGGGTGGGTTTAATGCAATCAAGATAATGACGGGTAGAACTTGACTAGGACTCTTTGATTTGTTGGCATTGTCAAGGTCACTTGGGTCCTAGGGGTAAAAACAATTATCGGGAGTTTCAAAAGAACTGAAACTTGCCAAGCATGCGCATACCTTCTGGAGTGTGGTGACGTGAGTGGATTCCGTCACGTTATCATGCGATGAGAGTTGGATCCCGATTCCCACTGATGAGTTGGTTTACTCCTCGGGTGATCCCGACTAATTCTTCTTTCAGGTTTGGAGGAGAATTTGAGGTACAGTGGGAGGTTTCCTGATTAGATAAATTGGTAACCATTCTGATCTAGGTTAGAGTGCACGCTGAGTGTTTCTTTTCTCTCTCTCTGTCAGCGACCATTGACCCGACCCTAGACTATGACTCAGTGACCAAGTTGACCGAATCTTCTTAACACTGGCTTTTGGATTGTCAGAGTTGCAGACCTCATTGCTACTCCTGCTTTTACCCTTTTCTCCAGGACACCCCGTATTACTGCGAACGTCCACTTCCATTGGACAAAACCATCGTATGGTTAGATACGAACTCGAAGGACTTCGAGGATGGTTTCTGGTTCTGGAGAAAACGGATAGGATTATTCAGTTGTGTTTTCTTTTCACCTTCTCTCAGGTTGCGAGTACTCCTTGGTTTAGGAGTAGTACACCTATTACGCAAATTGGATAGTCTTCTTCCAAACCTTAGGCTGGTGCCGAACGGTGGGGAATGAAGAAAACCAATTAGCATAACGATGGTGTACAGAAGGTATTAAGTTTAGACAAAGCCAGGGATTAGTAAGAGGGCAAAGTAAATTGCGACTGATATTCACGACCAAACCAAGTATTTCTTCGCCAATCCTAAATCACCTTTGTATTTCTCCAGGACACTCCGTATCACTACGAAGATCCCATTTTATTGGATACTCCATCGTATGGTTATATACGAACTCGAAAGGAACTAGTTCCAGTTCGGGGATGGATTCTGGTTCAGGAGAAATAGGAATAAAGTACATTCAGGTGTCTTTCATCTTCACCTTCTCTCGCATTGCGAGTGTTCCTAGGATTGGGACAGTACACCCTTTATGCCTTTTGGATAGTCTTCTTCCAAACCATAGGCTGGTGCCGAACGGTGGGGAAGGAAGAAAACCATTTGACCTAAAGGGGTGTGCAGACGGTAATGACTAAAGACATATAAAGGGATTTGGAGAGGTGGCAAAGAATTATACGGTTACAGTTGTGAATCTGGATAATGGAAGAGGCATTACTAGGAATACCAGGATACCCCGACGAAACATTTCAATGTTTCAGTTTCACTGTGTACTGTTAAAAGAAAACTGATTTCCCGATTAGACACTTACTCCAGGGTATGTATTTACCAGGTTGGATTCTCACATTTGTATGGTTTTACAGATGATGAGTGGGAGTAAGTTATTGGGAATTGGGTGATCATCCTTATTATATCAGGATTCGTTGTAATCGGTGATATTTGAGGAAGTCACCTGGGTTGTTTGCCGGTCGGCAAATATTTGGTTATGAATATCCGCTGTTGTGCACCAATTTCAAATTGATATATCTGTACGTCTATTTTCATAGAGTGAGATATACCTTTTGATATTATGTCGATGACATTTACCTATATCAGTGGATGGTTAGGTAAGGAGCATTAAACAGCGGTGTAATTCTTCTTAACCATAAGTACAGATTTCAACCTACGACACACAGTGAAAGAGTTGTTAGACTCAGCGGACTTATACAGAGTATTGTATGTTGTCCAGTGTCCATCAGGACAGAGGGGTTGGTCCTCGTACTATATTCGGTTTACTTATGACTTCTCTCGATTTTAGACAGCTGTTTCGTGGAAACACAGGGTCTAAGTTTTGAGGAGTTATAGGTATTTGAATAGAATAGAGAACCAGCTGTAGCAAGTATCGGGATTCTTCAAAGAGATCGAAGATGTAGATACTTGTGCATGGTATTCAGTTGATAGTAATGAGAACTTGCTTCTCTTTCAGGTTACTCATAATTGGAAGCATTCCTAAGTTGAGTAACGCTGATCGGCCTCCTTCCATTTAGTTGACATGCACTGGAGACAGCTGCATGATTTGAATCTGGTTCAATTAAATCAGTGCCTCTGGTTCTATATTGGATATAGAACAGTTCATATCTTAACGATGTTAAGGTACGGGGAGTTGTCCGGCTTATGCTTAAAACCAGACTCCGGATAACTCAAGGCACGTTTCTGTAATGGCTGTTTGTGGGTTGACCCAGGCTATGACGAGGGTTGACTTTCTACCATCTGGCAGATCAATAGAAATATTGTTCTAGACTCGCCACAGTTTTATTAAAAAATGGATTTTTTCAAAAACAGCAGTGGGAGTATGGTAGAACTGGAAGTGATTCCAGAACCGCAAACGATTACTGAAGATTTGATAAGGAACCTAAAGATTCAATCTGATTTGACATTCCATTGGCCACTCCGCAGATAAGGTGGGTAACTTCAGGCACCCGAGAGGTACTCCGGTAGCCTCAAGGACGGTGACAGGGAAGTTCTTGTTTACCCACAATTACCATTGCTGTTGTTCCAGGCTGCGAGACCCGGCAGGAGGATGAGTATAGCGTCGTTCTATACTAGCTTTGGAAGTGCACGTTTATATGACTCTGCCAGAGGGTTGTCGTAGTCAGTGGGAGCAGCGGAAGCATTGGTGGACATCAGGCTTATGTCTATTTATAGACTAAAGCAGATGTAGCGGAGATAGATCATCTGTTTCTGATGTGACAGTCATGGGTTTGACGTCATCAGAATAGGGGATGGATCTGTTGAGAAGGTAGTAGGAAGTGATATTCCTATACTACGATCGGTTATACTTTGGTCGTCACACAGTGGTTTCTCCACAAGGGACTTGGATATTATATCAGACATACTGGTTACTAGATCTATAGTTTTAGATCTAGATTTGGGTGGTTTCCCAATCTGGGTACCTTGACAGCATTCTATGAGTATTTAGAATGGACGACTCCTGGCATGGTAGTGTACCTGCAGGTAATGGAGTCACCCTCTCTAAAGGTGTCTTACAGACTAAAGGGGAGAGGGATACGCATGATTGACAGATCACTTGCTTAGGCAATTGAGTCAATCATGAGATGTCAAGTACCACACCAGATGTTGTTCTTGCACTAGATGCAATAAGTTGATATTAATCCAATCCTGGAAAAACAGTCGGAAGCAGTTTTAGAACATAAGTGAATGTTCTAGGGATATGATAACGGCTGCCTCCTTTAGGAGACGGTTATCACTCCAGGCTTCCAAGGTGACATGGACGACAAGGAGGTTGTCAGAGTTATAGTTCTCCCTCTGACGAGGGACTGTATTTTGGACAGGTGGTCTAAGGCAATACTGAGGGAGGCATGGCGCAGGATACTGATTAAGTTCAGTTGTTGATACAGTCTAAGAATTTTGGATTTGGAGTTCATTTATGAGCTAGGTCCCATCAGACATCCAGACATTCTAAGACAGGTATTGCTCATTTCGGGAGATGGCTTTCTCCGCGAACTTGAGATATAGAGAGACATAGAAAGAAACATCACAGCGGATCCACTCACTGAGGCTATTCCTCGAACGCAATAATTTCGCAAACAGGCTTTGTGCGACTGACTAGTAGAGGAGTTGGGTGTTCGGTATCACACGGGCTGTGAGTATGCGGCATCGCAATAATTAGCCTTGAGTGCAAGTGGGAGATTGTTGGAGATAGTGCCCTCAGAGTCAATTATTGGATCACAGGCACGTGATTGCAATGATTAAGGGAGGACCTATCCCGGTAGGACAGTCTTACTCGAGATGATAGTATGCTATCTGGTTTATCTTTATCATCGTGTACTGCTTTAGGTGACCTGACATGTCGCTATTACACGTTGATAGAGCCCCTAGGATTCTTGCTTGACGACCAGCAGTATGATGGCGATCATATACGTGGGAGCTGGTAGTCTATAAGCACATCCTTAAAAGGTCCCTAGTCGTGGGAGTTTCGAGACTGGGCATCGATACTCCATTAGTAGGCTAGTGTATACAGTCGAGACCCCGACGAGGGGCGGTGGCCGGTCTCACAAGCCACTGGTGTCTGTTGGTTCACCTAAGATGTATACAGGTGCTCATTGGGTTATGAGTACACCGGACAGGACTCGCCGGGAACCTGCTAGTTGGTCTTATACCAGACGTCAGATAGCAGTTCCCAGGTGACATGTGTACAGGTTAGTTCATCGACCTGAGATCGTCATTTGTCTCGTGTGAGTTCCCACTGTGCTTTGATTACTACCCTACCACGGCTCAAAGGAGTCGTGCAAACAGGTTTTAGTTGGGTACAGTCCCGAGCCACATGGAGGCAGTGAGCGGATCTGCAGGGGTTCGTCTCTCCCGGTATTGGGGGTGAGGTCGCGCTGTGTCTAGGAGAGCCATTACGCAAAGCCCTCGGCCGAGGCAGGAGATTTACTGGTAGGTATTCCAGTAGTATCTCAGGGCGTTCTGGGCTACACTCCGACACGACTTGTACCGCTTTTGGGGGTCTGACTTTCACCAACCCCCTAGGCCCGCCATGCGATACTCATAGACGAACGGACCGGACTGTACGGATATTGTCACTGACAGGCTCAGTTGGGTGTCGGGGTGAGCTTCCTCATCGACGTCCCTTTTGGTCAATAGCTGGTGGCCCGTCATGTATTGGCTTATACCTCTGACGTGCCAGTGGTTAAATCCACAGCCATAGTATTGACGAGTCTTTAGAGTCCACCACACTTTCAGTTACTCAGCTTTCGGGCGAAACGCTGTAGAGGCCGTATGGAGATATGGCAGGGTCCGATCAGATACGTGCGGTATTGCACGGATCAGGATCGGACGGTTTGTACTAGTAGCCGTATAGGTATATGGCAGGGTTCGATCAGATACGTGCGGTATTGCACGGATCAGGATCGAACGGATTTTACTAGCCGGCTTTGGCTTAAGCCGGTCCTAGTCTAGTACAGTGTAGATTTTGTCTCATTGCATTTGTATCCGGTCGGAATACAGATGCGGGTGTGTATGCACAGTATCGGGGTTTTCCTGTAATTTATTACGGGACCAGTTTTCTGGAGTTGCCAGTTTGCATTCCGTTCCGGCCGGTTTTCCTTTGTTCTTTCCCGGCCGGACTTTTCCGATGGAGGGGGTTATTTGCAGTTTTGCAAATAACTCTTTGTGGAGGGTTTTCTTGCATAAAGATCTATTATGATAGCTTTCTTTTCTTGCACCTTGACTTTGTTTAATTGTGATTTGAAAAGGGTATGGGTTTGATGTGAGATGAAGCATGCTTGCATGTTTCTTTGTCTAGGTTGTGGTCACCTCCTCTCTTGCTCCTACACTCACCTCCCTCTTGCTATCATATTATCCTTCCTCCACCATTCTCATTACTCACTTGAAGAGAAAGTCTTTCATGGTTATGAGAAAAGAGAGTAGAAGAAAAAGAAAGAGAGAAAGAAAAAGAATGAGAGAGTTCATTTCATCTTCTTCTTGCTAGAAAATTGAAAGCACCAATTTTCTTTACCTCTTCCTCCATCCATCAATGGCAACTACATAAACTCCAAGAGACAAAATTTCTACACTACTTCCTACTGCAAATCTTGAGCATGTCGAGTTGCCGGCTTGATGCTCGAGTTGCCTCGGTATTGAGGCGGGAGCCCGTAAAAGACGAAGGCGATGTGGTGCCCTTTCCGGCGAGGAGGCGACGATGTGGAGCCAAGCTTTTCCGCGGGAGATCGGGATGATGAAGAGAAGACCGGAGGACTCGGATCACTCGGTATACTTCTCACCCTATCTCTTGATTGCTAGCGTAGGTTAATGGTTAACGATCCGGGTTTTCTTTGTCCGCGGTAGCGCCGGTTTCCGAGTAAGGAAAAATTTTGATTCCGCAATTTGGCCTCGAGTAAGACGGCCGGGGCGCTGCCGTGGCGCAACATTAAGGACCCCAAAGTCCGGCGTTATTTTTAAGACATTACGGTCAAGGTTAAGGACCTCATAGTCCATGAGTTTAAGGACCCCACAGTCCGTATCGATGTGTGGTCATCGGGATCCGTCACCTCTTTGAAAACGTTGAGGAATTACAATGCCAAGTATCAAAGGAGTGAAGAGATGTACCCATAAACCAAGGTAGATTAAGTGATCTGTAGTCCAATTTGGAAACTAAGATCAATTATTATATTATGAGCCCATTGGCCCAGTTAAGTTTGAATTGGGGACTTATGGCCAGTTTGGGCTAAGTCCAATCATGTTTGGAATATTGGCCCTCTGTTGGTTCATTGAAGGAGAGGCTTTGCCTCTGGAAACTTAGCAAAATTGGGCTAAAGCTAGTGTTAAACACTAGAGACCAACAGTGTTAAACACTAAAAGATAATCAGTGTTGAACACTAGCAACAGGGCTTTCAAATTAGTGTTAAATACTAAAGCAAATCATTATTAAACATTGCAAACAGAGATTTCAAATTAGTGTTAAACACTAAAGCAAATCAGTGTTAAACACTGGAAATAGAGATTTTAATTTAGTGTTGAACACTAAGAAATTCAGTGTTAAACACTGCAAATAGAGTTTTTCAACTAGTGTTAAACACTAAGGCGAATCAGTGTTAAACACTGGATACAGAGGTTTCAATTTAGTGTTAAACACTAAGGCAAGAGGGGTCACGTGGTAGCACGTGAGAGCGCCCTGATTCCCCTCATTTTATTCAGTTAAAAGTATTGAATATTTTGAAGTATCACGTGCTGTCACGTGATGGGAATTTGGATGTTTGTCTGTTAAAGCTTCATCCAAGGGGTCACGTGGTAGCATGTGAGAGAACCCTAGAGCTCTTTTCTGTTTCTTTTGCCTTTTTCTTTTTGTTCTTTAGAGATCACGTGGGGCACGTGAGGCATTGCCTCAAAGTTCTTTTTTATGGATCTTTGCAGGAGTCACGTGGTAACACGCGAGGTGTTGCTTCAAAGTTCTTTTCTGTGGATCTTTGCAGGGGTCACGTGGTAGCATGTGACTCTGGTTCTTTGCATGTTTTAAAGACCTGTTCATCTTTTAAGAATTAAATTCTTCATAGGGTTAAACCCTAACAACAAACTTTAGAGGAATTAAATTCCTGTTTTCTTCTGAAGAATTAAATTCTTAAATAGGGTTAAACCCTAATTTCTTTTTTTTAAGGGAATTAAATTCCTGTGAGTTTGAGAGAATTATGTTCTCAATTAGGGTTAAACCCTAGTTCTGTTCATTTTGAAGGAATTAAATTCCTATAACATAGGGTTAAACCCTAATTTTATCTCAAAGGAATTGAATTTCTATCATTTTGTGAGAATTAAATTCTCAAAACTCAGTTCCTCCTCTGCGTTTCAGATGTGCATGGCAGGATCTCAACCCAATGAGAATTAAATTCTCAATTCATGGAGAGATGTGCGCTTTGCAGATCCTCAACCAGAGAAAGAACTATGTTCTTTTCTTTATATAAGAGTTAAACTCTTTTGAGAATTAAATTCTCTTTTGAAGCCTCCCTTTTCTTTTCTTACCTAAAGTTTCCTTTTGCAGAGAATCAAAAGTTCTATATCTCTCTCTGTGTGTATCAAAAGAAAAGGTCCAAAGGTCCTTCCTCTTCTTTTCTTGGCTCCTATTTATAGGAGAAGGAAAAGAATCAATCTGTTTAGTAAATCTCTCATTGAGAGATTTGATTTGTTCATTGAGAGATTTGATTTATATTTATCATTAGTCTGGGCCTTTAGATTGTTAGGTGAATTTTATTCACCATTGGATTTTAAATCCAAAGATATCTCTTTGTTATTTCGGTTAGATTTAGGGGGAAATCTTTCCAAGTCCAAGATTTTTCCATAAATTGGTGATATTTAATCACCTTTAGATTTTTAATCCAACGGTTTTAAATAATCCTTCTTCATTTTGGAAAGATTTGAAAGATTTATCCTCAGAATTTAATTCTGTTAAAGAATAAGGCTCTTAAAGCTGGTCACGTATGGCCACGTGACCCCTGGTCATGTGTAGGAACGTGACCCCTGGAATTGGCTTCTCTTCTTCTGCGCTCTGTTCTCTGGCCGCTGCTTAACCATCACGTGCCAACACGTGACCACTGGTCACATGTGAGCACGTGATGCCTGTTCTGAAGATTCCTCATGACTTTTAATTAGAGAACAAATATGTTTTGTGCCGTAGCTTGACCATCACGTGCCAACACGTGACCACTGGTCACGTGTGAGCACGTGATGCCTCTTCTGAATCTTCTTCTTGACTTTTAATTAGAGAACAAATATGCTCTGTGCCGCTGCTTGACAATCACGTGCCAACACGTGACCACTGGTCACGTGTGAGCACGTGATGCCTCTTCTGAATCTTTTCCTGATTTTTAATCAGGGAACAAATGCCCCCACAGCGTTGTTCTCACGTGTCTGCACGTGAATGCAGCGCTGTCACTTTTGTGACCGTCGGATCTGCTTTGGGAGTAGGGTAGATGAAACGTTTTCCATCCCATCCTATAAATGCCCATGTCTTTTCAGAAGAGCCTCCACTTTTGCTCATCTTCCTCCTTTGAGAACTTCTTTCTTTTGAGAATTTAATTCTCTTTTTCCATAGCTTAGTTCTCTGCCTTGAAAAAATTTCATAGTTTAACTCTATTCAAGAAAGACTTTTCCTTTCAGGTAATGATATTGAACGATCGAAGAACCTTCATTTAAAAAACTCTCTGGATTTTAAATCCACATCAAGGGTTTCACCCCTTTTAACATGAACCCATTTTTCTTCAAGTTCATCAACAAGAACAGAGACCCATCTAATTTTCAAACTGTAGATCTCTTAGGGTTTGTCTAATCTTTAAGGAAGATGATAATGTCGGTTGTTTTCCATGGAATTTAATTCCATCCCAAGGAGCTTTGGCACTGAAACAAAATTTTTGGGAATTTAATTCCCTTTTTCAAAAAGGTATTTAATTCCTATGAAGAACTAAGTTATTCTCAAAGAATTTCATGGGTTTTACTGCCCTGAGTCATCTTCTTCACAACTTAGAAGAAAAGGTTTGTAATAGATTCTCATGATCTTTATTTCAGGTATCATGGATGCCCATATGTACGATATTAACGAAATCATTTCTTACGGGAATATTCGTGCACTGGGCCGTAGCCAGAACTAGGAGTTCACCAACGCTCAATGTGCTGAGATCATGAGCCGCTTCGATGAGTACAACGGTCGGCTACTCTATCGTCGCTCTTCTCTTCTGAGACTCATCGTGCTAGTGATCTGGGAGGCGCTCCCTCTCTTTTGCACCGGCGTGCCGCTCAGGGCATTGGACACCGCCGAGGATAAGGTATATTCGGTGTACCTGATGAGCCTAATCTCGAAGAGGAGGCGAGACAACCTTATTGAATGCTTGCACCAGCCTTTTCAGCAGTCGGCCATACTTGCTGCCTATCGGAGGGTAGAAGACATTCGTGAGGACCCCGACGCTTGTGACCGCGAGAGAAAACATACTCGGATTGTTCGAAAAGCTTGGAGGATCTTGGACAAAGCCAAGTTTGAGTTTCTCAAGCCGTGCCCCGCGTCTGAGGTCTTGCCGTTGTAATCGTTTTTCCCTCTTTTTTTTATTTTGTATGAACTTTTTAAAGTATGAATGATAAGTTTTATCGTGCCCTTCTGTGTTTGCATGCCCTTTTGTGGGATTTTGTCATTTTTCTATTGTTGCTGTTGATGTTTTTAACGTGCAAGGTACTATTCCACTTTTCAGTACACACCAAGCATGGTGCTCACATGCTTCACACGTGGGGCCTTTTTAAGGGATTATTTAATTCTTCGTGCCATATTTTCTGTGTATAGCATTAGATGCAGGAAAGGAGCCTTGGAAATAGTCCCATCTCCTTGATTTCCAATGCCTTCCCTTTTTTGGGCCTTGGAAATAGTTCCACCATGCAATATTCTCCGTGCGCAGCATTTAATGCTCCTCTTTATAACCTGAGGCCACAGCCTTCTCATTCTCTTCACAGAGAAATCTATTCTCAATTTAGTGTGGTTTATCTTGGGGATACAACTGAGTGCCATGGCCTGCAACCGCCCCCATACTCGATGACAGCCGTGGGAAGTGCCTATCGAGGAACTGATTCCTCGCTTTGCTGCGCGATTGGTAGATCCTCTTCTTACCGATGACGAATGTGATTCAGCGACATATGAACTCTCGATCCGTAGGAGGTCCCCTCTTCCAATGGGATCCCTTTAGCTCCGAATGATTCTTGCTGCCGTGCTTACTGACATCCCTCCTTATCCAGCGGAGATGACCCTGGCGATGCTTGACGTAGCTGAAGACAAGCTTGAGTGTTTTCACGAAGCGTGTCTGATCACTCAGGCTCTGAAAGATTGCTTGGTTCACCTGTTGGGCCAAATAAAAGCCCGGCGGGCTATTATGTATGCTTTTGCAGACGAACATGGCGCCAATCGGTGGGGAGCCACTCCTCGTGAAAATCGTCGCTTCGATGTGCTGGAGAAGGCGGCGCGGGAGTTAGAAAATTTTGAATACTGTTTTGTTCACCCTTGTGCCACTGATCCATTGTTTGGCGATCTTTTCCCGGTAGTGTAGTATGCTTAAATCGATGTACTTTTTTTTGTCATTAGCTGTTTGTATGCTTTTCTGTTGAATTTTCATGTTCGTCGCGTACTCGTATGTGCGTCTTGCTCGCGTAAATGAGCTTCATATTTCTCCATGGAAATTTTCTTTAATTGCTAGCACTATCCTTATGTCGCATGCACATCAGAGCTTTGGGTATCATTTCCTTTCGAATATTCATATAGTTGTAAATGCATGCTCGGTAGGATATGCATCGGAGATTTTCCTTGTTGCCTCCCATATCAGGTGATTTGTGCGTGTTCTAGATCGAGTATCATCGTCGAATGGAGGCTTGTTTATACAGTGCTCGGGTGTACCCGTCTTTCCTCGGAGGCTATGGTTGCGAAAGCGGGCTTGCGAGGTTTGATTGAGCGGTGCGTGGCGAACATGGTGTCATGCGAGAAGAGGCTCGGCCGTCAGTTTTCGGAGAGGGAACTGGCTTCCAAGGCGCTGAACGAGCTTCAAGCCAATCTTACCGCCAAGGCCAACAAAGCGTATGAACTCTCGCGAGTGCTTCAAGAGGCCATCAAGGAGGTAGTGGCCATTGACAAGGCCGCCGAGTTTACTCGCGAAAGAGTCGAGGCCCACAAAGCTACTGAGAAGGAGCTCGAAGGTCGGCTTGTCATATATCAGGCCCAACAAGCTCAGGCAGAGGCCCATCTTATGGCAATATTGGATCACGAAGGTGAGCCTCGGCGAAAGAAGGATGAGCTGACCAAGCTGCTAAATCGCCCGCCGGCCTGAAGACTTGTATCTTTTACTTTCTTCTTGTACATACTCCTGAATGAGAGTATCTTCTTTTTGTTCTTTCCTGAATTGTACTTTGTACCCATTTCGGTTTATAAATAAAGACATATTTTTCCTCTCAATGGCGTGTCTTCTTTTTATTGAATGTGTTCTGCGGACAATTTCTCTAGGTCTCCTTGCAGGGCAGCGATGGCTTAGGATTCAGGGTTAAGATCTTCCTCATAAGACTTTTGAGCTTTATGAGCCGTGAGGGTCTCATAAAGAGTTTTTCTCCCTACAGGTCGAGAGGATCCCGTAGGTGTAAGTTCTTCTTAAGAATCGTGAGGATTCTTAAGCGGGTTTTCCCTTAGGAGACGTAAGGATCTCACAAGAGAGTTTTCTTCCTTGCAGGTCGTGGGGACCCGTAAGTGCTGGGTGCGGTCACCCTTATCCGTATTTCACAGGGTCAGGGGTTGCTTTGGGATGTTCTCCAGGGTACCGTAGTTTAAAGACATCACGGTCAAGGTTAAGGACCTCATAGTCTGTGAATTTAAGGACTCCACGGTCCGATGTTAGTTTTAAGACATCACGGTCATGGTTAAGGACATCATAATCCGTGGATTTAAGGACTCCACAGTCCGATGTTAGTTTTAAGACATCACGGTCAAGGTTAAGGACCTCATAGTCCGTGGATTTAAGGGCTCCACAGTACAATGTTAGTTTTAAGACATTACGGTCAAGGCTAAGGACGCCATAGTCCGTGGATTTAAGGACTCCACAGTCCGATATTAGTTTTAAGACATCACGGTCAAGGTTAAGGACCTCATAGTCCGTGGATTTAAGTGCTCTACAGTCCGATGTTAGTTTTAAGACATCACGGTCAAGGTTAAGGACGTCATAGTCCGTGGATTTAAGGTCTCCACAGTCCAATGTTAGTTTTAAGACACCACGGTCAAGGTTAAGGACCTCATAGTCCGTGGATTTAAGGACTCCACAGTCCACGAAATGTGTGGTTACTGGGACCCATCACCTCTTTGAAGATGTTGAGTAATTACAATGCCAAATATCAAAGGAGTGAAGAGATATACCCTTTAACCAAGGTAAAATCAGTCTAGAATCATCATGGTTGATCGTTAGTTTTAAGACATTACGGTCGAGGTTAAGGACATCATAGTCCGTGGATTTTAAGGACTCCACAGTCCGGTGTTTGCTCTGGATGCTTCACACGGGTTCACTACCGTGCTTGGCGAGGACCAGGCTCCGCTCTGGGCGTTTTCCGCGGGGTCAAAGAGTGATGTTTTCCGCCTTCCACGTGACCAGGAATTTTGCACTAGATGCTTCACACAGGTTCACTGCCGTGTTCGGCGACTAGGCTCCGCTCTGAATGATTCACACGGGTTCACTACCGTGCTCTGCGAGGACCAGGATCCACTCTGGATGTTTTCCACGGGATCAAAGAGTGACGTTATCCGCGTTCCACGTGACCAGGAATTTTGCTCTAGATGCTTCACACGGGTTCACTGCCGTGTTCGGCGAGGACTAGGCTCCGCTCTGGATGCTTCACATTGGTTCATTGCCGTGCTCTGCGAGGACCAGGATCCGCTCTGAATATTTTCCACGGGTTCAAAGAGTGACGTTATCCACATTCCACGTAACCAGGAATTTTGCTCTGGATGCTTCCCACGGGTTCACTGCCGTGTTCTGTGAAGACCAGGCTCCGCTCTGGACGTTTTCCACGGGGTCAAAGAGTGATGTTATCCCCATTCCACGTGACCAGGAATTTTGCTCTGGATGCTTACCACGTGTTCACTGCCGTGTTCTGCGAGGACCAGGCTCCGCTCTGGACATTTTCCACGGGGTCAAAGAGTGACATTATCCGCGTTCCACATGACGAGGAATTTTGCTCTGGATGCTTCCCACGGGTTCACTGTCGTGTTCTACGAGGACCAGGCTCCACTCTGGACGTTTGCCATGGGGTCAAAGAGTGACATTATCCGCGTTCCACATGACCAGGAATTTTGCTCTGGATGCTTCCCACGGGTTCACTGCCATGTTTTGTGAGGACCAGGCTCCGCTCTGGATGTTTTCCATGGGTTCAAACAGTGACGTTATCCGCGTTCCACGTAACCAGGAATTTGTTGATTGTATCCGCATTTCACGGGGCGGGGATTTGACTCTTGGTGATCCGTATATCGCTGAGCCATGGAAGTGGGAGTTGCCGCTGTTCCGCTTCGCTTGAAGTTGTGTCCGTTGTTACAAGACGAGTGTTGAGACAATCTCTAGATCACTTGCGGCCCGTCGAGATTTGGCTTCTTCTTATGATGAAACCTGGGGGAGGAGTATTATCCCTTCTTTGTTTGCGCCCCTGGATTGTATATAGGGATAGATGTAACATCACCTATAGGGCATAAATTTCATTTTTATTCTATTTCTTTTTCCGCGATGCTCTATCATTTCAACTTTTATATCGCGAAGGTCGCGATTGCCCTGCCCTATCATTTCGGCTATTTTTCGCGGTGCCCAATAATTTTGGCTATTTATTTTCTTTTTACTCGCTGCTTTTATTGCGAGTTGCCCAATCATTTCGGCTATTTTTCATGCATACATTTTTACTTGCTACTTTTTATTGCAAGTTGCCCCATCATTTCGGCTATTTCGTATGCATGTGTGGCTCGCTAGCCTTTTCGCTGCAAGCTTGGATTTTAGACACCGATTTCGGCATCAGCACCGCTACAACTGGAATGTTGCCAGGAGCGAATCATCATTTGCCTCTGTCGAAGTTGAATAAAGGTGGCTTAGTAAACAGGGTTAAGGGTGACTAAGGCTTTTGACTTCCTGAGCCGTAAGGGTCTCACAAAGGTATTTCTCCCTACATGTCGTGAGGATCTTGCAGGTGTGTTTTCTCCTTGGGAATCGTAAGGATTCCTAAGTGCATGTCTTCTTGCAAGTCGCAAGGATCTTACAAAAGGGTCTTCTCCTTATAAGTCGAGAGGGCTTACAAGGGTTGTTCTCCATATGAACATATCCCTAGTCACAGATGGGACTTGGTTAGGGAAATGTTTATTCGCGCCCGTAGATTGTATACAAGGGTCGGTATTGAGCCACTTGTAGGGCATAAATTGAAGGTTGTGGGGGTTGCTTAAGCACAGGTTTAGGTCTCTGTGACTTAAGACTTTCAAATCCTATGAGCCATGAGGGTCCCATAAGAGAGTTCTCCTTACGTGTCGTGAGGATCTCGCAAGTGTAATTTCTCCTTAGGAATCATGAGGACTCCTAAGTGTGTTGCTCCTTTGTGAGTCGTAAGGATCTCACGCGGGTGGTTTCTCCTTACAAGGTCGTGAGGACCCTGCAAGTGCCCATTAACGAGGTTTCGCCCTTTCGGGTTTTCACAAACACTCGCCGGTAGCCCTGCTGTTTTTACTCACGGAGCCCTTTCGGGTTTTCATCCGTACCCGTTTTGCTTATGGACATACCGTTTTTTTATCGGCTTTGAGATACTGCAATCCACCATAGTTTATCGACATCTCGGTCAACGGCCAGTTTTAGGACATAGTGGTCCATTGTTAGTTTAAGGACGTTTCGGTCCGTTGCTAGTTTAAGGACATTTCGGTCCGTTGTTAGTTTAAGGACGTTTCGGTCCGTCGTTAGTTTAAGGACGTTTCGGTCCGTCGCTGAAGAACGCCTGTCAATACTTTGTAGAGTTTAGACTTAGGAAGATAGCGAGCGGACATAATCGTCGTCATCTATCATTGACCCGGGCCATGACTCGTTAAGAGCAGTATTTCTTCAGGAAGCGGCCGTTTATTGGCCTGAAAGGTCTTTCACCATGCATATCCATGAGTAGATAAGCTCCACCCTGGTAGACCTTGTCTACTATCTACGGGCCTTCATAGTTCGGCTCGAATTTTCCCCGCTTGGCGCGATTGGGGATCATAGGTCTTTTGACCACTAGTACGAGTTCGCCCTGGCGGAATGTCCTTGGCCTGGTCAATCTTTCGTAGGAGCGCGTCATCTTTGCTTTATAAGCCTCCAGATTTTGTTGCGCTATGAGCCGGGTTTCATCAAGGGCATCAAGCTCCTCAAGCCGAAGGTGAGCATTTTCTTCGTCCGTCAGCTCGTAGTGGACTGCCATCCGCAGAGAAGGTAGCTCTATTTCGAGGGGGAGTACTGCTTCTGTACCGAATACCAACGCGTACGGCGTTGTTTTCGTGGCCGTCTTGAACGTAGTTCAATATGCCCAGAGAGCTTCTTGCAGTCTCTTGTGCCAGTCCTTTTTGTTTTGAGACACCGTCTTCTTCACGATCTTTGTCAAGGTTTTGTTGAAAGCCTCAGCTAGACCGTTAGCTCGCGGATTATAAACTGAGGAATATCTCCAGTCTATGTTGTGTTGCTGCGCGAAGCGACTAATCTTATGGCTTCTGTAAGCTGGCCCGTTATCGGAAATGATCCGTCGCGGAGTTCCAAACCGATAAATGGCGTGCGTCTTGAAGAAATGGAGAATATTTTCCGTCTTCACTTCCTTTAAAGGTACTGCTTCTGCCCATTTGGAGAAGTAATCAGTCGTCGCCAGGATGAAACGATGTCCCCTGGATGATGCTGGTTCGATGGGGCCGATTATGTTAGTTCCCCACATTTCGAACGACCAGCTAGCCACCGTTGGATGTAGAGGATTTGGATGCCGATGGATAAAGTACCCATGGATCTTGCAGGAGTGCCATTGCTTCGCATACTCGAGGCATTCCTGGATCATTGTGGGCCAATAATAACCCATTCGTTAGATCTTCAGCTTCATCTTTGTGCCTGCTTGGTGAGAACCACAGAGTCCGTCGTGAACTTCTTGAACGACTTTTTTCGCTTCGTCAGGTCCTAGGCATCTCAACCACAGAGAATCAAACAACCTCTTGTACAGAGTATCATTGATGAAGGCAAAAGACAGAGCTCGTTTCATAAGCTGATGTCTTGAGGACGCATCTTCGGGCGTTCGACGGTATTTGAAGTAATCTATAAAGACTTCTCTCCAATCCTCAGCCATTCCCCGGTTATTTATTCGCATAGCCATTTGCTCGGCCTCTCCCTTTTTTCGGATGATTCCGGAGATATTTCTGCTGGGGCAAGCACCCGACGGCTTTTCACCACGATTCTGACGTCATCGAGGTTCTCGTCAGCCAGTTCTTTAGCGAGCTTGGCCAACGCGTCTGCTTTGCTGTTTTCTACGCGCGGCATGTTTTCCAAAGTGTAGGAAGGGATTTGAGTCAGCAGTTGCTGTACTCTCTCTCCAAACTTCACTAGCTCTGGTTTACATGTCTGGTAGTCGCCTTTTACTTGACTAACGACCAGTTGGGAATCTCCGTATATGAGGAGGTTTTCAATTCCCATGTCGATGGCGATCTCGAGGCCTGCTATCAAAGCTTCGTACTCGGCTTCATTGTTCGTCCTCGGCTCTGTTAAGGAGAAAGAAAAGCGCATTATCCCTCCCTGTGGAGTTACGAAGATAAGGCCTACCCCCGATTTAATTATAGGGGTACTTTGTTTGCGCTTCTTCATGGAAGATGCTCCATAGAAATAAAGCTCCTATCGGATATTACCACCGTCGATCGTGTCAAACGCATGTTCGTCTGGAAGTTTGTAATTCAAAGGGGAATCGGCCGGTATCGGATGCTCAGCGAGGAAGTCGGCGATGGCTTGGCCTTTCACTGCCTTAAGAGGCTGATAGGTTATTGAAAACTCCATCAAGAGCAGGGCCCATTTAGCGAGTCGACCGGTCAATATGGCCTTCGACATTAAATATTTAAGGGGGTCCACCTTCGAAATGAGACGAACTTCGTGCGCCAACGCATAATGCCGGAGTTTCGTTATCGCGAAGATCAACGCCAGGAAGTATTTTTCGATGGGGGAGTAGTTGTTTTCTGCCTCCAGTAGAACTCGACTTAAGTAGTAGAGTGCTCTTTCTTTCCCTTGATCGTTCTCTTGCGCCCATAATGCGCCTAAGGAACATTCGAGGGCGGTTGTATAAAGAATGAGGGGCTTTCCCTTGACCGGAGTAGCCAATACTGGCGGGTTCTGCAGGTATTGCTTAATCTCGTCTAGCGCGCTTTGGCGTTTTTGGTCCCAGACGAACAGGGTTCCCTTCTTCATCAGGAGGCTGTAAGGGCGGCATTTGTCTGAAAGGTTGGCTATAAATCGCCGGATGTACGCGAGTTACCCTTAGAGAGACCGCAATTGTTTGAGAGTCCTTGGCGGTGGCATTTCCACGATCGCCTTGATCTTCGACGGATCTATCTCAATGCCTCGGTGCTGGACACTGAATCCTAAGAATTTGCCTGAGGACACCCCGAACGCGCGTTTGAGGGGGTTCATCTTCAAGTTGTATTGCCGAAGGCGTTGAAATACAGTCTTTAGATGCTCTAAATGCTCTTCGTATGACATGCTCTTGACCACGAGGTCATCGATATAGCATTCGACGATTTCATGTATGAGGTCACCGAAGATCTTTGTCATGGCCCTCTGATTGGTGGCACTGGCGTTCTTTAGACCGAAGGGAATCACCTTGTAGCAGAATATACCCAAAGGAGTCCGAAAAGCGGTATGCTTCTAGTCTTCGGGATGCATCTTTATCTGATTATACCCTGATGAGCCGTTCATGAAAGAGAAAACCTCATGAGTAGACGTGTTATCTATCATCAGCTCGGTTACCGGTACTAGGAAATCGTCCTTGGGGCAAGCTTTATTGAGATCCCGGAAGTCCACTCATATGTGCACTGTCCCATTTTTCTTCATTACCGAAACGATGTTGGCGATCCATTGAGGATATTGAACTTCTTGGATAAACCCAGAATCGATCAGCTTCTTGACTTCGGCGTTGATGCTCATCTCAAGTTCGAGCCGCATTCTTCTGTTTGACTGGCTTGACTTCCGGGGATATTGCCAATTTATGGACGGCTATTTCTGGATCTAGTCCTGGCATTTCGAAGTAGTTCCATGCGAAGCAGTCCTTGTACTGTATGAGCACGTCCTTGAGTGTCACCACTTGTTCTTCGGATAGCAGCTCGCTGACAAATGTAGGACTTGAGTCACTTGTCGTTCCCACATCAATCTTCTTGAGGTTATCTGCAGTAGTGTGAATTCCATCTTCCAGCTCTTTGGGCGCCGGTGGAAACTCTGAGATCACCTCATCACCATTGTTTTCGAAGTACCAAGGGAGGTCATCGACATTCTCGGGTTCTTCTTTTAATGTTGTTATCATATGACAAGTACGAGCCCGCTTCCAAGACCGCTGTGGATCTGATTCTGCTCTCGTGGCTTTGGGTTCATGCTTCTGTGGCGGCGTTACCCTCCAGCTGTCAGATATAGTGAACTCGCCGAGCTGATACTGATCTTCGACCCAGTTCTTGAAGGTGAAGCTGTCTTCGAGAGGATGCTCTATTACCCTGTGATAAGAGCAATAGCCCGGATGAGAGACCTCATTAGCTTGCTCAAGGTGTTTAGACTTCGGAAGTGTAATCATTCGATGTTTTAAAGCGAGGTCAAGTATCTTCCATGTCATGTCTTGAGGGAAAGAATACGTTCGATTCATCTTCTTCATGAGGGACAAATCCGGACCGCGCAATACCCGATCACATGACTCTTTTATCTTGCGTTGTCGTTGTCGACCTCCTTTTCTGCTTTTTGACTTACTTCTACCTCTGCGTCGGGACTTTTGCACAGCAGGTTGACAGGGAGGAGTATTTTTGTCTTTTGCAGCCTGTTGAAGAAGACGTTGCGTCCTGGCTCTCTCGTAGATGGCCATCTCGCGATTATGGTCATCTCGAGCTTTTTGACCCGCTTTTCTGATAAGCTTGTCCATTCGTTCTTCAAACGACGGACTCGGCACTTCGATCGCGGGATCTAGTTCTGATGAGGGGTTGGCATTTCCTGACAGGGCGTCCTCTTCTTCATCGAAGTTATATATGGTGTAGCTACTGTGGAATCGTTCCCGTTTCCCGACTCTCATGTATCCAAGCCCAAGCATTTCCATTTTCCCGTTGGGCAACTTGCGCTGAGTCCCAGGGACATCCCAAATCTTGTTATAGAATCGAGCTTGTCGAATAGTCTGTTTTAAGGGTACTCCTTGACGCTTCAATAGCCTTTTCAATCCGTGTGTGTAATATCTGGGCAAACGGATGGGTTGAAGCTTGTCAAGTATAGAATCCGCGCCATGCCAGATCTCTTTCTCCCCTCTTGTTTCCGAGGATCGATAGAATAGGATCGCCTTTTCACTTTTTCGCCTGGGAGGGACGTAAAATGTCCGCAGCTCCTGCACGTTGTGAGCTTCAAGCGTGTCAAGATCTTTGTAGTGCTCCCGCGGAATCATGGTGATTTGCAAACTCTGATCATCACCAGGGAATTCTTGTATTGGCGGCCGACTGGAGAACACAGCATTAACCTCATCCTCCGAATCGCTTCCGAAGATCAGTATGGGAGCGGACGGTCCCGGGTCGTTGCGTCGAGACGGCCCAGAGTAAACTATCTCTTCTTCTTCTTCGGTATCATTCCCGAAAACAGGAATGGTGGCAGCGGCTTTATTCTCCAGTTTGCGACATCTCTCTGTATCCTCGAAATCTAGCAAAAAGTACTTTGCATCTTCGTATTTGCGGATTTCGTTCACGGAGAATGGGTTTAGCTCACCTGTTACGGTATACTCGAGACCATCCTTGAAATACTTCATACACTGATGTTGTGTAGACGGGATGATGTTGTACTCGTGTAACCAAAGACGACCGAGTAGAGCATTGTAGCAAGTCTTGGCGTCTATGATATGGAACTTAATGTCCGTGACGAGCAACCCAAAGCATAGCGTCAGTATCACAGACCTAAGAGTTCTTGATGATTGGGAGTCGAACCCGGAGATGGTGATCTTGTCCCGAGCAAGGTGCTGGACGCTCATGCAGATTTCCTTTAACACCCGCACGTTGAGGAGATTAACGGAAGACCCATTGTCAACCAAGATTTTGCCTATCTTTATATCGTGGCAATATCCAGAGACGTATAGGGGACGGTTGTGGTCGCACGTCCCAAGGAGCAGGTCTTCGTCACCGAATGTGATATCGGCCGTGTGCACTTCTTCCAGTTCATCCTTCATCCTTTCTTCGGCGAGGAAAGCTTGGAATTGCTCGGGCTCTTGTAGCACCTTGATTAACGAATCTCTCGCTTCCTTTGATAACAGGAGGGCGTCGAGAATGCTGAGCTGCGAGGGTAGCTTCCTCAGGTGCGCTAGGATGTTGTAGTCTACCTTACTCTTCTTAGGCGGGTCTTTGGCAGTCAACTCTTTCATAACTTGGTCATCTAAGGAGATATCCTCAGCGACCTTTTCCTTTCCCTTATCTTTTCTAGTTGCGGGTCCAAGGTTCTTTTCGGGAAGCGTGCGATTGCGCAGCTGAATGTTTTCACAGGCCTCTGGTTCTTCCTCTTTTCCCGAGGTGGACTCTTTAAAGTGGGGGCTAAGAGCCAGCTCCTCGTCAAAATCGCTCCCGAATGTGAGCACTTGCGATCCCCCGTCGTTGACCGTGTAACAGTTACCGTTAATTCTTATGTGTCCTTCGGTCGTACTTCTCTGCTCCCGACAAGTTCTGCGTTTCATTCGCTTAAAATGCTGCCGATGAACAACATATCCCTACCACCATGTCTTAAAAGCGTCGCACTCCTCAGTGGGGTGTGAAATCTTCCGATGATATGAGCAGTAATTAGGGTGCCTCTCCGCCCCATCGAGCGTGTTTTCTTCCGAGGGCGGTAGTTTCATTCCCATTGACACGGCTTTGGCAAACCTTTTCCTCGTCTTGAATATGTTTTTATCCACGTCGGGTGTCTTTTGACCTGGCGGGAGTGCTTCGATTCTTTCTTTTAGTCGCCTGCGTTTGGCTCCTTCTGATGCGGTCATCTCACGCTCCTGGTCGGCTTTACTTTTCAAACGAATCTCGTCTAGAAAGGCGTCGATCATTTTATCTGTCGGCCACACAAGTTCTGGCTCAGGCTGTGCCCCTAGCCTATCAGTGCCAGGAGTTTTTTCATCGTCCATGAACGAGTGGGAGATCACATTACAACTCGCCACGTATCCCTCGGATTCATCTGACGAGCTCTCTCCATCATCTTCTTCCTGAAAGACGTGGCTGAGGAACTCTTGGTGTGTGATGGGAGTTCGTGCCTTTCGATTGTACTCTTCCAGCGCGTCGATCTGTTTCTGTAAGTCTGTGCGCTTGTCACCAGGCTTCACGGGCTTCTTATATTTCTTCTTCTTTTTCTTTGAAGATTTCGACGGCTGGTTGTGAGTGCTCGGGCCATCACCACTGATCTTCGGAGTTGGGCGCGGCTTCAGCATCCCTTCAATGATCTGGGGTTCCAGCGGGTCCTTCCACCTGATCGCCGGGCATGTCTGAAGATCGTTCAGCATCCTTTTTGTTTTGGCTGAAAGCACGATTTCCCATGGAGCTTCTTCAATGAAAGAACAAGTTGCCCCCAGTGTGTCCGTCTTTTTGGGAGTGTGAGGTTGTGACGGGTTTACCTTCCACTTCTCGGACAGCGCAAACTTGCCCTGTAGGTATTGATCTTCAATCCAAACTTTGAAGATGAAGCAGTCCTCAATCGGATGGCTTACCGTTTGATGGTAAGGGCAGTAGTTGGGGTTATTCACCTCACTGGGTTGCGGCGGTCGCCTTGGATTTGGCAAGTTGATAAGCCTGTTGCGTACCGCCAGCTCGAATAGCCTCTTCGTTTTATCCCACGGGAATGAGTAAGGGCGCTTCATTTTCTCATTATAATACTGCCGTCTTTCTTCCAGTTGATCCGCCAGCTTTGGGGACTGGGTTGTTGCTGAGTGTTCGCAACGAAGGTAGCCTTCCCTTTACCCTTGTCATTCCGAGGTTCTGGCTTTGGGGGAGACGGTCTGTGACCCATCTGGTCCATCTGAGCCTACTTGTCGATCAAAACCTGGAACGTGGTTGGCTTAAAGAACATCATGAACTGTGAGATGGTGGCATGAGGATCTAGGGTACCCACGAACATGCCCACCGCGGGCGCTTCCTCAATGCGTTGTTCGCATTTCGACCACAAGTTTTGCCAGCGTATAGCGTACTGGACCCACGTCTCGCCTGGTTTCACCCTGGCATTAATCAATGCCGTTATTGGAGTGCGTTCGCTGGCGCTCGCAAATCGCTGTATAAATTGCAACTCCATCTCCGCAAATGTTTTGACGGAATCGTTCGGGAGCTCAGAGTACCACTTCGAAAACCGTTTCTGACAAGCTACCGATGAACTGACGAAGCAAGAGCTTATCATTGCCGCCAGTGTTGCCGCAAAGGGCCCTGAACTGGGAAACATGCTGGTGGGGATTGCCCGTCCCCTTATAGACATGAAATTTCGGTATTGTATAGCCCGGTGGGTACTTGATCTGATCATACTAGCTCGGATATGGTCGCCCTGTTCTGACAACTTGACCAGCTGCCTCAGTCGCCTGGTGAACCCGTATCTGCTGAGCTATATATTTGTTTAGGTCAGCTTTATAGATTGTCTCCTCTTTGGCTGTTGACAGAGCGGGTGGAGGATTTGACGTTTCTCCCCTGTCGTCTTCAAAGACGATTGGAGGATCTTCAGCAGGAGAATCTTGTTGGATCATCATTCCTACCATGTCCTGGAACAGGAAGGCCATTCGCTGTATATTGACTGCTTGTTCGGCAGCCTCTTTATCCTTCTTCTCCAATATCCTACGAAGGAATTCAGCATCAGTTTCTTGCTCCTGGCGTTGATCAGATGACGTTTCGAGGCTTTCTTTTGGCCCAGTGAGTGCGGCTATCGCGTTCATCATTTCCTGGAGCTTCTGTTGTTGCTCCTGAGCTTTGGTCACTGACCGTGTAAGCGGTCTATGACCCGTGGATGCACGGCCGTCCTCTTTTCCCAGCGCCATGTATACCGTATGCACCATCATGCCCCCAAACTTAGGGCGTTTAGGCTTATTGTCCTTGACATTTGCTGCAGGAGTGGGGACTTTCTCCGGCCTTCTTCTTTTCTGAGTAGTCGACGTGGAGGGATCCATTGCAGCGGGCACCCAAGCGGTTGTCGTCCTTTGTTGTTTGACGTGACGGTTCTTTTCTTCCTGCACTTTCGCCTTTTTCTGGTGACGAGAGTGATCTTGGTCAATTACCGAGTCTTGAACCTTCCGCCAGACTGTATAAATTTTGGAGGACAGCCATTGAGGAGGTTGCTCCGGCTTTGTTTCTATAACATTCTCCACAGGCGGAGGGGATCTTTTGAGAACCGCAGTTGGCGAATTTCTGCGTACCCTGTTTAGCAGCTCGAAGCTGTTCCCGGTTGGAACAGCAGCCTCAATTTCCACCGTTGGAGCTGGTGGAGTTAGTACGGAGGGGGAGTTTCCTCCAGTCTTCCTTATCCGGCGCCAGTGGCGACGTCGGGCATGACGGGTTATTGGGATTGATTCAGCGACGGCTTCGTCTTGCTCCCTGTTTTGGGGAGGGGCTGCTGCCGGTGTCAACCTCTTGAAGACTGACATTCGTTGAGAAGCTACGTCCATCCGGTCAAAAATAGATTTCTGAGCGGGAGCAGGAACGGGGGTAGTCAGTGTCGCGAAGACCGACCCTCTGGGAGGACAAGCCGCTTTGACGACTTCGGGAGCAGCTGTCTTCTTCGGGATGGCCTTCTCAGGTACCTTGGGCTTTTTGGTAGGCCCTTTGGACTTCAGGCTCAGTCTGGTGAAGACTGAAGAGTTGGACGACCCATTGAGAGGGGCCGTGGGAGTAGCAAGTCGATCAAAGACCGACCTCTTTGAACCTTCCAGTACGGGCCTTGGGATGTTAACGTTCACCGGCGGGAGCATGGTCCCAGAGAATAGACCGGTGGTAGCTTGAGTCACTTGTTCCACAGGCATAGTAAACAGGGAAGCAGCCTGCGGTCCATAGGTTACACCTCCAGGTGAGGCGGAGCGTCGGTTGCATTTGCAGTTGGAGCAGCTTGAGCAGTTGCCAGCCATTGATCCTTTTGCTTTCTGTAGCAAACGAAACACCAAATCTTAGTACCTCGAAACCCAAGGGCAACCATTAGCGAACCGCGATTGGTTTGCGAATCACGACACACGAAGTGTGGAGTGGAAAGAAGAAAAAGGTCCTACCGCGCATGCCAGAATCTGTTCCCCTCCGAAAGACGGCGCGACGCAGGGACGTCTTGCCTAAAATTCGGGGTAAATGCTAATTGGTGCTATCCTTCTACCTCTCCGAAGATGCCAAGTTGATTTAAGACACCTTGTATCGGAGGTTTAAACGGATGCGTCCGATGTAGCAGACTTCGTCAGATTCCCCCTCGCTTGAGGGGTTTTTGATTGTGGGGACACTCATCCCTGCAGGCGCAAGCCCCTGCAGTTAATTACGCTACCGCATTGCGGTAACAACTTTCTCTTTCTCCAGATGATCACTTCGTGTCGTGTGTGTTTGTTTTGTGTTTGGTTGCCCGTGGATTGTATACGGAGACCGAGTTATGTCGTCGCCCGTAGGGCGTGGACTAGTCCAAATCCGTATTATCTTAGATTTGGATTTGGGGGTTTGGGTTTAAGGATACGTTAGCCTCGTCTGAGACTAAGATCGACTTAAACGTTTGTTAAGGATACGTTAGTCTAGTTTTAGACTAAGATCAACTTAACGGGATCGTTTAGATCCAACAAGAGAGCAATTGGGGGGCTCTATTGTTTAGTTTAGTGATATTGCGGTCAATAGGTAGTTTAAGGACATTGCGGTCCAGTGTTAGTTTTAAGACGTTGCGGTCAAGGTTAAGGACATCGCAGTCCGAGGGTTTAAGGACCCCACTGTCCGGCGTTAGTTTTAAGACATCACGGTCTTAAGGACGTCATAGTCCGTTGTTAGTTTTAAGACATTCCGGTTAAGGTTAAGGACGTCATAGTCCGAGGGTTTAAGGACCCCACAGTCCGGCGTTAGTTTTAAGACATTACGGTCAAGATTAAGGACCTCATAGTCCATGAGTTTAAGGACCCCACAGTCCGTATCGATGTGTGGTCATTGGGACCCGTCACCTCTTTGAAGACGTTGAGGAATTACAACGCCAAGTATCAAAGGAGTGAAGAGATGTACCCTTAAACCAAGGTAGATTAAGTGATCTGTAGTCCAATTTGGAAACTAAGATCAATTATTATATTATGAGCCCATTGGCCCAGTTTAGTTTGAATTGAGGACTTATGGCCAGCTTGGGCTAAATCCAATCATGTTTCGAATATTGGCCCTCTGTTGGTTCATTGAAGGAGAGGCTTTGCCTCTGGAAACTTAGCCAATTGGGCTAAAGCTAGTGTTAAACACTAGAGACCGACAGTGTTAAACACTAAAAGATAATCAATGTTGAACACTGGCAACAGGGCTTTCAAATTTGTGTTAAACACTAAACCAAATCAGTATTAAACACTGCAAACAGAGATTTCAAATTAGTGTTAAACACTAAAGCAAATCAGTGTTAAACACTAGAAATAGAGATTTTAATTTAGTGTTGAACACTAAGAAATTCAGAGTTAAACACTGCAAATAGAGTTTTTCAATTAGTGTTAAACATTAAGGCGAATCAGTTTTAAACACTGGATACAAAGGTTTCAATTTAGTGTTAAACACTAAGGCAAGAGGGGTCACGTGGTACCACGTGAGAGCGCCCTGCTTCTCTTTATTTTGTTCTACCAAAAGTATTGAATACTTTGGAGCATCACGTGCTGTCACGTGATGGGAATTTAATTGTTTGTCTGTTAGAACTTCAGCCAAGGGGTCACGTGATAGCACGTGAGGGCGCCCTAGAGCTCTTTTCTGTTTCATTTGCCTTTTTCTCTGTGTGCTTTAGAGATCACGTGGGGCACGTGAGGCATTGCCTCAAAGTTCTTTTTTATGGATCTTTGCAGGTGTCACGTGGTAACACGTGAGGTGTTGCTTCAAAGTTCTTTTCTGTGGATCTTTGCAGGGGTCACGTGATTGCACGTGACTCTGGTTCTTTGCATGTTTTAAAGATCTGTTCATCTTTTAAGAATTAAATTCTTCATAGGGTTAAACCCTAACAACAAACTTTAGAGGAAATAAATTCCTGTTTGCTTCTGAAGAATTATATTCTTAAATAGGGTTAAACCCTAATTTCTTTTTTTAAGGGAATTAAATTCCTGTGAGTTTGAGAGAATTATGTTCTCAATTAGGGTTAAACCCTTGTTCTGTTCATTTTGAAGGAATTAAATTCCTATAACATAGGGTTAAACCCTAATTTTATCTCAAAGGAATTGAATTCCTATCATTTTGTGAGAATTAAATTCTCAAAACTCAGTTCCTCCTCTGTGTTTTAGATCTGCATGGTAGGATCTCAACCCAATGAGAATTAAATTCTCAATTCATGGGGAGATGTGCACTTTGCAGATCCTCAACCAGAGAAAGAACTAAGTTCTTTTCTTTATATAAGAGTTAAACTCTTTTGAGAATTAAATTCTCTTTTGAAGCCTCCCTTTTCTTTTCTTACCTAAGGTTTTCCTTTTGCAGAGAATCAAAGGCTCGATATCTCTCTCTCTGTGTATCAAAAGAAAATGTCCAAAGGTCCGTCCTCTTCTTTTCTTGGCTCCTATTTATGGGAGAAAGAAAAGAATAAATCTGTTTAGTAAATCTCTCATTGAGAGATTTGATTTGTATATTGAAAGATTTGATTTATATTTATCATTAATCTGGGCCTTTAGATTGTTAGGTGAATTTTATTCACCATTGGATTTTAAATCCAAAGATATCTATTTGTTATTTCGGTTAGATTTAGGGGGAAATCTTTCCAAGTCCAAGATTTCTCAATAAATTGGTGATATTTAATCACCTTTAGATTTCTAATCCAACGGTTTTAGATAATACTTCTTCATTTTGGAAAGATTTGAAAGATTTATCCTCAGAATTTAATTCTGTTAAAGAATAAGGCTCTTAAAGCTGGTCACGTGTGGCCACGTGACCCCTAGTCACGTGTAGGTATGTGACCCCTGGAATGGGCTTCTCTTCTTCTACGCTCCGTTCTCTGGCCGCTGCTTAAGCATCACGTGCCAACACGTGACCACTGGTCATGTGTGAGCACGTGATGCCTGTTCTGAAGCTTCCTCTTGATTTTTAATTAGAGAACAAATATGCTTTGTGCCGCTGCTTGACCATCACGTGCCAACACGTGACCACTGGTCACGTGTGAGCACGTGATGCATCTTCTGAATCTTCTTCTTGACTTTTAATTAGAGAACAAATATGCTCTGTGCCGCTGCTTGACTATCATGTGCCAACACGTGACCAATGGTCACGTTTGAGCACGTGATGCCTCTTCTGAATATTTCCCTGATTTTTAATCAGGGAACAGGGACATTGAGACATTGATTCATATTTCCTTGTGCGTATGACTTATAGCATACCTGTATACCTACATGCTCACGCATATTCCCTGACATGCTTACATACTAGTTACCCATATACCTATATGGTATTGTACCATTGTGATAGGTATATACACATATGAGACATAGCTACATGTACATCTGGCATAAAAATATACATATACCTGGAGGGTATTATGGATAGGTATAGACACATACCTTGCTACAGCTACTTTGACATCATACATACTTACATATGGACACACATATCTTGCTATACCGACATGGTTACGCATACCTTATTATAGCTACATGTTCACCTGTCTATAATGTTGCATCTGATTTGAGAAAAATCAGGAACCGCGTGATATATTTAGTAACTTGTTGCAGTTAAATAGCTGTTTTCCTTTATATGCTCATATTACTGTTTCATGTTGCATATATTACATTCATGGATTTCATATGATGTTCTCTGATATTTTACTCCGATGTATATATAACAGTGGAATGGGACGCTGTTATATATGCCTATACACATATATTACGCTAATATCTGTGTATTGATTCATGCTTTCATACGTATTCACTACTTGATGTTTTCTGGATTTGAGGACCTTGGTGGTTTCATGGAATTATGCAAGTATTCTCATTCTTTACTTGATATTGGATGGATCAACTTGAGATTTGTTTTATACCGATACGGGGATCGAAAGTGTCGTTGTTTGGCACTTAAGATTCGAGGACGTATAATACGGATACGGGGATCGAGAGTGTTAGTGTTTGGCACTTAAGATTCGGAGGACGTATATTCCAATATGTAGAACACAAGTGTCGAGGTGAGATACTTGAGTTTCGAGGAACGTATAGATATCAGAAAGACCGATACGTGGATCACGGGTGTCGATACCGGACACTTACGATTCGAGGAACGTATGGATATGAGTATTTTTGTGTCAATGCTTGACACTTGTTTCATGATGTTTTTGGGTGTCGATGTTTGACGCTCACCTTATATGAAACTTACATGATACTGATATTGGACATACATGATATGTGGGATATACTGATGCTGTACATACAGGATATGTGAGATATACTGATGTTGTACATACAGGACATATGATATTTACTTGATGTTGTATATACCGGACATATAATATTTACTTGATGTTGTACATTAAGGATATACGAGACTTACATGATATGAGAGCCAATTTGGGGGCTGATTTGTGGAAATTGGGAATTTGA
Source organism: Agapanthus africanus (assembly GCA_030015575.1). NCBI lineage: Eukaryota > Viridiplantae > Streptophyta > Magnoliopsida > Asparagales > Amaryllidaceae > Agapanthus > Agapanthus africanus. Next base: position 144,333,182 of record CM057349.1, read on the forward strand.
TTGTCTTGTTGGATTTTGGTACTACCACGAGCTTAGGATTTCCATGGGGATGACATGTTTTATTTCATACTCCACATTTATTGTTTATGCACTGCTTCATGTATTAGTTGTACCGGATAGAGTACTTTCCATGACTGTTGCATTTACATACCATTATATGCATTGTTCATGTATTATTTGTACCTGATAGAGTACCTTACATGATTATCGCATACAGATTGTCATACTATTGTTTCATGTATTAGTAGTACCTGCTAGTGTTCCTTTCATGACTGATGCATTACATATGACCATTTACTACTGATAGTTTGCATATGTTAGATTCGCGCTGTACGTGCATACTTGCGATTACCTGCATATGTTATTTACTATTCACGAGTTGGCAACTCACCCCCGTTGTGCCACAGTGTTTTGCAGGTGTTCCTCGGGATAGTCAGAGGCAGGGCTATTTCCATCCATCGTATCATCTTTTTCTGTGGATACCGCTTCATCTGACAGTGTGCAGTTTTTCTTCGGTTGGTTTTGCGGTTATCGATATTGCTTGTTGTATATTCGTTGTATCCTGTACTCGCCATCTACCGATATCTTGTATGACATAGAGACTTGATGTGAGGACGATATTGTATATTATTTTGTGATTTGGAGGTTTTATGCAGTTTTATTTATATCGTCTCTTTCTTCGCTACGACGTCGTATATCTGTGTGGTGGTTGTTTTCCGCCGTTGGGCGTGGATTTTGCTCCCGTTTGGGATGCTTCTACTTATACAATGTTGTACACGTTTTTGGGGGCTTGTTTTACAAAGGAGGTGCTGCCAAAATTTTAAAGAATAAGAGTTGGACTTTAAAGAATTTGGTTTGAGATTTCAAAAGTTTTAGCAATGTTCTTATTTCTTACTACTTTTGATGGTTTAGATTGCTGGTTTTTTGGCTTTCTTTTACTGCGTTACGCCTGTAGACGTTGCGTAGTATTAGGGCCGTCACGTGCCAATTTCGGGTCGTGACAAACTTGGTATCAGAGCGCTGGGTTTTACCTTTCGGAGTGTAGGATGACCTTGGTATGATGGAGTAGGTTGCTTAAAGCTGAGTAACGTAGTGTGTGTATGCCCGCGGCATACTCACGATCACGGTACTCCGCCTAAAGTTATCTAAGCACAAATTACTTGAAATTCCTTCCTTGATTATACATATCCTTATGATTCTATTTCTGTGTTCATATCGAATCCTTCTTCCATTTATAGCCTTTGCCGCTGATGACTATGAGGACTCAGAGTGATGCAGCGAGAGCCGAGGTCAGAGTTGACTCGTGTGGGACGAGGACTGACCAGGATGGAACGCTCGTTGCATCGGACCGTATGGATCCGCTTTCGATAGATCATAATGATAGGCTTATGGCAGATATGCTGGATTTGCGCCAGACGATGAGTTCTTTGGTTGAGGCCATTCGAGCGCAGCGACAGGAGGTTGTCACCCATGTTACCCAGTTGTTCCTTGCAGTCAGCACTCAGCCTTGTGTTACTTATACAGCACCAGTGGACACAGCCCGTTTTGAGGAGGAGCGTTTTTCCGAGACTTTGGGAGTTCCGGAACAGAGGAGGGCTTATACAGGTGTACCAGCCCAGAGACAGAGGCTTATGCATCGAGACAGATTTCGTGACCGTCGCGGGAGTAGCAGAGGCTTAGGACGAGGACAGTCATTCAGCTCTTATCCCTAAGATGGTCAGCAGTTTTCTTCTGGATATTATTGTGTGAGAGTTTTCCGACATTGTTCCAGATGAGCCGGCGAAACTTGGGGAGCTTAAGGATCAGTTGCAGAGTTGTTTGTTTGGGCGACTTTGTTGTTTAACTGTGATGTGTCACGAGTGGGGCTCGATTTTGCGTTGATGTGGAACTATTGAGTTATCGCTTTTGCTTCCCGACAGTTGGAGGAAGTACGAGCAGGATATCCCACTCATGATCTGGAGATGGCCGAGGTGGTCGTGCGTTGAAGATCCGAGGACACTACTTGTGTGGAGAGTCGTGTCAGATTTTCACGGACTACCAGAGCTTAATGTACATCTTCCTGCAGCGGGTTTTGATTGTTGAGACAACGCCATTGGATGGAACGTGAGGAGGATTGTGTTTGTGAGATCCTTTGGTTACCCGTGGCAAGGCGATTGTGGTAGCTGATGCTTGAGTCGTAGGCCCGGGGTTGGCTTGTTCCAGTGGTGCGCAGTTCAGAGACAGTCTTCTGCAGATTTACAGTTTTTTGTGATCGTGGAGTACAGCTAGGTTCGCCTCTACTGAGGGGACAGCTTGCTCATGTCCGCGCTTTAGGGTTCCTAGGCACATTATAGAGTTCTCACAAGGCATCAACCATGCCAATATAAAAATTTATGGGTGCCGAGAAACCCTAATACGGATCTTAGACTAGAATTCTAGGCGAAAAACGATTCAAGTTAACAACTTAACTAAAGTTCGGAAGTTACAACCTTTGTAGATCCGGATTTCCACTTCCTTAGCTCCACGTAGTCGTCCTCTCGCTGTCCTTTTCAAATCCTAGACTCATTCGTCGGCTTCATCGGGAAAACGAGCGGAATAGGTCGTCGGCTTCGTGCCGAAGATGATCTACGTCGAGGTTGCGCAAGTTCGAGCTCCAACTTCACCAAGTTGTGAAACTTGTGAAGAAAATACCCAAAACAACTTGGCAAGAGGTAGAGGGTGAAGAAATAGGAGTTGGGTTCACTTTATAATTGGATTTCTCACTTTGGATCTCAAGTTGCCATTGATGGCATCATAATTTCTTTCTTGAAGATGAAGAAGAAGAAGTTGATAGAATATGATTAGTGTTGTGAAAAAAGAATAATAAAATCAACACTTATCATCTTCTAACCAAGGTTAAGTGTAGAGAATAAACCATGGTCAAATGAGAATGGTTAGGGTTAAGGATGATGACAAAATAGTCACTTTAGTCAAAGCATCATGAAGCTTCATCAAGCTTCATGAAAGAAACCATTTTGTTATCATATATATTTATTTATCAAAAAGAATAGATAAATAAATAAGTAAATAAATAAAAACCCTAACTATTATCATAACCATGGTTTAAGTCTTAACACAACACCAAACTACATGTATCATCAAACATGACACAAAGTAGTGCACAAAAGTATATCATATATACTTCTTGCACATCGAGTGAGAAAATCCATATAAAGTGAACCAATACTAGTTAATGCAATGCAATATATCCAATATATAATTATGCATTAAATCATTAAATCAACATTTGATTCAATGATCCGGTCATGTCGCACATAACCGACTAGAATCCAATGTATCGATTTATCGAATCAATGATTCGATAACTAGGTCATAACGAATATAACCAATCGAAACATATATCGCGAGAATGAAATGCGGTATCACATACACGCATTATTCTCGATCCTGCACATATCTCATATGCGCTCCTATTTCGTTTCGCTTGAGCCAGGAAACCTCTGTGTAGGACTCTGAAGACTCGTCAATACGCCGGTAGCAGATGATGATCATATCAAGCATCCACAAGCCGCAAGCGGTCTGCTAAACATAACGGCCATCCGGGTATTGATCGATCAGAAGATCGACGAGCTAGCCCGCTCACACTCCTGTGAATCCAACCAGTAACACTTACCGTACAGTCCGGTCTGTTCGTCTGATATGTCGCATATCAAGTCTAGGGGTGGTATACGTCAGACCCCAATAACCGATAAGTCGTGCCGATGTGAGGCTCATAACTGGTCGAGAAACTACTGGTAACACTTACCAGCAAATCTCTGATCAGCCCTGGCCAGGGACTTCCCTGTTACGGCCAATCGAGCACAGCGCAACATCAACTCCCAATACAGGGAGAGACGAAACCCCTCCTATCGCTCATTGCCTCCATGTGACTCGGGACTGTACCCAAAGACCACCGTTTTGCACGCCCTCATGGACGTGGTAAGGTGGAGATCAAAGCACAGTGGGAATCACACAAGACTCTATGACGATCTCGGGTCTACAGACTAACCTGTACAAGTGTCACCTGAGAACTGCCATCTGACGTGAGGTATAATACCATCTGGGAGTTCTCGGCGAGTCCGTCCAGTGTACCCAGTCTCCACTGAGCACCCGTATACCCTCTCTGATGTCAAACACCAATGGATATGGGATCATCCATCGCCCATCTCATGGGTCGAGAAGCATATACGCTAGTCTACTCTGGTATATCGATGCCCCGTCTCGATACACCCATGACTAGGGACCTTGAAGGATGTACTTATGGACTACCATGTCCCCACTAGTATGATCTGCATCATAGTCCAAGTAGTCAAGTACACATCCTAAGGGCTTTATCAACATGTAACTATAAGACAGTTTAAAGAGACTAGTGTACATGTTAAGACAAAGAGTAACAAGATAGCATACTATCATATCGAGCAAGAAAGTCATCTCTATATATGTCCAAGCATCCAATATAATATACATCATCTGTACAATACTGGCCTCTAGGGCATACATACAACTAACAATCTCCCACTTGCACTAGGGCCAGCTGCTGTAGTATCGCATACCGAGCATCCCGAAGAGTCTCTCAAACTGTATCTGGGGAATGGCCTTCGTGAGTGGATCCGCCGTGTTGTTCTTCGTGTCAACTCTCCTGACGTCGATCTCCCGGCGATCAACTATCTCCCGGATCAGGTGATACCGCCTCAGAATATGCCTGGATCGCTGATGGGACCTGGGTTCCTTGGCCAAAGCCACCGCTCCATTGTTATCGCAATACAAAGGTATTGGATGCTCAATGGATGGAACCACTCCAAGTTCAGTAATAAACTTCTTGATCCAGACAGCCTCTTTGGCAGCATCGTTGGCAGGGATGTATTCAGCCTCCATCGTCGAGTCTGCCACGGTTTCCTGCTTGGAACTCTTCCAGCTAACCGCCCCTCCGTAAAGGGTAAAGACAAAGCCCGACTGCGACTTAGAGTCGTCCTTATCACTCTGGAAGCTCGAATCGGTAAAGGAATCCACTTGGAGCTCTCCGTTACCATACACCAAGAACATATCTCTAGTCCTTCGCAAGTACTTGAGAATGCTCTTCACAGCTGTCAAGTGATTCTCTCCAGGATCAGCTTGATACCTGCTCACTATACTTAGTGAGTATGCTACATCGGGTCTGGTACATAGCATCGCATACATGATAGAGCCTACAGCCGAAGCATAGGGTATCCCTTGCATGCGAGCTCTCTCCAAATCAGTCTTGGGAGACATCTCTTTGGAGAGAGTGACTCCAGAGATCGTGGGCAAGTTCCCACGCTTGGATTCTTCCATACTAAACCTCTTTAGTATGGTGTCAATGTACCTGGATTGGGACAATCCCAATATCCGTTTGGATCTATCTCTATAGATCCTGATTCCCAATATGCAGGAGGCATCACCAAGATCTTTCATTGAGAATCTTTGTGATAAGAAGAGCTTGACCGATTGCAGCATAGGAATATCATTTCCTATCAAGAGTATGTCGTCCACGTACAATACGAGGAATACAACCTTACTCTCTGCCACCTTCTTGTAGATACAAGGTTCATCTGGATTTTTGACGAAATCAAACTCTTTGATAACGACGTCAAAACAGATGTTCCAACTCCGCGATTCTTGCTTTAATCCATAAATGGATTTAAGCAGCTTGCACACCTTTCCGCTGATCCCACTATCTACGAAGCCCTCTGGCTGAGTCATGTACACGCACTCTTCTAAATCACCATTTAGAAAGGCGGTCTTAACATCCATTTGCCAGATTTCGTAATCATGATATGCAGCGATGGCAAGCATGATCCGGATGGATTTAAGCATAGCCACTGGAGAAAAAGTCTCGTCATAGTCCACACCTGGTCTTTGACGAAAACCCTTTACTTCAAGTCTAGCTTTGAAAGTCTCCACTTTCCCATCTACACCAAGTTTTTTCTTGAAGATCCATTTGCTCCCAATGGGTTTTACCCCTTCAGGAGCAACTTCCAAAGTCCATACTTTGTTGGTGTACATGGATTCCATCTCGGACCGCATAGCATCCAGCCACTTCACTGAGTCCCTACTCGTGATGGCCTGCTCGAAGCTAGTTGGGTCATCATCCTCCATGATGCAATCCTCGCTCCCTCCATCCATGAGAAAACCGTAGTATCTCTCAGGTTGGCGAGGAACCCTACTAGATCGGCGGAGTGGCTGGGGTTCATCGGGAACTACGGAATCCTCTGGTTCAACCAAATCTTCTGTTGTAGTCTGTATCGCTGGAACCTCCTCCAGTTCTACCTCAATGCCACTTATCTGTTTCATAAGAAAACTTTTTTCTAAGAAAGTGGCATGTCGAGAAACAAACACCTTTTGTTCCTCGGGGTGGTAGAAGATATACCCTTGTGAATTTTTGGGATATCCTACAAACTTACATAAGACAGATCTTGCCTCGAGTTTGTCCGGATTTTGTCTTTTGACATAGGCTGGACAACCCCATATCTTAATATAATTAAGATGTGGTCTCTTCCCTTTCCATATCTCATATGGAGTGGTAGGCACTGATTTGGTAGGAACTCTATTCAATAGGTCCATGGCTGTTTCAAGCGCATATCCCCAGAAGGAAATAGGTAACTCAGCTGTACTCATCATTGAGCGCACCATATCTAATAGGGTGCGGTTTCTCCGTTCAGATACACCGTTGTGCTGTGGTGTATATGGAGGAGTCAGCTGAGAGAGAATCCCATTCTCTTATAGGAAGTCCAGGAATTCATTGCTCAAGTATTCCCCTCCTCGATCAGATCGTAGGATTTTAATACTTTTTCCGGTTTGGTTCTCGACTTCTTGTTTATATTCTCTAAATTTCTCAAAAGCTTCTGATTTGTGTTTCATCAGGAACACATATCCGAATCTAGAGAGATCGTCAGTGAATGTAATGAAGTACGAAGAACCATCCCTGGCATGTGTAGACATGGGACCGCATACATCACTATGTATCAGTCCCAAGAGTTCGGTAACTCTTTCTCCGTGTCCCGTAAACGGAGCTTTGGTCATCTTGCCTTTGAGACATGACTGGCAAGTGTCATAGGATGAAAATTCAAACGGATTTAAATATCCATCCTTATGCAACTTAGCCAGTCGTGTCGCATTGATGTGACCCAGTCTACAATGCCACAAGAAGGATTCGTTCAGTTCAGAACTCTTCCTCTTGTGTGTGTTTGTTATGCTCAGAACTGTTGATTGGTTTAGAACACAAATGCCATTGCACAACGTGCCTGATCCAACCAACTTTTGGTTACAGAAAATGTTCATAACATTATCCTGTAATACAAAATTATATCCCTCTTTACTCAATAAAGAAACCGATATAATGTTGCATATCAGGTTCGGCATGTAATAACATTCGTTCATAACCAATGTATTACCAGTTGGTAATACAAGGTGATATTCCCCGACAGTCTTAGCTGCAACAATTGCACCATTTCCAACTCTAATGTCTTTATCACCTTCTCCAAGTTCTCTACCTTTCCTAAGCCCATGTAACTGATTACATATATGGGATCCTGACCCGGTATCTAATACCCAGGACGTGGAGCAAATGGAGAAACAGTTCTCTGTAACGAACACACCCGAAGAAAATGCATCAACATGTACTTTCTTCATTCGGGTGGCTTGGGAATCCTGGTATTCCCCTATATCCTGTTCAGTCCTATAACTCTTATAGGTAAGAACGGAACCAACGTTCCCCAGCACAGTATAACATGCGGGTTCGGTCAATACATCCATATTATTATCTTGATTAAGGCATGAAATGTTCGCTACCTGGAGAGAGAGAGAAGAAAACACTTTAGCGTAAGCTCGTGCAAGATCAGATTGGTTATTATCTTATCTAATCAGGATGGCTCCCACTGCTTTTTATCAAATCTTCCTTTAAACCCTAAAAGGAAAGACTAGCCAGGATTAATTACACACTACAAGTTCGCCAATCTTTCAGCCAGGCCAGTGTCGGTACTTTGAGGGAGGTCCCCCGTGCTTTCGCACGAACCTAATTACTGTAAACCTCGTTTTCCCAGAGGCGTAACCTCGTTAATACCTTTCTAGACACCTACTTGATCGGCTAATTGTAATGTGTAAAACTCTCCCAGGAGTAACTCTTACTCGTAGTGGGTATCGGGATCCAACTATCTCATAGAAGGTATGCAATCTCATTGCAAATTTCAACACTTGAAATTCCCGATAATATTTTGCCCCTAGCGTGCTATGACCTTGACGCATGCCAAACAACCCATAGTCCGCTAGTCAAGTTCAACCCGTACATTTCTTGATTGAATTAAACCCACCCGCACGACCCTTGACGCATGCCAAACAACGCCGTGCGAATACCCTAATCCAATCGAATCGTATGCTAGCAGATAAGCACTAGTTAGCTACCATACACTACGCCTTGACGCATGCCAAACAACCGCAGCACGAATACTAACTAGTACTTATCTGAAATGACGGAGGGCTACGACAGGTTTTTCTGAAAACCTATTGCGTAATGAACTTGATATCGTTGTAGAATCAAATGAAGTTTTGAAATGGAGTGATTTTGAGGCTTTTCTAGTTTTGCTAAAGGGGTCACTCCCGGTGAAGGGATCGTCGGCCCTTTCCTCGTCGAATGAGGTGCGGGATATATCATATATATCGCTGTGCAAAGCAGAAACTATAGAAGCTATCAAAAACAAACCGAGTATGTAGCATCTGCCAGTTATTGCTAAAGGAGTCACTCCCGGTGAAGGGATCTCGGTCCTTTCCTCATCGAATAAGGTGCGGGATATATCATATATATCGCTGTGCAAAGCAAGAACTGTAGCACCCGTTTTATTTTGAAATTTGATTCTACAACATCTTAGGTTTCTTTTCTTTCATTAATCACATTAATGAAGTCCCATCATTTAAATACCTAAACATCACAGATAGATATGACGTACACTTATGCCATCCGCATTCGCCTCAATGTCCCCTCGTGCACCGTTAGGTTAGGTAACTAACGACAGAGCAGGGCAGGGCTAGCGCGGGTGTAAAACATAAGTAACGTCTATATAATATATCATATATACTATATACTATATCCATCACAGAATCACATCACATATATCGCAGCAGAAGAAACATATGAAATATTGGATATAGTAGGACGTCCGTGTTTTCAATACGAGCCAGTATAAAACACGGATTCCACGGTCGTGATGAATAGCCAATCCCACACCCCTAGACCCCTACGAGAGCGGCAAGCAACCCTGCCAATTCTAGGGTTAGGTGACCCGGACTCGACTCCTCGAGTTGGTCTCCCACTGGACCCCACCCGGTTACTTGTGCTCCCCTCCTTGGGTCTATCCTAATGCGGAAAAGTAAATAATATACAAAAGGTGACATCTTCCGCTACCTGGAAGTGCCCCAAATAAAAGAATATTACATACAAGTTTTTACATGAATGAAAATGAAAAACACTCATCTCACATAAAAACCCCCGGCTATTCAAACACGACGATCCAATATAACATATCCAGCAACACATAACAACACATGTCATCAACGTAAGTAAGTATGCATATCCCAATTGTCGTTGACGTATAGCAACGAAACCGGCGATATGAACATACTACACTTACGGTCACAGAAAAGAAAGTGTAAAACTACAACAGTTGGAATCCGCAACCTCTTTAGACATCACATGCCTAATCAAATGAAATACTTAGACATCACATGCCTAACAGTTATAAACCCCGCATTTTAGTCTCATTATCGAAAACTCTTTTCAATATCAAGTGAAACTAAACCGCTAGATTTATAACATTCATTCAGTTATCTCATAACTGTTTGTGAATTCCAATTATTGTATCACATTCCAGATAAACAGAAAATGTTAAATTTTTCGATCGAACAGTCGAATACCCAAGTTTTCCCGATACAGCTCAACACATGAAATAAGTCTAACAACATTCAGTTCGTGCCTCAGTACCAACGGTCCAGCCGTAGAAGGGTCAAGCCAACGCCTCACATGTGGCACGCCGTAGTCCCCCAAACCCGAAGGTTCAAAAGGCAGTTCAAGACGGTCACATAATCGAGTTAAGGTTTGTTGTCTTCTACAGGGTCCATCGCGTTACTTGCACTACTTAGAACGTCGTTAAACTACGGAAAAATCCAACACTTGGAAATTTCCCGACAGGGGAAAAATTGGGTATTTATATCCGGTCGAACTTTTTAACATATTCTAAAAATTATCCGGAAAGCCACATAGACAAAATCTGATACTCCGATCGAAACACCGAATCCCCAAAACAATCCCAGAAAATTCAACTCTTGAATAAAAATTAAAAATTCCCAGAAAATCCAGCATTATCAATTAGGAGTTACTGTGTAAAATATATTAAATAAGGTGGCCGTACGGCCGCGGATCCGCCGCACGAGCCAAGCTTGTGCCGCGGATCCGCGGCAGTTCAATGGATTTAGGAACACGAATTTCACAGAAACTCTTAAAATCACCTGCTGATTTTTCTGCATATTTTTAATATTGAAAAAACCAGATTTTTAAAAATTGGACAGAGAGCAATTTGGAAATGGGTTTTCGGGTTCGTTCGGGCTTCAAACTCCGTCTAGACTTCGCCTAAGGCTCTAGCTAGGCTCTGATACCACTGTAGGGTTCCTAGGCACACTATAGAGGTCTCACAAGGCATCGAACATGCCAATTTAAAATTTTATGGGTGCCGAGAAACCCTAATACGGATCGTCGGCTAGATTTCTAGGCGAAACTATAAACTAGTTAACACTTTAACTAAAAGTTAGATGCTACAACCTTTGTAGATCCGGATTTCCACTTCCTTAGCTCCACGTAGTCGTCCTCTCGCTGTCCTTTTCGAATCCTAGACTCATTCGTCGGCTTCATCGGGAAAACGAGCGGAATAGGTCGTCGGCTTCGTGCCGAAGATGATCTACGTCGAGGTTGCGCAAGTTCAAGCTCCAACTTCACCAAGTTGTGAAACTTGTGAAGAAAACACCCAAAACAACTTGGCAAGAGGTAGAGGGTGAAGAAATAGGAGGTGGGTTCACTTTAGAATTGGATTTCTCACTTTGGATCTCAAGTTGCCATTGATGGCATCATAGTTTCTTTCTTGAAGATGAAGAAGAAGAAGTAGATAGAATATGATTAGTGTTGTGAAAAAAGAATAATAAAATCAACACTTATCATCTTCTAACCTAGGTTAAGTGTAGAGAATAAACCATGGTCAAATGAGAATGGTTAGGGTTAAGGATGATGACAAAATAGTCACTTTAGTCAAAACTTCATGAAGCTTCATCAAGCTTCATGAAAGAAACCATTTTGTTATCATATATATTTATTTATCAAAAAGAATAGATAAATAAATAAGTAAATAAATAAAAACCCTAACTATTATCATAACCATGGTTTAAGTCTTAACACAACACCAAACTACATGTATCATCAAACATGACACAAAGTAGTGCACAAAAGTATATCATATATACTTCTTGCACATCGAGTGAGAAAATCCATATAAAGTGAACCAATACTAGTTAATGCAATGCAATATATCAAATATATAATTATGAATTAAATAATTAAATCAACATTTGATTCAATGATCCGGTCATGTCGCACATAACCGACTAGAATCCAATGTATCGATTTATCGAATCAATGATTCGATAACTAGGTCATATCGAATATAACCAATCGAAACATATATCGCGAGAATGAAATGCGGTATCACATACACGCATTATTCTCGGTCCTGCACATATCTCATATGCGCTCTTATTTCATTTCGCTTGAGCCAGGAAACCTCTGTGTAGGACTCTAAAGACTCGTCAATACGCCGGTAGCAGATGATGATCATATCAAGCATCCACAAGCCGCAAGCGGTCTGCTAAACGTAACGGCCATCCGGGTATTGATCGATCAGAAGATCGACGAGCTAGCCCGCTCACACTCCTGTGAATCCAACCAGTAACACTTACCGTACAGTCCGGTCTGTTCGTCTGATATGTCGCATATCAAGTCTAGGGGTGGTATACGTCAGACCCCAATAACCGATAAGTCGTGCCGATGTGAGGCTCATAACTGTAGGGTTCCTAGGCACCCTAAGGAGGTCTCACAAGGCATCAACCATGCCAATATAAAATTTTACGGTGCCGAGAAACCCTAAACTACGGATCGTTGGCTAGATTTCTAGGCGAACAAAGTAACTAGTTAACACTTAACTAAGAGATACGGAAATACAACCTTTGTAGATCCGGTTCTCCACCTCCATAGCTCCGCAATGAAGTCTCCTCGCTGTCCATAACAAGTCCCGGGCTCTAGCGTCGGCTTCATCGGAGAATGGACGGGCTAGGTCATCGATGTCCATGCCGAAGATGATCTACGTCGAGGCATCGCTAAATCAAGCTCCGACTTCACCAAGTCAAGAAACTTGTGAAGAAAACACACTCTACTACTTGGCAAGAGGTAGAGGATGAAGAAATAGGAAGTGGGTAGAATTTAGAATTGGATTTCTCACTTGTTTCATCAATCCACCATTGATGAGGCTTGCTTTCTTCAAGTGAAGAAAGGAAGAAGAAGATAGAAATTGTTATGATAAGTTAATTTAGAAAATAGAAAATAATAGAATACTTATCATAATCAACCATGGTAAAGTGTAGAGACTAAACTAAGGTTAAATGAAGTGGTTAGGGTTAAGCATGAGACAAAAATGGTCACATAGTCAAAAGTTCAAGAAGCTTCAACTAGAATCCAAAATTAGCAACCATTTTCTTTTTATGCTTATCATATTCCAAAATGAATAATTAAATAAGATAAAAGAATAAAACAAAACCCTAACCATTATCATGTAACCATGGTTTGATCTTTACACAAAAACCCTAGCAAACATGTATCATCAAACATGATACAATCAAGTGCACAAAAGTATATCACATATACAATGTGTACATCCAAGTGAGAAAATCCATCTTAAGTAAACCGATACTAGTTAATGCAAACTAATATATCAAATATATAATTACGCAATAAATCATTAAATCAACACTTGATTTAACGATCCGGTCATATCGCATATAACCGACTGTATCCAATGTATCGGCTTATCGAATCAACCCTTGATTCGATAACTAGGTCATATCGCATACAACCAATCGATACATTCATCGCGAGAATAGAATACGGTATCACATACACGCATTATTCTCGGTCCCGCACATATCTCATATGTGCTCCTATTTCGTTTCGCTTGAGCCAGGAAACCTCTGTGTAGGACTCTAAAGACTCGTCAATACGCCGGCAGCAGGTGATGATCATATCAAGTACCCACAAGCCGCAAGCGGTCTGCTAAACGTAACAGCCACCCGGGTATTGAGCGATCTGAAGATCGACGAGCAAGCCCGCTCACACTCCAGTGAATCCAACCAGTAACACTACCGTACAGTCCGGTCTGATCGTCTGATATGTCGCATATCTCGCCTAGGGGTGGTAAACGTCAGACCCCAATAGCTCGATAAGTCGTGTCGATATGAGGTCTATAACAATTCGAGAAACTACTGATAACACTTACCAGTAAATCTCAGCAACCCTGGCCAGGGATTTCCTGTTACAGCCAATCGAACACAGCGCAACATCAACTCCCTATACCGGGAGAGACGAATCCCCTCCTATCGCTCATTGCCTCCATGTGACTCGGGACTGTACCCAAAAACCACCGTTTTGCACGCCCTCTAGGACGTGGTAAGATGGAAATCAAAGTACAGTGGGAACCACACAAGACTCTATGACGATCTCGGGTCAACAGACTACTCTGTACCAGTGTCACCAGAGAACTGCCATCTGACGTGAGGTATAATACCATCTGGGAGTTCTCGGCGAGTCCGTCCAGTGTACCCAGTCTCTACTGAGCACCCGTATATCATCTCTGATGTCAAACACCAATGGATATGGGATCATCCATCGCCCATCAGTATGGGTCGAGAAGGTACACGCTAGTCTACTCTGGTATATCGATGCCCCGTCTCGATACACCCACGACTAGGGACTTTGAAGGATGTACTTATGGACTACCATGTCCCCACTAGTATGATCCGCATCACAGTCCAGGTAGTCAAGTACAGATCCTAAGGGCTTTACCAACATGTAACAGAGAGACAAACAGCATACACGTTAAGGTAAAGGGTAACCGGATAGCATACTATCATGTCGAGCAAGAAAGTCCTCCCTATATATGTCCCAGCATCCACTACAATATACATCCTATGTACAGTAATGGCCTCTAGGGCATACATATAACTAACAATCTCCCACTTGCACTAGGGCCATCTGTAGCAGTGGTTGCAGTATCTCATACTCAACCATCCCATGAAAGTCTCTCTCTGGGAACAGGCCTTTGTGAGTGGATCCACTGTGTTGTCCTCTGAATCTACTCTCCTAACCTCGATCTCCCTGGAGATCAACCATCTCCATGATCAAGTGATACTGCCTTAGAATATGTCTGGATCACTGATGGGACCGGCGTTCCTTGGCATAAGCCACATCTCCATTGTCACACAATGGGAGGAACATAGTTCATCTCATGAACCAATATACACCCAAACAGTCTCTTTGGTAGCATCTTAAGTAGCGATGTATCGAGCCTTTATCGTCTAGTATGTCACGGTATCCAGCTTGGAACTCTTCCAACATACCGTCCCTTCACTGAGGGTAAAGATAATGCCTGTGACTGACATTCAGTCGTCTTTATCACCCTGGAACACTTCCAGTGATTCTCCCCAGGATCAACTGATACCATCTCACTACAGCAAGTGAGATTCCTAACATCCAATTAGATCTATCTCATAGATCCAAAATCCAGGATTTAGTAGGTATCACTTTGATCCTATATGAAGAATCATTGTGACAAGCGGAGATTGATCGAGCGTAGCATAGGAAACTCCTTCCCTATCAAGAGTATGTTATCCACGTACTCTACGAGGATCGTCACCATACTCCCTACTACCTTTTTGTTTATACAAGGTTCATCTACCATTTTGATGATGTCAAACTCTTTGACTAATTCATCAAAACAGATGTTCCAACTCCGCGATGCCTGCTTTATCCTATAAAGCATCTTGCACACGTTTCCGCTGCTCCCACTGTCTACGAAGCCCTCTGGCTGTGTACTTATAGACGCTCTCTTCCAAAATATCATTTAGAAAAGCAGTCATGACACCCAACCACCAGATATCGTAGTCATGGTATGTAGCCGTGGCAAGTAGGATCTGGATGGACTTAAGCATAGATACTGGAAAAGGTTTCATCATTATCCACGCCTGGTTGATGACGAAAACCTTTATCAAGTCTAGCTTTGAAAGTCTCAACTTTTCCATCTACACCAAGTAATCTTCTCAAGATATACTTGCTCCTGATGAGGATTTAACCCTTCAGATATAGCAACCAAAGTCCATACTTTGTTGGTGTACATGGATTCCATCTCAGATCGCTAAGCATCCAGCCATTCTTACAGAGTCCCACTCCTGATGGCCAGCTCGAAACTAGTTGGGTCATCATCTCATGATGCAATCCTCGCTCCCACTGTCATAGAGAAACAGAAGTATCTCTCAGGTGGGTGAGAAACCCTTCTAGATCGGCGGAGAGGCTGAGGTTCGTTGGTAACTATTGAATCCTTTGGTTCTTTCAAATCATCAGCTGCAGTTTGTATAGCTGGAACACTTCCAGTTTTACATAACAGACCTTGCCTCGAGCTTGTCCGGATTTTGCTTTTAGTCATAGGCCGGACAACCCTAAATCTTGACTAGCTTAAGACATGGGCTCTTCCCTTTCCATATCTCTTATGGAGTGGTAGGCAACTGATTTGATTCGAACCTATTCAATAGGTATGCAGCTTCTCAAGTGCATAACCCCTAAAAGGAAATAGGTAACTCAGCAGTACTCATCATAGAGCACACCATATCATATAGGGTGTATTTGCTCCGCCTCGACATACCATCGTGCAATGGTGTATACGGAGGATTAATGCTGAGAGAGAATCTCATTCTCCTTTAGAATAATCCAGGAATTCCGTGCTCAAGTAATCTCCTCCTTGATCTCATCATAGGACATAATACTTATACCCGTATTGGTTCTCTACTTCTAACTTATATTCTGTGAATATCTCAAAAGGTTCAGACTTGTGTTTCAACAGGAACATAAGTCTGAATCTTAAGAGATTATCAGAGAATGTAACGAAGTACAAAGAACCAGTCCTGGCATATGTAGACAGGGGACCTAACATACATCAACATATATCATCCCAAGAGTTCACTAACTCTTTCTCTGTTTCCAGTAAACAGAGCTATGGTCATCTTATCTCTGTGACATGACTGGCGAGTTTCACAAGATGTAAATTCAAACTGATTTAAATATGCATCTTTATGTAACTCTAGCTAGTCGGGTCACATTGATCTGACCTAGTCTACAATGCCTCAAGAAGAATTCGTTCATTTCTGAACTCTTCCTCTTGTGGGTGATCCGTATACTAAGAACTGTAGTTTGATTTAGAACATCAATGCTTTTAGATAACGTGCCTGAACCGATCAACTTTTGATATAGGAAATGTTCAAAACATTATCCAACAATACAAAATTTTATCGTTTCTTTACTAATAAAGAGACTGATATGATTTTGTATATCAGGTTCGGTATCTAATAACATTCGTTCCGAATCAATGTATTGTAATACAGGGTGACAGTGACCAACAGACTTGGCTGCAACTCTTGCCCCGTTTTCTGCCTCATGAAACTTATCACCTGTTCTCAGTTCTCTACCTATCTGTAGCCCTATGTAACAGATTACATATCTGGGATCCTGATCTGGTATCACATACCCAGGACGTAGAGGATACTGAGAAACAGTTCTTTGTAATGAACACACCCGAAGATGATGCATCAGCATGCACTCTCTTCGTTTGGGCGGCACAGGAATTCTGGTAATCCCCAATTTCCTGCTCTGTCTTATAACAATTATAAGTTGGAGCGGGACCAACGTTCCCCAGCTCAGTATAACAAGCGGGTTCGGTCAATATTCCGTATTATTATCTTGATTAAGGCGTGACATGGTCGCTACCTGGAGAGAGAGAGAAGAAAACACTCAGCGTATGCTCTTGCAAGATCAGATTGGTTATTATTTTATCTAATCAGGATGGCACCCACTGCTTTTTATCAAATCTTCCTTCAAACCCTAAAAGGAAAGACTAGCCGGGATTAATTACACACTACAAGTTCGCCAATCTTTCAGCCAGGCCAGTGTCGGTACTTTGAGGGAGGTCCCCCGTGCTTTCGCACGAACCTAATTAATGTAAACCTCGTTTTCCCAGAGGCGTAACCTCGTTAACACCTTTCTAGACACCTAGTTGATCGGCTAATTGTAATGTATAAAACTCTCCCAGGAGTAACTCTTACTCGCAGCGGGTATCGGGATCCAACTATCTCATAGAAGGTATGCAATCTCATTGGAAATTTCAACACTTGAAATTCCCGATAATCTTTTGCCCCTAGCAGCTATATGACCTTAACATAGTCAACAAATCATAAGTGCTAGTCAAGTTCAACCCGTCATTTCCCGATTGAATTAAACCCACCCGCACGACCCTTAACATAGTCAACAAAGTCGCACGACTACCCTAATCCAATCACATCATATGCTTATGCAGATAAGCACTAATTAGCTACCGCACACTACGCCTTAACATAGTCAACAAACGTAGCACGAATACTAACTAGTACTTATCTGAAATGACGGAGGGCTACGACAGGTTTTTTCTGAAAACCTATTGCGTAATGAACTTGATATCGTTGTAGAATCAAATGATTTTAAAATGGAGTGCTTTTGAGGCTTTTCTAGTTTTGCTAAAGGAGTCACTCCCGGTGAAGGGATCGTCGATCCTTTCCTCATCGAATGAGGTGCGGGATATATCATATATATCACTGTGCAAAGCAAAACTCTTAAAAGCAATCAAAAGACAAACCGAGTGTGTAGCATCTGCCAGTTATTGCTAAAGGAGTCACTCCCGGTGAAGGGATCTCGGTCCTTTCCTCATCGAATAAGGTGCAGGATATATCACATATACCTCTGTGCAAAGCAAGAACTGTAGCTACCTGTTTTATTTTGAAATTCGATTCTACAACATCTTAGGTTTCTTTTATTTCATTAATCACATTAATGAAGTCCCATCATTTAATGTACTTAAACATCACAGATAAATACGACGTACACTTATGCCATCCGCATTCGCCTCGATGTCCCCTCGTGCACCATTAGGTTAGGTAACTAACGGCAGAGTGGGGCAGGGCTAGCGCGGGTGTAAAACATAAGTAACGCCTATATAATATATCATATATACTATATACAGTATCTATCACAGAACATCACATGATCACATCACAGATATCGCAGCAGAAGAAACATATGAAATATTGGATATACTAAGACGTCCGTGTTTTCAATATGAGCCAGTATAAAACAAGGATTCCACGGTCGTGATGAATAGCCAAACCCACACCCCTAGACCCCTACGAGAGCGGCAAGCAACCCTACCAATTCCAGAGTTAGGAGACCCGGACTCGACTCCTCGAGTTGGTCTCCCACTGGACTCCAGAACCCGGTTACTTGTGCTCCCCTCCTTGGGTCTATCCTAGTGCGGAAAAGTAAATAATATACAAAGGGTGACATCTTCCGCTACCTGGAAGTGCCCCAATAAAAGAATATTACATACAAGTTTTTACATGAATGAAAATGAAAAACACTCATCTCACATAAAAACCCCCGGCTATTCAAACACGACGATCCAATATAACATATCTAGCAACACATAACATCACATGTCATCAACGTAAGTAAACATGCGTATCCCAATTGTCGTTGACATATAGCAACGAAACCGGCGATATCACATATTACACTTACGGTCACAGAAAAGAAAGTGTAAAACTACAACAGTTGGAATCCGCAACCACCTCAGACATCGCATGCCTGACCAAATGAATTACTTAGACATCACATGCCTGACAATTATAAACCCCGCATTTTAGTCTCAAAATCGAAAACACTTTTCAATATCAAGTCGGGTAATTCAACAAGATTCCCGACATCCTGATCGAATGCTCGTCGCAAACTTCAGTAGACGGCCGCACCCCCGATACCGTCGACGAAGTGCACCAAGGCGGAACACCGTTGCCGCAAGCACCCGAACGGATGCTTTCGGCGACGGGGTTCTCCTACAGTCACTTGGTCGGGGCTATGGAGTGAGGCTGTCTATTAACTTTACCCGGCGAGTATCCGCGTACGCTACGTGATTGCAACGGACTTTTGATCACATCAAAATTCCGTGGCAACCGATCAAGTGAGACTAAACTGCTATGTTTATAACATTCATTCAGTTATCACATAACTGTTTGTGAATTCCAATTATTGTATCACATTCCGGATAAATAGAAAATGTTAAACTTTCCGATCGAACATTCGAACACCCAAGTTTTCCCGATACAGATCAACACATGAAATAAGTCTAACAACATTCAGTTCGTGCCTCAGTACCGACGGTCCAGCCGTAGAAGGGTCAAGCCAACGCCTCACATGTGGCATGCCGTACTGCCCCAAACCCGAAGGTTCAAAGGGCAGTTCAAGACGGTCACATAATCGAGTTAAGGTTTGTTGTCTTCTAGAGGGTCCATCGAGTTACTTGCACTACTTAGAACGTCGTTAAACTACGGAAAAATCCAACACTTGGAAATTTCCCGACAGGGGAAAAATTGGGTATTTATATCCGGTCGAATTTTTTAACATATTCTAAAATTTATCCGGAAAGCCACACAGACAAAATTTGATACTCCGATCAAAACACCGAATCCCCAAAACAACTCCAGAAAATTCAACTCTTGAATAAATATTAAAAATTCCCAGAAAATCCAGCACTATCTATTAGGAGTTACTGTGTAAGATTCACTGAACAATAATGCCGTACGGCCGCGGAACCGCCGCACGAGCCTTGCTCGTGCCGCGGAACCGCGGCAGTTTGATGGAGTTACGAGCACGAATTTCACAGTACCTCTTAAATTCACCTGCTGATTTTTCTGCATATTTTTAATGTTGAAAAACTCACTGTTTTCAAAAAAGTACAGAGAGCATGGAAATTTTGGACTTTCGGGTTCGATCGGACTTCAAACTCC
Source organism: Agapanthus africanus (assembly GCA_030015575.1). NCBI lineage: Eukaryota > Viridiplantae > Streptophyta > Magnoliopsida > Asparagales > Amaryllidaceae > Agapanthus > Agapanthus africanus. The sequence continues at coordinate 144,353,432 of CM057349.1, forward strand.
GTCTAGACTTCGTCTAAGGCTCTAGCTAGGCTCTGATACCACTGTAGGGTTCCTAGGCACCCTAAGGAGGTCTCACAAGGCATCAACCATGCCAATATAAAATTTTACGGTGCCGAGAAACCCTAAACTACGGATCGTTGGCTAGATTTCTAGGCGAACAAAGTAACTAGTTAACACTTAACTAAGAGATACGGAAATACAACCTTTGTAGATCCGGTTCTCCACCTCCATAGCTCCGCAATGAAGTCTCCTCGCTGTCCATAACAAGTCCTGGGCTCTAGCGTCGGCTTCATCGGAGAATGGACGGGCTAGGTCATCGATGTCCATGCCGAAGATGATCTACGTCGAGGCATCGCTAAATCAAGCTCCGACTTCACCAAGTCAAGAAACTTGTGAAGAAAACACACTCTACTACTTGGCAAGAGGTAGAGGATGAAGAAATAGGAAGTGGGTAGACTTTAGAATTGGATTTCTCACTTGTTTCATCAATCCACCATTGATGAGGCTTGCTTTCTTCAAGTGAAGAAAGGAAGAAGAAGATAGAAATTGTTATGATAAGTTAATTTAGAAAATAGAAAATAATAGAATACTTATCATAATCAACCATGGTAAAGTGTAGAGACTAAACTAAGGTTAAATGAAGTGGTTAGGGTTAAGCATGAGACAAAAATGGTCACATAGTCAAAAGTTCAAGAAGCTTCAACTAGAATCCAAAATTAGCAACCATTTTCTTTTTATGCTTATCATATTCCAAAATGAATAATTAAATAAGATAAAAGAATAAAACAAAACCCTAACCATTATCATGTAACCATGGTTTGATCTTTACACAAAAACCCTAGCAAACATGTATCATCAAACATGATACAATCAAGTGCACAAAAGTATATCACATATACAATGTGTACATCCAAGTGAGAAAATCCATCTTAAGTAAACCGATACTAGTTAATGCAAACTAATATATCAAATATATAATTACGCAATAAATCATTAAATCAACACTTGATTTAACGATCCGGTCATATCGCATATAACCGACTGTATCCAATGTATCGGCTTATCGAATCAACCCTTGATTCGATAACTAGGTCATATCGCATACAACCAATCGATACATTCATCGCGAGAATAGAATACGGTATCACATACACGCATTATTCTCGGTCCCGCACATATCTCATATGTGCTCCTATTTCGTTTCGCTTGAGCCAGGAAACCTCTGTGTAGGACTCTAAAGACTCGTCAATACGCCGGCAGCAGGTGATGATCATATCAAGTACCCACAAGCCGCAAGCGGTCTGCTAAACGTAACGGCCACCCGGGTATTGAGCGATCTGAAGATCGACGAGCAAGCCCGCTCACACTCCAGTGAATCCAACCAGTAACACTACCGTACAGTCCGGTCTGATCGTCTGATATGTCGCATATCTCGCCTAGGGGTGGTAAACATCAGACCCCAATAGCTCGATAAGTCGTGTCGATATGAGGTCTATAACAATTCGAGAAACTACCGGTAACACTTACCAGTAAATCTCAGCAACCCTGGCCAGGGATTTCCTGTTACAGCCAATCGAACACAGCGCAACATCAACTCCCTATACCGGGAGAGACGAATCCCCTCCTATCGCTCATTGCCTCCATGTGACTCGGGACTGTACCCAAAAACCACCGTTTTGCACGCCCTCTTGGACGTGGTAAGATGGAAATCAAAGCACAGTGGGAACCACACAAGACTCTATGACGATCTCGGGTCAACAGACTACTCTGTACCAGTGTCACCAGAGAACTGCCATCTGACGTGAGGTATAATACCATCTGGGAGTTCTCGGCGAGTCCGTCCAGTGTACCCAGTCTCTATTGAGCACCCGTATATCATCTCTGATGTCAAACACCAATGGATATGGGATCATCCATCGCCCATCTGTATGGGTCGAGAAGGTACACGCTAGTCTACTCTGGTATATCGATGCCCCATCTCGATACACCCACGACTAGGGACTTTGAAGGATGTACTTATGGACTACCATGTCCCCACTAGTATGATCCGCATCACAGTCCAGGTAGTCAAGTACAGATCCTAAGGGCTTTACCAACATGTAACAGAAAGACAAACAGCATACACGTTAAGGTAAAGGGTAACCAGATAGCATACTATCATGTCGAGCAAGAAAGTCCTCCCTATATATGTCCCAGCATCCACTACAATATACATCCTATGTACAGTAATGGCCTCTAGGGCATACATATAACTAACAATAACGGGTCGAGAAACTACTGGTAACACTTACCAGCAAATCTCTGATCAGCCCTGGCCAGGGACTTCCCTGTTACGGCCAATCGAGCACAGCGCAACATCAACTCCCAATACCGGGAGAGACGAAACCCCTCCTATCGCTCATTGCCTCCATGTGACTCGGGACTGTACCCAAAGACCACCATTTTGCACGCCCTCATGGACGTGGTAAGGTGGAGATCAAAGCACAGTGGGAATCACACAAGACTCTATGACGATCTCGGGTCTACATACTAACCTATACAAGTGTCACCTGAGAACTGCCATCTGACGTGAGGTATAATACCATCTGGGAGTTCTCGGCGAGTCCGTCCAGTGTACTCAGTCTCCACTGAGCACCCGTATACCCTCTCTGATGTCAAACACCAATGGATATGGGATCATCCATCGCCCATCTCATGGGTCGAGAAGCATATATGCTAGTCTACTCTGGTATATCGATGCCCCGTCTCGATACACCCACAACTAGGGATCTTGAAGGATGTACTTATGGACTACCATGTCCCCACTAGTATGATCTGCATCATAGTCCAGGTAGTCAAGTACACATCCTAAGGGCTTTATCAACATGTAACTATAAGACAGTTTAAAGAGACTAGTGTACATGTTAAGACAAAGAGTAACCAGATAGCATACTATCATATCGAGCAAGAAAGTCATCTCTATATATGTCCAAGCATCCAATATAATATACATCATCTGTACAATACTGGCCTCTAGGGCATACATACAACTAACACGCGCCCAACCGCTTTTCCTTAATCGTTTTCATGAGGCACGGCCCACCGATGCTCTTTGTCTGTGATACTTGAGCACGTTCGGCAGGGTAAAGATTCAAAATCCTTGAATTGTGACTAGGGTGTGCTACGTTCCGGACTCGTTGGCGTGTACCTGATACTGATAGGTAGAGACACGAGGTCCCAGAGCAGGCACATCGGTCAGCTTTCTGTATTCATCTAAGTGCCGCCAAGATGTGATGTGACTTGAGAGTTAGTTACAGGTGGGAAGGATGAAAAATTGAAGTTTCGGATTTCGTGCAAGGTGTCTATCTTGTTGTGGGCTAGGGTTGAGCATTTAAGACTAGCTGGAGAGTTGCAACATTTAACCGTTCAGGAGAGGGAATGGGAGCAGATCTCCATGAAATTTCGTTGTGGCATCTACCCAGGTTTAGTCAGAGTGTGAGTCCATTTGGGGTGTTTGTTATCCGGTTATTCTCAGTTTGCTCAGTTTTTCTTTGTTATGTTTGTGTGTTGCACGGAGTTCCTTCATGCGTTGTATCCAATTGGGGGCACCCTGTTCGCTAGCCGTAGTAGGAAGAAGCTTCAGGAAGCCTTGGGTACTGGTTGAGCTTTAGCTTTGCCTTTCCATCTGTGGGACGATAGTCAGTTGAGCAGACTATACTGACTCTGGAGGATATGCATATGAATACGTACTAAGTGTTGTTGGCTGTTGGGATCGTCACTTACCATTGTTAGAGTTCTCCTTCGATAGCTGTTCTCAGGAGACATTCCAATTGGCAACCTTTAGGTTTCGTTATTAGGTTGTGTCGATCGCTATTCTGCTTTTCTGACTCTGCGTAAATAGGATTTTGGACCCCAGCTAGTCTAGAGACTTTGGAGATGATCCAGTTGGTTCAGGTCAGGATGAGGACAACCTAGTGCAGACATAGGTCTTATGTCGATCGTAGAGGTCGCAGACTTGAGTTCGCAGTGGGAGATCATGTATTCCTAAGGATTTTCCGATGAATGACGTGTTGAGTTTTGGGGAGCTTCTCCCAGGATTGTAGGTCCTTTTAAGGTCCTTAAAGCGGGTTAGTTCCGTTTCCTTTGATTTGGCACTTCCACCCAGATTATTAAGTATTCACACTGTATTCCTTGTGTCGATACTTTGCAAATACCTTCATGACCTTACTCACATGATTCAGCACCAGACCGTTTAGCTTGGACGCGATCTTTTCGTTCACTGGCAGCCATTTATGTTAGTGGCTCAGCAGTTGGAGAAATTTCGGTCAAGGGTCTTGGCATCTGTGGAGAGTTTCCTTGGACGTAGCCGAATAGTGAGGTGATCACTCGGGAGGTTGCGAGCGAGATTTGGCAGTTTTTTACTCTTTTCTTTAAAGGTACGCTTAGTGAGAATTTTAAATTCGGAGACGAATTTCTATGGGGGGGAGATTGTAACGTTTTAGAAATCGTTATGCGAATTTTTCCGCTTTAGGGTAAAATTGTCGATATTTTCCGTTTTAACCCGACTGTGATCAAACGTCCATATAAACTTGCCGGCACCTAGTTTAGCTAAAATAAAGTTAGTGCGCAAGCTTTAGGGGTATATAGGACGTTTTGGTTCAAAAAGATTTTTTCACTATTTTAATATTATTTTAATGTGGTATTTATATTTTGGGAAATTTCTCCAGAATTTGTATCTTTTCAAACAAATCAAGTTTAAGTAAAACCAAAACCCCACATAATATGTAGATCTTTTAAGAAAAGGGAATTAAGTTAAGCAAAGAAAAGAAAAGAATTGGAATGAGGTGGCTTCATGCATGAATGTGCATTTATCAGTAGAATTAGCTAGGAAATTCCACACAAAACCCCCACATCATCACTTGGCCGAGCTCCTCCTTCCTTCATCTGCCCTTGACTCATTCTTTTCCATAAGCAACAATTCCAAATCAATAAATCTCCAAAATTTCTTCAAGTCTTGAGTGTTTGCTTCTTTGATCACTTGGAGCTAGGAAAGCTTGGATCTCGTGAGCAAAGATTGATAGGTATAATCCATAAACTGTTATATAGGAGTTTTTATGTTGTATAACTCGTTGGTTCTAGCGTAGAACACTTAAAGTATCAATTAGTACAATATCGTGTTTTTAGTGTCTTTTTAGAGCCTCTGTAATCTGCTGTAACCTGGAATTTTTACAGAATAATCAAAGAAGATTGTAGTGATGTACTAGAGAACCTAAGACCCCACCTGAGAACAAGACCACCCCACCGGCTTGGGCCGGCGACCAAAGCAATATTTCCGGCGACGTCGGATCAGTAGGGGGTATTAGGGTTTGGTTTTTGTCGGTAGTTGTCTGCTGTTGGTTAGGGGTGTTTGGTACTGTTTACTGTGTAGTATTTACAGTATGAAAAATCTGGGATCGCATAGATAGTTTTTAGTGATACGACTACGCGCGATACGTTATCCGACACGGTCCGTGCACTTTGTGCTGGTTTTGCTCTTAAGTTGGTTTCGTTGTGTCGTTACGTACGTTAGCCACAATACGAACACTTTGGAGTAGGTTTAGAGTTGGTGTGTCGGTAAAATGTAGTTGGTGCGTGTTTTTAGTCGTTTGCTTAATATACACTTGTGTTATCATTTTGATTGTTTTAGGTTCGTAGACGGGGACTTCGGACGCAGCGAAGAAGGGGAAACATGTGGTTGGTTTTGCTTAGCCAGGACGGTTGGTGAGTAGATTTAACATCTACACGGGAATCGTCCGCATGGCGTTATGCGTCTGGGCTAGAAATGACTTGACTTGTCCCATATTCTATGTCATCTTTAGAATTGCGCATATACACTACTGCTTAGTTAATTATTGTGCTTGGACTAGTATCCTTAGGACACTGCACTATTATTGACGGCTCGTGTTGCACGAGCACTGATTGTATGCCACTCACACCGTCAATAATTGTCATGTCACGCACAACCCACATGTAGAAATGATATTGTTTGATTAGGGACATTAAGACATTGATTCATATTTCCTTGTGCGTATGACTTATAGCATACCTGTATACCTACATGCTCACGCATATGCCCTGACATGCTTACATGCTAGTTACCCATATATCTATATGGTATTGTACCATTGTGATAGGTATATAAATATATGAGACATAGCTATATGTACATTTGTCATACATATATACATATACCTGGAGGGTATTATGGATAGGTATAGACACATACCTTGCTACAGCTACTTTGACACCATACATACTTACATATGGACACACATATCTTGCTATACCGACATGGTTACGCATACCTTGTTATAACTACATGTTCACCTGTCTATGATGCTGCATCTGATTTCGGGGAAATCAGGAACCGTGTGATATATTTAGTAACTTGTTGCAGTTAAATAGTTGTTTTCCATTATATGCTCATATTACTGTTTCATGTTGCATATATTACATTCATGGATTTCAAATAATGTTCTCTGATATTTTACACCTATGTATATATAACAGTGGAAAGGGACGCTGTTATATATGCCTATACACATATATTAGTGGAATGGGACGCTAATATCTGTGTATTGATTCATGCATTCATACGTATTCACTACTTGATGTTTTCTGGATTTGAGGACCTTGATGGTTTCATGGAATTATGCAAGTATTCTTATTCTTTACTTGATATTGGATGGATCAACTTGAGATTTGTTTTATACCGATATGGGGATCGAGAGTGTCGGTGTATGGAACTTAAGATTCGAGGACATATAATACCGATACGGTGATCGAGAGTGTCGGCGTATGGCACTTAAGATTCGGAGGACGTATATACCGATACGTGGAACACAAGTGTTGAGGTGAGATACTTGAGTTTCGAAGAACGTATAGATATCAGAAAGACCGATACGTGGATCACGGGTGTCGATACCGGACACTTATGATTCGAGGAACGTATGGATATGAGTATTTCTGTGTCGATGCTTGACACTTGTTTCATGATGTTTTTGGGTGTCGTTGTTTGACGCTCACCTTATATGAAACTTACTTGATACTGATATTGGACATACATGATATGTGGGATATACTGATGTTGTACATACAGGATATGTGAGATATACTGATGTTGTACGTATAGGACATATGATATTTACTTGATGTTGTACATACAGGACATATGATATTTACTTGATGTTGGACATTAAGGATATACGAAACTTACATGATATGAGAGTCAGTTTAGGGGCTGATTTGTGGAAATTGGGAATTTGATTGTGTTGTTGGATTTTGGTCCTACCATGAGCTTAGGATTTTCATGGGGAAGACATGTTTTATTCCATACTCCATATTTATTGTTTATGCACTGCTTCATATATTAGTTGTACCGGATAGAGTACATTCCATGACTATTGCATTTACATACTATTATATGCATTGTTCATGTATTATTTGTACCTGATAGAGTACCTTACATGATTATCGCATACAGATTGTTATAATATTGCTTCATGTATTAGTAGTACTTGCTAGTGTACCTTTCATGACCGATGCATTACATGTGACCATTTACTGCTGATAGTTTGCATATGTTAGATCCGCGCTGTACGTGCATACTTGCGATTATCTGCATATGTTATTTACTATTCATGAGTTGGCATCTCACCCCCGTTGTGCCACAGTGTTTAGCAGGTGTTCCTCGGGATAGTCAGAGGCTGGGCTATTTCCATCCATCGTATCATCTTTTGTTGTGGATACCGCTTCGCCTGACAGTGTACAGTTTTGCTTAGGTAGGTTTTGTGGTTATCCGATGTTGCTTGTTGTATATTCGTTGCATCCTGTACTCTCCATCTACCAATATCTTGTATGACTTAGAGACTTGATATGAGGACGATATTGCATATTATTTTGTGATTTGGAGGTTTTTATGCAGTTGTATTTATATCGTCTCTTTCTTCACTACGGCGTCGTATATCTGTGTGGTGGTTGTTTTCCCTGTTGGGCGTGGATTTTGCTCCCGTTTGGGATGCTTCTACTTATACATTGTTGTACCTGTTTTTGGGGGCTTGTTTTACAAAGGAGGTGCTGCCAAAATTTTAATGAATAAGAGTTGGACTTTAAAGATTTTGGTTTGAGATTTCAAAAGTTTTAGCAATTTTCTTATTTCTTACTACTTTTGACGGTTTAGATTGCTGGGTTTTTGGCTTTCTTTTACTGCGTTACGCCTGTAGACGTTGCGTAGTATTAGGGCCGTCACGTGCCAATTTCGGGTCGTGACAACCCAGTCTTCACTGAGCACCCGTATACTCTTTCTGATGTCAAACATCAATGGATATGGGATCATCCATCGCCCATCTACATGGGTCAAGAAGCATACGCTAGTCTACTCTGGTATATCGATGCCCTGTCTCGATATACCTGCGACTAGGAACATTTGAAGGATGTACTTAGCGACTACACTGTCCCCACTAGTATGATATGCATTATAGTCCTGGTAGTCAAGTACTCATCATAAGGGCTTTATCAACATGTAACATAGAGACTATCAGAGTAAATGTTAAGATAAAGAGCAACCAGATAGCATACTATCATGTCGAGCAACAAAGTCCTCCATATATATGTCCAAGCATCCACTACAATATATATCGCATGTATAGTAATTGCCTCTAGGGCATACATATCGCTAACAAGTTGCACTGGGTTGAGATTTTCGTACACTATAGACGCATTTGATATTGTTGTCATGCACACCCGTTGAACTTAGTTTTTGCTTTTGTGCATTTTGTGGCACTTGTATTGGATTTGATTTCCGTGCCACCAGACACACGTGATGTTGGATACGCCTTATGAGGCTGATTTTATTTATGAGTATCGCGTTTTGATGATGGATACTATATTGTATAGTAGCCGAGCAGGACTGGTCTGAGGACAGTGCCTAAGTACTTTTCCATGCATAAAAAGTTACCAAGAGGTTTTCAACAAGGGGCTATAATCTCGCTATTTTCTACATGTCCGCGAGTGACGCAAAATTTTACGAAGAGAACTTTCTGGGATATTTCAAAAAGGCAGGACGTATAATATGAGCAAACCATATATAAGTATATATTTACTACTTTACAAATGATCATCCTCCACTTGTGCCATGAGCTACGCATAGCACAGAGATTTGGGAAAGATTTCGCATGAGTTATTCAGTTTTTTTAAAATGGTTTTACAAAGATGTATGCTATATACGTATTATGATTTGACTATGGTGCATTTGGATTCCAGTAATGGAATTCGATATTCGTATTTCATTTATAACTCCGAGGATTGCATGATGCTTGACGGAGTTTGATTTTGAGTTTCGTACTCGTTTTCAGGCGCACATGATGCGCTGTGGTATTTCAGTATCTTCCGTGATTTCGGGGCCCCGTTGATTTGAGCTGATTATCGAAATGTTTTAGTGTTTAGGGATTTAAATTTAAATTCGGGGACCGAATTTATTTAAGGGGGAAGACTGTAATATTTCAGAAATATAAAATATTATTTTCGGAAATTTAATATTAAAATAATATATTTCGCGAAAACTATTCGATTTGCGAATAGGGGCTTTTCGTAAAATGGTATAAATATATACCGATATTTGGAAAATAATCGGAGATTAAAATGATTTATTTATTATAATTATATTTATCGGATTTTGTCATTTTTATAATTAATGATATGTAAATTTAAATTAAAATCGATTAGGGCACTACTAATCGCGATTTAGCCAAATCCGTATTTTTATATTTTCCATGGCTAGTGCACCATGTCACGTGCATGTTGTTATTGTGTTTGTGTTTGAGAGTTTTGTGAATGAGTTGTGAGACAAGTTAAGAAAAGAAAAGAAAAGAAAAGAGAATGAAACAAAAAAGAGAGAGAAAACAAGAAGCTGACAATTTATTGTGAGAGGTGAGTGTAGGAGATATTTAGAGTGAGAGAGAGTGAGGTTAAGAGAGAGAGGGTTTGACTTTGCTACCATATTCCTTCATCCTTCAGTCTCCATTGTTTTCTTCATCTCCTTCAATCTCCTCTACCTCCATACATCATCTCCAAATACTTTCCAAGACCATATGCCACCTTCATTAAAAACATGCACAAGCCTATCCTAAACCCTTTGGACCAATCAAGTGTGGATTTTGAAGACTTTAAGCAACTCAAGAATTTTCTTCAGTTGCTAATGAGGTATAAACCTACAATTTTAGTTAAGTATTGTGTTTATATATCCTAGTTTAGTTTAGAAATCGATTTGGTGAGTTATGTGATCTTGGAAATTTCCAAGTTGCTGTTAAGTGGTTAATTGAGGTGTAGTGAGTGTTTACAAGACCTTAGAGAGTGTTATATTGGCCAAGACCATAGACTAGAACCCAAAACACGGAGTTAGAATTTCCCCGATATCGTATTTTGTGGATTTTGTGAGGGGATACTGAGATCTGCTATAACCCGGAGACCATAAGAATTATTTAGCGAACACAGAGAGACGTCCTGGCAACCTAGAAGCACCCCTTGTAACCCGAGCCAATATTCCCCAAACCAGGCCGAAAATATATTCCCCCAGGCCGCAAATTGTGGCCTAGTCATGGTGAAATGTGGTGATTTTTGTTCTGTAGCTCCCTTATCTGGTATCTAGAGCAACCATTTATGCAAAATTGGCTAATTGTACATGAGGCAAAATCTGGAGGTGATTTCCTTAGTTGCTGATTTCGTCTTATGCGATTTGTGAAACTTGGTTTTGGTATTTGATTTGGATTCTGTCGTTGGAAGTTTGTATGTCAACGGACGAGGGTTATTTGGTTGATTTGCATGCTAAGCTATAGGTTTTAACCTGTGAGCAAATCCGTATGCCGTATCGGTTTTCGGATATTGGTTTTAATTGCATTTCGATGTGTATTGATTATAGGTACTTCGCGTGGACTTCCGAGACGACGAAGCATATTGACTTCAGCTAAGCGAGGAGTTTAGTAGGTGAGTAGATTTATATCTACGGGGGAAGTCGGGTGGATGGCGTATAGCACCCCCACAACCATTGATATGGAAAGATTGTGTTATAAATTATAAGAAAATAAAGGATATGGTACGAACTTATGGCCATGGTTATAGGATTTAGTAGAGAGATGATATGATAAAAGTTGACGCTAATGAATATGAATTGAAAGATGACAAGTATGAGTTGTTAATGGTATGATATGAGATCGAGATCGATAAACACGACATGAGATTTAGATAGAGGTGTCGGGAAATTAATAAGATATGACGTTTATAAAAATGTGATTTGAGATATGTGTGTGTGTATATATATATATTTATGAGTATAATGAGTAATATGTCGTATGAGACTTTTGATCCGTACCCTCATTATTTTATAGGTCGATAAATTCTCTATTCTGTTTGGTGACCCCGTACGATAGATTACCGTACGTGATAAGATGTACCGAATGATTGATCCGCGCTAGTGATTTGAGGATGATGATCGAGGATTATTGACATATTGGATGTTATGAGGCGGGATCGCCGATATAAAGATTGCCACATGAACCATACCTATTTTCAAAACGACGATGTGTATCGTTTAAAAAGTGATCGTATGATTCTTTTGTAGTTAGATATACCCATTTATTGTTCATGTTGTGTAGAATATTACCCTTCGTGATGTACATACCACGTGCCGGTATTTAATGCAATATGATATCATTTGCTAGTACACCTGCACAATTACCGTTGATGCGCATGTTACACATACACAGATTTGCCGGCTCACACACATTCTTCATTGGTAATTGCCATGCCACTTACACAGTAGAGTTGTCGTGCCATTTACATGGTAGAACTGCCATATCATGGGATAAATCTTAAATGTAAAAGTACATTCATTGTTCAGTACTATTACTTGATATGCTTGCATGATATACTTGATACGCTCATATTACTACTATATGTTGCATACATCGTACTTTATGGTTATATGCTTGAGATGTTGTTTTCATGAGATCTCTGGATTTGAGAACCGCAGTTATATTTCAAAAGGGATTATGTATTGCTTTAAAAACGCGGTTTCTCTTGATATGATATTTTGAGGTGTCCACCATGAGTTTTCTCGGTTCTGAGCAGTGATATACACGATTCGAGGAGCGGTAGGCACCGTTTGTGGGTACATGGTGGACCCAGTGAGGTACCGCAGAGCAAGAAGACTCGTATTGTTAGGCGGTGAGCCTGGCAGGGGAACACTACCTACCGGTGATTGTATAGAACTCGGCGGATATCCGGAGGATACCGTTTTGGAGTTATGATATGAAATGGATATGAGGGCCGATCTGAGTATGCGGCGCCTGAGATGAGATAGATATGATGGCTGATCTGAGTATGCGGCACCTGAGATATGAGGATTTACATGTCGATGCTGGACACGGGTTTCATGACGTTTTAAGTATCGATGTTGGACACTCAGGTTCCATTATTTTGATGTGTCGTTGATGGACACACGTGGTTGATATCCTCATATATATATCTCTATTGTTATCACAATACATAGGTATTGGATGCTCAATGGATGGAACCGCACGAAACTCAGCAATTAACTTCTTCATCCAGACAGTCTCTATGGCAGCATCATTGGCAGCGATGTATTCAGCCTCCATCTTCGAGTCTGCAACGGCGTCTTGCTTGGAACTCTTCCAACACACCGCCCCTCCGTTGAGGGTAAATACAAAACCCGATACCGACATATCGTCATCCTTATCACTCCGGAAGCTCGAATCGGCAAAGGACTCCACCTGGAGTTCACCATTACCATACACCATGAACATTTCTTTAGTTCTTCTCAAGTACTTACGAATGTTCTTCACTGCTATCCAGTGGTTTTCCCCAGGATCTGATTGATACCTACTTACTACACCTAGTGAGTAAGCTACATCCAGTCTGGTACATAACATCACATACATGATAGAGCCTACTGCTGAAGCATAGGGTATCCCTTGCATGCGAGCCCTCTCCAAATCAGTCTTGGGAGACATCTCTTTGGAGAGAGTGATTCCTGAGCAAGCGAGTAAATTACCTCGCGTGGAATCTTCCATACTAAACCTCTTTAGTATGGTGTATATGTACCTGTATTGGGACAATTCCAACATCCGTTTAGATCTATCTCTATAGATCTTAATCCCCAGGATGTAAAAGGCATCACCAAGACCTTTCATGGAGAACTTGTGTGATAAGAAGAGCTTGACCGAGTGCAGCATAGGAACATCGTTTCCTATCAAGAGTATATCATCCACGTACAGTACGAGGAAGACCACCTTACTCTCTACAGCCTTCATATATTTACAAAGTTCATCTACATTTTTGATGAAGTCAAACTCTTTGACAGCTTCATCAACATAGATTTTCTGGCTCCGCGATGCCTACTTCAATCTGTAGATGGATTTAAGAAGCTTGCACACCTTTCCGCTTCTCCCACTGTCTACAAAGCCCTCTAGCTGTATCATGTACATGCTCTCTTCTAAATCACCATTTAGAAAATCGGCCTTGACGTCCATCTGCCAGATTTCGTAGTCATGGTATGCAGCAATGGCAAGTAGGATCCTGATGGACCTAAACATAGCGACAGGAGAAATGGTTTCATCATAATCGACGTCAGGTCTTTGACGAAAACCATTTTCTATAAGTATAGCTTTGAAAGTCTCAACTTTTCCATCTACACCTATCTTCTTTTTGAAGATCCACTTGCTCCCAATGGGTTTTAGCAACTTCCAAAGTCCATACTTTGTTGGTGTATATGGATTCCATTTCGGATCGCATAGCATCCAGCCATTTCACAGAGTCTCCACTTGTGATGGCCTGCTCGAAACTAGTAGGGTCATCATCTTCCATGATGAAATTCTCGCTCCCACCGTCTATGAGAAAACCGTAGTATCTCTCAGGTGGATGAGGAACCCTACTAGATCTGCGGAGTGGCTAGGGTTCGTTGGATACTATTGGATCCTCCGGCTCTACCAAATCGTCTGTTGTAGTCTGTGCTGCTGGAACTTTTTCCAGTTCTACCTTACTGCCACTAATTTCTTTTACAAGAAATTCTTTTTCTAAAAAGGTGGCATGTCAAGAAACAAACACCTTTTGTTCCTCGGAGTGGTAGAAGATATACCCTCGTGAATTTTTGGGATATCCTATAAATTTGCACAGAACTGACCTTGCCTCGAGCTTGTCCGGATTTTGTGTTTTCACATAAGCCAGACAACCCCATATCTTAACCATATTAAGACATTGTCTCTTCCCTCTCCATATCTCATATGGAGTGGTAGGTACAGATTTGGTGGGAACCATATTCAATAGGTACATAGCTATCCCAAGCGCATAACCCCAAAAGGAAATAGGTAACTCAGCAGTACTCATCATAGAGCGCACCATATCTAATAGGGTGTGATTCCTCCGCTCCGATACTCTGTTGTGATGTGGTGTATACGGAGGAGTAAGCTGTGAGAGAATCCCATTCTCTTTTAAATAGTCTAAGAATTCCCCGATCAAGTATTCTCCTCCCCGATCAGATCGAAGGATTTTAATACTTTTACCCATCTGGTTTTCTACTTCATTCATAAATTCCTTGAATTTCTCAAAAGCTTCAGATTTGTGTTTCATCAAGAACACATATCCGAATTTTGAGAGATCATCGGTGAATGTAATGAAGTATGAGGAACCATTTCTGGCATTTGTAGACATTGGGCCACATACATCACTATGTATCAGTCCCAAGAGTTCAGTAGCTCTTTCTCCGTGTCCAGTAAATGGAGTCTTTGTCATGTTACCTTTGAGACAGGACTAGCAAGTGTCATAAAATGTAATTTCGAACTGATTCAGATATGCACCTTTATGGAACTTAGCTAGCCTTGTCGCGTTGATATGACCCAGTCTACAGTGCCAAAAGAAGGCTTCGTTCATTTCTGAACATTTCCTCTTGTTTGTGATCTGTACGTTAAGAACTGTAAGTCTACGGTAGCACCCCGGCCGTCAATCCGAGGCCAAACGCTGAACAATTTTTTTTTCTAAACTGGCGTTAACGCAGACTTTTACTCGGATCATGCCATTAACACTAAACTAACAAACTGTAAAAGATGTTAGAATGGCTATACCGATCGATCCGTGTCCTTCGGTCTTTAGCCATCATCCCACACTCCTCGCGGCATCTTCGATCTCGCTCAATCTCCGGTCTACCCATCAAAGTGGCACCTCGTCAACGAATCTGTATACGGGCTCCCGCCTCAAAACCGAGGCAACTCGGACATGAAGTTTGCCAGCCGACATGTCCAAAATTGAAGTAGAGAGAGTGTAGAATACTTGGTCTCAAGGCACCCAATGAAATGGGTGAAGGTAAATGAAGTTGCCTTTTCGGGAATCGATGAAATGAGCAAAGGATTTTCAATCAAAACAATTTCCTCACCCAAGGAAGGGTTCGGCCAAAAAAGGGGCTGCCAGTAATTGTGCTCGGCCAAAGTGGGGAGGAGGTTAGCATAAAAAAGAAGTGGTGAGGCAAAATAAATATCAACACAAAAGATCACAATGAAATATCCTTAGCAAGAGAAAGACAATTAATTCAAAAGATGAGTCATGATAGTAACCATACCATTCTAGAAGCCCACACAAAACAAATGAAGCCCACTAAGTAAGACCAAATCAAAAATGGTGAAGGAAATAAGGCCAAATATGAATGCACAAACATAAGCGTTTAATTAAATATTAAAACTAATATTTAATCAAGAGAAGAAAAACTGGAAACTTCAAAAGTAATCCAGTAACTAATTACAGGATTACCCCACAACTGTATATACATACCTGCATTTGTATTCCGACCGAATACGAATGCAACGAGACAAAAATATTCCTTCACAATATAATACTAGGATCCGGATTAAACCAAAGCCCACTAATAATATCCGTCCGAATCATGACACGTGCACAAGTGCACGTGTATATTCAAACCCTGCCATAAAACTATACGGCCTCTACAACGTTTCGCTCGAACTTGGGAAACTCTCTGTGGGGGACTCTAAAGACTCATTAATACTCTGGCAGTGCGTTTAACCACAAGCACGTCAGTGGTACTAGCTGTACGTAACGGCTGCCCATGTATTGAGCAAAAGGGAAGCTAATGAGCGAACTCATCCTGGAACCCTATTGAGCCTATCAGTGACAATATCCGTACAGTCCGGTCCGTTCGTCTATGAGTATCTCATATCGGGCATAGAGAGCCGGTTACGTCAGACCCCCAATAGCGGTATAAGTCGTGTCGGAGTGTAGCCCAGAGCACCCCGAGATACTACTAGAATACCTACCAGTAAATCTCCTGCCTTGGCCAAGAACTTCGTGTAATGGCTCTCCTAGACACAGCGCGATCTCACCGCCAATATCGGCATAGACGAAACCCCTGCCGATCTGCTCACTGCCTCCATGTGGCTCGGGACTGTACCCAACTAAAACCTGTTTGCATGCCTCCTTTGAGTCGTGGTAGGGTAGTAATCAAAGCACAGTGGGAACTCACACGAGAAAAATGACGATCTCAGGTCGATGAACTAACCTCCACACATGTCACCAGGGAACTGCTATCTGACGCTAGGTATAATACCAACTAGCAGGTTCCCGGCGAGTCCTGTCCGGTGTACTCATAACCCAATGAGCATATGTATACATCTTAGGTGAACCAACTGACACCAAAGGCTTGTGAGATCGACTACCGCTCCTCGTCAGGGTCTCGACTGTATACTCTAGTCTACTAATGGAGTATCGATGCCCAGTCTCGAAACTCCCACGACTAGGGACCACTTTTAAGGATGTGCTTATGGACTACCAAACTCTCACATATATGATCGCCATCATACTGCTGGTAGTCAAGAAACAATCCTAAGGGCTCTATCAACGTGTAATAGTGATCCGTAATGTCACCTAAAGCTGTATGCGATGATAAAGACAAACTAAATAGCATACTATCATCTCGAGTAAGACTGTCCTACTAGTATAGGTCCTCCTCAATCATTGCAATCACATGCCTGCGATCCAATAATTGACTTTGAGGGCACTATATTCAACAATCTCCCACTTGCACTTAAGGCTAATTATTGCGATGTCGCATACTCACAGCCCATATGATATCGAACACCCAACTCCTCTACTAATCAGTGTCACAAAGCTCATTTGTAAAACTATTGTGTTTGAGAAATAGCCTCGGCGAGTAGATCCGCCCTGATGTTTCTTTCTATGTCTCTCTTAATCTCATGTTCGCAGAGAAAGCCATCTCCCGAATTGAGCAATACCTATCTTAAAATATGTTTGGATATCTGATGGGACCTAGTTCATAAATGAACTCTAAATCCAAACTTCTTAGACTGTATCGTCAACTGAACCTAATCAGTATCCTGCGTCACACCTCCCTCAGTATCCGCTTGGACCACCAGTCCAAACTACCATCCTTCGTTAGAGGGAGAACTATAAATCTGACAGTCACTCTGTCATCCACGTCACCTTGGAAGCCTGGAATGATAAATGTCTCCTAAAGGAGGCTGCCGTTATCAAATCCCTAGAACATTCACTTATGTTCTAAAACCGCTTCCGAATGTTTCTCCAGGATTGGATTAATATAAACTTATTGCAGCTAGTGCAAAAACAATATCTGATGTGGTACTTTACATCTCATGATTGACTCAATTGCCTAAGCAATTGATATGTCAATCACGCACATCCCTCTACCTTTTAGTCTGTAAGACACCTTTTGAGAGGGTGACTCCATCACCTGCAGGTACACCACCATGCCAGGAGTGGTCCATTCTAAAATACCTTTAGAATACTGTCTAAGTACCCAGATTGGGAAACTATCCAAATCTTGATCTAAAACCATAGATCTAGTAACCAGAATGCCTGATATTATATCCATATCCTATGTGGAGAAACCACTGTGTGACAACCACAGTATAACCGATCGTAGTATAGAAATTTTACTTTCTATATCGTGCATGTCATCCAAAAACAAGGACATCACACCCTACTACCTTCTTAACAGATCCATCCCTTATTCTGATGAAGTCAAAGCCCATGACTATCACATAAAAAAATAGATGATCTATCTCCGCTATATCTGCTTTAGTCTATAAATAGATATAAGCTACTTGTCCACTATACTTCCACTTCTCCCACTGACCACGACAACCCTCTGGTAGAATAATATATACGTGCACTTCTAAAGCTAGTTTAGAATGATGCTATACTCATCCTCCTGTTGGGTCTCTAGTTTAGAACAACAGTAGTGTCAAGTCTGGGTAAACAAGAACCTCCCTGTCACCGTCTTTGAGGCTACCGGAGTACCTCTCAGGTGTCTGAGGCTACCCACCATATCTGCGGAGTGGATAATGAAATGTGAAACCAGATTGAATTTTTAGGTTCTTATTAAATTTTCAGTAATCGTTTGTGGTTCTGAAATCACTTTCAGTTCTACCATACTCCCACTACTGTTTTATGAAAAAATCCATTTTACTAAAACTGTGGCGAGTCAAGAACAATATCACTATTGATCATCCAGATGGTAGAAAGTCAACCCTCGTCAAAGCCTGGGTTAACCCATAAACAACCATTAAAGAAACGTGCCTTGAGTTATCCAGAGTCTGGTTTTAAGCATAAGCTGGACAACTCCATATACCTTAACATCGTTAAGATATGATCCATTATATATATAATATAGAAACAGAGGCACCGATTTAATTGGAACCAGATTCAAATCATGCAGCTGTCTCAAGTGCATGTCAACAAAATGGAGAGAGGTCAATCATCATTACTCAACTTCGGAGTGATTCCAATTATGAGTAACCTGAAAAAGAGAAGCAAGTTCTCAAAATCATTACTATCGACTGAATACCGAACACAAGTATCTACATCTCTGATTACCTTGAAGAATCCTGATACTTGTAACACGTGGTTTTCTACTTACTCTTATACCTATAACTTCTCAAAACTTAGACCTTATATTTCTACGAAACACTTGTATAAAAACTAGAGAAGTCACAAGTAAACAGAATATAGCATGAGGACCAACCCCTCTGTCCTAATGGAATCTGGACAATATACATTGCTTTGTATAAGTCCCCTGAGTTGAATAACTCAAACCCTTTGCGTCGCAGGTTGAAAACTGTACTATGGTTATGAAGAATTACTCCACTGTCGAATGCTCCTTACCTAACCATCAACTGATATAGGTAAATGTCAAGGACTTAATTTCAAAAGGTTATATCTTACTTTATAAAATAAACGTATAAATATATCAGTTTAAATTGGTGCATAACAACGGATGTTCAAAACCAAATATTTACCGTCCGGCAAAAACCCAGGCGATTTCTCAAATATCACCAATTACAATGAATCCCGATATAATGAGGATGTTCACCTAATTCCCAAAAACTTACTCCCACTCATCATCTGTAAAACCATACAGATGTGAGAATCATACCTGGTAAATACATACCCCGGAGTAAGGATCTAATTGGGAAATCAGTTTTCAAATAACAACGCATAGTGAAACTGAAACATGAAAATGTTTCAAAGGGGTATCCGGGCATTCCTAGTAATGCCTCTTCCATTATCAGATTCATGACTGTACCCGTATATTTCTTTGCTGTCTTTATAAATCCCTTTATTTTTTTTACTCATTACCTTCTGTACACCATCGTTAGGCTAAATGGTTTTCTTCCTTCCCTACCGTTCGGCACCAGTCTATGGTTTAGAAAAAGACTATCCAATAAGCGTAATTGGTGTACTGTCCTAATCCTAGGAGTACTCGCAACTTGAGAGAAGGTAAAGATAAAAAACAACTGAATAAACCTTATTTCTATTTCTCCTGAAGCAGAATCCATCCTCGAACTGGAATAAGTTTCTTCGAGTTCGTATATAACCATACGATAGATTTATCCAATGGAAGTAGATGTTCATAGTAATACGGGGTGTTCTAGAGAAATACAAAGTTGAAGTAGGAGTGGAGATGAAATATGTCGTTTGGTCGTGAATGATAGCAGTCGCAATTACTTTGCCCTCTTTCTAATCCCTTTATTTGTCTTTACTTATTACCTTCTGTACACCACACCTAGGCGAATTGGTTTTCTTCATTCCCTACCTTTCGGCTCCTGCCTATGGTTTGGAAGAAGATTATCCAACAAGCGTAATAGGTGTACCCTCTCCTAATCCTAGGAGCCCTCATAACTTGAGAGAAGGTAAAACGAAGAGAAAACTGAATAGTCCTATTCAATCTCTCCAGAACCAGAACCATCCTCGAATCTGGAACAAGTTCCTTCGAGTTCATATGTAACTATACGATGGATTTATCCAATGGAAGTGGATGTTCGTAGTAATACGGGGTGTTCTGGAGAAATGCAAAGGGTAAAAGAAGGAGTGGCAATGATGTATGCAACTTAGACAATCCAAAAGCCAGTGTTTTAAGAAAATTCGGTTAACTTGGTTACTGAGTCATAGTTTAGGGTCGGGACATGGTCGCTGCCAAAGAGAGAGAGAGAGAGAAAAGAAACATTCAGCATGCACTCTAACCTAAATCAGAATGGTTAATCACTTTATCTAATCAGGATGTCTCCCTCTGTAATCTCAAATTCTCCTCCAAACCTGAAAGATGAATTAGTTGGGATCACCAGAGGAGTAAACCAACTCATCAGTGGGAATCGGGATCCAACTATCATCGCATGATAACTGTTAGTTATATGTATGCCCTAGAGGCCATTACTGTACATAGGATGTATATTGTAGTGGATGCTGGGACATATATAGGGAGGACTTTCTTGCTCGACATGATAGTATGCTATCTGGTTGATCTTTACCTTAACGTGTACACTGATTGTCTCCCTGTTACATGTTGGTAAAGCCCTTAGGATCTGTACTTGACTACCTGGACTATGATGCGGATCATACTAGTGGGGACATGGTAGTCCATAAGTACATCCTTCAAAGTCCCTAGTCGTGGGTGTATCGAGACGGGGCATCGATATACCAGAGTAGACTAGCGTGTACCTTCTCGACCCATTCAGATGGGCGATGGATGATCCCATATCCATTGGTGTTTGACATCGGAGATGATATACGGGTGCTCAGTGGAGACTGGGTACACTGGACGGACTCGCCGAGAACTCCCAGATGGTATTATACCTGACGTCAGATGGCAGTTCTCTGGTGACACTGGTACAGAGTAGTCTGTTGACCCGAGATCGTCATAAAGTCTTATGTGGTTCCCACTGTGCTTTGATTTCCATCTTACCACGTCCAAGAGGGCGTGCAAAACGGTGGTTTTTGGGTACAGTCCCGAGTCACATGGAGGCAATGAGCGATAGGAGGGGATTCGTCTCTCCCGGTATAGGGGGTTGATGTTGCGCTGTGTTCGATTGGCTATAACAGGAAATCCCTGGCCAGGGTTGCTGAGATTTACTGGTAAGTGTTACCAGTAGTTTCTCGAATTGTTATAGACCTCATATCGACACGACTTATCGAGCTATTGGGGTCTGACATTTAACACCCCTAGGCGAGATATGCGACATATCAGACGATCCGACCGGACTGTACGGTAGTGTTACTGGTTGGATTCACTGGACTGTGAGCGGGCTTGCTCGTCGATATTCAGATCGCTCAATACCCGGGTGGCCGTTACGTTTAGCAGACCGCTTACGGCTTGTGGGTGTTTGATATGATCATCATCTGCTGCCGGCGTATTGACGAGTCTTTAGAGTCCTACACAGAGGTTTCCTGGCTCAAGCGAAACGAAATAGGAGCGCATATGAGATATGTGCGGGACCGAGAATAATGCGTGTATGTGATACCGTATTCCATTCTCGAGATGAATGTATCGAATGGTTGTATGCGATATAACCTAGTTATCGATTCAAGCGTTGATTCGATAAGCCGATACATTGTATACTAGTCGGTTGTGTGCGACATGACCGGATCATTGAATCAAGTGTTGATTTAACGATTTAATGTATAATTATATATTTGATATATTACTTTGCATTAACTAGTAATGGTTCACTTTAAATTGATTTTCTCACTTGGATTGGGCATGATGTATATGTGATATACTTTTGTGCACTTGTATGTATCATATTTGATGATGCATGTTTATATGGTTAAGTATAAAGAATAAAACTATGGTTAAGTAGATAATTAGGGTTTTGTTTTAATCACTCATTTATATATCCATTCCTTTTTATTTAAATAATTTTATGAAAACAAAATGGTTTTCTTTTTGTCATGAAGCTTGATGAAGTTTCATGAAGGTTTGACTCAAAGACCATTTTGTCTTCATGTTAAAACCTAACTATTCCCACTTACCATGGTTTGCTCTCTACACTTAACCTTAGTTTGATTATGATAAGTATTGTTTTTCTTTTCATTTTAAAAATAAACTTATCATAATTCTAGCTCATCTTCTTCTTCATCTTCAAGTTTGAAACCTTGAGGCCATCAATGGAAACTTGAGCTTGAGAGTGAGAAATCCAATTCTAAAGAGAAACCACCTCCTATTTCTTCATCCTCTACCTCTTGCCAAGTAGTAGAGTGTGTTTTCTTCACAAGTTTTTTGACTTGGTGAAGTCGGAGCTTGATTTAGCGATGCCTCGACGTAGATCATCTTCGGCATGGACATCGATGACCTAGCCCGTCCATTCTCCGATGAAGCCGACGCTAGAGCCCGGGACTTGTTATGGACAGCGAGGAGACTTCATTGCGGAGCTATGGAGGTGGAGAACCGGATCTACAAAGGTTGTATTTCCGTATCTCTTAGTTAAGTGTTAACTAGTTTTCTTTTTCGCCTAGATTTCTAGCCAACGATCCGTTGTTTAGGGTTTCTCGGCACCGTAAAATTTTAAATTGGCATGATTGATGCCTTGTGAGACCTCATTAGGGTGCCTAGGAACCCTACAGTGGTATCAGAGCCTAGCTAGAGCCTTAGGCGAAGTCTAGACAGAGTTTGAAGTCCGAACGACCCGAAAACCCAAGCCCAAAATAGCTCTCTGTCCTTTTTTCAAAAACTGGGATTTTTCCGAATTAAAAATTGCTAAAAAATTCAGCAGGGAAAAATAAGAATTACGATGCAAATTTTTTTCAATGAACAGTGTTTATTGCAGCGGAACCGCGGCAGAAGCCTAGCTTCTGCGGCGGTTCCGCGGCTATCTGGTGACATCAGCCCTCATTGTTTGCACAGTAATTCCTGATAAATTATGCTGAGTTTTCTGGGAATTTTTAAAATTAATTCAAGAGTTGAATTTTCTGGGATTGATTTGGGGATTCGGTGTTTCGATCGGAGTATCAAATTTTGTCTGTGTGGCTTTCCGAATAATTTTTAGAATATGTTAAAAAGTTCGACCGGATATAAATACCCAATTTTTCCCCCGTCAGGAAATTTCCAAGTGTTGGATTTTTCCGTAGTTTAACGACGTTCTAAGTAGTGCAAGTAACGCGATGGTCCCTCTAGAAGACAACAAACCTTAACTCGATTATGTGACCGTCTTGAACTGCCCTTTGAACCTTCGGGTTTGGGGCAGTACGGCGTGCCACATGTGAGGCGTTGGCTTGACCTTTCTACGGCTGGACCGTTGGTACTGAGGCACGAACGGAATGTTGTTAGACTTGTTTCATGTGTTGATCTGTATCGGGAAAACTTGGGTGTTTGACTGTTCGATCGAAAAGTTTAACATTTTCTATTTATCTGGAATGGGATACAATAATTGGAATTCACAATGAGTTATGAGATAACTGAATGAATGTTATAAACATAGCAGTTTAGTCTCACTTGATCGGTTGCCACGGAATTTTGATGTGATCAAAAGTCCGTCGCAATCACGTAGCGTACGCGGATACTCGCCGGGTAAACTTAATAGACAGCCTCACTCCATAGCCCCGGCCAAGTGACTGTAGGAGAACCCCGTCGCCGAAAGCATCCGTCCGGGTGCTCGCGGCAGCGGTGTTCCGCCTTGGTGCACTTCGTCGACGGTATCTGGGGTGCGGCCGCCAACTAAAGTTTGCGACGAGTATTCGATCAGGATGTCGGGAATCTTGTTGAATTGCCCGACTTGATATTGAAAAGAGTTTTCGATAATGAGACTAAAATGCGGGGTTTATAATTGTTAGGCATGCGATGTCTAAGGAATTCATTTGGCCAGGCATGCGATGTCTGAGGAGGTTGCGGATTCCAACTGTTGTAGTTTTACACTTTCTTTTCTGTGACCGTAAGTGTAGTATGTTCATATCGCCGGTTTCGTTGCTATACGTCAACGACAATTGGGGTATGCATACTTACTTACGTTGATGACATGTGATATTATGTGTTGCTGGATATGTTATATTGGATCGTCGTGTTTGAATAGCCGGGGTTTTTTATGTGAGATGAGTGTTTTTCATTTTCATTCATGTAAAAACTTGTATGTAATATTCTTTTATTGGGGCACTTCCAGGTTGCGGAAGTTGTCACCCTTTGTATATTATTTACTTTTCCGCACTAGGATAGACCTAAGGAGGGGAACACAAGTAACCGGGTTCTGGAGTCCAGTGGGAGACCAACTCGAGGAGTCGAGTCCGGGTCTCCTAACTCTAGAATTGGTAGGGTTGCTTGCCGCTCTCGTAGGGGTCTAGGGGTGTGGGTTTGGCTATTCATCACGACCGTGGAATCCGTGTTTTATACTGGCTCGTATTGAAAACACGGACGTCCTAGTATATCCAATATTTCATATGTTTCTTCTGCTGCGTTATCTGTGATGTGATCATGTGATGCTTTATGATAGATACAGTATATAGTATATATGATATATTATATAGACGTTACTTATGTTTTACACCCGTGCTAGCCCTGCCCCGCTCTGCCGTTAGTTACCTAACCTAACGGTGCACGAGGGGACATCGAGGCGAATGCGGATGGAATAAGTGTACGTCGTACTTATCTGTGATGTTTAGGTACTTAAATGATGGGACTTCATTAATGTGATTAATGAAATAAAAGAAAGCTAAGATGTTGTAGAATCGAATTTCAAAATAAAAAGGGTAGCTACAGTTCTTGCTTTGCACAGAGGTATATGTGATATATCCTGCACCTTATTCGATGAGGAAAGGACCGAGATCCCTTCACCGGGAGTGACTCCTTTAGCAATAACTGGCAGATGCTGCACACTTGGTTTGTCTTTTGATTGCTTTTAAGAGTTTTTGCTTTGCATAGTGATATATGTGATATATCCCGCACCTCATTCGACGAGGAAAGGACCGACGATCCCTTCACCGGGAGTGACTCCTTTAGCAAAACTAGAAAAGCCTCAAAAACACTCCATTTCAAAATTCATTCGATCCTACAACGATATCAAGTTCATTACGCAATAGGTTTTCAGAAAAACCTGTCGTAGCCCTCCGTCATTTAAGATAAGTGGTAGTTAGTATTCGTGCTACGTTTGTTGGCCTGCGTCAAGGCGTAGTGTGCGGTAGCTAACTTGTATTTATCTGCTTATGCATATGATGCAGATTGGATTAGGGTAGTCGTGCGACTTTGTTGGCCTGCGTCAAGGGTCGTGCGGGTGGGTTTAATTCAATCAGGAAATGACGGGTTGAACTTGACTAGCGGACTATGGTTTGTTGGCCTGCGTCAAGGTCATAGGACGCTAGGGGCAAAATATTATCGGGAATTTCAAGTGTTGAAATTTGCAATGAGATTGCATACCTTCTATGAGATAGTTGGATCCCGATACCCGCTGCGAGTAAGAGTTACTCCTGGGAGAGTTTTATACATTACAATTAGCCGATTAAGTAGGTGTCTAGAAAGGTGTCAACGAGGTGACGCCTCTGGGAAAACGAGGTTTACATTAATTAGGTTCGTGCGAAAGCACGGGGGACCTCCTTCAAAGTACCGACACTGGCCTGGCTGAAAGATTGGCGAACTTGTAGTGTGTAATTAATCCCGACTAGTCTTTCCTTTTAGGGTTTGAAGGAAGATTTGATAAAAAGCAGTGGGAGCCATCCTGATTAGATAAAATTATAACCAATCTATTCTTGCAAGAGCGCACGCTGAGTGTTTTCTTCTCTCTCTCTCCTGGTAGCGACCATATCATGCCTTAATCAAGATAATAATACGGAATATTGACCGAACCCGCTTGTTATACTGAGCTGGGGAACGTTGGTCCCGGTCCAACTTATAATTGTTATAAGACAGAGCAGGAAATTGGGGAATACCAGATTTCCCGTGCCGCCCAAACGAAGAGAGTGCATGCTGATGCATCATCTTCGGGTGTGTTCGTTACAAAGAACTGTTTCTCTGTATCCTCTACATCCTGGGAATATGATACTGGATCAGAATCCCAGATATGTAATCTGTTACATAGGGCTACAGAAAGGTAGAGGACTGAGAACGGGTGATAAGTTTCATGAGGCAGAAAACGGGGCAAGTGTTGCTGCCAAGTCTGTTGGTCACTGTCACCCTGTATTACCAATACATTGATTCTGAACGAATGTTATTAGATACCGAACCTGATATAAAAAATCATATCAGTCTCTTTATTAGTAAAGAAATGATAAAATTTTGTATTGTTGGATAATGTTTTGAACATTTCCTATATCAAAAGTTGATTGGTTCAGGCACGTTATCTAAAAGCATTAATGTTCTAAATCAAACTACAGTTCTTTAGTATATGGAACACACACAAGAGGAAGAGTTCAGAAATGAACGAATTCTTCTTGAGGTATTGTAGACTAGGTCATATCAATGCGACCCGACTAGCTAAGTTACATTTAGATGCATATTTAAATTAGTTTGAACTTACATCTTGTGAAACTCGCCAGTCATGTCACAGAGATAAAATGACCATAGATCCATTTATTGGAAACAGAGAAAGAGTTAGTGAACTCTTGGGATGATACATGTTGATGTTTATAAGGTAGCCTGTCTACACATGCCAAGACAGGTTCTTTGTACTTCATTACATTCTCTGATAATCTCTCAAGATTCAGACATATGTTCCTGTTGAAACATGAGTCCGGGCCTTTTGAGATATTCACAGAATATAAGTAAGAAGTAGAGAACCAATACGGGTAAAAGTATTATGTCCTTTGATGAGATCAAGGAGGAGAATACTTGAGCACGGAATTCCTGGATTATTCTAAAGGAGAATGAGATTCTCTCTCAGCATTACTCCTCCGTATACACCATAGCACGATGGTATATCGGGGTGGAGCAATAACACCCTATATGATAAGGTGTGCTCTATGATGAGTACTACTGAGTTACCTATTTCCTTTTGGGAGTTATGCACTTGAGAAGCTGCATACCTATTGAATAGGGCTCCAATCAAATCAGTTGCCTACCATTCCATATGAGATATGGAAAGGGAAGAGCCCATGTCTTAAGCTAGTTAAGATTTGGGGTTGTCCGGCCTATGTCTAAAAGCAAAATCCGGACAAGCTCGAGGCAAGGTCTGTTATGTAGAACTGGAAAGGTTCCAGCTATACAAACTATAGCATATGATTTGGTAAAACCAAATGATTCAATAGTTACCAACGAACCTCAGCCTCTCCGCCGATCTAGTAGGGTTCCTCACCCACCTGAGAGATACTTCTGTTTCTCTATGACAGTGGGAGCGAGGAATGCATCATGAGATGATAACCCAACTAGTTTCGAGCTGGCCATCAAGAGTGAGACTCTGTAAGAATGGCTGGATGCTTAGCGATCTGAGATGGAATCCTTATACACCAACAAAGTATGGACTTTGGTTGCTATATCTGAAGGGTTAAATCCCCATCAGGAGCAAGTATATCTTAAGAAGATTACTTGGTGTACATCGAAAAGTTGAGACTTGTTAAAGGTTTGCATCATTGACCAGGTGTGGATCATGAGGAAACCTTTTTCTAAGGAGCTATGCTTAAGTCCATCCAGATCCTAGTTGCCACGGCTACATACCATGACTACGATATCTGGTGGTTGGGTGTCATGACTGCTTTTCTAAATGATGTTTTAGAAGAGTGCGTCTATAAGTACACAGCCAGAGGGCTTCGTAGACAGTGGGAGCGGCGGAAACGTGTGCAAGATGTTTTATAGGATAAAGCAGGCATCGCGGAGTTGGAACATCTGTTTTGATGGATAAGTCAAAGAGTTTGACATCATCAAAATGTTAGATGAACCTTGTATGAACAAAAAGGTATTAGGGAGTATGGTGGTGATCCTCGTAGAGTACGTGGATGACATACTCTTGATAGGGAAGGAGTTTCCTATGCTACGCTCGATCAATCTTCGCTTATCACAATGATTCTCCACATAGGATCAAAGTGATACCTCCTAAATCCTGGGTTTTTGGATCTATGAGATAGATCTAAATGGATGTTAGGATTCTCACTAGTAGTAGTGAGATGGTATCAATCGATCCTGGGGAGAATCACTGGAAGGGTTCCAGGGTGATAATGACGACTGAATGTCAGTCGCAGGCATTGTCTTTACCCTCAGTAAAGGGACGGTATGTTGGAAGAGTTCCAAGCTAGATACCGTGGCATACTAGACGATAAAGGCAGGATACATCGCTACTAAAGATGCTACCAAAGAGGCTGTTTGGATGTATAATGGTTCATGAGATGAACTATGTTCCTCCCATTGTGTGACAATGGAGTTGTGGCTTATGCCAAGGAACGCAGGTCCCATCAGTGATCCAGACATATTCTAAGGCAGTATCACTTGATCATGGAGATGGTTGATCTCCAAGGAGATCGAGGTTAGGAGAGTAGACTCAGAGGACAACACAGCGGATCCACTCACAAAGGCCTGTTTCCAGAGAGAGATTTTTATGGGATGGTTGAGTATGAGATACTGCAACCACTGCTACAGATGGCCCTAGTGCAAGTGGGAGATTGTTAGTTATATGTATGCCCTAGAGGCCATTACTATACATAGGATGTATATTGTAGTGGATGCTGGGACATATATAGGGAGGACTTTCTTGCTCGACATGATAGTATGCTATCTGGTTGATCTTTACCTTAACGTGTACACAGATTGTCTCCCTGTTACATGTTGGTAAAGCCCTTAGGATCTGTACTTGACTACCTGGACTATGATGCGGATCATACTAGTGGGGACATGGTAGTCCATAAGTACATCCTTCAAAGTCCCTAGTCGTGGGTGTATCGAGACGGGGCATCGATATACCAGAGTAGACTAGCGTGTACCTTCTCGACCCATTCAGATGGGCGATGGATGATCCCATATCCATTGATGTTTGACATCGGAGATGATATACAGGTGCTCAGTGGGGACTGGGTACACTGGACGGACTCGCCGAGAACTCCCAGATGGTATTATACCTGACGTCAGATGGCAGTTCTCTGGTGACACTGGTACAGAGTAGTCTGTTGACCCGAGATCATCATAGAGTCTTGTGTGGTTCCCACTGTGCTTTGATTTCCATCTTACCACGTCCAAGAGGGCGTGCAAAACGGTGGTTTTTGGGTATAGTCCCGAGTCACATAGAGGCAATGAGCGATAGGAGGGGATTCGTCTCTCCCGGTATAGGGGGTTGATGTTGCGCTGTGTTCGATTGGCTATAACAGGAAATCCCTGGCCAGGGTTGCTGAGATTTACTGGTAAGTGTTACCAGTAGTTTCTTGAATTGTTATAGACCTCATATCGACACGACTTATCGAGCTATTGGGGTCTGACATTTACCACCCCTAGGCGAGATATGCGACATATCAGACGATCAGACCGGACTGTACGGTAGTGTTACTGGTTGGATTCACTGGAGTGTGAGGGGGCTTGCTCGTCGATCTTCAGATCGCTCAATACCCGGGTGGCCGTTACGTTTAGCAGACCGCTTGCGGCTTGTAGGTGTTTGATATGATCATCATCTGCTGCCGGCGTATTGACGAGTCTTTAGATTCCTACACAGAGGTTTCCTGGCTCAAGCGAAACGAAATAGGAGCGCATATGAGATATGTACGGGATCGAGAATAATGCGTGTATGTGATACCGTATTCCATTCTCACGATGAATGTATCGAATGGTTGTATGCGATATAACCTAGTTATCGATTCAAGCGTTGATTCGATAAGCCGATACATTGTATACTAGTCGGTTGTGTGCGACATGACCGGATCATTGAATCAAGTGTTGATTTAATGATTTAATGTATAATTATATTTTTGATATATTACTTTGCATTAACTAGTAATGGTTCACTTTAAATGGATTTTCTCACTTGGATTGTGCATGATGTATATGTGATATACTTTTGTGCACTTGTATGTATCATATTTGATGATGCATGTTTATATGGTTAAGTATAAAGAATAAAACCATGGTTAAGTAGATAATTAGGGTTTTGTTTTAATCACTCATTTATTTATCCATTCCTTTTTATTTAAATAATTTTATGAAAACAAAATGGTTTTCTTTTTGTCATGAAGCTTGATGAAGATTCATGAAGGTTTGACTCAAAGACCATTTTGTCTTCATGTTAAACCCTAACTATTCCCACTTACCATGGTTTGCTCTCTACACTTAACCTTAGTTTGATTATGATAAGTATTGTTTTTCTTTTCATTTTAAAAATAGACTTATCATAATTCTAGCTCATCTTCAAGTTTGAAACCTTGAGGCCATCAATGGCAACTTGAGCTTGAGAGCCTCCTATTTCTTCATCCTCTACCTCTTGCCAAGTAGTAGAGTGTGTTTTCTTCACAAGATTTTTTACTTGGTGAAGTCGGAGCTTGATTTAGCGATGCCTCGACGTAGATCATCTTCGGCATGGACATCGATGACCTAGCCCGTCCATTCTCCGATGAAGCCGACGCTAGAGCCCGGGACTTGTTATGGACAGCGAGGAGACTTCATTGCGGAGCTATGGAGGTGGAGAACCGGATCTACAAAGGTTGTATTTCCGTATCTCTTAGTTAAGTGTTAACTAGTTTTCTTTTTCGCCTAGATTTCTAGCCAACGATCCGTAGTTTAGGGTTTCTCTGCACCGTAAAATTTTAAATTGGCATGATCGATGCCTTGTGAGACCTCATTAGGGTGCCTAGGAACCCTAAAATAACATGATGGAATCCACTCATGTTATCACACTCCAGAAGGTATGCGTATGCCTGGCAAGTTTCAGTTTCTTTAGAAACTCCCGATGTGATTTTTACCTCATGCTCTTATGACCTTGACGAAGGCCAACATATCATAAGTCACATGTCAAGTTTTACCCATCATTATCCTGGTTAATTTGAACCCACCCGTACATACCCTTGACGAAGCCCAAAATAGTAGTACGAGTGTCCCAAACCAACGCATCTATCTATGCAACAGAAAAGTAAAAAATAGCTACCATACACTATGCCTTGACGAAGGCCAACATACATAGCATGAATATTAAGTGCTGCCCGTCTGAAATGACGGAGGGCTACGAATGGTTTTTGGCGAAAAACCTTTAACGTAATTGTTGGTGTGTAGTAGCGCCTCTAGTAAGGTTGCATCATCATAAAGTAGTGAACTTTTAAATTCTAGAAGGCCATTAAAAACGAACTATGAATCGTAACTAGAGATTAGGGTAAAAACATCATTATGTGAAGTCTAAACTAAAGGAAAAGGAAATACAACCTTTGTAGCCAACTCCTTCGGTCTTTATGACTCCGCTCGGAACGACTCCGCTCAAGATCCTTCGTCGTCTACGATGATCCACCCGGAGATTTCTAGATCAAGCTCTAAGCTAGACAGAATGAAGCAAACACTCTACATTAAAGGGCTAGGGTAGTGTAGAATGGTTGTGTGGTTTGTAAACTCACTTAAAAACCCTTTCTTTTTAAGTTGCTCACTCTAAACAAAACTTAAGAGAGCTTGAAGAAGAGAAAGATGAAGATGGCAAAGCTTTTGTAAATATTATGAAAATTTTATTTCCAAAAAGAAAAAGAAAAGAATATATATTAGACACTATCAAATATAACCATAGCTAACTAAATATCTAGATATTTTGTAGATGGGTTAAAGAACAAAGGAAATCTAACCATGGTTAAAGTCAATGGTCAAAGAAGAAGTGTGTAGAAAATGAGTCATTATACTAATTTCCTTTTTCTTTAATTCATTAACAAAAATCTAGATATTTATCAACCATGTGAGTCTTGTATTGCCATCTTCTATGCATCATCCACCATGACACATATGTATGTATGTATGTGTGCATGCACATCATCATGTGTATGTATAAACATATATGCATACATCCAAAAGAAAAGGTTTAATTAAAAATGAGCTAAAAGTTAATATTAAATCAACACTTGATTTAATAAATCGGTCACATCAAATGCGACCCGACCAATATTGAACGTCCGATTAAAATACGGTATCACATATTCGTATTTAATCGAGCTCATGCGCATATCACATATGCACACCACAACATTTCTCCCGAGCTAGAAAAATCCTGCGTGGAACTCTAAGACTCGTCAATACGCCGGCAGTAGGTGATGATCATATCAAAACACCTACAAGCCGCAAGCGGTAAGCTAAACGTAATGGCCACCCGGGTATTGAGCGATCAGAAGAAAAACAAGCGAACCCGTCAAAAATCCCGTCGAGCCATTGGCAACACTTACCGTACAGTCCGGTCTCTTCATCTGATATGTTGCATAACAAGTCTAGGGATGGAATCGTCGAGCCCTAATAACTCAATAAGTCATGTCGATATGGTCTATGACCGGTCGAGAAACTACTGATAACACTTATCAGTAAATCTTATCAGCCCTGGCCAGGGACTTCAAGTCAGAGCCAATCGCACATTGCACAACATCAACTCCCAATACCAAGAGTGACGAAACCCCTCCTATCGCTCGCTGTCTCCATGTGTCTTGGGACTATACCCAAAAGCCACCTGTTTGCACGACTCAGCAGAGCCGTGGTCGGGTGGAAATCAAAGTACATTGGGAGAGCACACAAGACTCTATGACAATCTCGGGTCTACAGACTAACCTGTACCAGTCTCACCAGAGAACTGCACTCCGACGATAGATATAATACTATATAGAAATTCTCGGTGAGTCCGTTCAGTGTACCCAGTCTCCACTGAGCACCCGTATACAATCTTCGATGTCACAACACCAATGGATATGGGATCATCCATCGCCCATCATATGGGTCAAGAAACGTATACGCTAGTCTACTCTGGAATATCGATGCCCTGTCTCGATATACCTACGACTAGGAACATTTAAGGATATACTTATAGACTACTCATGCCCTACTAGTATGATCTCTATCATAGCCATAGAAGTCAAGCAAATATCTTTAGGGCTTTATCAACATGTATCAAATGAACAATATCAAGTAAACATGTCAGATAAAGTAAAACCAGATAGCATACTATCATGTCGAGCAAGAAAGTCATACATCAAAATATACATATATATATTGTTAGGTCCACGTTACCCACCCCGGGTCTTTCGGGGAGGCGGAACAGGTAAAAAACAAAATTTTCCTCGATAGGTAACAAGGACCGTTCATGAAGGATCTTTGGTAAACAAAACTAACACAAAATCTACAAGTTCTAACTACTATGTAGAATGGTTATACCTAGGTCTTGAACTCCTTCTCTTCTTATTGTTCTCCTCCTTGCTTGCTCCTTATAGTAGTTTGTATGGCTCCTCCTTGTCGTCTCCTCTTTGCCGAAGATAGATCCACCCGAGGGCTCGAACTTGAGCTCCTACCTCAACCTAGAGGTAACTAAGGTGCTTGGTTTGCCAAACCTAGAACACTAGAAAGATTAGAAAGGTGTTATAGTGGGTTTGTCTCCAAAGCTTATGATTTCGAACACATGGAACACCTAAGCTTTTGGAAGAGGAAGAGGGAGAGCTTTTGCAAAGAGAGAGAAAAGATATGATAGAATAAGAGCTCTCTTTTGCAACCATGTTCATATGAGAGAATAATAGATTAATAATACTAATTAAAAGGAAAATGAGATGGTGAGTATGGAATGACCATTATCATTTCATAATAAATGCAATTTGCACAGAACAAGAAGCATCTTTGATATGAAATGATTATGGTCAAAGTGTCAACAAGGGTCAAAATGTCAACCATAGTCAAATGGTCAA
The DNA here is from genome assembly GCA_030015575.1 of Agapanthus africanus. Lineage (NCBI taxonomy): Eukaryota > Viridiplantae > Streptophyta > Magnoliopsida > Asparagales > Amaryllidaceae > Agapanthus > Agapanthus africanus. Next base: position 144,387,560 of record CM057349.1, read on the forward strand.
CCTAATCATCCCACAATAATCCTTAATTAATATTATTAATCATATTCATCATTCTCATTAGGGTTTGGAAAAAGTCAACGGTCAACAAGTCAACCAAAGTCAAATGGTCAACAACCCTAATGAGAATCCTCTGCCTCTGCCTCTGTCAACTGTGCATACACACCAGCATCCGCGTTCCGAGAAACACGAATACACTGAGACAAAACCAATCCCAAAACAAATACTAGGATCTGGCTTAAACCAAAGCCCACTAGTAACAACTGCCCGGACACTAAACGTGCACAAGTGTGCGGATGTGAACGAACCCTGATGCAAAAACCATGCGACCTCTACTCTGTTTTGCCCAAAGGCGAGTAACCCTCTGTGTGGGACTCTAAAGGATCGACACTACGCTGGCAGTGGGTTTAACCACAGGCCGCAAGCGGTATTAGCTGTACGTAACGGTCCCCAGGTAGATGCCGCAAGAAGACTGATGAGGTGAACCCATCCGAAATCCTACTGAGCCTAAATGTGACAATCTCCGTACAGTCCGGTCTGTTCGTCTGAGAGTATCGCATGGCGGGCTTAGGGGGGCGGTAAATGTCAGTCCCCTAATAGCGGTACAGGTCGTGTCGGAAAGTAGCCCAGAACACCCTGAAAAACTACTGGTAACACTACCAGCAAATCTCGCTTGCCCGGGCCAGGGACGACTATGTGTAATGGCTCTCCTAGACACAGCGCGATATCAACCCCCAATACCGGGAGAGACGAATCCTGTCTAACCGTCACTACCTCTAAGTGCTTCGGGACTGCACCCAACTACTACCTGTCTGCATGACTCAGTTGAGCCGTGGTAGGGTAGTAATCTAAGAGCAGTGGGAACACACTCGAGGCGAAGTGACAGTGTCAAGTCAGCGGACTAAGTTGTACTCATGTCACCTGGGAACTGTTAACTGACGATAGGTATAATACCAACCAACAGTTCCCGACGAGTCATGTCTAGTGTACTCGTAACCTTACGAGCACCTGCATACTATCTCCAGTACGACGTACTGATCGCTGTGGGACAGACCATCTCCCCTGCTGGGAAGAGAAGCGTATGCACCAGTCTACTCTGGAGTATCGATGCCCTGTCTCGATAATCCTACGACCCGGGACAAAAATAAGGATGTGCTTATAGACTACCCAGCCCCCACTAGTGTGATCGCCATCACAACGCCGGTAGTCATGCAAAGATCCTAAGGGCTCCATCAATATGTATTAGCGATATGTTAAAAGAAACATATTCACATATTAAGATAGAAACAAACCAACTAGCATATCGAGCAAGACTGTCGTAAGCCCGTATATATATCCCAAGCCTTCAAAATGTACTATACAAACTAGTACTATACAATAATGGCCTCTAAGGCATACATATCTAACAATCTCCCACTTGCACTAAAGGCCAGTAATTGGTGTACCGCGTACCCAACGTCTGCACTAAGGCCAGCTGCTGGCGTACCGCATACCCAATAGCTCAAAAAGTCGCTCGAACTGTGTTTGAGGGAGGGCCTTTGTGAATGGATCCGCCGTGTTGTCTTTTGTGTCCACTCTTCGTACCTCGATCTCCTGGCGATCAATGATCTCCCAGATCAGGTGATACCGCCTTAAGATGTGTCTGGATTTCTGATGGGACCTTGGTTCCTTCGCTAAAGCTATAGCCCCATTGTTATCGCAATACAAAGGTATTGGGTCAACAATGGACGGAACCATATGAAGTTCACTAATGAACTTCTTCATCCAGACCGCCTCTTTTGCGGCATCGCTTGCAGCAATGTATTCAGCCTCCATCGTCGAGTCTGCGACGGTATCCTGTTTGGAACTCCTCCAACAGACCGCCCCTCTATTGAAGGTAAACACAAAACCCGAGACAGACTTGCTGTCATCTTTGTCACTTTGGAAGCATGAATCTGTAAAGGACTCGACCCTAAGGTCTCCATTACCGTAAACCATGAATATTTCCTTAGTCCTTCTCAGGTACTTGAGAGTGTTCTTCACTGCCGTCCAGTGGTTCTCACCTGGGTCAGACTGATACCGGCTTACCACGCTTAGCGCGTAAACTACATCTGGTCTGTTACATAGCATCGCATACATTATAGATCCTACCGCCGAAGCGTAGGGTATAGTGCTCATGCGAACCCTCTCCTCGTCAGTCTTAGGATACATCTTCTTGGTGAGGGTGATTCCGTGCAATGCGGGTATATTACCGCGCTTGGAATCATCCATACTAAATCTTTTTAGTACGGTCTCTTTATACCTGGACTGCGAAAGTCCAAGTAATCTCTTGGATCTGTCTCTGTAGATTTTGATCCCCAGAATGTACAAGGCATCACCCAGGTCCTTCATGAAGAACCGTTGTGACAAGAATAGCTTGACCGATTGTAGCATAGGAATGTCATTTCCTATCAAAAGAATGTCGTCCACGTACAAGACTAGGAATACGACAGTTCTTCCTACAATCTTCTTATAGACACAAGGTTCATCTTCGTTCTTGATGAAATCAAATTCCTTGATAGCCTCATCAAAACAGATGTTCCAGCTCCGCGATGCCTGTTTTAATCCATAAATGGATTTAAGTAACTTGCACACCTTCCCGCCGCTCCCACTATCTACAAAACCTTCTAGCTGATCCATGTAAACGCACTCTTCCAAACAGCCGTTTAAAAAAGTCGTTTTTGTTGGAGATAGTGCCCTCAGAGTCAATTATTGGATCACAGGCACGTGATTGCAGTGATTGAGGGAGGACCTATCCCGGTAGGACAGTCTTGCTCGAGATGATAGTATGCTATCTGGTTCATCTTTATCATCGTGTACTGCTTTAGGTGACCTGAAAGGTCGCTATTACACATTGATAGAGCCCCTAGGATTCAAGCTTGACTGCCAGGAGTATTAGGGCGATCATATACGTGGGAGCCGGTAGTCTATAAGCATATCCTTAAAAGGTCCCTAGTCGTGGGAGTTTCGAGACAGGGCATCGATACTCCAGAGTAGACTAGTGTATACATTCGAGACCCCGACGAGGCGCGGTTGCCGGTCTCACAAGCCACTGGTGTCAATTGGTTCACCTAAGTGTAAGTCCACGTTGCCCACCCCGGTGCTTACGGGGAGGCGGAAAACATAATAAAAATTGGATTTTTATCAACTATAGGCAACATGGACCAAGCTTTAAGGATCTTTGCTAAACAAAAACAAGCTAACCCTAACTAGTAACTAGCTAAGTGATGGAAAGGTTATACCTTGAGCTCAAAGTCCTTCTCTCCTTGCTCCTTGGAATGGTAGAAAGAGGTCACCTTGCTTGTCTTCTCCCGTCAAAGAAGGATCCACCCGAAAGCCTCGACCTTTAGCTTCAACTCCAAGCTAGGAGTAACTAGAGTGCAAGAAATGCTAAGACTTGAACCCTAGAAGAGAGTAGAGAAGATCAAGTGAGGGTTTTTCTCAAGCTTTTTGTTTCTCAACACATGAGAAGGAGAGAGCTTGAGGGAGAGGACGAGCAAGAGAGAGAAATGATATGGAAGAATGTATTATTAGTGAGCCATTCTCACTAATATGTGTGCATTATTTTAATTCAATAATTAGCTAGAAAATTGTCATGGTTTAATCAAGACATGATCATTATCATTTCAATATTAATGCAAATTGCAAGGATCAAAGAGCATCTTCCAAATGAAATGATTATGGTCAAGTTGTCAACAAGGTCAACAAGTCAATGAAGTAAAATGGTCAACAACAACAACCATGCACAATTATTAAGCTAATTATCAATTAACTATAATACACACAAAAGCAATAGGGTTAATAAAATGACAATAGCCATTAACCCTAAACAAGGTCCTCTCCTTCAATCTCAAGCAACTGTGCATACGCACCCGCATTCGTGATCCGAGGAACACGAATACTCTGAGAAAAACCAATCTCAAATTATATACTAGGATCCGGCTTAAACCAAAGCCCGCTAGTATAAACTCTCCGGACAGCAAACGTGCACAAGTGCGCGGATGCGAACGAACCCTGTCGCAAAACCATGCGACCTCTACTCATTTTGCCTAAAGGCGAATAGCTCTCTGTGTGGGGCTCTAAAGACTCGACACTACGGTGGTAGTGGGTTTAACCACAGACCGCAAGCGGCACTAGCTGTACGTAACGGTCCCCAGGTAGATGTCGATAAGAAGACTGACGAGGTGAACCCCATCTGCACTCCTACTGAGCCTGTATGTGACAGTCTCCGTACAGTCCGGTCTGTTCGTCTGATACATCGCATGGCGGGCCTAGGGGGGCGGTGAACGTCAGTCCCCTAATAGCGGTACAAGTCGTGTCGGAGTGTAGCCCAGAACACCCTGAGATAACACTGGAAACCTACCAGTATATCTCGCTTGCCCTGGCCAGGGACTACTCGTGTAATGGCTCTCCTGGACACAGCGCGATGTCAACCCCCAATACCAGGAGAGAAGAATCCTGTCTAACCGTCACTGCCTCCAAGTGCTTCGGGACTGCACCCAAAAACTACCTGTTTGCATGACTCCTTTGAGCCGTGGTAGGGTAGTAATCAAAGTGCAGTGGGAACACACTCGAGGCGAAGTGACAGTGTCAAGTCAGCGGACTAAGCTGTACTCATGTCACCTGGGAACTGATAACTGACGATAGGTATATTACCAACCAGCAGTTCCCGACGAGTCCTGTCCAGTGTACTCGTAACCTAACGAGCACCCGCATACTATCCCAAGTACGACGTAATAACGGCTGTGGGACAGACCGTCTCCCACACTGGGATGAGAAGCGCATACGCTAGTCTACTCCGGAGTATCGATGCCCTGTCTCGATAGTCCAACGACCAGGGACCTGTATAAGGATGTGCTTATAGATTACCCAGCTCCCACGAGTGCGAGCGCCATCACAACGCTGGTAATCAAGCAAAGATCCTAAGGGATCCACTAATCTGTATATCAGCAATATGCTAAAAGAAACACATGCACATATTAAAGCAGAGACAAACCAAGTAGCATACTACCATTTCGAGCAAGATTGTATATACAACTGTGAATATCCCAAGCTTCCATTAAGTAATATACAAACCAGTATGATACAATAATGGCCTCTAGGGCATATACACTAACAATCTCCCACTTGCACTAAGGCCATGTACTGGCGTATCGAAGACCTATCATCTCGATCAGCCGCTCGAACTGAGTCTGGGGCAAGGCCTTGGTGTATGGATCTGCTGTGTTATCCTCTGATGCAACCCTCCGGACCTCGATCTCTTGGCGATCCACGATCTCCCTGATCAGGTGATACCGCCTTAAGATGTGTCTGGATTTCTGATGGGACCTGGGTTCCTTCGCTAAAGCTATAGCCCCGTTGTTGTCGCAATACAGAGGTATTGGGTCAACAATGGAAGGAACCACCTGAAGTTCTTTCAAGAACTTCCTCATCCAGACAGCTTCTTTTGCGGCATCAGATGCAGCGATGTATTCCGCTTCCATAGTCGAGTCAGCAACGATTTCCTGTTTGGAGCTCTTCCAACACACCGCCCCTCCATTGAGGGTAAAGACAAAACCCGACATGGACTTGGAATCATCCTTGTCACTCTGGAAGCTGGAGTCAGCAAAGGCCTCAATCTGCAGGTCTTTTTCGCCATACACCAAGAACATCTCCTTAGTCCTTCTCAGGTACTTGAGAATGTTCTTTACTGCTATCCAATGTTTCTCCCCAGGGTTTGACTGATACCTGCTTACCACACTCAGTGCATAAGCCACATCTGGTCTGGTACACAACATCGCATACATTATAGAGCCTACCGCAGAAGCGTAGGGTATAATAGACATGCGATCCCTCTCCAAATCAGTCTTGGGAGACATCTCTTTGGAGAGGGTGATCCCGCGACAAGCCGGTAGATTACCGCGCTTGGAATCTTCCATACTGAATCTCTTCAGTATGGTGTCGATGTACCTGGACTGTGAGAGTCCTAATATCCTCTTGGATCTGTCACGGTAGATCCGGATACCCAGAATGTATGAGGCATCACCCAGGTCTTTCATGGAGAACCTGTGTGACAAGAACCCCTTGACAGATTGTAGCATAGGAATGTCATTTCCTATTAAGAGAATGTCATCCACGTATAAAACGAGGAATACTACAGTTCTCGCTACAAATCTACAATAGATGCATGGTTCATCTGGATTTTTGATAAAGCCAAATTCTTTGACCGTCTCATCAAAACAGATGTTCCAACTCCGCGATGCCTGCTTGAGTCCATAAATGGACTTCAGCAACTTGCACACCTTTCCGCTGCTCCCACCCTGAATGAAACCCTCTGGCTGGTCCATATAGACACACTCCTCTAAATGACCATTTAGAAAAGCTGTCTTTACGTCCATCTGCCAAATCTCATAATCGTGGAAAGCAGCGATGGCAAGAAGGATCCGAATGGATTTCAGCATAGCTACTGGAGAAAAGGTTTCGTCATAGTCCAAACCAGGTCGCTGACGAAAACCCTTTGCTACCAGTCTAGCTTTATAGGTCTCAACCTATCCATCTACACCAATCTTCCTTTTGAAGATCCACTTGCATCCTACGGGTTTTACCCCATCTGGAGCAATGTCCAACGTCCATACTTTGTTGGTGTACATGGACTCCATCTCGGTCCGCATTGCATCCAGCCATTTTACCGAGTCGACGCTCTGAATGGCTTGCTGGAAGCTAGTAGGCTCATCACAATCTATGATGCAGTCCTCTCTATCCCCGTCAATGAGAAAACCGTAGTACCTCTCGGGCGGATAAGACTGCCTACTACTCCTGCGGAGTGGCGTAGGAATGTCCTGATCTTTCGAACCCTCTGGTTCTACTAAGCTTTCAGTAATAGCTTGCGGTTCTGGAATTTCTTCCAGTTCTATCGCACTCCCACTTAATTCTTTTTCTATGAACTGATGTTCTAGAAAGTGGGCATGGCGAGAAACAAGGACTTTTTGTTCCTCTTCGCAATAGAAGTAATATCCCTTGGAGTTCTTTGGATATCCCACAAACTTGCACTGTACTGAGCGTGCCTCGAGCTTGTCCGCATGCTGCTTTTTTACAAAAGCTGGACATCCCCATGTCTTAATGTGATTAAGATAGGGTCTCTTCCCACACCACATTTGATATGGTGTAGTAGGCACAGTCTTAGTTGGAACTCGGTTCAAAAGGTATGCTGCTGATTCTAGCGCATATCCCCAGAATGATCGCGGTAACTCAGCGTTACTCATCATGGACCGTACCATATCCAATAGGGTTCGGTTCCGTCTCTCCGATACACCGTTATGTTGCGGAGTGTATGGAGGAGTAAGCTGAGAGAGAATTCCATTCTCTTTTAAGTAGTTCAGGAATTCGGCACTTAAGTATTCTCCACCTCGATCCGATCTTAGAATCTTAATACTTTTGCCGGTTTGTTTTTCTACTTCATTCTTATATTCCTGGAATTTTTCAAAAGCCTCGGATTTATGTTTCATTAAGAAGACATAACCGTACCTTGAAAAATCATCCGTAAAAGTAATGAAGTAAGAATAACCGCTTCGCGCATGTATAGACATTGGACCGCACACGTCGCTGTGTACGAGTCCCAAGAGCTCGCTCTTTCTTTCTCCGTGTCCAGAAAACGGAGCCTTTGTCATCTTTCCTTTGAGACAGGATTGACAAGTTGCATATGATTGATATTCGAACGGATCCAAATATCCTTCAGTATGTAACTTAGTCAATCTACTCTAATTGATGTGACCCAGTCTACAATGCCATAAGAAAGTTTTATTAATTTCTGGAGACTTTCTTTTGTGTGTATTCTGGATATTGAAAATCTGTGGTTGGTTCAAAACGTATATACCGTTGTTCAATGTACCTGGCCCATTCAAAACTTGATTAAGGTGAATGTTCACTACATTACTTACAAATGCAAATTCATAACCTTCTTTAGATAATAAAGATACAGAAATGATATTACAGGTTGCATTTAGTACATAATAACAACTACGCAAAACCAAAAAGTGTCCATCTGATAATCCCAGGTGATAGTCCCCCACGGCCTCAGCATCCATGCTAGCACCGTTCGCAACTCTAAGGGTCATGTCACCTGCCTTCAAAACTCTACGCTTTCTCAATGCCTGCAAAGAATTACAGATATGAGATCCTGATCCGGTATCCAATACCCAGGATGTAGAGTTTATTGATAGACAGTTTTCAATAACATACACAACTGAAGCTGAAGCTGCAACTCGCTTCAAATCCTGTGTTCTGGCTTTCCAAGCCTTGCAATCCTGTTTCCAGTGACCACTTTTGTGACAATAGAAGCATTCTTCCTACCCCACAAGCTTCCCCGCTACTTTTGTTGCTTTACCCTTTCCCTTCGTATCCACTTTACCGACACCGCCTCTTGGTTTGGCGGGGGCTTTCTTCTTGTTGCCCTTGGCTTTCGCCCTGGACCTAGAAGAGGAAGATCCTCCTACAAACAAAGTGGATGTCTCCCTACCCTTCTGTAGGGTGCCCTCAGCAGTCCTCAACATGTTCAGAAGTTCGGAAAGTTCAACCTCCTTTCCTTGCATGTTGAAGTTAAGAATGAACTGGGCGTAAGTGGAAGGAAGGGACTGGAGAATCAAATCAGTATAGAGTTCATTCTCCAACGTGGTCCCAAGGTCCGCGAGCTCCTCTATGTAGCCGATCATCTTAAGCACGTGGTCCGCTACCGATGATCTGACGGCCAACCTTGCCGAAAAAAGCTTCTTCGACACTTCGTATCTAGCGATACGAGACTGCTCTCCATACAGTTCTTTTGTATGAAGAAATATGGACTCTAGGTCCATATTCTCGTGCCTCCTCTGATGTTCGTTGTCCATCGAGGCTAGTACGAGGCATCTGGCCCTCGCGCAATCTATCTCCCATGTCTTACGGATTTCTACATCTGCGACGCTGGAGGTGGGACCTGGGACAGGGGGAGCTTTGGTGGTAAGTATATACCCCAGCTTGTCATAAGTGATAGCCATCTTGACATTCTTGAGCCAATCTTTGTAGTTTGGCCCTGTCAATATATTTTTATCTAATAGTAACTTAAGTCCGGTCATGTTGAATGGTCGCTGCAATTAGGAGAGAGAAAAGAAACACTTTAGCATGATGCTCTTGCAAGTTTAGAGTGGTTTTTAGTTTGTCTAAACTGGATGGCTCCCACTGTTTCTCGAATCCCTTCTTAAACCATAAAGAAAAGGATTAGCCGAGATCATTCTCACCGTACAATACTTGCTTAACCGTTCAGCCAGGCCAGTGTCGGTACTTCGAGGGAGGTTTTCCAACGCTTTCGCGAAGTTCCTTAATTAAGTAACCTCTTTTCCCTGTGGGTGTAGCCCCGCTAACACCTTTCTAGGCACCTACTAAGTTTATAGCATTGATCGTTAAGTGAGAGTTTTCCCGAGGAGTAGCATATACTCACAGTAGGATCGGGATCCAAATGTCATCACGTGATAAAACCGAAGGAATCCTACCAGAATTATCACACTCCAAATGGTATGCAACGCTAGCAAGTTTCAGTACTTATGAAACTCCCGATGTGGATTTTTGCCCCATGCTCTTATGACCTTGACTTTGGCCAAAATATCATAAGTCACATGTCAAGTTCTACCCGTCATTCTCCTGGTTAATTTGGACCCACCCGTACCTACCCTTGACTTTGGCCAAAATGGCACCACGACTGTCCCAAATCAACGCATCTATCTATGCTGCATATGAATACCCAAACGCTACCAATCACTATGCCTTGATTTTGGCCAAAATACATTGCTTGAATACTTTTGACCATTCATGTGGAATGACGGAGGGCTACGAATGGTTTTGGCGAAACCGTGAACGTAGTGAACTTGATATAATCGATGGAACGAGATAGCTTTTAAAAGGAGTGGTTCAAGCTCCGCGTTTAAAAGTTTAGTTTTGAAAAGAACCGAGTGGTTTTCAAAGTGTTCCAATCGACTTTTACTTGGTTTATTTCTTGCATTAGTTCTTTTAATACGTCCCATCATTTAATCCTACCATTGCAGAAAACAACCAAAATATGACGTACGCTTATGCCATTCGCATTCGCCACGGGGCCCCGTCATCACCCGTTAGGTTACTTAACTAACGACAGAGCGAGGGCTGGGCTAGCGCAGCTGTAAAACATAAGCAACGCCTAAATAGTTATTATATATAAATATATAGCAATGATAGACATTACAGATCACAGATGAATACATTGGATATACTAGGAATCCGCAATGCGTTCGAGCCTGCAACGTAAAGCGGATTACACGGTCGCGGTGAATAGCCAATACCCCACCCAAGACCCCTACGGGTGCGGCAAACTACCCGCCAAGCACCCGAAGCGAAGCAACCTCCCTCACAACCGTGAGTAGGCCACTCGGCACTTCGAGATACCCGGTAGTTTGTGCACCCCCTCCATGGGTCTATCCTAGGAGCAAAAACAGTAAAAAGAATTATACAATGACGGCTACAACCCCGACCCGGTTGTGCGGCCATACAAATAATATTATTACATCAATTTACATGTTACAAATGAATGAAAGAAAAATAACGCTCATCTCACATCCACCCCGGCTATTCACCCGCGACAATCCAACCCATTCATATCCACAAACCAATAACAATCACAGATCACAGAGATGTATAACCCCGACTAATCGACTTATAGCGATTAGCCGACGTTCAATACATACAAGCATCACAGATACAACCGATATAGTTAAAGTGTAGTGAAGTTCCGGAAAAATACGGATTTATAGGCCCCCAAAAGTAAATTTTAGTTCTGGAAAATCTGGGCACATATAACATATCCTAAAAATCACAAAACCAACACAGAAACACACTGCACCAAAATCGAGGCAGAGAGGAGACAAGACGGCCGCGGATGCGCGGCAAAATAGCTTCCTATTGCCGCGGATCCGCGGCCATTTGGTCGACTCTCTGTCTCGTTTTTGGTGGTGTTCTTAAAAAAACCCTGAGATAATTTTTGGTGTATAACAAATTTTATTTTGACCAGAAAAAAAATTAACAGAAACTTAGGGTTTTGCGAGTTTGGTTTTTCGATTTTCCGGTTTTGAAACTTCGTTACACTTAACTACTTAGCTAGTTTATGTTTAGTTAGTCACTGATACCACTGTAAGTCCACGTTGCCCACCCCGGTGCTTACGGGGAGGCGGAAAACATAATAAAAATTGGATTTTTATCAACTATAGGCAACATGGACCAAGCTTTAAGGATCTTTGCTAAACAAAAACAAGCTAACCCTAACTAGTAACTAGCTAAGTGATGGAAAGGTTATACCTTGAGCTCAAAGTCCTTCTCTCCTTGCTCCTTGGAATGGTAGAAAGAGGTCACCTTGCTTGTCTTCTCCCGTCAAAGAAGGATCCACCCGAAAGCCTCGACCTTTAGCTTCAACTTCAAGCTAGGAGTAACTAGAGTGCAAGAAATGCTAAGACATGAACCCTAGAAGAGAGTAGAGAAGATCAAGTGAGGGTTTTTCTCAAGCTTTTTGTTTCTCAACACATGAGAGGGAGAGAGCTTGAGGGAGAGGATGAGAAAGAGAGAGAAATGATATGAGAGAATGAATTATTAGTGAGCCATTCTCACTAATATGTGTGCATTATTTTAATTCAATAATTAGCTAGAAAATTGTCATGGTTTAATCAAGACATGACCATTATCATTTCAATATTAATGCAAATTGTAAGGATCAAAGAGAATCTTCCAAATGAAATGATTATGGTCAAGTTGTCAACAAGGTCAACAAGTCAATGAAGTCAAATGGTCAACAACAACAACCATGCACAATTATTAAGCTAATTATCAATTAACTATAATACACACAAAAGCAATAGGGTTAATAAAATGACAATAGCCATTAACCCTAAACATGGTCTTCTCCCTCAATCTCAAGCAACTGTGCATACGCACCCGCATTCGTGATCCGAGGAACACGAATACTCTGAGAAAAACCAATCTCAAATTATATACTAGGATCCGGCTTAAACCAAAGCCCGCTAGTATAAACTGTCCGGACAGCAAACGTGCACAAGTGCGCGGATGCGAACGAACCCTGTCGCAAAACCATGCGACCTCTACTCATTTTGCCTAAAGGCGAATAGCTCTCTGTGTGGGACTCTAAAGACTCGACACTACGCTGGCAGTGGGTTTAACCACAGACCGCAAGCGGCACTAGCTGTACGTAACGGTCCCCAGGTAGATGTCGATAAGAAGACTGACGAGGTGAACCCCATCTGCACTCCTACTGAGCCTGTATGTGACAGTCTCCGTACAGTCCGGTCTGTTCGTCTGATACATCGCATGGCGGGCCTAGGGGGCGGTGAACGTCAGTCCCCTAATAGCGGTACAAGTCATGTCGGAGTGTAGCCCAGAACACCCTGAGATAACACTGGAAACCTACCAGTATATCTCGCTTGCCCTGGCCAGGGACTACTCGTGTAATGGCTCTCCTGGACACAGCGCGATGTCAACCCCCAATACCGGGAGAGACGAATCCTGTCTAACCGTCACTGCCTACAAGTGCTTCGGGACTGCACCCAAAAACTATCTGTTTGCACGACTCCTTTGAGCCGTGGTAGGGTAGTAATCAAAGTGCAGTGGGAACACACTCGAGGCGAAGTGACAGTGTCAAGTCAGCGGACTAAGCTGTACTCATGTCACCTGGGAACTGATAACTGACGATAGGTATATTACCAACCAACAGTTCCCGACGAGTCCTGTCCAGTGTACTCGTAACCTAACGAGCACCCGCATACTATCCCAAGTACGACGTACTAACGGCTGTGGGACAGACCGTCTCCCACACTGGGATGAGAAGCGCATACGCTAGTCTACTCCGGAGTGTCGATGCCCTGTCTCGATAGTCCAACGACCGGGGACCTGTATAAGGATGTGCTTATAGATTACCCAGCTCCCACGTGTGCGAGCGCCATCACAACGCTGGTAATCAAGCAAAGATCCTAAGGGCTCCACTAATATGTAAATCAGCAATATGCTAAAAACAAAACACATGCACATATTAAAGCAGAGACAAACCAAGTAGCATACTACCATTTCGAGCAAGATTGTATATACAACTGTGAATATCCCAAGCTTCCATTAAGTAATATACAAACCAGTATGATACAATAATGGCCTCTAGGGCATATACACTAACACTAAGATGTATACAGGTGCTCATTGGGTTATGAGTACACGGGATAGGACTCGTCGGGAACCTGCTAGTTGGGGTTATGCCAGACGTCAGATAGCAGTTCCCTGGTGACATGTGTACAGGTTAGTTCATCGACCTGGGGATCGTCATTTGTCTCGTGTGAGTTCCCACTGTACTTTCACTACTACCCTACCATGCTCAAAGGAGACGTGTAAACAGGTTTTAGTTGGGTACAGTCCCGAGCCACATGGAGGCAGCGAGCGGATCTTCGGGGATTCGTCTCTCCCGGTATTGGGGGTGAGGTCGTGCTGTGTCTAGGAGAGCCATTACACAAAGCCCTCGGCCGTGGCAGGAGATTTACTGGTAGGTATTCCAGTATTATCTCAGGGTGTTCTGGGCTACACTCCGACACGACTTGTACCGCTTTTGGGGGTCTGACTTTACCAACCCCCTAGGCCCGCCATGCGATGCTCATAGAAGAACGGACCGGACTGTACGGATATTGTCACTGACAGGCTCAGTAGGGTGTCAGGATGAGTTCGCTCATCGACGTCACTTTTGGTCAATAGCTGGTAGCCCGTTACGTATTGGCTTATACCTCTGACGTGCTAGTGGTTAAATCCACAACCAAGGTGTTGACGAGTCTTTAGAGTCCCCCATATTCTGTTGCTCCAGTTTTCGGGCGAAACGCTGTAGAGGCCGTATGGAGATATAGCAGGGTTCGATCAGATACGTGCGGTATTGCACGGATCAGGATCGGACGGATAATACTAGCCGGCTTTGGTTTAAGCCAGATCCTAGTATAGTACAGTGTAGATTTTGTCTCATTGCATTTGTATTTCGGTCGGAATACAAATGCGGGTGTGTATACACAGTATCGGGGTTTTTCCTGTAATTTATTACAGGACCAGTTTTCTGGAGTTGCCAGTTTGTTTTCCGTTTCGTCCAATTTCCTTTGTTTCGTTCATTGGCCGAAGATTGGTGGAGGAGGGCTTATTTGCATTTGTGCAAATAAGCAATTTGGAAGGGGGTCTTTTGCATTTTGTTGCATCATGATGGGTGCACCATCCATTGACTTGATTTGTCCATCATGGCTTGACTTTTGTATGATCATAGTTAATGATGATGGAGGGTTATGATAATGGAGTGAGGATTGGTTTTTGATGATCACACTTTCTCTCTCCTTGTTGGATGATTGCTCCCGCCTTTTGTTTCCCTCTCTCATTCTCTCCATTCGATAGTCATGGCCGGCCACATTTAGAGGGGGGGTTGCCTATTTTTTCATGTGTGGGATTTTTAGTTTTTGGCTTCACAAAAATCCCTACAAGTTCCATCTCCAAAAGTTTATATCATTCCTCCACCAAATGGCAACCTCCACAACCCCAAAATGAGACATGGTTCTACACTATATTCTATAGCAAATCTTGGGCACGTCGACTCGCCAGCTTCGTGCCCGAGTTGCCTCGGTATAGAGGTGGGAGCCCGTAAAAGAAGCAGGCGACATGGTGCCCTTCCGGCGAGAAGGTGGAGACCGGACATTCCGCGGAAGATCGGGACGACGGCGAGAAGACCGGAGGACACGGATCGCTCGGTATATCTCTCTTCCCCATCTTGTAGTTTGCTAAGACTAGTTTAATGGTACGATCCGGGTTTTAGTGCGCGGTGGTGCCGGTTTGAAAAATTAAAGTTAACCATCGCTTCCGCATTTAGCCTCGGGATGGAGGCCGGGGCACCGCCGTGCACTTACAGTGGTATCAGAGCCTCGCCATTTACATAGTCTAGCTTGGTCTAACGTGTTTACATTTCCGATCGAACAAAAATCCCAAAACCCGCGTTTTCATGCATATCAGTTTCTGTCGAAATTTTTTTGTCTCGAAAATTTTTTCAGGGTGTTGCAGAATGATATGCAGGGAATCCTAAGAACACTGTAGAATTTTGGTCACCTGATCCTTCCGTACGACCGCGGAACCGTGGCCATAACCCCTCTTTGGCCGCGGTTCCGGCGCAGGAATTTGGATTCACGTCACCAATTTTTTGCAGTGGGCTTGTGTGCTGAAAATAGGGGTTTTGGTATACTTTGTTTAGGCCCAGAATTTCTGTGAGTGCTACAGTATTGCTTGGGGGCCCACTTGGTAAAATTTGATTGATCGGATATTTTAAACACATTAGTTCACTGCATTCACATTATATCTGCGACCGTGAATGTCACTTGATCGGTAAATCCAGTCTAACTGCTATAGCCCGGTTAGACGGATTTGCGAACGTGACATTCACGTTGATGTTCTGTGTATTGCTGTGATGTTGCGGATCGGTCGTGGGTATAGCCTGGTTGCAGTGGTAGTACAGTTTTGTTGTATTATGAACATTTGATATTGCGGGGTGAGCGTCCGACATGTGGACTGCCGTCACTGCCTGTTTGTATTATTCTTTTGGGGCACGACCAGGTTGCGGTCGATGTACCCGTTGTATGTATATTTTACTTTCTGTACTAGGATTACCCCGCGGAGGGGTGCACGGATAGCCGAATTCTAGAGAGCAACGGGCCCGCATCTCATGGCATTGAGACGGAAGGGCTTCACTCTAAAATTGGCGGGCTATTCGCCGCACTCGTAGGGGGTACAGGTTGACCCAGGAGGGGTGCCCAAGTTACCGGATTCCGTGAAGTGCAGGGTGGTCCATTCACGTCGCTGAAGGGAGCTGCCTCACTTCAGGTTTTGGCGGGTAACTTGCCGCGCCCGTAGGGGTCTAGGATTTCATTGCACAGGCTCTCCACACGACCAGGGGAACGTCGGGTTTCAGTAGTGGCTCTGTGAAACCCGGGGATCCCAGATATTTGTATTGTTCTGTGATGCTGTACATTTCTGTGATTTTACATTTTTATCACCCCTTGAGCGAAATATTATATATTGGTATATATATATTAGTAGATGTTGTATATGTTTTGCATCCGCGCTAGTCCAGTCCCCGCTCTGTCGTTAGTTAGCTAACCTAACGGGTAATGACGGGACCCAGTGGCGAATGCGGATGGCATATACGTACATCAGTATATTTTCGTTCTTTGTGGTGTGATCAATTGATGGGACTGCGTTGAATCGGATCAAGGCAAGTTAGGAACAAACCTAATCTGATATTGTTGGAACACTTTTCAAAAAGCTGTTATTGCAAGGACGTTCTCTTTTGTTTAGCATCGTGGTATTCAGTTGGAATATCCTGCTCCTCAGTCGACGAGGCAAAGGCCGAGATCCCTTCACCGGGAGTGACCCCTTGGACAAAAGTTTGCGTCAGGGCAATAACTTCACTATACCCGATTACTTTTGCTTAGCATCGTGGTATTCAGTTGGAATATCCTGCTCCTCAGTCGACGAGGCAAGGGCCGAGATCCCTTCACCCGGAATGACCCCTTGGACAAAAGTTTGCTTCAGGGAAATAACTTCACTATAGCCGATTACTTTTGTTTTGCATCGTGGTATTCAGTTGGAATATCCTGCACCTCATTCTATGGGGAAAGAGCTGAGATCCCTTCACTGGGAGTGACCTCTTCAGCAAAGGTTTTCGTCACTATATTTTCTAAAAAGCTACCCGTTCCTTCAACGATATCAAGTTCATTACGTTAAAGGTTTTCGCCAGAAACCATTCATAGCCCTCCGTCGTTTCATATGGGTGGTCAATAGTATTCAAGCTGTGTATGTTGGCCAAAGTCAAGGCACAGTGATTGGTAGCTATTGGGGTATTCATATGCAGCATAGATAGATGCGTTGGTTTGGGGCAGTCGTACTACTATTTTGGCCAAAGTCAAGGGTATGTGCGGGTGTGCTCAAATTAACCTGGAGAATGACGGGTAGAACTTGACATGTGACTTATGATATGTTGGCCAAAGTCAACGTCATAAGAGCATGGGGTAAAAATCACATCGGGAGTTTCAAAAGAACTGAAACTTACCAGATATGCGCATACCTTCTGGAGGGTGATAGCGTGAGCGGATTCCGTCACGTTATCATGCGATGATAGTTGGATCCCGATTCCCACTGATGAGTTAGTTTACTCCTCGGGTGACCCCGACTAATTCTTCTTTCAGGTTTGGAGGAAAATTTGAGGTTACAGTGGGAGGTTTCCAGATTAGATAAATTGGTAACCATTCTGATCTAGGTTAGAGTGCACGCTGAGTGTTTCTTTTCTCTCTCTCTTTGGCAGCGACCATTGACCCGACCCTAAGACTATGACTTAGTGACCAAATTTAACCGAACCTTCTTAAACACTGGCTTTTGGATTGTCAGAGTTGCAAACCTCATTGCCACTCCTACTTTTACCCTTTTCTCCAGGACACCCCGTATTATTACGAACGTCCACTTCCATTGGACAAAACCATCATATGGTTATATACGAACTCGAAGGAATTTATTCGAGGATGGTTTCAGGTTCTGGAGGAAACGGATAAGACTATTCAGTTGTCTTTTCCATTTACCTTCTCTCAGGTTGCGAGCACTCCTTGGTTTAGGAGATAGTACACCTATTACGCAAATTGGATAGTCTTCTTCCAAACTTTAGGCTGGTGCCGAGCGGTGTGGAATGAAGAAAACCAATTAGCCTAACGATGGTGTACAGAAGGTATTATGTAAAGAAAAAGAAAGGGATTAGAAGGAAGGCAAAGTAAATTGCGACTGATATTCACGACCAAACCAGGTATTTCATTACCACTCCTACTTCACCTTTGTATTTCTCCAGCACACTCCGTATCACTACGAAGATCCACACTTTATTGGATATTCCATCGTATGGTTATATACGAACTCGAAAGGAACTTGTTCCAGTTCGGGGATGGATTCTGGTTCAGAAGAAATAGGAATAAGCTTTATTCAGGTGTCTTTTATCTTCACCTTCACTACTACAATGAAAGGTTGCCCCTACGGATTTATCCTTAGGGGCAACCCACTGCCCCTACGGATATATACGTAGAGGCGAAAAAATACCCCGTAGGTGCAAAGGCCGCAGGTGCAAGTTGAGGGCCTGAACTTGCCCCTACGGTTAAATTTTTGCCCCTACGGATATATGTATAGGTCCTGTTGCCCCTACGGATTAAGCCGTAGGGTATAAGGTTTTATATTATTTACGGTTTATTTTAATAAATTACTTGGCCCTACGGATATACCCGTAGGGGCATGTACTACCCCCTACGGATATATGCGTAGGTACGTTTCCGTAGGGGCACAAATTCAGGATTCCTAATATTTTGGCCCTACGGATAACGCCGTAGGGGAGAGTCAGTGGCCCCTACGGACCTCCTACGTAGGGGCTTTCCCAACCCCCTGGCACTGAGATCTGGGGGAAATATCAGTTACTGCTGATATTTTGCCCCTACGGACATATCCGTAGGGGTAACATGTGTGCCTACGGATTAATCCGTAGGTACATATTGTCTGTAATTTTTTTTAAAAAATGGGCTGCTTGATTTTTTCCCGCCCTGTGCACAATAATATATACATCAATCAAATCATATATTGCAGTATTCATAATCACATCTCACGCATATATATAATATACAAAAGAAACACAAAAACTGAATATGATATAAATACAAACCAATATCAATATCGTTTCAAAATGTTGTACAATATGTATGATATAAATAAATACATGTTTCAAAAAAAAGAACCAAAAATCTACCCTAGCTCGGTCCAGCTCCACCTCTGAATAACGATAGAATAACGCGCGCCTGCTCCTCGGTCAATAAACTCTGCAATTCGTCGTGAGCGGGAGTCTGAGCGGCATGTGGAGCCGGCGATGTGGTCTGCGCAGCCGCCGTCGAGGTAGTCACTTGCGGAGCCGCGGCTGTGGGAGTCTGAGTGGGCGGTGGAGCTACAGGAGCTGTCTGCGGAACCGCAGCCGATGTAGTGGCTTGCGGAGCCGCAGCCGAAGGAGATGCGTGTGGAGGCTCGGCCGATCTACCCTGTCGCGTCTGGATATGACGTGTGTAAGAAGCGTGTAAGAACTGTTTATTATTCGAATTCGTATCATTATTAAATTATTTCGAAACCCTGTTTGGATATCTAGTTTGGAAAAGCGTTGTTTATTTCAATTACATATGTATGTATGATTAATCAAACTTAAGTCTAAAACCAAATAAGCTCAAGCTACGTACTAATTATGGATATGTTGATATGTATATAATATGAAATGATATTTTACTATAAAGTAGTATACATACCAGCATCTCCTTCAACTCCTGAACGCTGGCCCTCAAGCTATCCAGTTCATGATGGACATGCCGGTCACTGGAGACGGAGGAAGTAACCGCCGGGGTGGAGTCCAAGGCCTGGGCCTGCTCAACCACCCGCTCCTACACCCACATTCGAATTCTTATCATTATCGAGTTATTTCGAAACCCCATTTGGATATCTAGTTTGGAAAACTATAGTTTATTTTAATTAGATATGTACATGTATGATTAATAAAACATAAATCTATAACCAAATAAGCTCAGGCTATGTACTGATATTGGATATGTTGATATCTATAATATGACATTATATTTCACTATTAAGTAGTATACATACCAGCATCTCATTCAACTCCTGAACGGTGGCCTTCAAGCTCTCAAGTTCCTGCTGGATACGGCGCTCACTGGAGACGGAGGAAGTAACCACCGGGGTGGAGTCCAACCTCATATGGGCCCTGCTAGAGCCCAGTCCTCGGCCTCTCTCCCAACCTCCGTGGTGCCGTCCGTGTGCGGCGTCCAGGACTGGGGTCAGCAGCCTCGAATGCTGCCTTCCCCCTAGCAACTGTCAGAACATTATATTTAGCACATACTGGTCTATAAAATTGACAAGAAATACCAAAATCAACAAATTCAAAGCCTTACCTACAGAGATTGAAGATGTGCTCCTCTGGTATCTGCATGTATCAAAATTTGAATAATATTAATTAATTTCAGTACATACATACTAACAAGGTAAACTCGCATATAGCGCTGCTTACACATATGACAGGGAGTGAACAAGCTCTTGTAGATCATCAGGCGCAAATCTAATCTCATCAAGCAGCCCATGATAATGAGTTGGACGACTAAGAGCAAAAGGAATGTATGTATATTTATGATATAGCATTCTAAATCAATATACATGCCCTATATAATATATAAACATACCTGGAGGAACGGGAGTGGCCTCTGTCCCTGATATGGACGCATCACCAACAACTAGACAATCAAACATTGACAATATAAGTAATTTTGACATAAACAGGCATGGATATCTATAATATTACATTCAAAATGGATATTAGAGAGCGCACCTGCAGTGAGAAGTGGTAAAAGTATCACCCAACTAGGGTGTAATTTACAGAATCAGTTGAGACTCTTGAAAGTCATAGAAAAACCTGACCTGCACAAATCTGATGTATGCTTTCCATTGGACACTAAGAAGTCTCTAAAGGGAAAAGCCTATGTGAAAACCATCATTAGTTCATATCAGAAGATTGATGCTGAAACAGAGAACAAGGAATGCCATTTTTTTCTTCTTCTGCCACATTACCGTCTTCTCCTTCTGCCACATTACTGTCTTCTCCTTCTTATTATGTGCGCGTGCAAATTCAATGACTATATTGAGAATATGGATTAATAGTGGGTAGGAAAAGTATTTCTCAAATGGCTTTTGCGTCTAAAAACCATAAACTACTAAGTAATGGCATACATAATTTTTTTTAGTATAAAGGTTGTTATTTTAAGTTTACCCTTATAGAGATATGATCTAACTGCATCTATAAACTATAAGTGTGCAGAAAATTATGATAAGAAACCATAAGAAAGGGTCGTAGCCATGCATAACCTTGAATCTACATACCAAATCATGCAAAAGCATGCACTTATTGTCACCTTACCTTGGAATATAAAATATCTTGGAAGACTATAAGCGAGCATTTAAATCTTGATAGCTTTTGACTTCAACATATATTTTTCTCAAGTACCATGAAATATACTTCCTCCGTATAAACCGTTTTCAGGAAGATGGATTAATAATGACAAATTATCCATTGTGGCTCACTAGGTTAGCATTTTCTCTTCTATTGACCATCTTACTAATCTGCTTGGTAAATTTATTCGGAACCGGCTGCGAATCATTAAAAGACATGCATAAGAAAGAAAGCTAAAATACAGATATATAGCATACCGATACATCGAAACTTCATAGTTGCGATGACAATCCAGAGATATTTATTTCTACACACGTGGTGCGCGTGCGAATGCGTCAGGCATCATGGACAAATATTTCAGAACATGGAAAGTATTATTCGTATAAAGTAATTAAAACTTTTAAACACCTTGGGTAGATATTTTCTTAGTTGATGCAATCATATCATGAGGACTAAATTTAAGCTATTATACATATGCATATGTATTTTTCTAACCTAATATATCACACACACACACACACACAGAGAGAGAGAACACCAGGTAGGTAGAGAAATCAGGTAGCAGGATCCTGAAGAAATGGAGTCCATAGTATTGCTCATCATCATCATCCATGATCCCTTTGATAATATTTTTTCAAAGGGATCATGGATGATGATGATGAGCAATGCTATGGACTCCATTTCTTCAGGGTCCTGCTAGCTGATTTCTCTACCAAACTGGTGTTCTCTCTCTGTGTGTGTGTGTGTGTGTGTGAGATATATTAGGTTAGAAAAATACATATGCATATGTATAATAGCTTAAATTTAGTCCTCATGATATGATTGCATCAACTAAGAAAATATCTACCCAAGGTGTTTAAAAGTTTTAATTACTTTATACGAAAATACAATCCATGTTCTGAAATACTTGTCCATGATGCCTAACGCATTCGCACGCGGACCACGTGTGTAGAAATAAATATCTCTGGATTGCCATCGCAACTTTGAAGTTTCGATGTATCGGTATGCTATATATCTGTATTTTAGCTTTCTTTCTTATGCATGTCTTTTAATGATTCGCAGCCGGTTCCGAATAAATTTACCAAGCAGATTAGTAAGATGGTCAATAGAAGAGAAAATGCTAACCTAGTGAGCCACAATGGATAATTTGTCATTATTAATCCATCTTCCTGAAAACGGTTTATACGGAGGAAGTATATTTCATGGTACTTGAGAAAAATATATGTTGAAGTCAAAACCTATCAAGATTTAAATGCTCGCTTATAGTCTTCCAAGATATTTTATATTCCAAGGCAAGGTGACAATAAGTGAATGCTTTTGCATGATTTGGTATGTAGATTCAAGGTTATGCATGGCTACGACCCTTTCTTATGGTTTCTTATCATAATTTTCTGCACACTTATAGTTTATAGATGCAGTTAGATCATATCTCTATAAGGGAAAACTTAAAATAACAACCTTTATACTAAAAAAATTATGTATGTCATTACTTAGTAGTTTATGGTTTTTAGATGCAAAAGCCATTTGAGAAATACTTTTCCTACCCACTATTAATCCATATTCTCAATATAGTCATTGAATTTGCACGCGCAAATAATAAGAAGGAGAAGACAGTAATGTGGCAGAAGGAGAAGACAGTAATGTGGCAGAAGAAGAAAAAAATGACATTCCATGTTCTCTGTTTCAGCATCAATCTTCTGATATGAACTAATGATGGCTTTCACATAGGCTTTTCCCTTTAGAGACTTCTTAGTGTCCAATGGAAAGCATACATCAGATTTGTGCAGCTCAGGTTCTTCTATGACTTTCAAGAGTCTCAACTGATTCTGTAAATTACACTCTTGTTGGGTGATACTTTTATCACTTCTCACTGCAGGTGCGCTCTCTAATATCCATTTTGAATATCGATAATATTACATTCAAAATGGATATTAGAGAGCGCACCTGCAGTGAGAAGTGGTAAAAGTATCACCCAACTAGGGTGTAATTTACAGAATCAGTTGAGACCCTTGAAAGTCATAGAAGAACCTGACCTGCACAAATCTGATATATGCTTTCCATTGGACACTAAGAAGTCTCTAAAGGGAAAAGCCTATGTGAAAGCCATCATTAGTTCATATCAGAAGATTGATGCTGAAACAGAGAACAAGGAATGTCATTTTTTTCTTCTTCTGCCACATTACTGTCTTCTCCTTCTGCCACATTACTGTCTTCTCCTTCTTATTATGTGCGCGTGCAAATTCAATGACTATATTGAGAATATGGATTAATAGTGGGTAGGAAAAGTATTTCTCAAATGGCTTTTGCGTCTAAAAACCATAAACTTCTAAGTAATGGCATACATAATTTTTTAGTATAAAGGTTGTTATTTAAAGTGCGCGTGCAAATTCAATGAAAGTTAGATTTGAGGATACCCATGTATGAGTTGTATTCTATATATGTATGGTCGATTTATGATTTCGCTTAAGTGTAGGGTTGTTTTTACTTAAAGAAGTATCACCATCTACTATATATAAAAAAAAATGTAGCAAACTAGGATTGGTATTCAAATCCCAGTCCAGATTGGTATTCAAAATTTATTTAATTAGTTTGTGATCCACATCATTTGATTCGTTGCTTGAGGCATCAATGTAGGCACAAATATCACTGAAGTAGCCTAAATCACCATATGAACCGGTTATCGGTTTCAATTCCACCAGAATTAGAATTTCATCCGAACAACTTTCGCCACCAGCGACTGCTTTCTCACCACAGTAAAAATAATGAGGGACTATAACATATCATGAATTCGATATGCACCGTGATTTCATAGCATATGTCTATTAACCTATAATGTACAAGTTCTCGGCATTGATTGCAGAGGTGCATACAGTCTGAACTAGTAAATATACGTAAGAAGGAAAAAGAAGAAACGATTCATAAATATGGTTGGGCAAGAAACAGACTTAGTCATTGGATGACATATAACTGATATTCCTTGATGTAGAAGTCAATACACCTTTGATAACACACTCATTCTTTTTTGGGAGATATATGAATAACCGACTCTGACCCTCAGCATTCCATTGAACACATGGAAATCCATCGTATCTCATATCCAGCCACCTCACTTCACCGATCCTATGATCGCCCTCTGGAGGACGCACAGCCCTAGCCGCAGCCCCAGCCCCAACCCTAGCCCTAGCCGCAGCCCAGCCCTAGCCCGCAGCCCGTAGCCCCAGCCGCACCCCCAATAAAAAATTTGATAAATTGACCCTTCCCCGACCCCGACCCCGACCCCGACCCTAACCCTACCCAGACCCCGAACCCGACCCCGCAGCCCAGCCCCTGCCCCAACCCTAACCCGACCCCGACTGCGACCGCGACCCCAGCCCAACCCCAACTCGCACGCCATGAACCCTAAGCCCAAAATAATCCAATAAATTCTTTAACTTACATCGAGATTTACTCACCTGAACGGCTGCTGGGGTTGGGGCGACGACCTGAACGGCGGTGGCGATGACCTGAACCGCGGTGGCGACGAGAACTGCAGTGGCGACGAAACCGGAGGTGGCGACGAGGAGAACAACCTTGGCTTGAAGCCCTAACTTGGGAAAAACTAAGATATTACAAATTACCATTTTTTTTATCAAATCAATGTTTATCAAAACTCATAAATCCAATAATTCTACAATTTCTTGATATTCGGCTCACCTATAATATAACAATCCATATGCCTAATTAACTAATTAACCTGAAATTTATCGATACAAGGCATCAAGGTATTTCTAGGAGATTATATAAAATTTAGACACATTCATCAGATCTCCATGCATATCAACATGATAGTATGATAGTTCTAAGTTGATACTCTTTTTCATAATTATAAACATAGATCCATATATAATTAACCATGCTTGAAGCCAAACTCCTATTGTTAATATGAAACATATGCTTTATATTTAAATAAAAGGGATTTCTTAATTTTTATATTAGAACATTGTACATACCTAATTTCCACTTGAAATCGGTTTTTTCTTTTATCAGTACTCGTTGACATACAGTAACAAACAATGTTTGATTAGAAGGACCCAAGATTTTCTCGATCAACAATAATTATAGTAATCAAACTAGGCTAAAATTGCTGGAAATTCTTCTCAGGTTTGCCAAATTCAGCAAACCCCAACCCCAACCTAATCCTAACCCCAGCCCCAGCCCAGCCCAGCCCCACCCCAACCCCAACCCCTGCCCCAACCTAACCCTAACCCCAGACCCAGCCCCAGCTAAACCCCAACCCCAGCCCCAGCCCCAGCCGAGCCCCAACCCTAACCCTAACCCTAACCCTAACCCTAACATAAACTGAACCCGATGCCTAACCTTAACCCTCATCCCTACCCGAACCCTGAACACTAGCCCTAACATCATCACAATTATGTTTAATTGGAGATTTACTTACCTGTAGACAGTAGAGGAGACGACGGAGACGCTTGGCGGTTGACGACGCACGCAATCGGCGACGAGGAACTCGACGGGGAAGAATGAGGGCGGTGGTGGGCCGAGAACGGAAGGCGGTGGCGGGCTGAGAACGGAGGGCGCATGGTGGCGACGAAGAGAAAATTGGAGACGCGGGAACGAGAGAAAATTTTGGGAACGAGAGGGAAAGAGATCGAGGCGTTGGGCATTTCTGTGCCTTTTTTTATTAAATCCCCATTTAGATGCCCCTACGGACATAACCGTAGGTTATTGGTTTGCGGATCCGTAGGGCCAAACAACAAATTAAGATTTAATATTTTTAAATTAAAATGTCGGGCACCGTAGGGACAACCATTTGGCCCTACGGCTTAGTCCGTAGGGGCAAGAAAAGTCTGCCCCTACGGATTTCATCATCCGTAGGGGCAACCCCATATTGTAGTAGTGCTTCTCTCGCATTGCGAGTGTTCCTAGGATTGGGACAGTACACCCATTATGCTTATTGGATAGTCTTCTTCCAAACCATAGGCTGGTGCCGAATGGTAGGGAAGGAAGAAAACCATTTGGCCTAAAAGGGTGTGCAGAAGATAATGACTAAAGACATATGAAGGGATTTGGAGAGGTGGCAAAGAATTATACGGTTATAGTCGTGAATCTGGAAGAGGCATTACTAGGAATACCGGGATACCCCATCGAAACATTTCAATGTGTACTGTTAAAGGAAAACTGATTTCCCAATTAGTCCTTACTCCAGGGTATGTATTTACCAGGTATGATTCTCACATCTGTATGGTTTTACAGATGATGAGTGGGAGTAGGTTAGTGGGAATTAGGTGATCATCCTCATTATATCGGGATTCGTTGTAATCGGTGATATTTGAGAACGTCACCTGGACTGTTTACCGGTCGGCAAATATTTAGTTATGAATATCCGCTGTTATGCACCAATTTCAAATTGATATATCTGTACGTCTATTTTTATAGAGTGAGATATATCTTTTTGAAATTTTTTCTGTCACATTTACCTATATCAGTGGATTAGGTAAGGAGCATTAAACAGCGGTGTAATTCTTCATAACCATAGTACAGTTTTCAACCTACGACACACAGGGAATGAGTTATTAGACTCAAGGGACTTATACAGAGTATTGTATGTTGTCCAGGGTCCATCAGGATAGAGGGATTGGTCCTCGTACTATATTCAGTTTACTTATGACTTCTCTAGTTTTTTAGACAGGTCTTTCGCGGAAACACAGGGTCCGAATTTTGAGAAGTTATAGGTATTTGAATAAAGTAGAGAACCAGGTGTTGCAAGTATCGGGATTCTTCAAGTTGATCGAAGATTTAGATACTTGTGTATGGTATTCAGTTGATACCAATGATTAAGAGAACTTGCTTCTCTTTTCAGGTTACTCATAATTCGAAGCATTCCTAAGTTGAGTAACGCTGATCGGCCTCCTTCCATTTAGTTGACATACACTGGAGACAGCTGCATGATTTGAATCTGGTTCAATTAAATCAGTGCCTCTGGTTCTATATTGGATATAAAACAGTTCATATCTTAACGATGTTAAGGTACGGGGAGTTGTCCGGCCTATGCTTAAAACCAGACTCTGGATAACTCAAGGCACGTTTCTATAATGGCTGTTTGTGGGTTGACCCAGGGTATGACGGGAGTTGACTTTCTACCATCTGGAAGAACAATAGCGATATTGTTCTAGACTCGCCACAGTTTTAATAAAAATAGATTTTTTTCAAAAAAAAACAGTTGTGGGAGTGTGGTAGAACTGGAAGTGATTCCAGAACCACAAACGATTACTGAAGATTTGATAGGAACCTAAAGATTCAATCTGGTTTGACATTCCTTTGGCCACTCCGCAGATAAGGTGGGTAACTTCAGGCACCAAAGAGGTACTCCGGTAGCTTCAAGGACGGTGACAGGGAAGTTCTTGTTTACCCAGACTTGCCATTGTTGTTGTTCCAGGCTGCGAGACCCGGCAGGAGGATGAGTATAGCGTCGTTCTAAACTAGCTTTAGAAGTGTACGTGTATATGACTTTGCCAGAGGGTTGTCGTAGTCAGTGGGAGCAGCGGAAGCATTGGTGGATAGGTAGCTTATGTCTATTTATAGACTAAAGCAGATGTAGCGGAGATAGATCATCAATTTCTGATGTGACAGTCATAGGTTTGGCTTCATCAGAATAGGGGATGGATCTGTTGAGAAGATAGTAGGGTGTGATGTCATGGTATTTGGATGACATACACAGAATAGGAAAAGAAACTCCTATACTACGATCGGTTATACTTTGGTCGTCACACAGTTGTTTCTCCAGATGGGACTTGGACATTATATCAGACATACTGGTTACTAGATCTATGGTTTTAGATCTAGATTTGGGTGGTTTCCCAATCAAGGTACTTAGACAGCATTCTAAGAGTATTTAGAATGGACGACTCCAGGCATGGTGGTGTACCTGCAGGTGATGGAGTCACCCTCTCTAAAGGTGTCTTACAGACTAAAGGGGAGAGGGATGTGCATGATTGGCAGATCACTTGCTCAGGCAATTGAGTCAATCATAAGATGTCAAGTACCACACCAGATGTTGTTGTTGCACTAGATGCAATAAGTTGATGTTGATCCTATCCTAGAGAAACAGTTAGAAGCAGTTTTAGAACATAAGTGAATGTTCTAGGGATATGATAACGACAGCCTCATTTCGGGAGACAGTTATCATTCCAGGCTTCCAAGGTGACCTGGACGACAAGGAGGTTGTCAGAGTTATAGTTTTCCTTCTGACGAGGGGCAGTATTTTGGACAGGTGGTCCAAGGCAATACTGAGGGAGGCATGGCGCAAGATACTGATTAAGTTCAGTTGACGATACAGTCTAAGAAGTTTGGATTTAGAGTTCATTTATGAGCTAGGTCCCATCAGACATCCAGACACATTCTAAGACAGGTATTGCTCATTTCAGGAGATGGCTTTCTCCGCGAACTTGAGATACAAAGAGACATAGATAGAAACAACAAAGCTGATCCACTCACTGAGGCTATTCCTCGAACATAATAGTTTCGCAAGCGAGCTTTGCAAGACTGACTAATAGAGGAGTTGGGTGTTCGGTATCACACGGGCTGTGAGTATGCGACATCTGTAATTCCATGCTACCTCTCCCGATACTTTCGGGCATGCGGAATTTGGTGAAAAACAATTTTCAAGAGGCGGTAACATGGACTCAAAAACCGGATCTTTGTTAAACTACTAACTAACAACCTAACAAGAATTTACCTACTCGGTTAGGGGGCTATACCTTTCTTGAAACTCCTTCGTCTTTGACTCCTTCCGGGGTACGGATTGGCCTCACCTCGTCGTCTCCTTGCGCCGAAGATGGATCCACCCGAAAGCTTCTACCTTTGGCTTCTTCTTCAAACTTTGAATAAACTAGATCACTTGGCTTGCTAGGCCTTGTGAACTAGAATGAGTAGAGGAATGTTTTGGTGTCTTTTTATCTCTAAGGCAATGAGTCTCAACACATGAGAATGGTTTGCCTTGAGGTAGAGAGAGCAAGAGGAAGAGGGAGAGCTTGAGAATGAGAGAGCTCAAGAGAGAGAAAGCAAAAATGATAGAATGAACCATACTCATCTCATTCTCACCTCTCATAATCCAAAAGTCATCATCACAAAAAATAGTAATCAAGTATTGTGTAAAATGGTTTAAGTCAAAATGGCTATATCATTTCATGCACTCATTTTGCATATATAAACAAGCAAGCAAAAGTCTTTGCCATGGAATGATAGCCATTGTCATGATGATGGTCTACTAGTCCAACCTTGTCAACCGGTCAACAAAGTCAACAAGTCAACAAAGTCAACCCCTCAACAACCATGTCACTACAATACTTAATTAATATTAATGTTAATCATATATCTTATTCTCATTAGGGTTAAGCAAAAGTCAATGGTCAACAGTCAACTTTCAACAGTCAACAGTCAACAACCCCAATGAGAATACTCTGCCTCTGTCTCTCTGTCAACTGTGCATACACACCCGCATCCGCGTTCAGAGGAACACGAATACAAACGAGATAAAATCAATCCCAAAACGTACACTAGGATCCGGCTTAAACCAAAACCTGCTAGTGTTAACTGTCCGGACACTGTACGTGCACAAGTGCACGGATGTGACCGGACCCTGTCGCAAAACCATGCGACCTCTACTCTTTTGCCAAAAGGCGAATAGCTTTCTGTGTGGGACTCTAAAGACTCGACACTACGCTGGCAGTGGGTTTAACCACAGACCGCAAGCGGCACTAGCTGTGCGTAACGGTCCCCAGGTTGATGCCGACAAGAAGACTGACGAAGTGAAACCCATCTGAACTCCTACTGAGCCTGAATGTGACAATCTCCGTACAGTCCGGTCTGTTCATCTGATACATCGCATGGCGGGCCTAGGGGGCGGTAAACGTCAGTCCCTTAATTATGGTACAAGTCGTGTCGGAGTGAAGCCCAATACACCCTGAGATAACACTGGAAGCCTACCAGTATATCCCGCTTGCCCTGGCCAGGGACTACTCATGTAATGCCTCTCCTAGACACAGCACGATGTCAACCCCCAATACCGGGAGAGACGAATCCTGTCTAACCGTCACTGCCTCCAAGTGCTTCGGGACTGCACCCAACTACTACCTGTTTGCACGACTCCTTTGAGCCGTGGTAGGGTGGTAATCAAAGTACTGTGGGAACACACTCGAGGCGAAGTGATAGTGTCAAGTCAGCGGACTAAGCTGTACTCATGTCACTTGGGAACTGATAACTGACGATAGGCATAATACCAACTAGTCAGTTCCCGACGAGTCCTGTCCAGTGTACTCGTAACCTAACGAGCACCCGCATATTATCTCCAGTACGACGTACTGATGGCTGTGGGACAGACCGTCTCCCATATTGGGATGAGAAGCGCATGCGCTAGTCTACTCCGGAGTATCGATGCCCTGTCTCGATAGTCCTGCGACTAGGGACCTGCATAAGGATGTGCTTATAGATTACCCAGCCCCACTAGTGTGACTGCCATCACAACACTCGTAATCAAGCAAAGATCCTAAGGGCTCCACTAATGAGTATAGGCGATATACTAAAATAAACACATGTACACATTAAAATAGAAACAAACCAAGTAGCATACTACTATTTTGAGCAAGATTGTATATACAAGGTGAATATCCCAAGCTTCCATTAAGTAATATACAAAATAGTATGATACAGTAATGGTCTCTAGGGCATATACACTAACAATCTCCCACTTGCACTAAGGCCATGTACTGGCGTATCGAAGACCTATCATCTCGATCAGCCGCTCGAACTGAGTTTGGGGCAAGGCCTTGGTGAATGGATCTGCAGTGTTATCTTCTGAAGAGACTCTCCGAACCTCGATCTCCTGGCGATCCACGATCTCCCTGATCAGGTGATACCGCCTCAAGATATGTCTGGATCTCTGATGGGACCTGGGTTCCTTCGCTAAAGCTATAGCCCCGTTGTCGCAATACAGAGGTATTGGATCAACAATGGACGGAACCACCTGAAGCTCTTTCAAGAACTTCCTCATCCAGACAGCTTCTTTTGCGGCATCAGATGCAGCGATGTATTCCGCTTCCATCGTCGAGTCTGCAACGGTTTCCTGTTTGGAACTCTTCCAACACACCGCCCCTCCATTGGGGGTAAAGACAAAACCCGACATAGATTTGGAATCATCCTTGTCACTCTGGAAGCTGGAGTCAGCAAAGGCCTCAATCTGGAGGTCTTTTCCGCCATACACCAAGAACATCTCCTTAGTCCTTCTGAGGTACTTGAGAATGTTCTTTACTGCTATCCAGTGTTTCTCCCCAGGGTTTGACTGATACCGGCTTACCACACTCAGTGCATAAGCTACATCCGGTCTGGTACACAACATCGCATACATTATAGAGCCTACCGCAGAAGCGTAGGGTATAATAGACATGCGATCCCTCTCCAAATCAGTCTTGGGAGACATCTCTTTACAGAGGGTGATCCCGTGACAAGCCGGTAGGTTACCGCGCTTGGAATCTTCCATACTGAATCTTTTCAGTATGGTGTCGATGTACCTGGACTGTGAAAGTCCTAATATCCTCTTGGATCTATCACGATGGATCCAGATCCCCAGGATGTATGAGGCATCACCCAGGTCTTTCATGGAGAACCTGTATGACAAGAACCCCTTGACAGATTGTAGCATAGGAATGTCATTTCTTATTAAGAGAATGTCATCCACGTACAAAACGAGGAATACTACAGTTCTCGCTACAAATCTACAATAGATGCATGGTTCATCTGGATTTTTGATAAAGCCAAATTCCTTGACCGTCTCATCAAAACAGATGTTCCAACTCCGCGATACCTGCTTTAGTCCATGGATGGACTTAAGCAACATGCACACCTTTCCGCTGCTCCCACTCTGAATGAAACCCTCTGGTTGGTCCATATAGACACACTCCTCTAAATTTCCATTTAGAAAAGCGGTCTTTACGTCCATTTGCCAGATCTCATAATCGTGGAAGGCAGCAATGGCAAGAAGGATTCGAATGGATTTCAGCATAGCCACTGGAGAAAAGGTTTCGTCATAGTCCAAGCCAGGTCTTTGACGGAAACCCTTTGCAACAAGTCTAGCTTTATAGGTCTCAACCTGTCCATCTACACCAATCTTCCTTTTGAAGATCCACTTGCATCCTACGGGTTTTACCCCGTCTGGAGCAATGTCCAACGTCCATACTTTGTTGGTGTACATGGACTCCATTTCGGTCCGCATTGCATCCAGCCATTTTACTGAGTCAACGCTCTGAACGGCCTGCTGGAAGCTAGTAGGCACATCATAATCTATGTTGCAATCCTCTCTATCCCCGTCTATGAGAAAACCGTAGTATCTCTCGGGCGGATGAGACTGCCTACTACTCCTACGGAGCGGCGTAGGAATGTCCTGTTCTTTTGAACCCTCTGGTTCTACTAAGCTTTCAGTAATAGCTCGTGGTTCTGGAATTTCTTCCAGTTCTACTGCGCTTCTACTAATTTCCTTTTCTGAGAACTAGTGTTCTAGAAAGTGGGCATTACGAGAAACAAGGACTTTTTGTTCCTCTGCGTGGTAGAAAAGATACCCCCTGGTGTTCTTTGGGTATCCCACAAACTTGCACAGTACTGAGCGTGCCTTGAGTTTGTCCGCATGCTGCTTTCTGACAAAAGCTGGACATCCCCAGATCTTCAGATATTGAAGATAGGGTTTCTTCCCACTCCATTACTCATAAGGTGTGGAAGGCACAGTCTTAGTGGGAACTCGGTTCAAAAGGTATGCAGCTGATTCTAGCGCATACCCCCAGAATGATCGCGGTAACTCAGCGTTACTCATCATGGACCGTACCATATCCAATAGGGTTCGGTTCCGTCTCTCCGATACACCATTATGTTGTGGAGTGTATGGAGGAGTAAGCTGAGAGAGAATTCCGTTCTCTTTTAAATAGTCCAGGAACTCGGCACT
Organism: Agapanthus africanus; assembly: GCA_030015575.1. Taxonomy (NCBI): domain Eukaryota; kingdom Viridiplantae; phylum Streptophyta; class Magnoliopsida; order Asparagales; family Amaryllidaceae; genus Agapanthus; species Agapanthus africanus. The sequence continues at coordinate 144,420,664 of CM057349.1, forward strand.
CAAGTATTCACCACCTCGATCCGATCTTAGAATCTTGATACTTTTGCCGGTTTGTTTTTCTACTTCATTCTTATATTCTTGGAATTTTCCAAAGGCTTCGGACTTATGTTTCATTAAGAAGACATAACCGTACCTTGAAAAGTCATCCGTAAAAGTAATGAAGTAAGAAAAACCGCTTCGCGCATGTGTAGACATCGGACCGCACACGTCGCTGTGTACGAGTCCCAAAAGCTCGCTCGCTCTTACTCCGTGTCCAGTGAACGGAGACTTTGTCATCTTTCCTTTGAGACAGGATTGGCAAGTGGCATACGATTGATATTCGAATGGATTCAAATATCCTTCTGTATGTAACTTTGTCAACCTTCTCTCATTGATGTGACCCAGTCTACAATGCCATAAGAAAGTCTGATTTATTTCCGGAGACTTTCTTTTGTGTGTATTCTGGACATTGAAAATCTGTGGTTGGTTTAATACGTATATACCATTGCTCAATGTACCTGACCCAATCAGAACTTGATTAAGGTGAATGTTTACAACATTGCTTACAAACGCAAATTCATAACCTTCTTTAGAAACCAAAGATACAGAAATGATATTACAAGTTGCGTTGGGTACAGAAAAGCAATTACGCAAAACCAAAACATGTCCATCTGACATTCCCAGGTGATAGTCCCCCACGGCTTTAGCATCCATGCTAGCTCCGTTTGCAACTCTGAGGGTCATGTCACCTGCTTTCAAAACACTACGGTTTCTCAACGCCTGCAAAGAATTACAGATATGAGATCCTGATCCGGTATCCAATACCTAGGAAGTAGAGTTTATTGAAATACAGTTTTCAATAACATACACACCTGAAGCTGAAGCTGCAACCTGCTTCAATTCCTGTGTTCTGGCCTTCCAGGCCCTGCAATCATTCTTCCAGTGTCCTTTCTTATGACAATAGAAGCATTCTTCCTTATCCACAAGCTTCTCCGCTTTCTTTGTTGCTTTAGCTTTTCCCTTCGTATCCACTTTACTAACACCGTCTCTTGGTTTGGCGGGGGCTTTCTTCTTCTTTCCCTTGGCTTTCGCCTTGGACCTAGAAGAAGATGATCCTCCTACAAACAAAGTGGATGTTTCTCTACCTTTCTGTAGGGTGCCCTCTGCGCTCCTCAGCATGTTGAGGAGCTCTGAATGTTCAACTTCTTTTTCTTGTAAGTTGAAGTTCAGTATAAACTGGGCGTAAGTGGAAGGAAGGGACTGGAGAACTAAGTCCGTATAGAGCTCACTCTCCAATGTGGTCCCTAGGTCCGCGAGCTCCTCAATGTAGCCGATCATCTTCAGCACGTGTTCTGCTACTGATGATCCGACGGCCATCCTTGCCGAAAATAACTTTTTCGACGCTTCGTATCTTGCGATACGAGATTGCTCTCCATACAGTTCTTTTGTATGAAGAAATATGGATTCTAAGTCCATATTCTCGTGCCTCCTCTGATGTTCATTGTCCATAGAGGCAAGTACGAGGCACTTGGCCTTCGCGCTGTCAATCTCCCAAGTCTTACGGATTTCCTTATCCACGACGCTGGAAGTGGGACGAGGGACAGGGGGAGCTTTGGTGGTAAGAAGATACCCCAGCTTGTCATAAGTGATTGCCATCTTGACATTCCTGAGCCAATCTTTGTAGTTTGGCCCTGTCAGTATGTTTTTATCTAGGAGTAACTTAAGTCCAGTCATGTCGATTGGTCGCTGCAATTAGGAGAGAGAAGAAACATTCAGCATGATGCTCTTGCAAGTTTAGAATGGTTTTTAGTTTGTCTAAACAGGATGGCTCCCACTGTTTCTCGAATCCCTCCTCAAACCAAAAAGGAAGAATTAGTCAGGATCAATCTCACCGTACAATACTTGCTTAACCGTTCAGCCAGGCCAGTGTCGGTACTTCGAGGGAGGTTTTCCAACGCTTTCGCGAAGTTCCTTAATTAAATAAACTCTTTTCCATAGGGGCGTAGCCCCGCTAACACCTTTCTAGACACCTACTAGGTTTATAGCATTGATCGTTTAGTGAGAAATTTCCCGAGGAGTAGCATATACTCACAGTAAGATCGGGATCCAAATATCATCGCGTGACGAAACTGAAGGAATCCTACCAGAATCATCACACTCCAAATGGTATGCAACACTAGCAAGTTTCAGTTCTTTTGAAACTCCCGATGTGGATTTTTGCCCCATGCTCTTATGACCTTGGCGTGAGGTCAAAATGTCATAAGTCACATGTCAAGTTCTTCCCATCATTATCCAGGTTAATTTGAATCCACCCGTACCTACCCTTGACGTAGGCCAAAATGGTAGTACGGCTGTCCCAAACCAACGCATTCTATCTATGCAACAGATAAATATCCGGCAGCTACCAATCACTATGCATTGGCGTGAGGTCAAAATACATAGCTTGAATACTACCGAATATTTAACTGAAATGATGGAGGGCTACGAATGGTTTTGGCAAAACCGTGAACGTAGTGAACTTGATATAATCGATGGAACGAGATAGCTTTTAAAAGGAGTGGCTCAAGCTCCGCATTTAAAAGTTAGTTTTGAAAAGAACCGAGTGGTTTTCCGAAAGTGTTCCAACGATTTTAACTTGGTTTATTTTCTTGCATTAGTTCTTTTAATGCGTGATATTCTTGCATTAGTTCTTTTAATGCGTCCCATCATTTAATCCTAGCATTGCAGAAAACAACCAAAATATGACGTACGCTTATGCCATTCGCATTCGCTACGGGGCCCCGTCATTACCCGTTAGGTTACTTAACTAACGACAGAGCGGGGGCTGGGCTAGCGCGGCTGTAAAACATAAGCAACGCCTAAATAATATCATATATAGATATATTGCAATGATAGCCATTTCAGATCACAGATGAACACATTGGATATACTAGGAATCCGCAATTCGTACGAGCCTGTAACGAAAAGCAGATTGCACGGTCGCGGTGAATAGCCAATACCCCACCCAAGACCCCTACGGGTGCGGCAAACTACCCGCCAAGTACCCGAAGCGAAGCAACCTCCCTTAACTCCGTGAGTAGGCCACTCGGCAATTCGGCATACCCGGTAGTTTGTGCACCCCCTCCATGGGTCTATCCTAGGAGCAAAAACAGTAAAAAGAAATTATACAATGACGGCTACAACCCCGACCCGATTGTGCGGCCATACAAATAATTATTACATCAATTTACAAATTTACATGAATTGAAAGAAAAGAAAACTCTCGTCTCAACAACACCCGGCTATTCACCCGCGACAATCCAATGAATTCATATACACATTCCAATAACATTACAGATCATAGATTTGTATAACCCCCACTAATCGACATATAGCGATTAGCAGACGTTCAATACAAATATCACATTACAGAAAAACCCGTCAGCTAAAGTCTTTTAGAAGTTCGATCAAAAATACGGATTTTTAGGACCCCAAAAATAAAATTTTCGTTCTGGAAAATCTGGGATGAGAATGCATATTCCAAAAATCCCAAAACAACCCCTGAAAAATACTGCACCAAACTTGGACCTCGGCCAAGTCAACTTGGCCGCGGAACCGCGGCGGGAGAGTGCTCCCGCCGCGTTTCCGCGGCGCTTTGAATCGATCGTTAGACCAAATTTGGTGGTTGATCACACAAAAGCCTGAGCCAATTTTTAAGATAAAATTTATCAATTTTTGAACAGAAAAAAAATCGGCAGAAACTTGGCATATCGGGTTCGTTTTGTGACTTTTTCTTTGATCGATCTTCTAGCTACTTTGCTAACATGTTAGATAGAGTTTAACTAAGCTCTGATACCACTGTAATTCCATGCTACGTCTCCCAGTACTTTCGGGCATGCGGAATTTGGTGAAAAACAATTTTCAAGAGGCGGTAACATGGACTCAAAAACCGGATCTTTGTTAAACTACTAACTAACAACCTAACAAGAATTTACCTACTCGGTTAGGGGGATATACCTTTCTTGAACTCCTTCGTCTTTGACTCCTTCCGGTGTACGGATCCGCCTCACCTGGTCGTCTTCTTGCGCCGAAGATGGATCCACCCGAAAGCTTCTACCTTTGGCTTCTTCTTCGAACTTTGAATAAACTAGATCACTTGGCTTGCTAGGCCTTGTGAACTCGAATGAGTAGAGGAATGTTTTGGTGTCTTTTTATCTCTAAGGCAATGAGTCTCAACACATGAGAATGGTTTGCCTTGAGGTAGAGAGAGCAAGAGGAAGAGGGAGAGCTTGAGAATGAGAGAGCTCAAGAGAGAGAAAGCAAAAATGATAGAATGAACCATACTCATCTCATTCTCACCTCTCATAATCCAAAAGTCATCATCACAAAAAATAGTAATCAAGTATTGTGTAAAATGGTTTAAGTCAAAATGGCTATATCATTTCATGCACTCATTTTGCATATATAAACAAGCAAGCAAAAGTCTTTGCCATGGAATGATAGCCATTGTCATGATGATGGTCTACTAGTCCAACCTAGTCAACCGGTCAACAAAGTCAACAAGTCAACAAAGTCAACCCCTCAACAACCATGTTACTACAATACTTAATTAATATTAATGTTAATCATATATCTTATTCTCATTAGGGTTAAGCAAAAGTCAATGGTCAACAGTCAACTTTCAACAGTCAACAGTCAACAACCCCAATGAGAATACTCTGCCTCTGTCTCTATGTCAACTGTGCATACACACCCGCATCCGCGTTCAGAGGAACACGAATACAAACGAGATAAAATCAATCCCAAAACGTACACTAGGATCCGGCTTAAACCAAAGCCTGCTAGTGTTAACTGTCCGGACACTGTACGTGCACAAGTGCACGGATGTGACCGGACCCTGTCGCAAAACCATGCGACCTGTCGGAAAACCATGCGACCTCTACTCTTTTGCCAAAAGGCGAATAGCTTTCTGTGTGGGACTCTAAAGACTCGACACTACGCTGGCACTGGGTTTAACCACAGACCGCAAGCGGCACTAGCTGTGCGTAACGGTCCCCAGGTTGATGCCGACAAGAAGACTGACGAAGTGAAACCCATCTGAACTCCTACTGAGCCTGAATGTGACAATCTCCGTACAGTCCGGTCTGTTCATCTGATACATCGCATGGCGGGCCTAGGGGGCGGTAAACGTCAGTCCCTTAATTATGGTACAAGTCGTGTCGGAGTGAAGCCCAATACACCCTGAGATAACACTGGAAGCCTACCAGTATATCCCGCTTGCCCTGGCCAGGGACTACTCGTGTAATGGCTCTCCTAGACACAGCACGATGTCAACCCCCAATACCGGGAGAGACGAATCCTGTCTAACCTTCACTGCCTCCAAGTGCTTCGGGACTGCACCCAACTACTACCTGTTTGCACGACTCCTTTGAGCCGTGGTAGGGTGGTAATCAAAGTACAGTGGGAACACACTCGAGACGAAGTGATAGTGTCAAGTCAGCGGACTAAGTTGTACTCATTTCACTTGGGAACTGATAACCGACGATAGGCATAATACCAACTAGTCAGTTCCCGACGAGTCCTGTCCAGTGTACTCGTAACCTAACGAGCACCCGCATACTATCTCCAGTACGACGTAGTGACGGCTGTGGGACAGACCGTCTCCCACACTGGGATGAGAAGCGCATGCGCTAGTCTACCCCGGAGTATCGATGCCCTGTCTCGATAGTCCTGCGACTAGGGACCTGCATGAGGATGTGCTTATAGATTACCCGGCCCCACTAGTGTGACTGTCATCACAACGCTGGTAATCAAGCAAAGATCTTAAGGGCTCCACTAATGTGTATAGGCGATATACTAAAATAAACACATGTACACATTGAAGTAGAAACAAACCAAGTAGCATACTACTATTTTGAGCAAGATTGTATATACAAGGTGAATATCCCAAGCTTCCATTAAGTAATATACAAACTAGTATGATACAGTAATGGTCTCTAGGGCCTATACACTAACAACATCGCAATAATTAGCCTTGAGTGCAAGTGGGAGATTGTTGGAGATAGTGCCCTCAGAGTCAATTATTGGATCACAGGCACGTGATTGCAGTGATTGAGGGAGGACCTATCCCGGTAGGACAGTCTTGTTCGAGATGATAGTATGCTATCTGGTTCATCTTTATCATCGTGTACTGCTTTAGGTGACCTGAAAGGTCGCTATTACACGTTGGTAGAGCCCCTAGGATTCATGCTTGACTGCCAGCAGTATGAGGGCGATCATATATGTCGGAGCTGGTAGTCTATAAGCACATCCTTAAAAGGTCCCTAGTCGTGGGAGTTTCGAGACAGGGCATCGATACTCCAGAGTAGACTAGTGTATACAATCGAGACCCCGACGAGGGGCGGTGGCCGGTCTCACAAGCCACTATTGTCAGTTGGTTCACCTAAGATGTATTCAGGTGCTCATTGGGTTATGAGTGAACCGGAGAGGACTCGCCGGGAACCTGCTAGTTGGGATTATACCAGACGTCAGAAAGCAGTTTCCTGGTGACATGTGTACAGGTTAGTTCATCGACCTGGGGATCGTCATTTGTCTCGTGTGAGTTCCCACTGTACTTTGATTACTACCCTACCACGCTCAAAGGAGACGTGCAAACAGGTTTTAGTTGGGTATAGTCCCGAGCCGCATGGAGGCAGTGAGCGGATCTTCGGGGGTTCGTCTCTCCCGGTATTGGGGGTGAAGTCGCGCTGTGTCTAGGAGAGCCATTACATAAAGCCCTCGGCCAAAGCAGGAGATTTACTGGTAGGTATTCCAGTAGTATCTCAGGGTGTTCTGGGCTACACTCCGACACGACTTGTACCGCTTTTGGTGGTCTGACTTTACCAACCCCCTAGGCCCGCCATGCGATGCTCATAGACGAACGGACCGGACTGTACGGATATTGTCACTGACAGGCTCAGTAGGGTGTCAGGATGAGTTCGCTCATCGACGTCCCTTTTGGTCAATAGTTGGTAGCCCGTTACGTATTGGCTTATACCTCTGACGTGCTAGTGGTTAAATCCACAGCCAAGGTGTTGACGAGTTTTTAGAGTCCTCCACATTCTGTTGCTCAAGTTTTCGGGCGAAACACTGTAGAGGCCGTATGGAGATATGGCAGGGTTCGATCAGATACGTGCGGTATTGCACGGATCAGGATCGGACGGATAATACTAGGCGGCTTTGGTTTAAGCCAGATCCTAGTATAGTACAGTGTAGATTTTGTCTCATTGCATTTGTATTTCGCTCGGAATACAAATGCGGGTGTGTATACACAATATCGGGGTTTTCCTGTAATTTATTACGGGACCAGTTTTCTGGAGTTGCTAGTTTGTTTTCCGTTTCGGCCAATTTCCTTTGTTTCGTTCTTTGGCCGAAGATTGGTGGAGGAGGGCTTATTTGCATTTGTGCAAATAAGCAATTTGGAAGGAGGTCTTTTGCATTTTGTTGCATCATGATGGGTGCACCATCCATTGACTTGATTTATCCATCATGGCTTGACTTTTGTATGATCATGGTTAATGATGATGGAGGGTTATGATAATGGAGTGAGGATTGGTTTTTGATGATCACACTTTCTCTCTCCTTGTTGGATGATTGCTCCCCCTTTTGTTTCCCTCTCTCATTCTCTCCATTCGATAGTCATGGCCGGCCACATTTGGAGGGGGGGTTGCCCATTTTTTCATGTGTGGGATTTTTAGTTTTTGGCTTCACAAAAATCCCCACAAGTTACATCTCCAAAAGTTTATATCATTCCTCCACCAAATGGCAACCTCCACAACCCCAAAATGAGACATGGTTCTAGACTATATTCTACAGCAAATCTTGGGCACGTCGACTCGCCAGCTTCGTTCCCGAGTTGCCTCGGTATAGTGGTGGGAGCCCATAAAAGAAGCAGGCGACGTGGTGCCCTTCCGGCGAGAAGGTGGAGACCGGATATTCCACGGAAGATCGGGACGACGGCGAGAAGACCGGAGGACACGGATCGCTCGGTATATCTCTCTTCCCCATCTTGTAGTTTGCTAGGACTAGTTTAAATGGCACGATCCGGGTTTTAGTGCGCGGTGGTGTCTGTTTGAAAAATTAAAGTTAACCATCGCTTCCGCATTTGGCCTCGGGATGGAGGCCGGGGCGCCGCCGCGCACTTACAGTTTTTACGTCCATCTGCCAGATTTCATAGTCATGGAAGGCAGCAATGGCAAGTAGGATCTGAATGGATTTGAGCATAGCCACTGGAGAAAAAGTTTCTTCATAGTCCACACCAGGTCTTTGACGAAAACCTTTTGCAACGAGTCTTACCTTATAGGTTTTCACCTGCCCATCCACACCAAGTTTCCTTTTGTAGATCCATTTGCATCCAACGGTTTTTACCCCAGGTGGAGCAATATCCAAGGTCCACACTTTATTGGTGTACATGGACTCCATTTCGGATTGCATTGCATCCAGCCACTTATTAGAGTCCCTACTGATAATGGCCTGCCTGAAACTGGTAGGGTCATCTTCTTCCAAGATGCAATCCTCTCGATCCCCGTCTATGAGAAATCGTAGTATCTCTCGGGCGGATGAGAAATCCTACCAAATCTGCGGAGTGGTTGAGGTTCGTTCGGGGTTATTGAATCCTGAGGTTCTGTCAAATCTTCAGTTTCATTTTGTGGTCGCTGAATTTCTTCCAGTTCTACCGTGCTCCCACTAATTTCTTTTGCATGAAACTCCGTTCCTATGAAAATGGCATGCTGAGCAACAAACACCTTTTGTTTCTCGGTGTGGTAGAACAGATATCCATAACCATTCTTTGGATATCCCACAAACTTACATAAAACTGACCGTGCCTCTAGTTTATCTGGTTTATGCGTTTTAACATAAGCCGGACAACCGCATATCTTAAATCTTTTAAGATATGGCCTTTTTCCATTCCATATCTCGAATGGAGTCTTAGGCACTGATTTAGATGGAACATCATTCAATAGATATGCCGCTGTCAAAAGTGCATGTCTCCAAAATGAAAGAGTCAACTCAGCACTACTCATCATGGAGCGAACCATATCCAATAGGGTACGATTCCTTCGCTCCGATACACCGTTATGCTGTGGTGTATAAGGAGGAGTAAGCTGAAAGAGAATACCATTCTCTTTTAAGTAATCTAGGAATTCCGTGCTTAAGTACTCCCCTTCCCTATCCGATCGGAGGATCTTGATACTTTTGCCAGTCTGGTTCTCTACTTTGTTTCTGAATTCCTTGAATTTCTCAAAAGCTTCAGATTTATGTTTCATCAGTTACACGTATCCGAATCTAGAGAGATCGTCAGTGAATGTGATGAAGTACGAGAACCCACCCCTTGCATGTATAGACATCGGACCACATACATCACTGTGTATGAGTCCCAAGAGCTCTGCTGCCCTTTCTCCATGTCCGGTGAATGGAGATTTGGTCATCTTTCCTTTGAGACAAGACTGACAAGTCTCATAGGATGAAAACTCGAACGTATTCAAGAGTCCATCTTTATTCAACTTACTTAGTCTTTTCTCTCCGATATGACCAAGTCTACAATGCCACAAGTAGAATTCATTTGTATCTGAACTCTTCCTCTTGTATGTGTTTTGTACATTGAGAACTGTATTCTGATTTAGAACGTAGATACCATTACACAGTGTACCTTCTGCAACCAGTACCTTATGAAGGTAGATGTTCATGATATTTCTATCAAGAACAAAGTTATATCCATCTTTATCGAGTAAAGAAACTGATATGATGTTGCAAACCATGGAAGGTACATAGTAGCAATCGTTCAAAATCATAGTATTGCCATTTGGCAACACTAGGTGATATTCACCGACGGCTGCAGTATTAACTTGTGCTCCATTCGCTACTCTGAGCGACATATCATCAGGTGCAACTCTCCTACTTTTTCTCAGTACCTGCAATATATTACAGATATGAGATCCTGATCCGGTATCAAGTACCCAGGAGGTAGGGCTGACCGTAAAGCAGTTCTCAATTATAAGAACACCTGAAGTAGATGCAAAACTATGCTTCTTCTTCAACTGGGTATACTTGGAATCCATACAATCCTCTTTCCCTTGCTCATACTTATGACTATTGTCGTAAGTTAGGGCCGAACCAACGTTCCCCATCCCTGAATAAGAATTCGGATCGGTCAAGCGATACATTTTATTATCTTGATTAGGGCGTGAAATGGTTGCTACCTAGAGAGAGAGAAAAGAAACACTCAGCGTGCGCTCTTGCAAGATTAGATTGGTTTATCAATTTATCTAACCAGGATGGCTCCCACTGTTTCCTCAAATTCTTCTTCAAACCCTAAAAGAAGAATTAGTCAGGATTAATCGCACGTCACAATACTTGCTTAACCTTTCAGCCAGGCTGGTGTTGGTACTTCGAGCGAGGTTTTCCAATGCTTTCGCGAAGTTCCTTAATTAAATACCCTTTTTTCCCTGGAGGCGTAGCCCCACTAACACCGTTCTAGACACCTACTTGGTTTATAGCATTGATTGTTAAGTGAAATAATCTCCCGAGAGTAATCCAACTCATCAGTAGGATCAGGATCCAACTATCATTATGCAATGACCTAGATGGGATCCACTCTAGTCATTACACTCCACAAGGTATGCTAAATCTACAAGTTTCAGTTTCTTTAGAAACTCCCGATGTGGTTTTTGCCCCTAACAGTTTATGACCTTGACTAGGTCAACAAACCATAAACCGCCAGTCAAGTTCTACCTGTCATAATCTTGATTGCATTAAACCCTCCCGTACTTGCCCTTGACTAGGTCAACAAGGCCGCACGACTGTTCTAACCAATCACATTTGGCAATGCACAGAAAAATATCACTTAGCTACCATTCACTACGCCTTGACTAGGTCAACAAACGCAGCACGAATACTAAATAATACCAATCCGAAGTGACAGAGGGCTACGGCTGGGTTTTTGGCGAAAAACCCGTTAACGTAATGAACTTGATATAGTTGAAGGAACATGATTGCCGTTTTGAAAATATAGTGGCAAAAACTTTTGCTAAAGAGGTCACTCCCTGTGAAGGGATCTCGGCTCTTTCCTCGTCGAATGAGGTGCAGGATATTCCAAACTGAATACCTCGATACAAAGCAAGGATAATCGACTATAGTGAAGTTATTACCCTGACGTAAACTTTTTGTCCAAGGGATCACTCCCGATGAAGGGATCTCGGCCTTTGCCTCGTCGAATGAGGTGTTAGGCATTCATAACCGAATACCTCTATGCAAAACAAAAGAGAACGTCCTTGCAATAACAAGTTTTTGAAAATTGTTCCAACAACGTCTTTTTGGTTTATTTTCTTTGCATTAATATAATGCATCCCATCAATTAATCCTACCATTGCAGAAAACAACAAAAATATGACGTACGCTTATGCCATCCGCATTCGCCATGGGGCCCCGTCATCACCCGTTAGTTTACTTAACTAACGACAGAGCGGGGGCTGGACTAGCGCGGATGCAAAAAATAAGCAACGCCTACTAGATATCATAAATAGATATATACATTCGTCAGATGCAATGATAGCCATTCCAGATCACAGATGAACACATTGGATTTACTAGGAATCCGTGTTTCATTCGAGCCTGCAACGAAAGACGGATTACACAGTCGCGATGAATAGCCAAAACCCCACCCTAGACCCCTACGGGTGCGGCAAACTACCCGCCAAATACCTGAAGTGAAGCAACCTCCCTCAACAACGTGAGTAGGCCATTCGGCACTTTGAGGTACCCAGTAGTTTGTGCATCCCACCTTGGATCTATCCTAGGAGCAAAAACAGTAAAATAAATAATATACAATGGCAGCTACAACCTAATCCCGGATGTGCGGCCATACAAATAATATTACATCAATTTACATATTACATGAATTGAAAGATAAATAAAACTCTAATCTCACAACCCCCGGGGCTATTCATCCGCGATAATCCAACGAATCCATATACACAAACCATCAACATTACAGATCACAGATATGTATAACCTCCACTAATCGATGTATAGTGATTAGCAGACGTTCAATACATATATCACATCACAGATATAACCCATTAGCCAAAGTCTACAGAAATTTGATCAAAATACGGATTTGTAACAACCCCAAAAACAAATTTTTTGTTCTCTGGAAATTCTGGGAAGAAACAAACCATCCTAAAAATCCCAAAACACCATTATTAGAACAATGCAAGAAGATTGACCCACGGCCGAGTCAACTCGGCCGTAGATCTGCGGCAGGACCATGCTCTTGCCGCGGTTCCGCGGCGCGTTGACCGAGTCACTGGACCAGTTTTCTTGTGTGTTCTGCAAAAACCCTGAGCCGATTTTTAGTATGTGTTAAATTAATTTTTGAACAGAAATAAATATCGGCAGAAAGTTAGCATTTTCGGCGTGTTTTGCTGTTTTTTCTCCGATCGAAATTCTAGATACTTTGCTAACATGCTAGTGTGTGTTTAGCTAGGCTCTGATACCACTGCTATGTCCACGTTACCCATCCCGGGTCTTTCAGGGAGGCAGAACAGGTTAAAAACAAAATTTTCCTCGATAGGTAACATGGACCGTTCATGAAGGATCTTTGCTAAACAAAACTAACACAAAATCTACAAGTTCTAACTACTATGTAGAATGGTTATACCTAGGTCTTGAACTCCTTCTCTTCTTGTTGTTCTCCTCCTTGCTTGCTCCTTGTAGTAGTTTGTACGGCTCCTTCTCGTCGTCTCCTCTTTGCCGAAGATAGATCCACCCGAGGGCTCGAACTTGAGCTCCTACCTCAACCTAGAGGTAACTAAGGTGCTTGGTTTGCCAAACCTAGAACCCTAGAAAGAGTAGAGAGGTGTTATGGTGGGTTTGTCTCCAAAGCTTATGATTTCCAACACATGGAACACCTAAGCTTTTGGAAGAGGAAGAGGGACAGCTCTTGCAAAGAGAGAGAAAAGATATGATAGAATAAGAGCTCTCTTTTGCAATCATACTCATATGAGAGAATAATAGATTAATAATAATAATTAAAAGGAAAATGTGATGGTGAGTATGGAATGACCATTATCATTTCATAATAAATGCAATTTGCAAAGAACAAGAAGCGTCTTTGATATGAAATGATTATGGTCAAAGTGTCAACAAGGGTCAAAATGTCAACCATATTCAAATGGTCAACCTAACCATCACACAATAATCCTTAATTAATATTATTAATCATATTCATCACTCTCATTAGGGTTTGGAAAAAGTCAACGGTCAATAAGTCAACCAAAGTCAAATGGTCAACAAACCTAATAAGAATCATCTGCCTCTGCCTCTGTCAACTGTGCATACACACCCGCATCCGCGTTCCGAGGAACACGAATACACTGAGACAAAACCAATCCCAAAACAAATACTAGGATCTGGCTTAAACCAAAGCCCGCTAGTAACAACTGCCCGGACACCAAACGTGCACAAGTGCGCGGATGTGAACGAACCCTGTCGCAAAAACCATGCGACCTCTACTTTGTTTTGCCTAAAGGCGAGTAACCCTCTGTGTGGGACTCTAAAGGCTCGACACTACGTTGGCAGTGGGTTTAACGACAGGCCGCAAGCGGTACTAGCTGTACGTAACGGTCCCTAGGTGGATGCCGACAAGAAGACCGATGAGGTGAATCCATCCGAACTCCTACTGAGCCTGAATGCGACAATCTCCGTACAGTCCGGTCTATTCGTCTGAGAGTATCACATGGCGGGCCTAGGGGGCGGTAAATGCCAGTCCCCTAATAGCGGTACAAGTCGTGTCGGAGTGTAGCCCAGAACACCCTGAGAAACTACTGGTAACACTACCAGCAAATTTCGCTTGCCCTTGCCAGGGACGACTATGTGTAATGGCTCTCCTGCACACAGCGCGATATCAACCCCCAATACCGGGAGAGACGAATCCTGTCTAACCGTCACTGCCTCCAAGTGCTTCGGGATTGCACCCAACTAATACCTATTTGCACGACTCAGTAGAGCCGTGGTAGGGTAGTAATCTAAGAACAGTGGGAACACACTCGAGGTGAAGTGACAGTGTCAAGTCAGCGGACTAAGCTGTACTCATGTCACCTGGGAACTGTTAACTGACGATAGGTATAATACCAACCAACAGTTCCCGACGAGTCCTGTCCAGTGTACTCGTAACCTAACGAGCACCAGCATACTATCTCCAGTACGACGTACCGATGGCTGTGGGATAGACCATTTCCCCTGCTGGGAAGAGAAGCGTATGCACCAGTCTACTCTGGAGTATCGATGCCCTGTCTCGATAATCTTACGACCAGGGACCAAAATAAGGATGTGCTTATAGACTACCCAGCCCCTACTAGTGTGATCGCCATCACAACGCCGGTAGTCAAGCAAAGATCCTAAGGGCTCCATCAATATGTATTAGCGATATGTTAAAAGAAACATATACACATATTAAGATAGAAACAAACCAAGTAGCATACTACTATGTCGAGCAAGACTGTCGTAAATCCGTATATATATCCTAAGCCTCCAAAATATATTATACAAACTAGTACTATACAATAATGGTCTCTAGGGCATACATATCTAACATATATGTCCAAGCATCCACTATACATATAACGGCCTCTAGGGCATACATATATCCAACAATCTCTCACTTGCACTAAGGCTAATTGTTGGCGTATCTCATACCCAACATCTCAAAAAGTCCCTTTTGTTGCGGCTGTGGATGGGCCTTGATGAGTGGATCCGCGGTGTTATCCTTTGTATCTACTCTCCGAATCTCGATCTCTTGGCGATCAACTATCTCCCGGATCAAATGATATCGCCTGAGGATGTGTCTGGACTTTTGATGGGATCTGGGTTCTTTGGCCAACGCCATAGCTCCATTATTATCACAATACAATGGTATTGGATTAATAATGGTTGGAACTACTCCTAGCTCCTCAATGAACTTCCTCATCCAGACGGCTTTCTTGGCAGCATCATTTGCAGCAATATACTCAGCTTCCATCATGGAGTTTGCAACGGTATCCTGTTAGGAACTCTTCCAACATACCGCCCCTCCATTGAGGGTAAGTACAAACCCTGAGATAGATTTACTGTCATCCTTATCACTTTGGAAGCTAGAATCGGTAAGGCCTCCATTTGGAGATCCCCATTACCATACACCAAGAACAATTCTTTAGTCCTTCGCAAGTACTTAAGAATGTTCTTCACGGCTATCCAGTGTTGCTCCCCTGGGTTGGATTGATACTTGCTCATTACAGCTGGTGCATAAGCTACATCAGGGCGAGTACATATCATCACATACATTAGAGATCGTACGGCTGAAGCGTAAGGTATAATGCTCATGCGAGCTTTCTCTTCATCAGTCTTCGGACAGAAGTCCTTAGAGAGAGTGATTCCATGGGACGCGGGTAAGGCACCACGCTTAGAATCTTCCATACTGAACCTTTTTAGGATGGTATCAATGTACTTTGATTGGGACAATACTAATAATCTTTTGGATCTATCTTTATAGATCCTTATGTCCAAAATGCATGAGGCATCACCCAGGACCTTCATGGAGAACCTTTGTGATAAGAATAATTTGACCGATTGTAGCATATGAATATCAATTCCTATCAAGAGAATGTCATCTACGTACAATACGAGTAAAGTGACAGTACTCCCTACAATCTTCATATAAATGCATGGTTCATCTATGTTTTTGATAAAATCAAACTCTTTGATTGTATCACCAAAACAGATGTTCCAGCTCCGAGATGCCTGCTTTAATCCATAAATGGATTTAAGAAACCTACACGCTTTTTCGCTGCTCCCACTGTCAATGAAGCCCTCTGGCTGATCCATAAAAACGCATTCTTCTAAATCACCATTTAGAAATGCAGTTTTAACATCCATCTGCCAGATTTCATAGTCGTAGTAAGCAGAAGTAGCAAGTAGGATCCGAATGGATTTAAGCATTGCTACTGGAGAGAATGTTTCATCATAGTCCAGTCCTGGTCTTTGACGAAAACCTTTAGCTACAAGCCTTGCTTTATAGGTCTCTACCTGTCCATCTACACCAATCTTTCTCTTAAAGATCCATTTGCACCCAACGGGTTTTATCCCAGGAGGTGTAACGTCTAAAGTCCATACTTTGTTGGTGTATATGGACTCCATTTCAGATCTCATGGCATCCAGCCACTTCACTAAGTCACAACTCGTGATAGCTTGCTGAAAACTAGTGGGGTCATCATTATCTAGGATGCAATCTTCTCTATCTCCATCAATGAGAAACCCATAGTATCTCTCCGGCAGGCGAGAAGTTCTCCTAGATCTACGGAGCGGCTGAGGTTCTTGAAGTTCTACTGCAACATTAGTTTCAACCAATTCATCCTGAGTAATTTGTGTCTCTAGATTCTCTTCTAGTTCTACCACTTTGCCTTCAGTACTGTCTGTAAAGATTTCATTTTCCAAAAATGTGGCATGTTGAGAAACAGACACCTTTTGTTCCTCCTTGTGGTAGAATAGATATCCAAACGAGTGTTTTGGATATCGCACAATTTACACATGACTGATCGTGTCTCGAGTTTATCCGGATTCTGCTTTTTGACATAAGCCGGACAGCCCTAAATCCTAACTCTTTTAAAAGATGGTCTCCTTCCACACCATATCTCATATGGAGTGGTAGACACGGTCTTTGATGAAACCCTGTTCAATAGATAAATTGTTGTCTCTAATGCATGTCCCCAAAAGAAAAGTGGTACTTCAGCATCACTCATCATGGACCGTACCATATCTAATAGGGTACGATTCCTCCGTTCTGATACACCGTTGTGCTGTGGTGTGTACAGAGGAGTGAGCTGAGAGAGAATCCCATTCTCTTTTAAGAAGTCTGAAAACTCAGTGCTTAAATACTATCTACCTCGATCTAATCGAAGTTTCTTGATACTCGAGCCAGTTTGTTTTTCTACTTCAAGTTTGTACTCCTTGAATTTCTCGAAAGCTTCGGATTTATGCTTCAATAAAAAAACGTGTCCGAATCTTGACAAATCTTCAGTAAAAGTGATGAATTCTGAAAAACCGCCTCTAGCATGTGTAGACATTGGTCCGCATACATCACTATGTATGAGGCTTAAGAGTTCTGTAGCTCTCTCTCCATGTCCTATAAACGGAGTTTTGGTCATTTTACCTTTGATACAAGATTGGCAAGTTGCATAAGATTTATATTCAAAAGGTTTTAAATATGTAGGGTTCCTAGGCACTCTTTTGAAGGTTCATAAGGCATCAAACATGCCCGGATAAAAATTTAGACGTGCCGAACAACCCAAAGCCGGGATCTTGCTAGATTATTAGGGTTTAACATGCAAGAAGATAACTTTTATCTAAGTGTGAGGGATTACAACCTTTGTAGTCCGCTCCTTCACTTCACAAGCTCCGAGTAGAAGTCCCTTTGCCGCGATCCACGATCTCCCGGACTCATGAGAGGCTCCACGACTCGAACGATCCATGCTAGCTCGAAGTATTCCAAATCTCCGATGATCTACCTCGAAGTTGCAAAGACTCAAGCTTTCTCACTCAAAAGAGATGAACACACTAATCACATGGGCTAGATGAGATGAGGATGAGAGAGTAGTATTTTTGCTTTCTTTTTAAATCATTTTCTCATATTATTTCATCACATAAAGAAAATCAAGTGAGCTTTCTTCAAGAGAGAAGAAGATGATAATGGAAAAGATAAAATGAATTATCTCTTTTTTGTGATGAATAGAAATAAAAGCATATGATTGATATATAAACCATGGTCAAAGATGAGTGGCTAATAATGTATAGAGAATAAACTAGAGTTAGGGTTTGGTTGGGTTAAAATGTGTCATCAACAAATATCTTAACCATGACAAAAGAAGTTGCTTCTAGAAGGTGCATGAAGCAACTAACCCTAATCAAACCCTAACCTCATATAATCATCCTTAAACATGTTTAATAATAAATCATATCATGCCACAATAATATATATCACATATATATTATATATTTGCAACAAAAGAAAATAATACAATTAACATATATCGCATATATATCAATGTATCATCCTGTGAGAAAATGAAATAATAAAGCGAGCCAATATTAGATAATGTAATACAATATATCATATATTATTATACATTAAATCATCGAATCAACACTTGATTCGACAATCCGGCTATATCGAATATTACCGACTAATATATCATGTACCGATTCATCGAATCAACACTTGATCCGATGACCCGGTTCATTTCTAAATATCGCGAGAATATAATACGGTATCCCATATCGCATTATTCTCGGTCCTGCACATATCACATATGTGCCTCTACTCCGTTTCGCCTGAGCCAAGAAACCTCTGTGTAGGACTCTAAAGAATCGTCAATATGCCGGTAGCAGGTGATGATCATATCAAACACCCACAAGCTGCAAGCGGTCAGCTAAACGTAACAGCCACCCAGGTATTGAGCGATCAGAAGATTAACAAGCTAACCTGTGCGTTTTCCTGTGAATCCAATCAGTAACACTCCCGTACAGTCCGGTCTGTTCGTCTGATATGTCGCATATCAAGTCTAGGGGTGGTATACGTCAGACCCCAGTAACCGATAAGTCGTGTCGATGTATGGCTCATAACGGGTCGAGAAACTACTAGTAACACTTACCAGTAAATCTCTATATCAGCCCTGGCCAGGGACTTCCAGTTATAGCCAATCGAACATAGCACAACATCAACTCCCTATACCGGGAGAGACGAATCCCCTCCTATCGCTCATTGCCTCCATGTGATTCGGGACTGTACCCAAAAGCCACTGTTTTGCACGCCCTCTTGGACGTAGTAAGGTGGAAATCAAAGCACAGTGGGAATCACACAAGACTCCATGACGATCTCGGGTCTACAGACTACCCTGTACCAGTGTCACCGGAGAACTGCCATCTGACGTGTGGTATATCACCATCTGGGAGTTCTCGGCGAGTCCGTCCAGTGTACCCAGTCTCCACTGAGCACCCGTACACCATCTCTGATGTCTAACACCGATGGATATGGGATCATCCATCGCCCATCATATGGGTCAAGATGCGTATACGCTAGTCTACTCTGGTGTATCGATGCCCTGTCTCGATATACCCTCGACTAGGAACAGTTATAGGATGTACTCATCGACTACCACGGCCCCACTAGTATGATCTCATCATAGTCCCAGTAGTCGAGTACAGATCCTAAGGGCTTTATCAACATGTGAGAGTAAAATAGTAAACCAATACAAGTCAACATGTTAAGATAAAGTGAAACCAAATAGCATACTATCATGACGAGCAAGAAAGTCATCTCTATATATATCCAAGAATCCATTATAATATACATCATATGTACAACAATGGCCTCTAGGGCATATACATAACTAACAATCTCCCACTTGCACTAAGGCCAGCTGCTGTAGTATCTCATACCTAGCATCCCGAATAATCTCTCAAACTGTATCTGGGGAATAGCCTTCGTGAATGGATCCGCAGTGTTGTCCTTCATATCTACTCTCCTGACCTCGATCTCCCGGCGATCAACTATCTCCCTGATCAGGTGATACCGCCTCAGAATATGTCTGGACTTTTGATGGGACCTGGGTTCCTTGGCTAAAGCCACAGCTCCATTGTTATCGCAATACAGAGGTATTGGATGCTCAATGGATGGAACCACACCGAGTTCACTAATGAACTTCTTTATCCAGACAGCCTCTTTGGCAGCATCGTTGGCAGCGATGTATTCAGCCTCCATCGTCGAGTCTGCAACGGTATCCTGTTTGGAACTCTTCCAATATACCGCCCCTCCATTGAGGGTAAAGACAAAACCCGAATGCGACTTAGAGTCGTCCTTATCACTTTGGAAGCTTGAATCGGTAAAGGACTCCACCTGGAGTTCTCCGTTACCATACACCAAGAACATCTCCTTAGTCCTTCGTAAGTACTTGAGAATGTTCTTCACAGCTGTCCAGTGACTCTCTCCAGGATCTGCTTGATACCGACTCACTACACTTAGTGAGTATGCTACATCGGGTCTGGTACATAGCATCGCATACATGATAGAGCCTACTGCCGAAGCATAGGGTATCCCTTGCATGCGAGCTCTCTCCAAATCAGTCTTAGGAGACATCTCTTTGGAGAGAGTGAGTCCAGAGATCGTGGGTTGGTTCCCACGCTTGGATTCTTCCATACTAAACCTCTTTAGTATGGTGTCAATGTACCTGGATTGGGACAATCCCAGTATCCGTTTAGATCTATCTCTATAGATCATGAATCCCAATATGCAGGAGGCATCACCTAGATCTTTCATTGAGAATCTCTGTGATAAGAAGAGCTTGACTGATTGCAGCATAGGAATATCATTTCCTATCAAGAGTATGTCATCTACGTACAATACGAGGAAGACAACCTTACCCTCTGCTACCTTCTTATATATACAAGGTTCATCTATATTTTTGATGAAGTCAAACTCTTTGACTACAACATCAAAACAGATGTTCCAACTTCGCGATGCTTGCTTTAACCCATAAATGGATTTAAGCAGCTTGCACACCTTTCCACTGCTCCCACTATCTACGAAGCCCTCTGGCTGAGTCATGTACACGCTCTCTTCTAAATCACCGTTTAGAAAGGCGGTCTTAACATCCATTTGCCAGATTTCGTAGTCATGGTATGCAGCAATGGCAAGTAAGATCCGGATGGACTTAAGCATAGCCACTGGAGAAAAGGTTTCGTCATAATCCACACCTGGTCGTTGACGAAAACCCTTTGCTACAAGTCTAGCTTTGAAAGTCTTAACTTTTCCATCTACACTAAATTTCTTTTTAAAAATCCACTTGCTCCCAATGGGTTTTACCCTTTCAGGAGCATTTTCCAAAATCCATACTTTATTGGTGTACATGGATTCGATCTCAGATCGCATTGCATCCAGCCATTTCACAAAGTCACCACTCATGATGGCCTGCTCGAAACTAGTGGGGTCATCATCATCCATGATGCAATCCTCGCTTCAACCATCAATGAGAAAACCGTAGTATCTCTCAGGTGGACGAGAAACCCTACTAGATCGGCGGAGAGATTGGGGTTCGTCGGGTACTACTGAATCCTCTGGTTCCACTAAATCATCTTTTGTAGTTTGTTCTGCTGGAACTTCTTCCAGTTCTACCTCAGAACCACTAATTTCTTTCTCAAGAAATTCCTTTTCTAAAAAGGTGGCATGTTGAGCAACAAACACCTTTTGTTGTTCACTGTGGTAAAATAGATATCCATACGAATTGCTTGGATATCCTACAAACTTACAAAGAACTGATCGTGCCTCGAGTTTGTCCGGATTTTGCTTTTTAACATAGGCCGGACAACCCCATATCTTAACTCTTTTAAGAGATGGTCTCTTCCCATTCCATATCTCATATGGAGTGGTAGGCACTGATTTAGTTGGAACTCTATTCAATAGGTATATGGCTGTCTCAAGCGCATACCCCCAGAAGGAAATAGGTAACTCAGCTGTACTCATCATCGAGCGCACCATATCTAATAGGGTGCGATTTCTTCGCTCCGATACACCGTTGTGCTGTGGTGTATAAGGAGGAGTAAGCTGAGAGAGAATCCCATTCTCTTTTAGATAATCTAAAAACTCACCGCTTAAGTATTCACCTCCTTGATCAGATCGAAGAATCTTAATACTTTTGCCCGCTTGGTTCTCTACTTCGTCCTTATATTCTCT